>CM062819.1:1918738903-1919338903 GCA_031772625.1 Pinus tabuliformis | reverse complement strand
TCGTAACTCCATTGAATGAAACCTCTTGACCCCCTCTAAAATTATACAATTTACAATTTGGCCTCATGTAACTCCATTGAATGAAACCTCCTCTCGTAACTCCATTGAATGAAACCTCTTGACTCCCTCTAAAATTATACAATTTACAATTTGGCTTCATGTAACTCCATTGAATGAAACCTCCTTTCGTAACTCCATTGAATGAAACCTCTTGACTCCCTCTAAAATTATACAATTTACAATTTGGCCTCATGTAACTTCATTGAATGAAACCTCTTGTAGCTCCATTGAATAAATTATACAATTTAGCCTCTTGTAGCTCTACGGAATGAAACCTCTTGTAGCTCCATTGAATGATGATTTTTGGGCCAGTGAGATATCAAATATAAAATATGGTAAATACAATGCATTCGATCCCCCTCTAAAATTATACAATTTGGCCTCTTGTAACTCCATTGAATGAAACCTCTTGTAGCTCCATTGAATAAATTATACAATTTGGCCTCTTGTAGCTTTATTGAATGAAACCTCTTGTAGCTCCGTTGAATGAAATCAATCTACTATTATGTCAATAAACATTATCTATTATCATTATTAGTGCCCTAAATTTGACCTCAATCTTTGGTGATAATGCTGGATCTTGGCCTCTAAAAACTAGACAAACTTGTCCTCCCAATATGTGAGAAATTCAGCCTCGACCTCCTGGTAGGAATTGCTCTTGACCCAATTAGAGAAGATTCTTGGCCCTCTAAGGGAATGAACACGTCCTCCCCTAAAATTTGACTCCCAATCTGGAATGTAGCAATCAATATCGACCTCTTTTATTTGCAAAATAATAACTCTCAAACCAATGCAAAAAATTCTCCTTTTAATCAATTGAAAAATAAAACCAACTAGGGTGATACGGAATACTATCGAAGATGGAAATGTTGGCTAGGGTGAGAATAAATTTCACCGAAGTTCCCTGCATGAAACCTCCAAATAACCTTGCGTATAATTTATAATTTTCCATTAAAACCCTCAGGTTGGCAGGTTGCACAACTCTGATACCACTGCAAAATCCCAAACATCAAATTTTTTAATAGATCGGATACACTCTAGGTGTTCTAATAAAATTCTTGCAGTAAAAACACCGAACACAAAACATATCTGAGAATGCATCCTCTTATTTATGTAAATAACTGAAAACAAAGTTACATGCCCACACAAGACATACTAAAGCTCGTGCCCATGGCATGTATGGCTACCCATCAAAAGAGAAATTAAAGATACTGAAGCACAATCGTGGACCCTAAATGGATCCACCAGACAATTACGCCCACTGGGTTTTCGTCCCTGGGATCAAACTAGAACTGCCCTTGCCAAATTCTCAACAAAACACAATAGGATGAAAAACTCATGATGATCCAAATGTGTAGCTTCAATCCCCTTTTATAGGCTTGCTGGACTCTCTAGAACTTTATTTTATTCTTTTCCCTCGAAAGCCAAAGGCAAATACCATGGGCTGATACCATGGGAAAATGCCACAGTAAATACCATGGCCAGATTCAGTCCAATTTGACTATATCAAGAAAGGGAATATTACAGACTTGTGTACCTACATGAAGATCCATGACTATATTAGGCATTATGAACTTTCCCTAGGGTTTTGTAATTGCCTTAGGCATTGTGAAACTTGCATTGGGTATTGTGATAGGCCATACACACCTTCTAAGATGTATTCTATATCATCACTCATTTGAGTGATTGACTTACTGCCTCTTGATCATCAAATAGAGGTTGTTGCACTCAAGGACCACATATGCCTCTTTCCCACTCACTTAACATAATTAATGGAGGGAGGGCATTGGAGTATTTTGAGGAGTGAATCACATTTTGGCACTTTATCTCACACATGTGGGGGTATTTTGAGATGTTACGGAGTATTTTAAGGGGATGACCCTCCTATTTCCCATAGGTTCACACATGTGGAGGATGTATTCGACATTTTAAGGCTCTCTTCTTGTATTTTGATGAGGTTGACTACCTAGGGGAGGGAAGTTGTTATATTTTGACCATGTCTATCTCACTTGGCCCCCACTTTGTAGAGGCATCTATTTTTTTTCTCTTGTACACTTGACATTAATCCACCTTATTATATTTTTGTTGATTAGATCCTTTCTAATTTTGTTGACTAGATCCTTTCTAATTTGTTAGAAGATATTAGTTTTTTAGCATAGATCTAGGATTTGTTAGAGATCTAATATTATTTTACTATAGATGTTATTGAACTTTTCATCTATAAATAAGAGACTCCTTATTATAAAGTTGTTGGAAGCTATTGGAATAAAATATTTTGTTCTCGTATCTTGTCTTAGGCTTTGTGGAATGGATGATAAACTTACTAAAATGTGGAATATTCTTGGAGCATACTAGCTAGTTCTTATTGTAGGTTTGGATTGTCAAAGATAATTTGGGTACCATAGAAGAGTGGTATAGTTACATTGGATAGGTATGTTCTCAAGCTTTCACTTCTTTTTCTTGAAGTGAATGAACTCTTTCTCTATTATTCCTTGTGAAAAAAACAACATTTAATCATTTTCAAAAAAATACTCCCTAGATGTCTTGGAGGTGATCTGATTCTTGAACGCCTCTTCCTTCTAGATTTTGTAATAATTTGCTTCATATATAGAATCTTGTGTTTGTTTTTGTTTTGATAGTTGTACTTGTCATTTATATCATTTGAAGAATCATCCCTTTAAATTGCATCTTCACTGGATATCCCAACTAAAGAAATACATTGGTTTATTTCCTTCTCAACCAACCAAAAAACTTAAAAAACATTTAATGATCTGAAAATTTATTGTAGAAAAATACCACAAATAAGATTACATTTAGAGCCATTTTTACCCTAAACATAACACCTAAAATTTAGCTCCCCTTTCCCAAGTATATTATTCGAATTTTACCTAAAAGCCTAGGTTGTTTTATTTGAGTTAGCACTTGTTTGTGTTCTAGTTTGCAAGATCTTAACAGTGCATTTAATTTTGATTTATGTATAGATATATAATTAAAAAAATCATAAAAATCAAATTGAAGTCATTCTTGTTGTGTTAGAGGCAAATAGTCTGCTATTCCTAACTTAAAACTTATTACTTATGCCTATTTTGAGTTTCTTTTTTTGGTTGGTTGGATATCTTTAAAGAGAGAAATAAATCTTTATTCTAGATCTAGAAGTCACATTATGCAAAATCATTCATACAAATTTAGATTAAATTTTTGGATTATGGGCTTAAAAACCTAGATATAGATCTAGAATTTATCCTAAAAAAATACATTAAATCATGTTTAGAAATCATCTTGAATGTTTCATAAGCAAATTTACTTTTTTTATTGATTGTGGCCTTAATTTGTCATTATTTCATCTTGAAATGAAACTTGTTAGTAAATATCCTCATCTATTCATTTTTTAAAGAATAACTATTTCATAAACAGATTTGAAATTGATCATTTATCACTTTAAAGAAAGTATGTTGAAGGCATTTAACATAATCAAACTTGTCATAGCTTCATCACCAAACCTAGTGAGTCTAAATTACTCAAGAATTCCATGTATGCTTTTTCACACTTCATTAGAAACAATTGCTAGTGTCTTGTTATAAAAGAATGAGGCAGACGTAGAAGAATCAACTTTATTTATGAGCAAGTCACCCGAGTACCCAAATTTGAACTACACCACTATGGAAAAACAAACCTACACTCTTTTGCAAAATGAAGTACTTCAAGCTTTATATGGGCTATTCCAAGATTGTTTTATGCATCCCTCATACTACTAGAAAGGATATAGTCACTTAGAAATATTATTCAGGAGTTCGTGGGAAGTGGGTGTTTAGGATCCGAGAGTATGATATGGAAAGTAAGCCTACTCAGTTGATAAAGAGACTAGACCTTGCTAGGATGTTGGTTAAGGGGAGTGAGAAAGTTTTCGATATTAATAAGGAAGAAACCCTTGACATGGTAGTTGCAATTTTAGATGATTTGGAAAAATATACGTGGTACTCAAACATAATTTATTATCTAAATAATTTAACTTGTATAGACCACCTTATAGATTATGAGAGAATGGCCTTGAGATTGAAAGCATCAAACTGTTATATGATCTAGGGTGGCCTTTGTTGGAAGAATCTCGATGGCCTCATTCTAAAATGTCTATACAACATAGAGGCCAAGAAGCTAATGGAAGAATTACAAATAGCATTTTGTGGGCGACATCATGTGATTTGAACCACAACTCATAAATTCTTAAACTTAGGATATTGTTGGCCAACCATTTTTGCATATGTCCATAAGTTTGTTAGAGCTTGCCAACAAAGCCAATTAATCAACAAAAAACAACATCTTGCATCCTTACATTAACAACCAATTGTAAATGAATCAAGAGAAAACAACATCTTGCATCCTTACCTTAACAACCAGTTGTAATAAAGGCAACCTTCCAACAAGGGGCCTAGATTTCATTAAAGAGTTTAAGGAAATTTTGAGTAGCAAGTTCATGTGGATCTTCAAGGCCACCAATTACTTCATCACTTGGATTGAATCTATTCCCATAAAGAGAGAAAATAATAATGTGGAGAGAGATTGCCTTTGTAACACCCCCCCCTTTGGCTAACCGGAGGTGGTTACTAGGTTACCTGACTCTTGATGCATGGTTACGAGAATGAGGTAATTTATTTTTTTTCTTACCCGACTCTTGATGCATGGTTACGAGAATGGGGTAATTTTTTTTTTCTTAACCTACTCTTGATGCATGGTTACAAAAATGAGGTAATTTATTTTTTTTCTTTTTATTTTTTCCCACGTTGCCATGTTCTCACTCTCTAGCCCATAGGAAAGAACTAAATTGTTGATACCTTGCCAGCCCCAACCAACAATTAGCTCACAAGGAACCCTAATTGACAAGTGATTTGTGAATAGCAAACAGGTCACAAGTGGGATAGTGTGAAGAGGATAACAACTCCCTCTATGACTTGAGCTAGACTGAATTGACATATATGTAGTTTATGTATTCCAATTTAACTCTTTCATATGGATGCCAATAATGATAAGCAAACAAGTAAACTCTCTGGCACATTATCCATCAAGTAAACAGCCATAAAATGAGAAGAATCTTTACATGCAGAAAGATATGTAGATTTCCATGTTTTATGGTATTCTAAGGTTTTTGTGGCTAACATTAAGCACACCTATAGATAATGGTAGATCCACAATTAGATCAGGAATAATGAGAGATTGAACTGAAAAGATGCAGATGCCTTAACTTTTTGAAAGACGTAAGAGAATAAATCTCCATTCAACCATGGAATCATATGAGACAATTAACTGTGAATATGGTCAATCGACAACGTAAACATAAACCGTGAATTGCATAAATCAATCATACAACTGTTGTTATACATCAGATAACTGGTCATTATTACTTCCAATCTAAAATTTAGTGGTTTTGGCTCGTATTTAATACCATATATATTGCACACCTATACCTATCTACAATATCTATACCTGAAGGAGACCTATTCACACGGTGTGAAACATTAGTCATGTAAATCGCACCATCACATAGGGGAAGTAATGGATATGATTCCACATATATATTTTAATATCCATCTGTTATGAAACCACTATTATTATATCATTTAAAAGTGGATCTGCAATAGTAACAACACTTCACTAAATTTGTAAGATAATAAATATAGTAACAGCACTTCACATTAGATAAAAATGTTGAAGTAGACTAGAATGGGCTGTACTTACAAATTCAAAGAGCAGGATCTGTGACAGAAGCTTTTCATCGCTGTTTCTTAAGATACCAAAAGCCCTTGCATATTTTATGCACTCGTCTCAACATAGCTGTGTTCACACTTTACGTACTTGAGTTGTAACATCTAGATTGTTTGGATGACTTTCATTTACATTTTCAAATGATCCGCCATGTGAAGCTGCCTTGAGAAGAATCCTGATCCCTTTTGTACACACCGGTGAGAAGGCACAATACCATTTCAACAAGAGATGAACATGAGAACAAAACAAATCCTTGCTGGACCGTACAGTCCAGGACTTGCATTACTCTCTGGAAACAGTCTTCCATGGTCTCAGCGCTCAGATAAGGCATCATTGAAAGAGCCACACGACCAAATATCGGACTGTTAAAGCTCTCTAACTGAGGGAGTTTACTTGCTCTTTAAAATTCTCCTAAATTTTATTTTGACATTACTTCAAATGCTGTAGGAAAATTAAAATCACAAGATCTAGCCAATGTTACTTTGGTATTCAAGGTTGGAGTTCCCTGATTAAATTCTACAGATAATAGAAAGCTTGTCTGGATATGCATATTTTGATACAAAACCTTTTTAAACTACGAACCAGATTGAAAAGTTAGTCTCAAGAAACTATAGCAATAGTTAAGTAAACAAGCCAATTGTGAATTCCGTAATAAAGAGAAGCATCCAAATTGATTTCAGATGCATATTAATCAACCACATGTAATCATAGGAGCTAGGAGCTGTTAATAACGATCCCTGCCACACCTTCCTGTATCTTACAGACTGGTTTTCCAGCCATATGCCCCATATGTAGATCGAATTCTGAAAACAACTTGCACATTTTTCTACAATGTCCTCAAACTCAGTTAATTTGGCAGAGCATAGCTGATCATTTCGGTTTCGCCTTCGTCAATACTCCTTCAATCACTGAAGCTTTCACAGGATGGAGTAAACTGCAAATCGAGAGGAGGCCTATTCCACTGTTAACAATCTGGGCCATATGGAAGTGGCACAACAGGATAATATTCAATTCTATAAGGGATCCGCAATCAACAGTTTTCGAATATATCCTCCGCTTGTATAATGAGATTGGACGACCTTGCCAATCCAAAGTCAGGCATGGTAGATTGACACTGTCCAAGGATGCCACTGTTTATCCTTGTGCCTATTTCGACGGTGCTGCTCAACATGGCACATGTGCCTGTGGAGTTTTCATTATCATTGAGGAAGGTCAGTTTTATGATATCCATTGGAATGGAGGAGCTGGAACAAACAATAAAGCAGAAGTCATGGCTCTGGCTGGACTCCTATCGATAGGTGACTTCCTTGGTTTACAAAAGCTTCATATATTTGGGGACTCGAAAGTGATCATTGAGCACGTCCTGTCTAAACATACCATAAGGAACATACACCTCTCAGGATGGCTGAACAGGGTGGAGGCCATGTGGAGCACCAGGAAGGACTACACCATTTCTCACATCACCAGGGATAAAAATCAGAGGGCAGATGCTCTATCAAAGCAGGGTCTATCAGCTCCACAGGGAATATGGAGGATGCAAATAACAGTGGACAATATTTCTCATCAGATCCAAGACTTTTCTATACCGGGTACATAATTTTCTATAATGAGATCCTCATCTGGTATGTTTTTTCTTTTTCCACAACTTTTGAATCCTATGGCTGATTTTTGATATTTAAATATCTTGGCATATGAGACCACCAAGTGTACTGTGATTTTGTGCATAGAAGCTTATAGTATTATCTCTCTATATGTCCTATCCTTTCATGATCTGATATGACTTCATAAAACCTGTTCTCTCCTTGTGCTTATGATCCACTATACTAAGTCATAATTGATGGTCCCCATATGATATGCTGTATATTTTGATGAATGCATATAATATAATCATAAAGCTTTTTTTTCGTGCTGAAAAAAACATTATAAATGACCTTTGTATCTGTCATTTTGATGGGCATGAGAACGTAACTAGATAACATCCGTTTCACAGCTTATTTTGACTTTGTGTGGAGGAAATTCACCACAGACTATGTGACAGACAACATAATAACTTATTGATGATTGTAAATTGGAGTTGCTGTAGGATGTAAAAGTGAAATAATGAAGAAAACTAGAAACTCAACAGCCAAGACACGAAACTGAATAAGAAACTGAATTGGAATTAACAATGAATCTCCACGTTTTTATTTCATGGGCATTCGATAGTTTTATATCACCAACTATCGTTACATAACTAATTATTCGGTATACAACTGTCTATTTACATTTACCTAAAGTTACTAATTCGTTGTCAAACTAACAAACTCCACCTTGACAACAATTTTCCCATTCATCATCTTTCCTGCAAGCCAAGAGAAGCTAAACACCACCACAGCTTCTCTACTGTAACCGGCTTTGTGAATATGTCTACACAATTTTCTCGTGTATGGACCTTTTTAAGAGCTACTTTTCTGCCATCGATCACATGTCTCAGAAAATGATACCTTACATCAATGTGCTTGGTTCTGCTGTGATAGGCAGGGTTTGTAGCCAAGTGAATAGCACTTTGACTGTCACAAAGTACATTCACTTTCTCCTGTGTTCTTCCAATTTCATCGAGCAGACCCTTTAACCAAATTACTTCTTTACTAGCATCTGAAGCAGCAATATATTCAGCTTCCGTAGTGGACAATGCAACTGTTTCTTGAAGCTTTGACATCCAACTAATTGCTCCACCTGCAAGAGTAAAGACATAACCTGTAGTAGATCTTCTTTTGTCCAAATCACCTGCATAGTCAGCATCTACATATCCGCAGACTAATCCTTCACTACCGTTAAAGACGATGCAATGGTCACTTGTGCCTCTTAGATATCGAAGCACCCATTTCACTGCTTGCCAATGTTCTTTACCTGGATTTGCCATGAACCTACTGACAACTCCAACTGCATGTGAAATGTCAGGTCTTGTAGATACCATCGCATACATTAAGTTGCCTACAACGTTTGCATATGGTACATGAGACATATACTGCTTTTCTTCATCAGCTCTAGGACTCAAAACCGAAGAAAGCTTAAAATGGGAAGCTAAAGGAACATTAACAGGTTTCACATTATTCATAGAGAACTTTTCAAGTACCTTCTCCACATACTTCTGCTGTGACAACCAAAGCTTACCATTTTTCCTGTCTCTATGTATCTCCATGCCCAAGATATGTTTTGCTGCTCCAAGGTCCTTCATATAAAACGTCCTAGAGAGTTGAGCCTTTAACCTGTTGATCTCTTCCATGCTTTTGCTTGCAATAAGCATATCGTCAACATACAAAGCTAAGATAATGAATATGTCATTGAAACTTTTGAAGTACACACAATGATCATACTCACTTCTTATAAAGTTCTGGCTCACCATGAAGGAATCAAACTTCTTGTACCATTGTCTAGGAGACTGCCTCAGACCATACAATGATTTCCTGAGCTTGCATACTAATCTTCTGTTGCGACCTCGTACAAAACCTTCTGGTTGTTCCATATATATCTCTTCGTTCAAATCACCATGTAGAAAAGCTGTTTTAACATCTAACTGCTCTAACTCAAGATTAAGCAATGCAGTTAGTGCCAACACAATACGTATAGAAACAAGTTTTACAACTGGAGAAAAAATCTCATGAAAGTCTATACCTTCAACCTGAGAATACCCTTTCGCTACCAGTCGTGCCTTATACCTTTCAATACTACCATCAACTTTCCGTTTCAGCTTGAAGACCCATTTACATCCAACAACACTTCTCCCTTCAGGAAGCTCTACAAGATCCCATGTATTGTTCTTGGCTAAGGAGTCCATTTCTTCTTCCATAGCCATTTTCCATTTCTCGCTATCTGTATCATCTACTGCTTCCTGATAACAAGAAGGTTCCCCATCTTCAGTAATCAAAGCAAAAGATGAAGCAGAATCTTCATACCTTTTGGGAGTTTTCCTTTCCCTTGTAGACCTTCTCAGAGCGACTGGTTGCTGAACTGGTTCAGAAACTTGCACTAGTTCAGAAGCTTCAACGGCTTCCTTTGTGTCTTCAACACCCTTTTCTCCAGAAGTCTCTCCTTCCTTTCGACTGTCACCGAAAGGTCTAGCCTCCAACTGAACTCGTTGACTCGGCGATACCTGTTCCTGTTCAATTCTTTCAACATTTGATTTTAACAAAGAGGATTCATCAAATGTTACATCTCTACTAATGACTATCTTCCGCAATGTAGGATCCCACAACCTATATCCTTTCACTGCATAGTCATACCCAACAAAGACATAACATTTCGACTTTGGATCTAATTTTGAACGCTGATTTTTCGGAATAAGAGAATAAGCATCACAGCCAAATATCCTCAAATGTGAATAGTCACAAGACTGACCTGTCCAAACTTCTTCAGGAATTTTACAATCAATTGCTACTGAAGGTGACCTGTTAACTAAATAACAAGCAGTAGATACTGCTTCTGCCCACAACTCTTTTTGCAAGTTAGCATTGCTGATCATGCTTCTGGCTCTTTCCATAAGAATCTGATTCATACGCTCAGCAACACCATTTTGCTGAGGAGTATAAACAGCAGTTTTGTGTCTAACAATGCCCTCATCCTTACAGTATTGTTCAAATTCAACAGAAGTGAACTCACCACCATTGTCAGTTCTTAGACATTTAATAGATTTGCCTGTTCTTTTCTCTACCATTACTTTAAATTGTTTAAAGACATTTAATACATCAGCTTTCCTTTTTAGCATATAGACCCAAACTCTACGGGAGTAATCATCAATGAACGTTAAAAAATACAATGCACCTCCATATGACATAACAGGGGAAGGCCCCCACAGATCAGAATGAATGTAGTCTAAAACATCTTTACTATTATGATTTCCAACTTTAAATCTCTGTTTACACTGTTTTCCATACACACAATGTTTACAGAAATCTAAATTCAAGGATTTCAGACCGGGAAGAGATTTACGTTTCATCAGTATATGAAGACCTTTCTCGCTCATATGACCCAATCGCTGATGCCATAGACGAGTACCTGCTTCTCCCTTTTCTGATGCAACCGCTGCTTCACTGACCTGAGTACTTCCTTTTAACCTGTAAAGATTTCCGACCTTTTTTGCCTTCATAACCATAAGGGCTCCTTTAAAGACTTTCAAGACGCCATCCTGACCTGTAAACTTATAACCATCTGAATCCAACACTCCCAAAGAGATTAAATTTTTCTTCAAATCAAGTACATGTTTAACACTAGTTAATTTCCTAACTGTGTTATCATACATCTTAATCCTAATATCTCCCATCCCAACAGTCTGACATGACATATTGTTACCCATAAACACAAAACTACCGTTTACATTTTCATACGAGGTAAACCAATTTCTATGTGGGCACATGTGATGCGAAGCACCAGAGTCTAACAGCCAGCTATCAAAACTTTCAGAGACATTACATTCAGGGGAAGTTTTATCTATCATACATAATTCTTCAGCAGATAAAACTTCGTCTATCATACTTGAATCGACCTGATTCGCTTCGTTCTTCGAGTTTTCGGATTCCTTCCGTTTCCAACAATCCTTCTTCAAGTGTCCAACTTTACCGCAGTTCCAACATTTTGCCTTACACTTCTTGCCCTTCGATTTCGACCTGGAAGACCCCCTTGGTTTTTCTCCTCTTTGCTTTGAGCGTCCTCTAGCGACCATGGCTTCTGATGCAGCTGTTTCAGTGCTGGACTTCCTTCGCACTTCTTCAGACAGAAGAGCTCCCACGACTGATTCAAACTTCAAAGAATCAGCAGAGCTGAAGCTGATTGAAGTTACGAAGTGATCCCATGATTCAGGCAGAGAACACAACAAGGTTATGGCTTTATCTTCTTCCTGTATCTTGACTTCCATATCTGTTAATTGACAAATTAGTGTATTAAAAACATTCAAATGTTCTGCAACATTTGAACCTTCTTTCATTCGAAGACTGTATAACTGTCGTTTCAGATAAATTCTGTTGGTTAATGATTTTGTCATATAGAGGTTTTCAAGTTTTTCCCACAATCCTGACGTCGTAGTCTCTTCAACAATGTTGAAGAGAACTTCATCCGCTAGGCATAACCGAATGGTACTGAGAGCTCGGGCATCCAAGTCCTCCCAGTTTGAAGTAGTCATGGTTGTAGGTTTCTTAGTTACCCCATCCAATGCCTTGTGCAACCCTTGTTGCACAAGCATATCTTTAACCTTCAGTTTCCAAAGAGAAAAATTGCTCTTTCCGGTGAATTTCTCCACCTCGAATCTTGCATTTGACATCTTGGCCATTTTTCCTCCTTCCTAGGGTTTCAGTCTTTCTAGGGTTTTATATTTCCTCTTTTTTTTTTAAGTTTTCCTTCAACTAAAGAGTATATCTCCTTATTTCTCCAAATAGAAAGAACCCTAAGGAGTATATCTCCTTATTTCTCCAAATAGAAAAAACCCTTAAAATTTTTCTTTTCTTCAATAAAAAAAAACTGTCTTCTTTTCCTTCTATTTCACTCACACATTCCTTTTATAAAAAAATTTCTGAAACAATTTCTGAATACAAGCCCAGAATTTATTTAGCAATGGCTGAAAGGAAAAAATGACTTCTTTTCCTTCTATTTCACTCACACATTCCTTTTATAAAAAAAAAATTCTGAAACAATTTCCGAATACAAGCCCAGAATTTATTTAGCAATGGCTGAAAGGAAAAAATGATACTCGATCTTTCACCCAGCTTTAATCAGCATAGTTCTTCTCTGGTACGTAACAGTGCCACAGTTCCGGCACCCTTTAGAACCTCCACGCAACAGCACGCAGGCAAGGAAATCAACGCAGCGGTCTTTCCTCACCCATCCTCAAGCAGGCAGATTACTGGCCTCACGCAGGCTCTCACGCAGTTGGTCTCCACGCTGACCTCCTCTCACACAGCTTCTGCTGGTCTTTACGCAGGTTCTGAAACGTGCAGGCCGGTTCTGGAACGCTGACCTCCTCTCACGTAGCTTTTGTTGGTCTTTACGCAGGTTCTGAAACGTGCAGGCCGGTTCTGGAACGCTAACCTCCTCTCACGCAGCTTTTGCTGGTCTTTACGCAGGTTCTGAAACGTGCAGGCCGGTTCTGGACTCTCGCTGGATGCGGGTTTGGTTTCTTTCACCAGTTATTTACGTAGGTTCTGAAACGTGCAGGCCGGTTCTGGACTCTCGCTGGATGCCTGACAGAGATAACTCTCACGCTGGATGCCTAACAGAGATAACTCTCACGAGATCACCTTTTCTTCAACATGCAAGCTCTGATACCACTTGTAGGATGTAAAAGTGAAATAATGAAGAAAACTAGAAACTCAATAGCTAAGACACGAAACTGAATAAGAAACTGAATTGGAATTAACAATAAATCTCCGCGTTTTTATTTCATGGGCATTCGATAGTTTTATATCACCAACTATCGTTACATAACTAATTATTCGGTATACAACTGTCTATTTACATTTACCTAAAGTTACTAATTTGTTGTCAAACTAACAGTTGTAAGTTATAGTTAGCAGGCAATCTTAGTATCATGAGTCCTAAGAAAATGGAAGATCATACTGATGGAAGACTAGCCAATGGACTTTGTAAGCAAGGATATTGGACTATAATCCTTCAACTCCCTTTGTGTTTTGTTGAAAAGAATAGTTGTCATATAAATTAACCCTCATCACTTGGAATGAACTTCTTCAGAATTCATCTTGGGTTCATAGCTGTGAATATAACTGCCAAATAAATATTTAATGCCATAGGTAATTGTTGCTTACATAGTTAATTTCACCGAGATCAATAAACAAAAGATTGACCTTCACTATCAAGCTACAAATTATTGAGTTGATTCTAAAATAACACCTAGTCTCAAGTGGGACTCTAAGAAGAGTTATATACCCTATTGGAATCACGAGATGGTAAATGAATTATGGATAGAACGTATTTGGGTTGATGCCCATTCAGTAGGTATCAGGCCTGGTCTTGTATGGACTTAGGCTATCGGTATCTTCTATCAGACTTCTGCGAAATAACAAATATGGAGGTTCTAGAACCGGAAATATGAGAACCGCACCCAATAAAGAACCACACTTCTTCTATACATATCATCACAGTCATTACAAATTAAGAAAAACAATGTAGTGATTTTAATTGGAGCTGCGTTAATTGAACTTCTGAGGAAGTCTACTCACCATGAGGCAATAAGAAACCCAAGCGTTGACTGTGTATGGATTTGAAAACCTCCCACAGCCTCAATAGCGAGGCAAATGAATGCCTATAATAAAAGCATTGATTCCATAATGGTTTACCACAGAACATAAAGAAAATGGGTAGTCAAGAGACAAATTCTTATGATGAAGGCGCAAAAGCCAAGATTCTTAAATTTTCCCATATTCCATTGGTTTTATGAATTAATAACAAACAAGTAGTGTGTCACATAGAAATATTGTCTTCACATATCCACCAACATTTAGTTGACTCTCATAATATTCTTGTAGACAAACCCATAGTATCTTGGATGGATGGGAAGTTGTGATGTGTTCTTCTCTATTGTAAGGTCTTGTTTGGTTGAACAACAAACATAATGCCCATACCACCATTGGATTGACACAAAAGGGTGAAATATAACCCCTGCAAGGCATGTACACTCTGCGCAACCCATAGGTGAGGAAGCAACTTAGGGAGACCAATCCATTCAAGTAGGTAAGGAATCAACCAAGTCGGCCAACAAGAGACAAATCGATCAAATGGAGTTGAATTTAACCCCAGAAGATAGTGGATTCTACTTAGACTCTTGACTCTTGCAACATTGGTGTGATATTAATGCCAACATCTGAACAAACAACCATATGCATTTGATGATGTCACAACAGTTCAACAAGTATAATTTGAATTTATTGTATGTATCAATCATGTGCATTTCTTACCCCAATGTAGATCGAGCAACTGAGTAGGGAGTTGTAACTCTCCACTCAACCTTAGAATGGGCAGCGTTGTGGTCTTTTTTGCTACCCAATCAACCCGAGCTAAATTCCATAACATGAGTGGGGAGCTTCTCAAGGATTTAAGCTGACCTTGCTAGTTAGAACAGTAATTTCAGAGGTCCATTCCCCTTCAACCAACAACTACAACAATTCAATTGTGCACGGGGACCTTCAGAAAATCCAAAATCAACTCCAAAAATTAACTATGAAGTCAATGACCTCTATCACTGGTAAGGCAAGGCAAGTTTATCCACTGTTTCCTTCAGGATTTTCTGCTCTAATCATGCTCCTATGTTATGCATCCAACTACTTTCAATTGTAGGTCAAATATGCAGTTCCTGGAATGCTTTGTATGTCATTATTCACTGATCCACAACACTCCCATTGTGCTCCTCTTGATCTCCACTTTTTCCTGCACCTCCTTGTATTCTCCACATGTGGTAATTGTTGATGACATAAAAATCCTCTCTTCCTCATCTCGTTGGTCCTCTAGCTATCTGATTCAGCTTGTTCGCCATTTGCTAGTCTGGCCCTATCTTGTGAGGCAATCAACATTACTCCACCTGTCTCCTTGCCTCTTAGGTTTTTTTTTGGTTGGTTTTGCCTTGTCATTCATGGTCTTATTGCTAAAATCTTGAAGGCCAACTACCATGGTTTCACTTGGTTCCCTATCCCTTACTTGCCACCTGCCAGCCTCCATGGCTACCACCAAGCTAGTCAACATCCCAAGTAGTCTTCCCCCTCCACCTCAACTCTAGAACCTGTGACCCCAACTCAGTCCATTTAATTTAAATAAATTTACAATGCTTAAAATAAGCGATAAATTTAACAAGGGTTATTACAACCTTGAGAGAGAAACTATTAATGTGGAGAGAGATTGCCATGAGGATAGGATTATCATGATATTTGGTGTCCTAACCAAGATCACAGTAGACAATGCCAAGGCCTTTAGTTTGATAGAGTTGTCATCGTTTTTCTTTGATTATGGAATTGTATTAACTCACTCATCCAACTATCACCCTTAAGAAAATGGCCTTGCAGAGTCAATTAATAAAAATTAATTAAGATTATCAAGGAGATTGTAGGAGATAACAAGACCAGAGATAACAAGAATGGCTAGGACAATAAGAGAAAACAAGAAAAGCTAGGATAAGATTAAGTATCCTATATGGATAGATATAATCATGAAGACATAATCCATAGGGATGAGCCCATTTGAGTTGGTGTATGGATGGAAGTTACATAGCTAGTTCATCTAAAGATCTATAACATACCCCCTACTGTCCCAATTCCAACTAAGGTTAGTAAGAGGTAGTTAACTAAGGTGACCCAATATCCAAAGTCAAGTTATGGAAATGAGACCTGAATTTTTTGGCCTTTTTTTCTTTCAAAATGTAGAGCCTTGAACCTGTACCTTCCCATACACCTCTCAGCCTCCTTTTCCCACTCATTTCATCCACCAAGTTGATTAAATCATTGTATTTTAGGGCTTTTTACATGATTTTCTAACTATGCTAAGTGACTGTTGTTTGGTTTAGAATTTTGGTTCAGAGTGTTGCGTTTCCGCAACCAACACAGGTTTCCGCAGCTGATCCAGGTTTCTGCAACTCGCACAGGATTCCGCAGCTGTTTTATTAAACGATATGTTACAGGTGTCCTCTGAGAAGATGAGCCACATGGGCAAGTTCCAGGGGTCAAGGACATGGTACGTGTCCCTCCAGATCACCCAGAACAGCCATAAAAGCCCGCGGTCAACGAGGAGGCAAATACCGGTCAACAGAAGTGTTCAGCGGTGGCACGGCTCTGCGTTGCTCTGTTTTTGGGCACGTGAAGCTAGGTGGCATCATCCTCAGCCACGGAGACAATCTAGAAGCACGAATCCAACAGCCATATTCTCCAGATTGAATGAACACGATGACAGTTACCTAGATCCGGGGACGCAGAGGATTCACGTGTTTTTAAACAGCTGGTTGAATAGCATAGATCTCGTTAAAGTAGTTTGCTTTCTCCTTATAAATAAAGCGTCCTTGAATGCTGTAGAGTTAGTCGTTTGGTAATCATTTTTGTATGTAATTTTGAGCTCCCCACTGTACTTTTACATTTGCTGTCAATACATGAGAAGACTGTTTTGCATTTAAGCGTATAACTGCTCCTTGAACCGGCTGAAGTAGGCAGAGGGCCCCTGTTTGTTGAAGCCCTGTACAGTAACCTTTAATTTCCTGCATTTCTTTTTCTTGTTTCATGTATATTAGCTGTACAGATGTCTTTTAAATTGCTGCGTTTTTATTTCTTTTCAACATGTATATTAGCTGTACATAAACTTTGATTTCTGTTGATTTACATTTCTGCACTTTTATGTTCATGACTGATCAGTGTGTTATGCAGGTTTCTTAGGCAAGCCCGGGACAGTTTTCCTTCTTTTCTTTTCATAACTAGTGGCATGCGTGATCATCTTGTCTATGTTGCTGACATTCATTGTTTTGCAGTTTTGATTTTCCTTACTGTCATTTCTTTAACTTGCATATTTACTTTCTGCTCTTAGATATCAATTTGTTCATCTATTGATGGTTCCTTTTCCATAATCAAATAACTTTATTGGGAGCCAAAATATCACGTAGTATAGCTTGATTTAGTTTGCTTTAGAACTCATATTACTTGACTTATTCATAACTGTTTCTTACATGATAAATTCAGTTGAAAGGCAAAAGGTTAAGAGAAAGTTAAAGTGTTGTGACTAGTCCCTTTTATGTAGTTTCACTTAGATTTCACATTGCTTAGCATTTCATGATATCTTTTCATAGAGAAGATTAAGTTGAAGAGTTGAAATAGTGTGAGATAGTTGTTCTTACTTTTAGTTGGATTTAATATAGATTTCATTTTCATTTTCATTCAGCAGCAGAGATACTGGGCCGATGTCATTAGTCCTTATTTGATGTCTTTATTTTCCTTTAAGAGTTGATTTTATTGCAGTTGTTGTTCAAGCTTTCTTGTAGAATACTTTTTAAGTTTTGAGAAATCATTTAGAGATCACCACAATCATCCACATTTCACTTGCTTTATTACACTTCCATCACATCACAGTAGGAAAGATACATTCGAAAACAAACTTAAAAAGCTAAAAAACGACAAAAGACTAAGAAAACGATTACCTAAGTACATATAGTACACCTCACTTCATCAGCTTACGAGCCCCGGGTTGACATTTAAAAGTTGCAATTTAGACATCACTAAATTGACCAAACATTTTGGCGCCGTTGCCGGGGAAGTGAAATTAGATAGCCAATTTCTAAAAAAAAAACAAGGAAATTTCAAGGAAGGAAAATTGATAACATCTCAAAGTATGCTCTCCTCTTGCACTTAATGTGATCTGGAGGATCAGAAAAGAGAAAGTTATTGGTTTAATAGTTTCTTGAGTATGCTCTCTTCTTGCACCTAGAGTGACCTGGAAGATCAGAAAGAGAATTATTAGCCCGACTTGAAGAAAAAGTAAAAAAAATGACATGCATAGAGTAAGAGATTCTAGGGGAAGGTTTTTAGCTAGAGCCAAAAGTTCGATTTTTACAACTCCATCTACTTCAAGGAATAGACAAGAGACACCTCCATCATCTCCAACTTACACTCCTAGCCCTAGGATTCCTGGAATTCAAGAGGCAGGAGTCGACTCTCCCACACCTTCCATCGAATTTGAACTAGAAAGAGATCCTTTCCTTCCTTCTATAGAGAGACAAATTGTAATTGAAGAAGTAGAATCATATGAAGAAGAGGGAGAAATTCCTTCTCATACACCCTTAGTAGAAGAACTAGAAGACTCTGAAGTCTCCAGGGAAACTACCATGACAGAGGAAGGAGCAACTGGATTTGGTAGAGGTAGAGGTAGAGGAGGAGGAGGAAACAATGGAGGAGGTAGAGGTAACATTGGGGGAAATAGGGATGGGGATAACTCATTCGGGTTTCCTATAGTCGATGAGGACTCCCGAGCCACAATGAAAAACATCTCACCATCTGTCCTCCCAAACTTCCATGGGTTTAGGAATGAGGACCCTGAAACATTTCTATTTGAGTTTGAGGTAGTGTGTCGAACTTATGATTATTTGGAAGACTCTCAAAAACTCAAATTGTTTCCTTCAACATTGAAAGGAGCAGCCTTGAAATGGTTCATGGGATTACTCACTCAATCCATTAGGTCTTGGAATGATATGAAACAAGCATTTTTGGATAGGTACCTGGACTATTGTATGCCCACCAATCACAAGGATGAGGTATTCAAAATGATGCAAAAAGAAGATGAAAACTTGGAGGAGTTACTTGAAAGATTTCAATATAATCTGAAAAGAGCAAAAATGAGTAACCTAGATGAGGAGACCTTGAAAGCCCTTTTATTAAAAGCCATTAGAGATGAATGGATAGATATTTTGAACATGATGGGAAAAGGAGATATATCTCAACTTCCACTTTCTGACATAGCAGAATTATGTGTCCATCTCTCAAGGGGGAAATCTAAAACTCAAAAAGGGCCTAGAGATCCTTCTCTCATCAGAGCAAATAAATCTGCAACTGGATCGGTAAGTAGGGCTGAGATTGGCAACATGCTTGATTAATTCAAAACTGATATCTTAGGGAGTCTTAGTGAGCAACTAGACACCCTTAAGATTCACAATAAGCAGAAAGCAGAAGCTGAGGCTTTGGCCATCTTTTGCCCAAAGTGTAGGAAGAAACATGCTCTAAGGGAATGTCCCTTGGATGCAAAAGTTGTAGAAACATGTGTAATTTGTTCAGAGAATCATGAGACCAAGGATTGTCCTTCAATTCCTGGGCTCAAAGCTGTCTTTCAAGAAGATCCAAATACAAGCGAATCTCTCTGTTTTGTTGCAAGGAGACCTTGGCAGGGGCAACAAAATCAAGGGTTTAGCAACTCTATGAATTTTCAACCCCCACCAAATAGGAATCCTTGGCAACAACCTTGGTCCCAACCTCAAAATCCTTTTCAATCATGGGTACAAGGTATGCAAAATCCTTATGGGAGATTTGCTCAATTTTACCAATATCCTCCATCTTTTCAAAACCAACAAGCTCCACAACTTCCAAATCAAAATCCACAACTATCATTGCCATTTCCACAACAACAACAACCTTCTCAACAGAATCCAAACTCTCAACTCTTGCTTCCATTCCAAAAGAAGTCAAATCAGCTTCCTTCTTAGCCATTGCCAAACCCCAATAATAAAAACCCTCAAAATGCTTACATGATGGAAGGTCAACAATTTCCTACCTATATGATTGTTCCTCTCAATGAAGTACAACTCAGATCAGGTAGAGTCCTTGATAAACCTTCTATAAATGCTCAAGAGCAAAGCATTTTTGAGGAAGAGTCTCTTGAAGCCAATAAGGGTTCTGAAGCATCTCTTCAAAACCCAAACACTCAAAAAGAAAAAGAAAAAGAGTTAACCCCCACAACTCCCATAGTTGAGCAACCTGCATCTTTATCCACACCTCCTTTTCCTGAAAGATTACAAATTGACAAAGGAGTGGAAAAACAAATTTGGTTGCCTGACTATAATTTTCTAGATGAATTGAAGAATGTCTGTATCAAGATTCCCTTGTTATAAGCCATTAAAGAGATTCCTATTCTAGCAAAAACAATAACGGAGTTGAGTCTTAAAAGACCAGGAAGGAAACCAAGAGATACCAGAAGGATCCACCTGGTAGGGAAAATTGCAGATATCATGATGGGAAAAATTACTATGCAGAAATATGTAGATCCCGGTAGTCCAATTGTCAAAACACATATCAATGGGGTAGAAATACCAAATACTTTGATTGATTTAGGGGCTGCTATCAACATCATGAGTAGACAGACTATGGAACAGCTAAAACTTCCTAATCTTCTTTTTACACCTACTTTATTGCAACTTGCAGATCGATCAATCATTAAACCAGATGGTGTATTAGAAGACATTCCAGTCTCCCTAGACTCTTGGGAATATCCAGTGGATTTCATGATTTTAACTCCCAAGAGTAATCTAGGAGGACATCCTCTTATTTTATGAAGACCTTGGCTAGCCACAGCTGATGCTTTCATAAGTTGTAGGTCTGGGGATATGTATATTTCTGATGGTAATTCGACAAAGAAGTTCAATCTGTATCCTCCAGCAAAAGAAATTACAGAAATAGGGGATAATGAGTGGGTTGATGATGAAGATACTATACAACCTGTCTTTACCATTTCTGAGATCAGTGAAGATAGTCAAATTCTGAACACATTAGAAAATTTTGAACCATCTTCAGAATATGACCACACACAATTTCAGTTGGATTCTGACATTGAGTGTCTATCATCTAGACAAATGTCTCTTTTCTCTATGGAAGAGTTTGGTAGTTCTGCCATTGAGATTTTTCCAGGAAAAACATTGAATATCAACAAAAACTTGGAAAAATCACAACAGGAAGAGCTAACCAAAGTCTTGCAAAAACATTCTACTGCATTTGCATGGGAGTATACTGATATGAAAGGTATTGACCCGAAGACTTGCATTCATCACATCTACATTGAGGAAAACAGTAAACCAATCAGACAACCTCAAAGAAGGATGAATCTAAACCTTAGGGAGATAGTGAAAGAAGAGCTCCAAAAGTTACTTAATGTAAACTTCATTTACCCCATTTCAGATAGCCGGTGGGTTTCTCCTTTGGTTATAGTACCTAAAAAGAATGGTAAATGGAGGGTTTGCATTGATTATAGGGAATTGAACAAAGCAACTTTGAAGGATCACTTTCCTTTACCCTTTATTGATCAAGTATTAGATACTTTAGCAGGAAAAAAGTATTTCTCATTTTTGGATGGTTTTAGTGGTTACAATCAGATTCAGGTAGCACCTAAAGACCAGGACAAGACCACATTTACCTGTCCATGGGGAACTTTTGCTTACCGAGTACTTCCTTTTGGATTATGTAATGCACCAGCAACATTTCAAAGGGCAGTACTAGGAATCTTTTCTAATCTAATTCATGATTGTGTAGAGGTCTATATGGATGATTTTATAGTTTATGGTAATTCATTTGAAGAGGCATTAGAAAATTTGGAAAAAGTCCTTATAAGATGTAAATAAACAAATCTTTCATTAAGTCATGAAAAATGTTTTATGATGTTTACTGAAGGGATTGTTCTAGGACATCATATTTCAGGAGATGGAATTAAAGTTGATAGATCAAAAGTTGAAGTCATCTCCAAGTTACCTATTCCAAATTGTCAAAAAGATGTTAGAAGTTTTCTTGGATTTACTGGATATTATAGAAGATTTATTGAAAACTTCACTAAGATAGCATCTCCGCTTTTCAAATTACTTACAAAAGACAGTGAATTCAATTGGGATCCTGACTGTCAATCTGCATTTGAAACTTTAAAAACAAGAATATCTGAAGCACCCATTTTGAGAGGGCCAAATTGGAAACTTCCTTTCCATATTTCTACAGATGCTTCAGATACAGCTCTAGGAGTTGTTTTGGGTCAAAAGGATTTAATTCCTTACGCCATTTACTACACCAGTAAAAATTTGACTCCTACTGAGTTAAATTATACTGTGACTGAAAAAGAGTTCTTAGCCGTTGTTCATGCAATCAACAAGTTTAGACACTATATAACTGGCTATGAAACTTTTGTCCATACTGATCATTCTGCAATTAGATATCTCATGAACAAACCTGTTACTAATGGCAGAGTTACAAGATGGCTTTTACTTTTACAAGAATTCAATATTACTGTGTTAGATAGACCAGGGAAACAAAATACAATAGCTGATTTCTTGTCTAGAATCCAAAATACTAACGAAGATTCTCCTGTAGAGGATAAGTTTCGAGATGAATATTTGTTTGCAGTAACTACTAAAACTCCTTGGTATGCAGATATTGCTAACTATTTGGTTACAGGGAAGCTACCTCCACACTTATTTCCTAATGAGAAAAGGAAAATTATTCAGGAGAGTTCAAATTATTCATGGATTTCTAATGAATTGCTCAAAACAGGGCTAGATTGTGTGATCAGAAGATGTGTTCGGGAAGATGAAATGCCTGACATCCTTAAGGCATGTCATGATGAACCATGCGGTGGACACTTTGCTGACAAGAGGACTGCCTATAAAATCCTTTCTTTAGGATATTATTGGCCTTCTCTCTTCAAAGATGCAAAACAATATGTTAGAAGGTGTGACAGCTGCCAAAGAGTTGGGAGACCAACTCTTTCAAATGAAATGCCATTACAGCCACAGGTACTCATCGAACCCTTTGAAAAATGGGCTTTAGATTTCATTAGACCTATTAATCCACTATCTAGACAAAAGAAGTATATATTGGTTTGCACTGATTATGTTACTAAATGGGTAGAAGCCAAGGCATTGCCTTCTGCCACTGAAAATTCAGTTGTTCAATTTCTTTTTGAGGATATTTTTACTCGTTTTGGTGTCCCAAGAGAAATTGTGACAGATCAGGGAAGTCAATTTACATCTAACTTGATGGAGAAGCTGATGGAAGAATAAAAAATCAAGCACAGAAAATCTACTCCATACCATCCGCAAGCAAATGGTCAAGTGGAATCTACAAATAAAGTTCTTGAGAGCATCATCACCAAAACTGTTCATCTCCACAGAAGAGATTGGGCAGAAAGGCTTCCTGAAGCCTTATGGGCCTATAGAACTACATGGAGGAACACAACAGGACATTCTCCCTATGAACTTGTTTATGGGAAAAAAGTCTTGCTCCCCATTGAGTTTCAAGTCAAGACCTTCAAGATGGCAGTTCAGTTGGGGATGAATCTATCAGAAGCCCAAAAGCACAGAATGGAGCAGCTGAATGAGCTAGATGAAATAAGACAAGATGCAATTTTAAGGACTGATCTAGTTCAGCACCAAAGAACTAAGTGGCATGACAGATATATTAAAGAGAGAAAGTTTCAAAAGGGAGATTG
Organism: Pinus tabuliformis; assembly: GCA_031772625.1. Taxonomy (NCBI): domain Eukaryota; kingdom Viridiplantae; phylum Streptophyta; class Pinopsida; order Pinales; family Pinaceae; genus Pinus; species Pinus tabuliformis. The sequence goes on along the minus strand of CM062819.1, from coordinate 1,919,315,134 downwards.
GGCATTACTGTTTGATTCCAAGTTTAAAGACTTCAAAGGAAAATTTCAGACTCATTGGCTTGGACCATATGAGATTGATGAAGTCTTTAGCAATGGAGCAGTTCGAGTCAAGACTATTGATGAGTTTCAAACTCCTCTCATTGTGAATGGCCACCGATTGAAAATTTATCATAAGCCACTCTCAAAAGAGGACTTTATCAAAATGTTTCAAGAAAATTCTGCAATGAGGCTGGTGGAGAGGAATCCTTCTCCTCCATCAGCCTAATCTTTGTTTCTTTCAGTTGAAAAAAGAAAAAAGAGACAAAAGAAAAAAGAAAAAAAAATCTTTTGTATAAGCCTGAAAACCAATCATAGATTGGCAGTCTTATACAGAAAATGTAGAGTGAAAATCAGGGACACCTGACACTCTATATTTTCCAAAAAAAAAAAAAATCTCTCTTCCTTTCCATCTTCACTCCACCTCACTTGTCATTTCCATCTTCACCTCCATCTCATCTTCATCTCCATTCCACTTCACTCCACTTCACTTCCATCTCATTCCACTCATTTCATTCCATTCCATCAATAAAAGTCCCTATCAGGACTATTTCATTCAGTTAGTTCTTTTTCTAACTATATTTGTGCAGTTAAAGGGGTGTTGTCTCAGTTTCCACAGCTGGAAACCGTTTCCGCAGCTGGCACTAGTTTCCGCAGCCAGAAACGATTTCCGCAGCCAGCATCACTCTGTTTCTACAGCCAGCAGCACTCTGTTTTCAAAAAAAAAATTTACAGTCAAAGGTTAGCATCATCATCACCAAAGGCAACAAAGATATGAGTCATCTGCAAGATCAAAGAGCAATAATGGGTCAGAAACCTTAATCAACAAATGGCAAACTTCCAAAGGTATGATCAAAATCTCTACCAAATAACAATTTAATGTCATTGTATGCATAGTTATTAGATCATGGAAATTCCACTAAATACAATGATTTGATACGGCAAGATTCATATCACTCCTCTTCCACGATGATAATCCATCCACCTCATTCCTTTCTAACGGTCCCATAATCACTATTAATTCAAACTCAAAATGGGGTTGCTCTTTCATTTATTGGTCGTACGTAGAAGAAGTGACCTACTGTACTACGGCTCTCCTCCACCATAATTTCTGCAGCCAACGTTGAGACGTGGCGTAAGCCAACCGATTCGAAAGGACTCAGCCGTTATACTGCCTAGTTATCACTTCACTCCTGCATGCATTTGATGCTAAACCCGTGACTGTTGCTTCCCTCGTGCTCATACCATTCTTTGCTCTCCATTTCCGCTGCAACCTCCATAGCTTTGCTCTAAACCCTGATCATAGTCACTGCATACGCTTTGCATTTCGATTATGGCCACTCCACTTACCTTAAGAATCTCGTAATCAACTCGTTTTTCCCTTGAACGTCCACACACAGTAAAATTTTCAGCCGGGGTTGAAAGCCGAGAATGGGAAAGTTACTCAAAGCTGAACCTGAGGGCCCAAAATACCTGGAGGGGTATCCGCAGACAAAGGAGTCATTGAAGAAAGCAAAGTGGCTGAAATTTATTCAAAAGTTCAGAGGTTATAATAAGGAAGTCACTAAAGCTTTTGCTCGGTCCTTTAATGGACACGTAGTGGAGGTAGGGGATTTGAAATTTACAATAACAGAGGCCACAATAGCAGCAGCAACCAGTTTACCACAACAGGGAGACAGATGGTTTAAAAACAGAGGTCTGGATGATCAAGGATGGAAAGTCATGCTCAAAAACCCAGGTATGGATACTTCCATATTTACTAAAGGAATTCCTGTGCATATAATCAAAGAAGAATGGTCTACGCTGTTATTACTTGTTCAGAAGTTTATTACATGCGAGGGTCGTTTTGGCACTATGTACATGTATCATGCAAGGATTATGATGAATTTTATGGAAGGCCATGCCCTTAATTTACCTTACTTTCTGTTAGCAAGCCTGAAGAAAATGAGCTCTACTGTTCAGAAACATGTAGGCCATATTGAATCCCACCTTTGCAATTTCTTTTTTCTTTTCCACAATCCTAGCCAACACAAATTTAGATACTCTGGCTCCATATTTAAAACTTAAATACAAAAGATTACACTGCTTACAATAAGACGTTCTATCAACAAGTGTAATTAGTAAATATCAGTCCTTATACGTTTTAACGTTTGTTCTCTATTTTTTTTTTGCCTAGTGTGGAAGTTGCAGGGCCATGGTAATTATGAACTCAAGAAATTAACCCTTATTCTTAACAATTAACAAGGTGGATGAGGCTCAGTCAAATCCATACAATTACCTTAATAGCAAATTCAGGCTCTGCAGATAACACGTGGAAGCGAGATAACACGTATGCCATTTCCTCCTCCTCCACACATGCGATATCATCATCATCATTACTAATATGATGAATAACGGGAATCATCGTCCTGCTGCAATTTCTTCATCCTCATCATGAGAAGTATGCAAAATAATATTTAGTTAAATTAAATTTTATATAAAAATAGTTAGTTATTCCTCGCTGCGATTTCTTCTTCATCATCATTAACAATATGCAGAATAATATTTAGTTAAATTAAATTTTATATAATGAAGTTAGAAAGATGGTTAGTTATTCCTAAATTGTATTGTATGATAAGTATGTAAGAACTATGTAACGTTTATCTAACTGAATAATCATTCATTGATATTTTGCACACCAGTGTCACTGCATCTCTAGTTATGGCAATCGTTAATCATCATCTGATATTTGATAATAATCAATTATCTAACTTCACCAAATCAACACACCATTCAAGTCTCCGTGTGGTCCAATCGCAGAACACAACGCACAGCCTATCATCGCCCCTTTAATTGTAATAGCAACAACCGTACATGCCATTTCCTCATACTCCATCTCGATCTGCACACACACGCATGCGATAACATCATTATTAGTAGCATGCAGAAGATCAATAACCAGAATGATTCGCTCAGCTGCCCGCCGTTTGCCTTTCAAAGCTCAATGAAATCCACATTCCATTCTTCTGCCACTCATAACGCTTTCAATCACATCCCTTCTTCTATATGTATGTAGCAGTACCACTAATCATTTCAAAGAAACACGCACGCGTATAATCCGCATCTCGGACCGCAACTTTGCCACGTTCGTTTGAAATTTTATTCAATTCACTGTCGTTGTAAGCAATATATACAACGAAGGCCAGACCTGGAAATTTTTCTATATCAGTCGATCAGTAGTATTACTGCAGAACCTCATTGTGGGTATTACTGTACTTTGCAACTATTAAAAAAAAAATTCTTGTAAAATATTATATTAAAAAATAATAATTTATTATTAAAATATTTGTAGCATGATCTATCTTCTTGCATATTAATTTATCGAAACAATGGAAATTTAAAAAATCCTTCCTCTATCTTTTAGCACGAAGAAAAAAAAAACTTTAAAAGCAAACCAATTGAAATTGTTTAACGACTTCAATGTCCTTTCGAACCCGAATATACAAATAAAAATAAAATATAAAACCTAACACCAATTTGAAATTTTATATAATTTAAAGTAAATAAACAAATATTGATTTTAATGGAAAAGGACAATTATCACCATCTTTTGAGCCAATGCTCAATAGTTAACCTTACTCGATGCTGCAAATACCTTTTCGTTTGGTGGCATTATCCAATGAAATGTACCCTCACATTCACATTTATTAAATCAGCTTTAGTGGCTTAATCTTGTCCACCACTCTCTGCTGAAAATGAAAAGTACATTTTTATTTGCTGGCAATGAAATGTACATTTACTAAATAGCACTTCTAGTGGCTTAATCTTGTCCACGACTGCTACATTGCACGCCTACTTTTGACCCGGAATTCTTTTGACCCACTACTTTTGACTTATCAACAACTGTGCACAAACTAATGTTTTATTATTGTACCGTCCGTAATGTTTTATTTATGTTTTCTCAATATTTAACACACAATTCTCACGCCATCTTCGCACCTTTACTGAATTCTTTTGACCCACTAGTTTTGACTTATCAAGGGGAAAAGCCTGAATTCTTTTGACCCACTAGTTTTGACTTATCAAGGGGAAAAGCCCGCGGAAGCATCATGAAACAGGGATTAAAACCACAAACTAGGTAGAGCCATGAGTGGAACTATGATTTCCACCAGAAAGATGTCGAACTGTGTTCTTGAATACGTAAATATTGTACGCTGTTTAGCAAATCGACATCCTATTTGTTAATCTGTACACAAATTTCGTTGTGTTTTTTGTTGGTTGCCATGACTAAAATGGGAGATCTTCTGACTATTAAAAATTGGATAACTAAAATCCGTTGCAAGTAATTTCTACGGTTCTTCAGTAACTATGTCTCTTAATGATGGATTTATCTCAAGTTGAGGTTGGTGGGTGGGTCTTGATGCTTCCTTGATATATAAGATGTGTACATAATTTAGGGTGTATTCCCTTGTATCGAAGTAATCTCCAGTAAAAGGTATCACTATGACTTTGCAACATCTCAACCAGTTTTTCTTTTTATTGTTCTATCAATTCTTTGTTGATGTTTAATGTTCAAAGTTTTGCCCATGATCATTTTGATGGTCTTGATAATTGTGATGGTCTTTGTGGTATATTCTTGATCTTCTTCCACTGAAGACTTGTTCTAAAGATGAAGTATTTGTTGAGGCAAGGGAAGTCTGAACTTCTAGATGTAGAAAGTATCCAAAAACATGTGTTTGAGGAAGAGAAATAGGAAGCAACGGAATCACTAATACTGTGATGTAGGCCATATTGAATCCCACCTTTACTATATCAGTCGATCAGTAGTATTACTGCAGAAATATATTTGAAGCTTGTAGCAGCAAGAACATTCAGGGCAGCTTCGCTGATGATACTAAACTCGAAGGAAGAGCGCCACAATCCTAGGAGGCACCATTTCTCCTTATAATTGATAAATAGTGGAGAAATGCTCCATTCACTTGAATCCTCAATATGCCGGCTCACCGATATAATTACCAGGGGGGTCGTAGTGGCACGTGATGAAAGTGTCACCGTTGTCGCAAACGACCCTCGCGCAACCGGCTCTGACAGAGTTCCTCCACACTATTTGAGAGTAATGTCCACAATCCTGAATGCTGTCGCACCTATGAGTTTTATAGTTGAACGTTGTGTTCTCGCTGATCCATGCTATGTCTGCATCCAGGTCCTTCCAGCTGCCTCCACCGTCCCAGAAGATATTTTCGCCGTATGGGCAGTCAACTTTTCTCTCATTCGCATACCGCTGTGTGTATCGTGCAACTTTACTGCGAACAAAAAGCCCGTATGCAAAAAGTTGAACAGGCACTTCAGTTTGAAGAGGCAACCATGTTAAAATATCAATCTGAAGCGAAGATGAAGGCAGAGCAGCTAATGGAGGTCCATGGTGCCTTGCTGGCTCTGATACCACATATTGAAAATGAAACTAATTCAAAGAGATTACAGGAAAACACATAAAAACTACACACAAAATATTGACGGAAAAAGGCTGAAGCCTCATGTATTCTCTCTCATTCATACATTCTTACATCCAAATTATTGAATATAGTGTTACAAATAAATAGATGAGAGATAGTGTTCTTAAGATAGTGCGTGCTATCTTAGACACCTTTGGTTGAGATAATTTCTCCTTTGGTTGAGATAATTTCTTACCAGACACACCAATATAGGAGTTACCTAAACTAACTCCTATCTTAGAGGAACAACCCAAGAGTTAGGCACAAATTCCTAGCTTGGAATTTTTAATTAATTAATTTTTTTTTGGATTTATTATTGTTTTATGAGAGAGGCTAGAGGAACAACCCAAGAGTTAGGCACAAATTCCTAACTTGGAATTTTTAATTAATTTATTTATTTTTGGATTTATTATTGTTTTATGAGAGAGGCTAACATATTTGGTAATTAAAATAATAATAATAAATAAAAAAACTAATTTGCTTAGCATTATCACATGGATCTCATCTAATTACTTTAAAAATGGTAGTCTTGTGTTAAGTTGGAATAAGAGTTATCATTTTTATTTTTTTATTTGTTTGAGTTATTGAAAGAGATGTTCCATATTTGAGTTATTCTTTTAATTTTAAATCAAGATTAATATAGCACATCTTAACCCATATCTATGAAGGTTTTAGGGTTTTGTTTTTGTCAACTTCTTTTCCTTTCCTTTCTATATATATATATGATTCAAAATGTCAACTATCACTAAAGATAAATATTATGGTAGATACTTTAGAAAAGTCATGGTCAACATTTCTAATCCTTGTTAGGGGATTTAAAATGTTGACCATCATTGATAATGACTACTATGGTAGATGCTTGGAAAAACCAAAAGTCCAACAATTCGTACCGCACGAACTTCAAATATAACATTTTTTTTCAATAAGTTTATTTATTTCAGATTTCAAATTCTTGCGACCATTTTCATTGTGTTGTAAACAAATCTCCAGATTCATTGCATTCATTATATTTAATATCGATGTTTCGAACCAGCGACTATGGTTCGTATCTTTTTCATCCTAAAGATGAACTATAGTTGCCGGTTCGAAACGCCAATATTAAATATAAGGAATGAGATGAATCCGGAAATTTGTTTACAACACAAATATTATCTATATTGGTACAACTTGGGATAAAGAACACTCAATTGTCCCTTCTAGTTAAATTTGACCCTAAATCTAATTGGAACTATGTGAAAAGTCATAGTTCCACCTATGTGATGGAACTTTTCCTTTGGGAGTTTTTGCCAAATTTAAAACAACCCAAACCATCTATTTTTTGAAAAGGCAATCATAATACATGAACATATGAAATGATTTTTGTGTTGGCTAATGGATTCCTACATTTGATTTTCAAAAAGAAATGTATTTTTTAATATAAATAAAATGTAATAGTGTTATCCCATGGAGTGTAGCTCAATTGGTAATCACCTTGTTATGAAGCAATATGTAAAGCACGAAATTCAAAGTTCAAATCCCCGTGGGTTAGACCTAGCCAGACACCAAATTGATGTGTTGAATCACGACCTAGCTAGACATTGTTTGTGGCACAAGGGACCCACCTCCATGCATACATACTCTAACTCCTTTTGGATTTTAACCTATGAAATCATAAGAAGAAATACATGTCCTTAACTATTAGACTCACCCAAAATAATATTAAATGTATATGCTTCCCTTACCTATGAAATCATAAAAAGAAATACATGTTCTTAACTATTAGACCCACCCAAAATAATATTAAATGTATATGCTTCCGTTGATACAGTGATAGCCAAAGTGTTTTTTCAACACCTTTTAAATTACTTATTATTATAATTTGTTTACTTGCCATATAATTAGACCTAGCCAGACACCAAATTGATGTGTTGAATCACGACCTAGCCAGACATTGTTTGTGGCACAAGGGACCCACCTCCATGATACATACTCTAACTCCTTTTGGATTTTAACCTATGAATCATAAGAAGAAATACATGTCCTTAACTATCAGACTCACCCAAAATAATATTAAATGTATATACTTCCCTTACCTATGAAATCATAAGAAGAAATACATGTTCTTAACTATTAGACCCACCCAAAATAATATTAAATGTATATGCTTCCATTGATACAGTGATAACCAAAGTGTTTTTTCAACACCTTTTAAATTGCTTATTATTTTAATTTGTTTACCTGCCATATAATTCTGTGCCATAGTAGTATCAAACATTTCGATTGCAGTCTACTTTATTTTTGTTTACATGCCATTTTAGATAGGATAAGGAGAAGTGTTTCTCAATATAGACTATGATTTTCTTAGGTATTGGATCTCGCCACATCTCTACGAAGTTAATTAATTTACCACTTCTAAAGTGTAGACTAATTAGTTTGTGTGGGGTATAGTTTTTATTGGATTCTGTTAAGTTAACCAAGCTTCTCCAATTTTAGTAATGTAATCCAGCAAGTGAGATAATCATTATTTCATCTAGCCCCAGGTGAGATAATCATTATTTCATCTAGCATTGGGGCTGGCCTTGGCCTAGGTGCAGCTTAACTAGGAAAAAAAATTTAAAAAACTGATTTGTTTACCATAACTTGTATTAACCTAGCAGAGAGTTAATACGTCGTCAGATTCGGAATTTAGATTGCAGCTGTGAAAACGTATATGAGAATTTTCAGAGTAGATAATTTCCACAACAGAGCCATATCACACATAGGTGTAATGCCCTGAGGCCAATCATGATCAAGAGTATCATCTACAAGAGGCCGGGGTCCTTGGTTTAAAGGGGCGTTTTCTAGGGTCTTGTTCGAAGTAAAACTGCAGAAAAAATTGCAATTGATTTCATTCATGCTCCTTGGTCTTTGAAAATTCACCTTGAGCACCAGCGATTGCGTGAAGGTTGAAGCAGAGGCTTATATAAAGCATTAGTTCTTTGGCCAAATTATATTTAAACTACTGATCTCTTAATTTGTTTACTTGCATACAGACTTGGCTTCTTTACTTGCGTACAGAGATGTTATGAACCAAAATATAGTGAGATATACTCAAGCCCATCGACAAATAATGTAGAAAAATATGATGACAAAAGTTTGATGATTAAATTTTCCATGATAAATAAAGCCTGCTTGGAAATTCAGAAATATAAAGATGTGCTACATCACTATGTCAGTTTAGAAGGGGCAATTCAAAATATATACCATTCATCCTACTAGTGAAATATAATCATTTAGCGTTAAATGAGATTTTCAAGGTGTTAAAAACACAACAAGAAATTTACATAAATCTTTTCAAGAAACGTACAATATGTATATGAACACAACCCAAAACTCTGTTAGCAGCACCACCAGAGGTAGGTTTTCACCTACTTAAATGAATGGGAAAACTTCAATCAGGCTTTCAAGGTATTCAAAACACTCAACTAGAAATTTACAGTAAATCTTTTCAAGAAATATCTACATGAACACGACCCAAAACTCTGTTAGCAGCACCACCAGAGGTACGTTTTAACCTACTTAAATTAATGGGCAACCTTCAATCAGGTTTTTCTGAAGCAAATATGGTGTGCACAGTCATCAGTTGCCGGAGCTGCAACTATTATCAGCAGGCAAGTTGGCAGGGCTTAAAAGAGCAACACCGCCAAAAAATGGAGCTGAATACTTATCATGAACAACTCTTAGCTTATTGCTTCTCGATTTCAGGTGGAAGTTAACCATGAAGTGTGCACATTCCCTGGAAAAAGTCAAATAAATGTTATATTACTTCACAATGTACAGAGTCGACTAGATGTGTGCACATTAGTCAATCTTTACTATATCTAGTATTAGATAAAATTCAGACAGAATAGTTGATTAGTGCCAACGTATAGCTGATCAATACAAATTGTTTTGACTGTAGCTGATCAGCTATGTTTTGATATTATAATCTATAGATTGCGTACCTGTAATTGCTGAAGACAATTAAGATGTCTAGGCAATCTTTAGAAGGATAAACTCACTAAAAGCGAGATTTCTTGAGATCGAGAAGACTTACTTGAGGTCTGCTTCAAAGTAGCCCGTGTGAAGGATAAGTGTTTTACTCCAACATGGATCCGTTTTTAAAGTGCGTTGAGCAGTGTAGACAGCAGCAGCAGCAAGCATTGATGGACTGTATTTGATCATTATGTAATGAAGCAAACACAGCTCAACCAAGAAGAATGCCAGATTTTCCATCTGAAGCATTTTGATAATAAATTTTAAGGTTTATAAGTGCAGCAGGTGATTGTAGGACAGACATTAAACCAAGAAAAATGCTAGATTTCCAAGGCATTTTGAAAGAAGATTTGATCGATGTAGCAGATAATTCTTCAACAATATAAAAGAAGCGGCAGGGTTCAGACTTTACCACTTTGTCAGAACCAGCTGCCTTCAGAAACCTGACGAGGAATACATACGCAGTGGGAACTGTAAGATTGAATTTCAATCGATTTAAGATTGTATGCTCCTGCAGAGTATTATCATCAATTTATTAGTTCGGAATCCGGATGTGTCTTTGCAGACTATGTCGTAATCCAGTGAAAAAAAGAAAAAGAAAAATGGATATCAGTTAGAGCTAATCACCATGGCCACTATCTGTTCTGATGTGTATTCCTTTGGCAAGACGCGGACCAAGTCATTAACCTGTAGCCAAGTATGAACCGGATCCTTTTATGTCACTATTTTGTGAATCATTATGCAATATTTTTGTACTGACGTTGCCACAGAGGTTATGCCTCGTAAGAGTAGAGATTACAGTTTAATAGAGTGTGTGCAAGTGTGTATGTACTTTCCAAAACCCAAACAGGTCTTCTATTAGCTATTAACTAGGCTTATACGCGTGCTACCTTTGGAGGCCAGATTTCTTCATATTTGCATGCTATAAGCATTGCTGTGATCCCTACTAATTGTAATTTCCTTTTTGGAACTGTCTCAACGGAAAGGTATCTATCAATGATGTTCAGAGTGAGATACAATGTCTCCGGCATTAGTTCAAATTTTAGATGCACCTGCAAAATATTAAGATTTTGAAGTCAAGCCTAAGAAACAGCCCATATAAACCACTTCTCAATCAAAGCTTAAAAATAGAACTAGCATATGAACAGATCGGTACCTTTATCAACCAATCAATCAAGACTGCCCTCATCTTCTCATTGATTTCAACTTGCCTTGTCATATAATCTGGAGGTATGCAGCTAATGGTCTGGAATACGGTGCAACCATTTTTTACTGAAGGAAAATAAAACTTTACCTTCAATTCACAAAAAACTGCAAACATTGACAGAGAGACATACCTCAATCTTCTGGTAGAATTTGTATATATCTTCAACATATTCAACGACTGCCAATTGGTTTTCGAGGTCCCCATCATCGATGCTAGGAAGAACCTCATAAGAGTCCCTGCGTGCATCCTGAAATACCCTCATCAAAATTATTAATCATTTTCATCTCACTTTCGTCATAAATAAACACAAAGCTATCTTGAGGCTATAATATCCACTGGTAATTGGGTGTGGATGTGGGTGCTTTTGGTCCGTGTATGTCTGTATTTTAACCTGCGGTAGACACAAAAAATATCAGTGAAATAGTACAACTTCCAATGTTAAAACAGACCTCACTTTGCCTTGCTAGCATTGCAGTCAGTGATTGCGTTCCAGGTTTCCTTGTTTTCAGTTGGTTAGGTGATTTTAATCCGCCTTCTTTTGCACATAAATGTATGCTATCACCAATAGTAGTGACAGTATATTTGCTGGAGCTGCAACTGTTGTCAGCAGGTAAGTTGGCAGGGCCTAGGAAAGCAACACAGCCAAAAGATGGAATTGAATACTTCTTATGAACAACTCTCAGCCCATTTCCTCTTGCATTTAGGTGGATGTTGATAATTAAGTGTGCGCATTCCCTGTAACAAGTCAAATGAATGTCATTATCTCACAATGTACAGAGTTAACTAAATGTGCACACACCCCATACAGTTCGATGCGCACATTAACCAATCTCTACTGTATCTTTAAGTAGATACAATGCAGAAAGAATGTGAGACGATTAGTGCCAACATATAGAAAATCAATGCACAATGTATTGGCTGCAGCTGATCAACTATGCTTTGGTATTATAATCTACAGATTGCCTACTTGTAATTGTTAAAGAAATCTACGCTGTCTACTTAGTCTTTCAAAAGGATATACTCACTAAAAGCAAGATGCTTTAAAAATCTAGAAGACTTACTTGAGGTCTGCTTCAGAATAACCTGTGAAAAGGGTAAGTGTTTTACTCCAACATGGATCCTTCTTCAAAGTGCATTGAGCAGTGTAGACAGCAGCAGCGGCAAGCATTGATGGACTGTATTTGATCATTGTGTAATGAAGCGTGCACAGCTCAACTAAGAAGAATGCCAGATTTTCCATCTGAAGCATTTTGATAATAGATTATATGACTTATCAGTACAGCAGAGGATTATTAGGATTACACTCAAGAAAAGATGAAACCAAGAAGATTTCCTGAAGCATTTTGAAAGCAGATTTTATCAATGCAGCAGAGGATTGTTCTGACAATATAAAAGAAACGTTTACCATTTTATCAGGACCAGCTGCCTTCAGAAACCTCACAAGGAATACATATGGAGTGGGAACGGTAAGATTGAATTTCAATTGATGTAATATTGTATGCTCCTGCCAAGTATTACCTTCAATTTATTTTTCGAACTGCATCTTTGGAAAGTATGCCGTAATCAAATTAAACATAAATATTTCAGTTAGAACCAATTACCATAGCCAGTATCTGTTCCGATGTGCATTCTTTCGGCAAGATGCAGACCAAGTCATCGACCTGTAGCCATGTATGAACCAATTCCTTTGATGTCAATAATTTTTAACCCATTATGCAAAATATTTTGTGCTGTTGCATGTAATTGTGTGTGTACTTTACAAGTAACAAGAACCAACCATGCCTTCTATTAACTAGACATATAAACTAAAGACTTTCTTATACCTATCCTAAAAAATGTTTGTAAGTCATCCTACCTTTGGAGGCCAGATTTCTTCATATTTGCAAGCTATAAGCATTGCTGTGATACCCACTAATTGTAATTTCCTCCTTGTAATGGTGTGAATAGAAAGGTATCTATCAATAATGTTCAGAGTGAGATACAATGTCTCTGGCATTAGTTTAAATTTCAGATGTACCTGAAAAATTTAAGATTTCAATATCAAGCCTAAGAAATAGCTCATATAAATGTCTTGTAGATACAAGTTTGACAGCAAATGAAACTAGCACAGGAATAGATTTTACCTCTATCATCCAATCAATCAAGATTGCCCTCATTTTCTCGTTGATTTCAACCTGCCTTGTCATATAATCTGGAGGTATGCAGCTAATGGTCTGGACATATGATGCTACAAAATTTTACTGAAAAGAAAATAAAAAATTACCTTAACATTTCCAAAAAACTGACAGAGAGACACACCTCAATCTTCCGGTAGAAGTTATATATATCTTCAACATATTCAACAACTTCCAATTGATTTTCAAGGTCTTCATCATCCATTCTAGGAAGAGCATTGTGGCAGTCCCTGCATGCATCCTGAAATTGTGCTTATCAAGATTACTGAACTTCTTTTATCTTACTTGCATCAAAAATATACTCAAAAATATCTGAAGTCTATAACACCTGCTAGTAATTTGGTGTGGATGTAGATACGTTTGGCTCATGCACATTTGGATTTCAACCAGTGCTAAACAAGAAAAGTATCACAGAATTAATAGCACTTCAAGCAATACGACAGACCTCGCTTTGGGCTGTTAGCATTGCAGTCAGTGCTTGTACTCTGGGTTTGATTGCCTTCAGTTGGCTAGGTCTTTTTAATCCACCATTTTCTGCAGTTCTATTGTTGACATCAATGACAATATCCTTCTGAATAGCCGTGGCATATTGAACCCCCCTTTTGATAGTATGCTTCTGATAGTATACTTTTCCTTCTTCCGTAACAAGAATATCCTCTTCTTGGGATTGCTGTAATCAAAGTGAGAAAGATTCTGTGAGATCTCTTGCTTTGCTCTCACAGAAAATAGAAAACAGAATAAACCATCATCCTTAGAAAAGTTAGACCTCCTAAAAGAAATTTAAACCAGGAACAATTTAAAGCCCTAAAAAGCCTAAGAAATAATAATTACATTGTCATTCTAATGGTCGACAAAGGGGGCGCCATAGTTGTAATGAATCGTGAAGAATACATAAACAAAATGAAAGACCACCTTTATAACAGTGGCAGCTACAAGAAGCTTGAAAAAAAACCCATCTCTAGGATTACTAGAGACTAATTTGGATGATAAACTAAAAAAGTGCCTCACTCCTGACAGTGAAATCACTCCTCGAATTTAGGGTGCCTCAAACATTCATAAAGCTGATGTCTCCCTCAGACCTATCGTCAATACCACATACGAATTGGCGAAGTATGTTGCTAGCACCCTAGCCCCTCTAGTTGGTAAAACCAGCGCCAAGAAGAAAAACATCATTTTAAGCGTAAAGTTCGGGAGGCCCTTGAAATCATCAAACACCCTCACAACCTCAATAAGGATGGAGGATTAGAAAGTAGCAGAAATTGGATTTCACTTCTCTCCTACGATACCTAGGAATAAGGAAGTTTTTCCCCTCTCTTATCATCCTTAACACTCTTTATCAACCCATCTTCTCCTCCTGCTCCCCCAAACTCTTCCCTGAATGTTTTTGCTCTTCTCCTCTGTTTTGCCGTCAACCTCTCATACTTCACCCGAGTTAAATATCCCCCTTTTCTTGGGACTCCATTCTTTTGCCACTCCCTTCTTTGACTTTAACCTTTGTTACCCCAGTAATATTAATAATAATAATTACTAATATCATATACTTAATTAATATCACTTTTATCCTCTAATAACATGATCTCTTAAATTAAGTAGGAATAAAAATTTATATTAAAATACATTATCATAAAGTTATCACATTAATAACATTAGCTTATTAAAAATCCTGCTGTATGCATAAGATTTATTTTAGAATATGGTATTGATATAAATTATATTAAAATAATTAGTATTAATAGGATCTATATTATAATATATTAACATAATCTAATACATTACTTTATAAAAATCAAAATTCAAACAACTATACTAAATGTCAAAAATAACTATAATTAAATTAAAATAAAACTTACTAATTAAATATAAAAACAAAAGCAAAATCATATACTTATAATGTTAATGAATAAATTAAAATAAAAATCTTAATTAAAATAAAAAAATCTCTTTAATTGGTAGGCTCTCTAATTCTAATCGGCTGACAGCAATATTTATAACCTCCATCTTTTCTCTTCTGCGTAGATTCTTGAAAATGAGTCTTGACTTAAAAATGCAGAGTGCTGAATTCCCGAACTCTCAATATCAAGAATGAGATTCCTCAAGTAAAAGGAAAAGCAACACACTAAACATACCCAGAAAAATAGAATACCAAGCACGGAAATCAAGCAAACAGAACAGGTCGACACTACAGAGGTTTTGTCTACATGCTAGTGCAATTGCCGTGGAGGTCGTCCTTTGAAAAAATCCTAGACCCTCTTCAACAGTTTTCTTAGAAAATAATCTTTCATGTTGCTGAACCGGCTCTGTTTAAACTTTAAAGTTACCTGAGTGCTGGAACTGGCTCCCTTGTTGGCATTGACAACCAAGCTTTCTTGGGACCTCCTGAAACAGTAGTAGTGCAAAAGTTTAGGACGGGATACTTAACGCAGAGGTCACTGAATAGAACAACAGAACTGCAACACCAGAAAGCCAATTGCAGAAAGACAAGGCTATTGGCAGGGAATGGATTTATTACATAATAAATAACATCAAACAACATACTCTGTGACACCATCTTTGTTGATATTGCATTTGGGATTCAGAGCTCCCACCAGATTGCCAATGTCACCCAAGGCCCTCCTGTTGTTGTCGTTGGCTGGCATTGCCTTTCTGTTGGGTGCTCCCATTATAGGACCTGCCATTTTGCAGGCACAATTATGAACCTACACGTCCCACGACATCTAATCTTGAACTTAAAATCTCTTGGAAGTTTTCAACAAACCCACTTACCCTTTTTGGCTGCATCTGGCTCGGAAATAATACGCCTGCGGAGGTTGTCTTCCTGCACTCAAAGGCATCAAAAACAAAAGCTTAAGCATAAATTAAATGTCTTTTATTCATTTTGACAGGGAACCCAGCAGTTCCAACTGATGCTTACAATCAAATTACCCTTACCCTGGAAAACATTTTGGCTTTTGGGGATGCTGGAATTTAGTAGCCTGGACTGTTTCAGCAGATGGGGAAACAGATTTGGATGCAGCAAAAACGCGCTGCGCTTATCCCGCGCTTTAGTTGCCACGGTTTCTCCCAAAGCTTTTCTTGGCATATAAGACTGATTACCAGATAAAAAAACAGAGGTTGTTTATTGCGCTCACCTTCAAGTACTTACACATAAAATGCAAAACATACTATGCATGGGTGTTTAACAGCTGAAAAGGCTGTTCAGCTGAGCTTCTATTAACATCATACCATAATCACACCCATTCAGCCCCAAAACACCAAATTCAGCTACAGTAAGTTCCGTATTAGGCACAGCAGACCCCAATTTCTATAATATTAATAAATCATGGCAAGAGGACAAACCTGTGCTTTGTTTTCTGAGTTTGGTGAGGCGCTCTGCTCTCTTGCTGAGTGATAATGAAAACTTGAAAAATCCAACATAAACATATAATTTTGGAATTAGTGAATCAGAAACTGAATTTGAATTCGAAATGCCCAGAGCGTGTTAGTACCACAACGGCATATCGCCGGGACGGGATATCGCTGCACTTTAACGGCTATTTCGCTGGTGACGTCTGTATCGCGCGGCAGAATTGCTTTTCTGGTTTTTTGAAGTGAATGTGTCCCACGGCTGACGTCTGTATCGCGCGGCAGAGTTGCTTTTCTGTTTTTTCGAACGTTGTTGACTAACTCTGAGATGTCCTCCAGTTTTTTCGGTTTCGAATGGTGTTAAATAATTATTGGTGTTATAGTGGCAGTTTTGAGTTTTGATCTTGGGTCTTTTTAGATTAGGCCAGGCAGTTACTCATTCACCATGTTGTAAAAAAAAAAGCTATGAGGTGTCCTGGAGTTCTTTCGCAAAAAAAATTAAAGTTTAATATTTTTTATTTTATTTTTTTTATGGTTTAAAATGTGTTTTTATTGAGTTTAGATATTTATTCAAAAGCTCAATATGAAGGATGTGTAAGTTTATCTAATTTGTCTTAATTTACTTAACATTCAAAATAAAATTTAAATAATGAAAAATAACGCATTATATTTTGTTCTAAAATAATTTACACGTAAAAAAATTTGATGCAATGAACTCTCTTATAAAATGAATCTATATTGATTATAATATTATTATTTAAAATATAAATTTATTATATATATATTAATAATAAAAAAATTAAATACGAATATTAAATTTATTTCGATATATTTAAAGTAGGAAAATTTTATAACTCAAACTTATAATTTTAAGAAATACCGATCCAATTTTAAAATAAATATAACTACGAAATATATTTGAAAAAAAAACTAGATTTAGATAAAACTGCGAATAAAAAGGGAGTGCTTGAATTCACCCAGCTAGGTTAATTAGCACATCCCCATAGATGGGTGCAGTCTGACTCCTAGAGTTCGTTACTGACTTCCGGGAGCGGGGCCAGAGCCGCGGGACCCCTTCCACTACAACGCTGGTCATAAACATCATTGATATTGCTGGCTGCATTGAATTACCTCTCACGCGGCCAGCGGATAGTTGTTATATATATATAATTCTATACATATATATGTATATAATTCGCTGCAGGGAGCGTATACGAAAGTTGGAAGTTTAAATTCAAACCAGTCTTGCAAGTTGCAAGGCAGTTTGCTTTCTGTCACTCAAATTATATTGGAGAAAAAAATTCTATTGTTTATTAGAGAAATATATTGTATTTTTCATTTAAGTTGGAAATTATAAATGATGGAAATTATATAATGGGAAAATTTGTATAAAAACATATGATGTATATTGATTTCTATAAAAAAATTTTAGTAAAAATTAATAAATTGAAATATAAAATAAATAAATTACAAAAGTTTGCATAAAATTTTTACAATTTTGTTTTTATAGTACAATGTAATTAATTAATAGATGAAATGGTTGCAACAATTTTAATTTGTGCTTCTTAAAAAAAAATTCCTAGATTTTGGTCAAAATTGACCAAAAAAAGTGTCCAAAAAAGGTTTTCTCATTAAAACATAAATAATGACGGGAAGTAACACTTGGTAACCATATTTATTTACCTTTTATTCCTTTCCATTTTGTATCCAAGAACGTGCTTAAATTATGATGGGAAGTAACTAGGGGTAAATATGTTATTTTCTTAAGTGTGAGCAAAGATTTTATTTTTTGATGGTTTTCCTACAAAGTTGAATAAAAAAATCATTACATACAAGTCTAAAAATCATAACATATGTGAGTTGATTATCGGCATGACATTATATTAAGCAAATGTTGCAATAAGACCTTCAAATTATGGCTTTGAAAAATAGTTTATATATATTTATTTTTCAAAGGTAAACACTATAAGTTGCATTGATTAATGTTAAATTAATAGTGGTAAATCAATTGCTAGAGTCATGCTTCCTCAATGGCTCATAAGAAATTTATATTAAAAAAAAAAAAACTGTTTTCCAAAACCATAATTTGAAGGTCTTATTGCAAGATTTGAAAAATAAATATTTATTTTTCAAAGTTAAGTTATAAGTTACATTGGTCAATGCTAAACTTATAGCCGTCAATGGGCAAATCAATTGCTAAAGTCATGCTTTGGCATGGACTAATAAGATATTTATATTTTTAAAATTGTATCTTCATTTATATAGAAAATTGATATTTAATTTAATTCTAATTGTAAACATTTTATATATTTTTTTTTTGTGAAAATGCTTCTATTAATTCCTCCAAATACTACAACATGGTTGGCCAATTTTCACAATTCCTCCAAAGATTACAACATGGTTGCCCAATTTTCACAATTCTTCTGGCCTCACTCCTACCGAATTTGTTGGTCAAAAGAAAAACACAAAACTAATTACAAAGTGTCAAAATCTACTAAGAACCCAAAAATGAAAAGACCAGAATGCCCAAAATACTCCTAAGATGAAGATACAACCCATAAACATCAAGGACCAATAGGATTTGCTAGAGCTAGATTATCATGTTCGTTCCCTGATCAATCTGGAGGCTTGGGTTCGCCATGGACATGGAATTCTAAGTGAGCCGACCTCCCTTCCATGCGCTCCATTTGTCCAAACATTCTCCTCTGGCCCCGCCGAAGTGAAGCCAAACAATCATACATATTCCATTGATTGTGCTACAAATTATTCATGAAGCTTATGACCTCATTACGTTCATCATGACGAATATGTCCCAATTGTTCTAGGAGAAGGGTGACATGTCGCAACTAGGATTCCAAGGTACTGAAAGGGGGAGGATGAACAATGGGCCTAGGAAAAGGGATGGGATTGTGGGTCACCTTCTCCTCTAACTCTATTTCCACTCCACCTTCTCCCCCCATCTCCATGGCTTCCTCGATGAGTTTAGCGCTCTTCCCTCCTGGTCCTATCCCTCTTCACGTTATGTCGCATTGCCTATACATTTTCAAACCAACCCCAATTCATTGAGACCAACTCCTTACGCCCAACAATACACAAAGATCTGGAAATACCTCCAGACCGTAGTACTCGACAATAGAGTTCCCACAATGCTAAGTCCAAACCTCTCTTGAGAAAGGAAACACCCGGTAAGAGTTTTCACCAACGACTTCGTCCCCAGGAAAATTAACACGACACTACCCAGAGTGGAAGTGTTATTATGAGAAAAAATACTTAAATAATTTTAATTTGCATTGGTTAATGCTAAATTAATAAAGGTCAATAGGCAAATCAAATTCTATAATCCTGTTTGGTAGGAACTAATAATTTGAGATGTAAAATGAATAAATGTATTGTTTTTCGAGTCACAAGGACTTGCATAAATTTTGGTTAGTAGTAACCACTAAAAAGTCTACACATTTACAATTTTATCCCTACATAAGAGTGCAATCTAACTAACTGATGGAATGGCTTTTTTGCAAGAATCCAACAATACAATTTTGAGCAAGATTGTGATTTCTTGTTTTTTGAATTTGAACTTTTGAATGCCTAAATGGTAAACACCCTAAAAAACCTCTCAGACATTGGAATTTTGAAGATTAAACATCTTAAAATTATAATTTTTAAAAGTCTCTCTAGATTCCAGGAAAAAATAATGTTAAAATTAATATACTAACATGTATTTCAAGGATCAATATGAATACATCTTTAAGGATTGTGCATTTCAGAGACCATTATGAACTTTTTTAAGAAATTAATACTTTTTTTGTAAGCTTCTGCAAGTGATTTCCACTATTTAAAAAGAGTATTACATAGATAGTAGTGTTGTTCCTGTTAGCTCTACTACATGTTTGAGCATTTTTTAGGGTCAATGACAGTTTAGCAGTATTATTGATGCTTGAAGGGCTTCGCGACAGTCTTTCCCCTTCTGCTCTTGCAGGTTTCCCTATACCCTCTTAACCTCTCGTTCTCTATTTTCCTCCTGAAACTTCTTCGTTCCTTGCCTTATCCATATTCCTCTGTTTAATCTCTCTTTACCCCAGCGCCTCTGTTAATTTGTTTTAATACTGCAAAACCCCGCCGTAATCCCTTCTTTTCCCAGCACCCGGTCTTTTTATATAAAACCTGTTGAACCCCTCGTATTAACCTATTTTTGTTTTAACCCCCGAGCGCAAGGTTTAAGTCCATCCGACCGTATTCATATAACCCGCGCCATAGCCCTTCTTGTCTCTTTTAATCTAAGTCGTTGATCGTATTTGCCGCGATCTAACGGTCATCGTTCTTTTGCCCGCGCATTAAACATCGCGCGCCTTCCGCATCATCCAACCATCCATCGGAGATCTGACGGCAGTCGCACCGTCTCTTACTGCAACCTGCCCGCTTGTTAATGCGCGGGGAGAGTGGTTTCCCGCCGGTCGCAGAAGCCATGCGGCGCCTTTTTGTTGGATTGTGCCCCGCTATACGGATACCGCCGAGCCCCGGAAGGCAGTGCGGGGAATACCGCCCGCCTCCCAAAACCGCTCATCTCGTACGTCTCCCCGCCGACTATCTGTTGCGCATCTTCCCCGTGCGATGGCCATCCGATTATCCCCACTTATGATCCGACGGCTCTCGCTCTCCCATTCCCGTTGACCTCCGATACCCCGCGTAATTCGATCTTCGCCGTTGATTTTATTGATCCAACGGCCCATCTTCTTTCACCCGCGATTGCTCCCGATAGCTCCTCCTGATGTGATCGTAGTCGTTGATCTATACGATCTGATGGCTCACGATGCTCTCCCCGCTCCCCTGTCTTTCGATAGTCTCCATACGCCGATCTTCGCCGTCCGATTGCTTAATCTAACGGCTAGTGTTTATTCGCCTTCTGCTCATGCTTCCGCCATGTTTTTGACTGTCTGGAGCTCCCAATGGACAACAACGATCAATTACCTGTACCCAACATTCAATCTGCAACCAACCGCATTTAAAGAAGAGCATGGTTGAGGAAAAACAGGACGACCTCGAGCAGTGAAAAGCATTTATCAGGCATGGAACTTAATTCATGATTCACTCTAGCTGCCAGAGAAGGATATCAGAATATCAGAAAGGGTCATTTTGTCCATTAAAGCACTGAGAATTGCAGCAGAGGCCCGTTTCATATTGTAAATGTGGTTGGTGATCATTTATTGACATCTCCCCGCTTAGTAGCAGAGATATTTTGTAAACCAATCTCTATATATACCTAGAAACACAATGTAAGAGGTTGATGAGGGTTGGATGAATGTAATTCTTGTGAAAATTTCAACTTCTGGAGACTGTAACTATTATGAGACCTGCAGCTTCTGGTCTTCATTTCCAACTAATACAAGCTTCTTTTGCTGTCAATTGCTCATTTTTCACTTCTTCTATGTTCCAGGCTGTGCTTGTATGCATTTGTTCATGTGCTGCTGATGTTTAGCATCAGAGGGGCTGTCATCCCACCTCTGTGTTAAAATCTAGTTAGTTTCATTGAAATTGCATGCAGGTTTCTGTTGTTTTAATGCTAGAGAGCTGTCATCCTGTCTGTGCATTAGAAGATAGATTTGTAGACCTCTTTACTGGTTGCAGCTGGCCATCACAGGGTCCTGTGCATCTGCTGGTGTGATCAGTGTTCTCCATCATCACATTGTCTCTAAAACTATGAGTAATTGGTGGTTAAAAGCCTTGTAGTCTGGGGGTGTTCACCCATGTCTGGGGTTAAGCATAGTAAGAGTGGTTATCTGGCTTGAACATGCAACATTTTTTTCATTCATCCACCAATTTATCCAACTTTTTGTTGAGTTTGTAATGTTCCCGAGCATCACTGATATACAACCTAGGTGAGTTTCTTGGGGTGATAACATTAATTGGCGTCGTTGCCGGGGAGAGGAGAATTGAAGCTCAGCTTCCCTGGGAGAACGACACAGCTTCAAGCTTTGATGATAGACAAGGTTTGAACACATATTTTGGTTGTAATCATCTATCTGGCGACTCCACTGGAGGAAGACCATCATTTGGCGACTCCACATTGAAGTTCTGGAGCAGTTGGTGAGGCATGCTCAGAGATATCTTCAGAAATCAGCAGCTGAACCAGTGCCTGATCCTGAGAAGATCGTTCAGCAGAAGAAAATATCGAAGTAAGGAGCATTAGGATCAGGTAAGCCTTAGAATTTTTATGTATCTCTGCTAGTGTAGAAATACCTTCAGAGATTCATACAGCTCCTTAGTCATTCATTTCCCTTTCGGACCTCAGTTGAAAGAAGCATCCATGTTGTCCATTATATTCCTCTGTTTCTGTCATACTCTTCATTGATTCAAACCAATCGGCTCACCAGTATCCTTTCATACACCCGAGCCATGGCAAGTCAGCAAGCTCTTACAAAGATAGAACGGATAGTTGCTGCTAGGTATGGACCTCTGGTCTTGCCTGTCCCTTTAAATGCCATGCCTGCAGGAGATTATCAAGAATTCATGCCAAAGTTTACTGGTGCAGAAGGAATAACAGCTGAAGAGCATTTAGAAGCCTTTTATAGCTATGCTGATAACCTGGATATTAATGAAGAGGATGTCTGGATGAGGGTTTTTGTTCAAAGCCTAGAAGGGGAAGCTAGAAAATGGTTTAGAGATTTACCCCCTAGGTCCATTGCAGACATTGATGCTCTAGATGATGTATTTTTAAAGCACTGGGGAAATAATAAAGATCTGCTCTTTTATCATGATGAATTTGGAAACTTGCAGAGAGAAGATGGTGAGCTGCTGTCTGATTTTAACATCAGATTCAATCATATGTACAACAGAATGCCAGCCGAAATAAGACCTACCCCTACTTCTGCCATGATTACTTATTCTAATGCCTTCGATTCTCAATTCTGCCTGCTGTTAAGAGAAAGAAGATGCACTTCTTTGGCTGAGATGCAAGCTGCAGCCTTTGAAGTAGAAGCAAACATTATTGCTGCAGAAAGACTCGAAGGTGATGATGAAAGCAGAAGGCAGGGAGGTGAATCCTCATCATCCTATGATCCTAAGATCGAGGAATTGGCCAGGATGATTGAGCTTTTGGCCTCTGAAGTTTCCAAGTTAGAGGCTGAGCAACATTTTGAAGAAGCAGGAGCTCATTGTTCCATTTCTTTTCCAACTCCAGATCCATGTAGAGGAACACATGAGCATGTGCAGATTTTGCAGAGAAACAGAGATACAAACGAAGATCAAAGGGTGAAGACCCTTTGTCAAAATATAGTCATGGAAGAGGTGCAGCATGAGGAGGAGGTCCATGGTTTGGAAGGTGCTCCTTTCCTAACCAGAGCTGCCTATGAAAAAGCATTATCAAGAGGCACTGCCTGTCAGTTTGTTGTGCCTGCAGAACAGCAAGCTTGCCAGCAGTGGCAGCCAGCAGCAGATCCCTTCTTCCTCCAAGAACCTGTGCTTAAAGCCTGCTCATCTTCACATGGCTATGCAGATCTGCAAATTAGCCAGCCTGCTATCATCCCCAGTCCAGTGATTGAAAAGGGAGAGGAAAGCTCTCCATCATCTTTTGTTTCTCTGTCTGATCAAATGACAATCCCTCACAGTTGCCACTTAAACACTGAGGCAGAACATAATTCAATGCTCAAGGCTGAAGTTGATCATCTCAGTCTTGATATTTTGATACCTGCTCAGATGGTCTCCATACAGAATGAAAGGGCAGCTTTCCAGATAACAGAGGAAGAGGGTGCACAGTATTGGAATCCTTCCTTGGAGGTGGACTGTTCTCAGCAAGATGTAGGAG
This sequence comes from Pinus tabuliformis, assembly GCA_031772625.1. NCBI lineage: Eukaryota > Viridiplantae > Streptophyta > Pinopsida > Pinales > Pinaceae > Pinus > Pinus tabuliformis. Next base: position 1,919,291,113 of record CM062819.1, on the reverse strand, counting down.
CAGAAATTGTTTCTGTGTCCCCTGCACAAGAATACAGTGGTGCATCTTTCATATTAATTGTGCAGACTACAGAAGACACAGACATGTACACAACAGCAATGAGTATTCAGCTGGTGTACAAAGGCTCCCATGAAGAACATCCAAGGAGGAAAATACACAGAAGGGGAATGAAATTTGATCCCTATCTACCTATCAAGCTCAAATGTCCTAAACTGTTTGAGGTGGAGGATCAAATAAATCCTGTCCTGCTGATCTATGATGAACCGGCTGACAGGCAACAATTTTGGTGGCCCAGCAAATGGGCAATTTTTGAAGTTTAAGTTTTCAGGCTTTAATGATTGTAATCAAGTTCTTTTACAGTTTCCTGTTGTATGCTTAGTTGACTCCATGCCCAATGGATACTAGGCAAGTGTTTTTATAGCTGTTTTTGCATGAAGGCATTGGTCTGCAGGTTCTTGAGACCTCACAGGGAGGATCTCATCCCCAGAAGGAGCCAATGTTAGCTCTGCTACATGTTTGAGCATTTTTTAGGGTCAATGATAGTTTAGCAGTATTGTTGATGCTTGAAGGGCTTCATGGCAGTCTTTCCCCTTCTGCTCCTGCAGGTTTCCCTATACCCTCTTAACCTCTCGTTCTCTGTTTTCCTCCTGAAACTTCTTCGTTCCTTGCCTTATCCATATTCCTCTGTTTAATCTCTCTTTACCCCAGCACCTCTATTAATTTGTTTTAATACTGCAAAACCCCGCCGTAATCCCTTCTTTTCCCAGCACCCGGTCTTTTTATATAAAACCTGTTGAACCCCCCGTATTAACCTATTTTTGTTTTAACCCCGGGTGCAAGGTTTAAGTCCATCCGACCGTATTCATATAACCCGCGCCATAGCCCTTCTTGTCGCTTTTAATCTGAGCCGTTGATCGTATCTGCCGCGATCTAACGGTCATCGTTCTTTTGCCCGCGCATTAAACATCGTGCGCCTTCCGCATCATCCAACCATCCATCAGAGATCCGACGACAGTCGCACCATCTCCCGCCGCAACCTGCCCGCTTGTTAATGCGCGGGGAGAGTGGTTTCCCGCCGGTCGCGGAAGCCACGCGACGCCTTTTTGTTGGATCACGCCCCGCTATACGGATACCACCGAGCCCCGGAAGGCGGTGCGGGGAATACCGCCCGCCTCCCAAAACCGCTCATCTCGTACGTCTCCCCACCGACTATCTGTTGCGCATCTTCCCCGTGCGATGGTCATCCGATTATCCCCGCTTATGATCCGACGGCTCTCGCTCTCCCGTTCCCGTTGACCTCCGATACCCCGCGTAATTCGATCTTCGTCATTGATTTTATTGATCCAATGGCCCATCTTCTTTCACCCGCGATTGCTCCCGATAGCTCCTCCCGATGTGATCGTAGCCGTTGATCTATACGATCCGACGGCTCACGATGCTCTCCCCACTCCCCTGTCTTCCGATAGTCTCCATACGCCGATCTTCGTCGTCCGATTGCTTAATCTAACGGCTAGTGTTTATTCGCCTTCTGCTCATGCTTCCGCCATGTTTTTGACTATCTGGAGCTCCCGATGGACAACAACGATCAATTACCTGTACCCAACATTCAATCTGCAACCAACCGCATTTAAAGAAGAGCATGGCCGAGGACAAACAGGACGACCTCGAGCAGTGAAAAGCATTTATCAGGCATGGAACTTAATTCATGATTCACTCCAGCTGCCAGAGAAGGATATCAGAATATCAGAAAGGGTCATTTTGTCCATTAAAGCACTGAGAATTGCAGCAGAGGCCCGTTTCATATTGTAAATGTGGTTGGTGATCATTTATTGACATCTCCCCGCTTAGTAGCAGAGATATTTTGTAAACCAATCTCTATATATACCTAGAAACACAATGTAAGAGGTTGATGAGGGTTGGATGAATGTAATTCTTATGAAAATTTCAACTTCTAGAGACTGTAACTATTATGAGACCTGCAGCTTCTGGTCTTCATTTCCAACTAATACAAGCTTCTTTTGCTGTCAATTGCTCATTTTTCACTTCTTCTATGTTCCAGGCTGTGCTTGTATGCATTTGTTCATGTGCTGCTAATGTTTAGCATCAGAGGGGTTGTCATCCCACCTCTGTGTTAAAATCTAGTTAGTTTCATTGAAATTGCATGCAGGTTTCTATTGTTTTAATGCCAGAGAGCTGTCATCCTGTCTGTGCATTAGAAGATAGATTTGCAGACCTCTTTACTGGTTGCAGCTGGCCATCACAGGGTCTTGTGCATCTGCTGGTGTGATCAGTGTTCTCCATCATCACATTGTCTCTAAAACTGTGAGTAATTGGTGGTTAAAAGCCTTGTAGTTTAGGGGTGTTCACCCATGTCTGGGGTTAAGCATAGTAGGAGTGGTTATCTGGCTTGAACATGCAGCATTTTTTTAATTCATCCACCAATTTATCCAACTTTTTGTTGAGTTTGTAATGTTCCCGAGCATCACTGATATACAACCTAGGTGAGTTTCTTGGGGTGATAATAGTTCCTTTAACCAAAAGATTCACTAAGGAGGCCATTGCCTCAACCAGGTATGCAGAAGACCATTAAAAGTCTAGATTAGACAATAAGACAATAGGTTTTGGTATGCAAAAAGAGCATCAAAAATCCGAACTAGATAGTTAGATAGTAGACTTAACCATGAGTAGAGAGCGTTATTGCCTTAGCTATTAGTTATAGCCACCAATGCCTTAAAACATTACAGGACTATTGATAATGATAAGAAAAAAAGAGAAAGATAGACCTCTAAAGAGAGTGATTTCCCTATAGTAAACAAAATTGAGGTGTGATCGTTGAAACAAAAGAAAGACCTTCAAATGTCTGAAGAAAGAACCATGGTAACATAAAAAAGACCATACCACCATGCTAGACATCCATGTAGGAATAACAACTACATAACCCATTACAAATTTTAATCTAAGATAATAATTGGAGAGAGAGGCAACAAGTTCGCGTGTGGAGAGATGGTTATTGGAGGTAAAAAATTCAATGGTAGAGCGTTGATGACAATAGGGTCGTTGTTCTCCTATACTAACTCAATTTTTGAATTGGAGAGGACAAATTGTTCCACCTTTGCTAACTTGGTGCCAAGCTCATCAAGGTTGAACTGGATGTTATAAAGAACCCTTTTAATGTCTTCATGACCTGAAAACAATTTTTAGTTATCTACTTTCTTGTCCCGAAGAACCATGCGAATCAGAGTCTCCATATGTTGATGCGATTTTATGTAATGAAAAAAGTGAAGCTTTTGATTCCTAAATCTCCCTGGATCCATGACCCATTTATGCCAATCTCCAACAACCTTTGAATCAAAAAAATAAGAACTTTCATAAAATTCTTTAGACTCGAGGATGAGGATATCCTTCCTTACTTCTAGAGGAATGGAGTCAAAATAATTCACCATAGACTCCCACCCAAAGGGTTTGCGATGTGAGGAAGAGGAGCTCGTCATTCCTCCTCTATGACTTGGCATTCGCTGTCGAGGATCCATGGGAGTAGAGAGACAAAAGTAATTGACAATGAAGAACTGACCATAAAAGAAAAGCGAACCAGACAAGGGACACAAGGGATTGACTTTAATAAAGGATGTAGTTAACCCTCCTACCATGGTATCATCCCCAAAGATATAAGGAGAGGTGGGTGGGATTGAGGACCTAGATGGCCACCTCGACTGAAACAAGAAAGGACCCCAAGAACTCGACACCTTCCTAAGCTCTATGAGCAAAGCAACTAGAACCTGAAAACAAGACACATAAGGCAAGAGTAAGAGATTTGAGTGTCTTAGGCTAGGAGAGGAAATTTCCCTATTAAAACCATATAGAAAGCGAACCTATGTACCACACCCCGCATACCAAGACTGAGCAATTAAAGGATATCCCTATTAGTTATGAGCCTTGAAATGACGAGGTCAGAAAAAATTCCACGAGTTAAAAAGATGGCCTCATTCCTGTACTGTGGAGGAAGAGAACGAAAAACATTGAACCCCCCCGCAAAATTATTTGAAAAAATGAATGCCATGAAATAGTAAACTCGACTGTAGCATAAAACCTAGGCGATAGATAAGAACTATAAGGAAACAAGAAATCAATTGAAATGGAGTATGGATAAGGTATATACCAGACACCACATGATTTATGAAAGCCTTCTTCGCCACCCCAAGAGTGTAGAAATAACTCAAGATTTGCAGATGTTAATGAAATCTGATTGAAATCAATAGACACAAATTTCTTCTACTCATTCTTGCTGAAAGGAAAACATACAATAGAAACACATGCAATCATTCAATCACAATGAACACAATTTTACCGGGGAGCCCAACTGGGAAATCCCCTCCTCTATTTGTATTATATCATATGAGAATATTGATATATTATAATAGATACTTCAATTCTTCAAGCTCAATCTGCATTACAATAATGATCTCCTCCTCTGTATGCACTCAAAAATACTTAGCCTGCACTCGCGCAACCAACGCTTGCTCTGCCTACACACGTGCTATCTACACTTTCTCTACCTACACTCGCACTACCTACACTCACTCTGCCTGCACTCGCTCCTATTTCCTTGCACAATTCTGAGGAAATTTTCTCATCTGCTACATGCAAACTCTATACACTCACTAGCATACAATAATGATTACAATTATTCCTTTTGCCTCCACTCCACTTGGAAATTCAAATTTCATGCATGGCTAGAGATATTTTTAGTAAATTGACTAGTTAACTGAGATATCAATGAGTTAAGAACAGTTACAACAACTCAACTGAACTCATACTTCTATTATGGACTAAAGCTCAGATTACTGAGCTTCACTAAATATAACTCCACTAGATTTCTGGATCTTAGTAATCAACCCATGCGCAACTCTACTTCTTGCCCACAAACTCGAATTTACTAACTTAATTGAGTAACTTGTCCATGTCACTCCTACTAACTGCAACTCAAGTCATCCTACTGAAGTGGAAATTTGAATTTTTCCATTTAACTAAGACATAAGTCAAATGAAGCCTTTTCTTGGTACAATTTAACACTCCCTCTCAACGAGAAAAGGGTTTTGAGCAACCCCAATCCTTGTTATTGATGTCTGACATCTGTAGCTACCTGCCACTATCCGTCCACCACTGCGCTAGCTCTTATTCATATGCTATTAACTGTAGCTGAACCATGTTGCATCTATGTTGTTTCTAACACTGCACTATACAATTGTACTGTTGCGAACTCTACATATGCACTGCAGCTCCACTAACACTCATTTTCATTGTTTTTGTTACTAATGCAACTAAGAAGTATCCAAAATAATCCAACTGAATCAATTATGTCTCTATCCTGCAATTGTCTTCTAAGTCTCTAACTTCTACTATTCTCCGCACTATTCACTGGGAAACCTGTGTTGTTTTTTATTCTGCACAGTGCCTCCTGCACTGCTATCAACACTGCTCTGTGCCCCTCAACATATGACTACAACTAGTATGCAGCTGTCACTTTGGAACTAACTACACCAACTGACACTGATCCTCCTGCTACTAAATACTATGGGTCCTTGAAGAAAAGTTATGGTCCCGCTACAACAATCTATGTTGGACCCTGCCCGGATCTCTACAACTCTGGAACTAAAGCTCTGCATCGCCCTACCTCTCTCATGGAGGTATAGTTTAATACATGGTGAAATATTCCTCTAGCTTATAGATATTTTTAACCCGAACACAATTTTTTTTTTACTTGTCTAGTAGCAACATGCTTCAGTTATGCCTTCCCTCTATTGAACACCACATCACATCCTCTGTCTTCAAGTACAACTACAAAATCATTTTTTTCTTCAGACTAGGCACATGCATTACATGCTTTATGTGAAGATGGGAGCCTGACTTCCTCTTAAAGGTGACAATGTCAATCCCTTTGGTACTACACCTTCCATCATCTCCAAGCTCTATGTGTAATTGTAGTTCGTTCTCCTCTAATTTGTTGAAGAACTCCTTATTTCTTGTCATATGAAATTGATGCAGGAGCATTAGAGCTTCCAAGTCATCAAGATTTATTTATTTATTATTATTATTATTATTGTAAGCTTGGTAGTACTTTCTCTATTAATATTTTCAGAACATAAGTATGTCTTTAACAAAATTTTCTGGTGGCCTCAACCTGCCTGTAGGAAACTAGGTCTGTTGGCCACCTGTCTACGTTAAATGTTGTCCAAAATTTAAATGAAGTGTTCAACGCCATACAGGCTACATTTGCAGTTTTATCTACTATAAGCTTTAACTTAGAAAAGTAAAGGCTAACCAACATATTAACCAAATTCTGTTTGGAGACCTATTTCACTCATCAGATGATTCCACCGGGGTTGGGGCTTTCGCACTAGACCCCAGGATTTCGCTCCGCTTCGTGTCCTGTATGCTTTACTAGATCCTGTTCAGTGTGAGATTGTTTTTGTACATTCGTATCTAGACCGCAACAATTTCTCTGTGTATATCCTTCATGATGGGATCTGTTGTTTGGGCCTCCTCCTACTCCTCTCATTCCTTGTATAGTGTCATTGCTCGGGCCACTATGTTCTTCATAACCCAGTATTGCTGGATTGTTTGTTGAAACAACATGTGTTGACCTCTGGTGTTCCCTGGATCTTTCACCATAGTTTCCCATTCTTCTGTCTCTATATCTTGATTGGTTATGCTATCATTAAGCTCCCTCTCCCACTCTGCTATTTGAGCTCTTACCTCTGGCGGATTGCCAGCCATATATGCATTTATGAGGGTCTACATGTTTTCTTTCCCAATCTTTCCGCCTCTTTTGTTTGGACCTTTGCTGGAGGTTTCTTCCCCCCCCTCCCCCCTTGGTCCTTTTCCCTGCCTTACCTGTTCCTTTGGTTCCTCTTTTTCCCGCCTCTTTTCCCTCTTTTTCCATCCTTTCGTATTTCCTGCTTTATATTTCTTTTCCCAAGTGGCTCACCAGTTCTAGCTTGCCTGCTAGAACACAATAAGGGTTTCGGAACTCTAGGCGGTGCTACACACTGGTATCTTTAATACCTAGAACATTAACAAAAGAAAACTCTTTATAAGTCAGTATTCTTTTACACAGAGTGGTCTTAAGTTTCTCTGTCCCAGGCTTGTCCACCCGCTCCGGACTTGGAGACTTCTGGTTGCCCTCTTTCTCCCCTAATTTACCCCCTTCCTTCTCAGAGACAAACAATCTTCAGCCTTTCCCTTTGTTCTAATGATTCTCTGTATTTTGTGTTTCCCAATTTCCCAAATCCTGCGGGGTCTCTCTATTGCCCCTTCCTACTTCTATTCCCTCTCCTCTCTGCTTATCCCCTCCCCAATAGACAGGATAATGCGGGCCAACATTAGCAGTTCTGCAGGTGTCCCGATTTTGGGTTTCATTATATGTATTTGGGGCTGCGTTTAAGGGCTTGGACCAGGAAGCTCTCCTCTCTGGTTCCCTCACCCGGTTGCTACCCCTAGTTGTCCCTTGTGATCCGCAGGCTTCCACCGGGTTTGGGCTTAGTTCGAGCCAGGCGAACCACAACCTTGCTGCTTGGTCCATGAATGTTCTGAGCTCCCCTCCCATGATAATGATTTCTTCCCTCCCATGCCACAGGTTCCACCTTGCCAGAGTGACAGGTTTCCTACTCGCGCCATTGTAGAATTCCCATTGGGCATACCATTGGGTCACTTTCCCTAGATCCCTATCTACCTAGAGATACATTATAGTTTTCCCGATCCCCCTCACTCCGACAACATTCCAGGCATAGACGCTCTAGTTGATTGAGCTAGATTCCCAGGAAACCCAGGTCTCGACTTGTTCTGAGTCTTGACTTCCCTTAGACCTCACCCCAAGTTCCTTTGTAAAATTCATTTCTGCAATGCAATCGAGAAGGGAAACCGAGGTAACGTACCAATGCTTGCTAGTGAAACCCATTTTCCTATCGACGTCCTCCAACCCGCTTCCACCACCTTCCACTGCACATTCATTCTCCTTCTCCCTCTACATGAAAATGCCTTCTCTCCCGACTACCTTAGCTTCTTTTTTCTTTGTCCAGCTACCCCGTCTAGCTTCCATAAGGTCCCGCACGTATCCTCTTCCTCTTTCCGCTACCCATTCCTTCATTCGATTTCCTCGGGATGAGGTTTCCTTGACCCTTCCATTATTACATTCCATCACTCCACTCGTGCCTCCAGCTGCTCCTGTCATGGGTTTCCTTCTATCGCCATGCCACTTGCCATCGTTGGTCTGCCCACCCTCGTGCTTGACCCCGAAACTCTGTCTCTTTCCTCCATCCTCGACCATATCTGTATTAGCTCTATGTCGTCTACTTCCATAAGGTCCCCCACGTACCCTCTTCCTCTTTATGCCGCCCATTCCTTCATTCGATTTCCTCGGGATGAGGCTTCCCTGACCCTTCCATTATTACCTTCCATCACTCCACTTGTACCTCCAGCTGCTCCTGTCGTGGGTTTCCTTATGTCTGCGTGCCACTTGTCATCGCTGGTCTGCCTGCCCTCGCACTTGAACTCGAAACTCCATCTCTTTCCTCCTTCCTCGGCCATGTCTATATTAGCTCTGTGTTGTCCACTGTCCTGCCCTGTCCTACATGCTGCCCCACCTGCCTTCGTGTCCTCCCACTTTCCAATACCCCATCTGTCCTTTGGCCCAGCTGGTTGGCTTCTAGTGCCTCTACCCCCCATCCCCTCTGGCCCACCTCGTCTGTCGTCTCCACTTCTCCCCTACCACACCCCGATTGGGGGTTTTCTCCCTTCTCCTTGTCGTTTTCTAGAATCTCCTCTAGCCTTCTCATCCCTTCCATTTGTCTTAACTCTTCTCCCCTTATATACAGGTTTCTACCTGCCTACCTGCACCCCTAGTTGGCGAGATTATCTGCTGCCACGTTATCCGATCTATAGACATACGTCATGATAATATAGTAAATCTGTCGAATTAGATTTCCAACCTCTTGGACAAGCCTTTTCGTCCTCCAGCTTTGGCTGATTTTCTCCCATGAGGTTCCTTGCTGAAGTTTTTTCACCATGTCTATTGCCAGTTTCGAGTCTCCTTCCACCTCCAGCCTTTGAAACCTTTCCCTTGCTGCAATTTCCAATCCTCGCTTCAATGCCTAGAGCTCTGCTTCGTTGTTGCTCGTAGTGCCACAATCCATGGAAAACAGGCGAATCGTATTACCTTTGTCATCTCTGAACACTCCTCCAGTCCCCGCTGCCCTCGGATTCCCTTTCACAGCTCCATCGAAGTTGAGTTTAATGAAATATTTTTGAGGCCGTGTGAAACTGTTCGCAGACTCACAGTGAGGGGGATGATGTTTCCACGTGATAGGGCTCAACATGCTTGGCTTTAAGCTTAGTCCCATCATTATTCGTTCTTCCTGTGGATTTGTTTCCCAGTCCTCTGCATACCATTTCTCGGCAAGGATCATTTCTCTTATGTTCTGGAGTATCATTTTCCATCGTTCTACTTCTGGTCTCTTTTCCTCTTTGAATATTCTTTTATTTATTTCCTTCCAGATTTCCCATAGTAGGAATCCTAATGATATTCTCCAGGCACGATTCAGAATGGGGTTTTGGTAAGGCTTTCTTCTCCAATTGTCCATTGTTGCTTTCATACTTATTTGATTCCTGTCATTGACTCCAAAGAGTTGTTCATGGTTTCTCCATAGGTTTTCACTGTACCTACAGGCATTGGTCAGGTGTTCCATTGTTTCTGCTTGTTCTACACAGATACTGTAGATCGAGGTCCCTGCAGACCTTTTATCTGAAGTTGGTCCCAAGTAAGTGCTCTCCCATGTCGGATTATCCACATGAAGAAAGTGATTTTCGGCCATGATTTTTCTTGCCAGATTTTGTCCCATATCTGTGTCCCCTGTTGTAGGTGGTGCGCTACTTGTAGATGATAGCCCTCTTTAATCGTAAACATCCCTTTGATTTTATACCCCCACCTTATTATATCCGGCCCTTCCGCTATTGCAATTTTCTAGGTTTCCATCTCTTTCTCATAAACCTCCCATTGGGTGGATTCAGGAGCACCTAACCAATCTTGTTTTTGTTTCCATTTTCTCCAGTATTCTCTTGGGTCCAAGCTCCAAAAAATTTTCACTGTCTGATTTGCAGGGTTATTGGTGAATTTATATACTACTCCTAGATCAAGTCAGTTGTGGAGTTTTTCTCTCTGCTACCATGCCTCATCCCAAAATTTTGCTTTGTCTCCTCCCCTTATTTCCTAGAAGCTATGGGTTCTTATAAGTTTTCTATTTTTTTATGCTAATTTCCATATGGCCGATCCCTTAATATTTTCCTGGACACTTAACCTTCCTTCAATTGAACTCGACATTCCATATTTCCTCCCACATATTTCCTTCCATAGATCTACTCCTCCCTAAATCCACCTCCACTAGAGCTTTGCCCCCATGACTTGATTGAGAATGTACAGGTCTCTGAGACCTAGCCCACCTTCTTTTAGAGGTTTTCTGAGCCAATTCCATGATATCAGGGCCCTTTTTTTTTCTTTTTCTTTTTTGGGGCCCTTGCCACAATTTTTTTTTGAAAATGTCAATCATCTTTTGGCATACTGTTTTCGGTGTCACTTGGCTAGATAATTGGTAAATCAGAATCAACTGGAGCACTACTCTCAGTAGTATAACATGACTTGGCATATTTAGTGACCTGAATGTCCAATTCTGCATTCTCCCTTGAATATTTGCCAACAAGGTCTTCTAGTTGGTTGCTTAGTTGTTTTCCTAGATATTTCAAGGGGAGATTACCAATGCAGAATCCCATTATTCTTGCTAGGAAGGCTTGCAATGGGGTTATCATATTAAAGAAAAATATATCCGATTTTTCCTTATTTATCTTTGTCCCAGAAGTGCTTGTAAAGTCATTCAACATCTCCATCAACCCTCTGGCTTCCCTGAGGGTTGCTTGCCCGAACATCATTATGTCATCGATGAACTGTTGGTGAGTTAACGGTAAATCATTACCCCACATTCTGAGGCCTGTATACTGATCCCTTTGTACTTTCTCTTTTACATACCTTCCTAGTCCTTCCGCAGCCAGTATAAATAGGAACGGGGACATCGGGTCACCTTGCCTAAGCCCTCAGGTTGCATTGAATGCCTCTGTGGGCATCCCATTGAGGAGGATTGAAAAAACTGGGGTTGATATCATCAACATTATCTAGCTTATCCATCTTGCATCAAAGCCAAATGCCTTCAACATTCCCTATAGGTACTTCCAGCTCAGGCGGTCATAGGCTTTTGATAAGTCTAATTTTACCAGCATCCCTTTGGTTTTTTGGTCTTTAATGAGTGTATTTCCTCTTGTGCCGTCACAATACCATCCACTATTTGTCTCCCTTTAACAAATCATGCCTGTTCTTGAGAGATTAAACTAGGTATATTTAAACTATACCAGGTGAAGCTCTTCTTTGATATCCCTGAATTTCTCCATTTCTAGCTCCTCCCTTTGCATTCCTCCTTTTTTCTCCTCTAACGTTATTATCAGGTTGAAGTCACCTGCTAACAACCATAGCTTTTCCTCATGCATTTGGTTTAGAGTCTTTATCCTTTGGAGGAAATTTTCCTTTTCTCTTGGGATGTGCAGGCCATAAACTGCAGAGTTTAGGAACTAGTCTTTATTTCCTATGAGGCGAAACTGCCCTGTGAGGATGCGTTGCATGCCTATCCAATAGTCTACAATTACCTCTGCTAGATTCCACAAAATTTCTATCCCTCCTGCGCTTCCTCTTGCATCTATTGCCATACCCTCATACCTCAGTTTCATCTTACTTAGGATTTCTTCTAGTTTCCCTCCTGTGATCTTAGTTTCTTGAAGAAGCATTAATTGGGGTTTCTCTTTTCTTAGTCTCTCTGCTAAGTATCTCTGTTTTCCTCGGCTGTTTAGGCCTCTTATGTTCCAGGATGTTACTATCATTGGGAAAATTTATTTAATTGTTGGTATACCGTTGACAGTGGTACCACCTTGCCTGTGTTCACCAACATTTCTCCCATAATTTGTATAGATTCCTGTAGGTTTCTCCGACCCCTTTTCTTCCCCCCTTTTTCTTTGTTTTGATACTCATGGGGGTTTTCCTGGTGCATCCCCAGTTGTTCTGCAATCTTGACCTGTCCCTGTCCTTGCTTGGCTTGATATTGTTGGAAAGTCTCTTTGTACAGTCTCTTTTGGTCTTCCGGAATGAATCTTTCATCTAAGTGTCTCCATTCATTCAACAGTTTCTTCAGGAATTCTTCTTCCATACTAAGTTCCTCTCCCTTGCTTGGGTCGATTTCCATTGTGGTGGTTTCCCTCCCTACATGTTCTTCTTTGTCGGCAAGATATCCTTGGGCTTTCTGCTTGGGTGTTGGTTTGGCTTGACTAGAGCTGCTCTCTTTTCCTTTTTCCTGATAATCCATGGGTTGGGTCTCACTTTCTTCTTCTTCTTCTTCCACTTGTAATACTTAAAATATGTTTTTACTACTCGATCGGGCTTGGTGTTCTTTTCCTGGGTTATGGGGTTCCTTCAGTTGCCTCCTCTTGGTTTTAACTTCTTGGAACCCTTCCTTGTCGTCCTGTGGGTTCTTCTGTTGCTTGTCCTTATTCTCCATCTCCTCCATGTTCAGTGGGCATTCCTTGAATAAATGGCCATATTCATGGCACCTTCGACATTTGAATGGGATATGTTCATAGTCTAAGGTCTGCTGCCAAACCTCCTCATGGTATTCTAGCTCCACAGATTCGGGTATGGGTTCTACTATGTTCATATATACACAAATTCTCGCATAGGATGTATATCTGCCTCTTTTTGTCATTTCTGCTATTTTGACAAATTTTCCTATCGTATTCCCAATACCCTCTAATATTTCTGGGTCCCAAAAGTCCATTGGGAGGCCAAACAATCTTACCCATACCGGGGCTGCCAGGAATTTCTCCTTGTCTGGGTCATAACATTCCTCCCAATATCTCATGAACAAACCAACATTATAATGGAAATAGGGGCCATTTTCAAATACTCTTTCTTTATCTTGCAGGTTTGAGAAGATTACCGTAAAGAAGCCTCTGGCTCCTAGCTTGAGTTCGATATGGCCCTTGGGTTGCCATTTCTGTTGTATCCACTTGATAAGGTCTTTCTCCGTTGGCCACACTCCTATGAACTTGCAGATCAACGCGTGGTCCTTCATGAAGCTTCTGTATCTCTCCAATTTATTCATCAGGATGATGAATCTCGGTTTCTCTGCTGCACATGGCAGGCATTTTCCCCTGCTACGAGCCTGCCACCGCGCCCCAAGGACAGGTCCAGTCGTTTGGTTTGTTTCCTGTGCTTACGGCTGATTTCTTGGATTCTGGCGGGAATCCCTTGCCGTGGCATCTCGGTAGGCGGGGATCTTTCCCCCGTGGCTTCCTCTGTCAGTCCGACCTGGCGGCCATCCCCCTGGTGTGCAGCGCTACTATTACTGTGAGAGGATCAGGTTCACAACTGAGATTAGTTCATGGCAGAGTCATGAGTCTGCTAGGGTTGCAAAGCAGAAAATCCAAGTCATCAAGCTTTTTGGAGACAAAGTTCCAAACCAATTCTTAACATGGAAAAGGACTTTTATTTCCTTATTGTAAATAATTTTAATTTCTTTAATTTTTAAATAATTATAGATAGAGATAATATTTAGTGGATAAGATTTTTAAGAAGAAAATATGTCTTTTAAGGCATGAAAATTTTTAGGAAATAAATCATGAGAGGTTGTAGGAGAAAAAAAATTGGTAGCAATTAGAAAGTTGTTAGGATAAGGAAACATTTAGAAGTCTTAGAAATTATTGGTGGTGCTTCTAGGATTTAGAAAAGCTATGGATAAGAAAGATTTTGTTAATAAGGCAACAACACATTGAAAAGCCTGAATAATTTGTAGATTGGCTTATGGACCTAGAAAAAGTTATTTTGTTTGTATATGTTATTATAAATATTGTAAGCCTAAGGGGAAAATTAATGGCCAAATGAATATATAATCAATCCAAACATGTACATATGAATTTGGTTTCATAATGGAATTTTTAGATGCTTATGGATTGTGTAGTATCTATTCACATATGTTAATGGATGCCTTTATATGATTGTAATAATTAACTGGATGAGAAATCAGATTTCTGTAGAGTTCTTGGTATTCTTAAGGTTGCAAGTTCGTGGAAGTGAACATAACAGGAAAAGTCAAATTTTCCTACATAAAGTGGTATCAGAGCAGGAGATCTGGAGACAACAGAAGACTTTTGCGCAACAATATGGAGAAAAAATTAGAACGAGATTAAGACAGTGGAAGGTAAATTGATTTTGGGTTTTTTTATATAATTTGTGGATATTGATGACAGGTAGCAGCAATTGAGAAGGAGGATGTGGTGAGAATTCTGACAAATAGCACAGTTATGATGGAGGAAGAAGAGTGACTGCAGAAACTTGAAGAGAAAGGAGTGCTCGAAAGGGGTTCCAAAGGAGGGAACTAGGAATGTCAAAATACCAAGTACAAGTGGGAAGCTTGGTGAGGCATGTGTAGCAGGAAGGAGACCTGTTACTATAAAGGTTATTTTCAATTCATAGTGGGTAGTGGGAAGCTCACGAAAGGGGAAGATGAAGATGACTATGGGAATTCATTTGAAGAATTTAGAGGGAAGCCATAGAGATGCCAAAGCAGTTGGCATAAGGAAAATGAGTGATGAAGAATACGAGAGGGAACTCGTTGAGATAAAAGCATAGTTGAATGTGCTTACAAAGTTGCTACAACAGAATGAGGAGAACCAAAGATATGGGTGGAACCTAAGGAAAATTGTCAAATGACTTGTTGAAAGATTATGGGCCAAGAAGTAGAGATAAAAGTTGAGACACAAATTGAAGGAAGAACTCAAAGCTACTGAGTGTGGAGGAAGTTCATTGAGATGATCCTGAGCAAAGACAAACACATGGAGAAGATAGCAATGTTGGTGGAGATTTGATGCTTGAGACATCAAATGAGGCTGAAAAGACTTATGTTTTTCCTAATGGTTATAGGTGTTATTGATGATGAACAACCCTTTGAAGTTGTCATGAAGAAAGAGGAAGATAGAGGAGAACATAGTTCAAATTTTGTTCTCAGCAAAGAGGAGGAGCAATACTTGAATGGGATGCTCATAAAGAATGATGAGCCAAAGGCAGATGAAACTTTTAGTATTCACATTGATTGTGTGCATGTAGGTGCGACAGAAGTGATTATCATTTTTCAAACTGATGCAAGTGGAACAAAAACCAAGGGTGAAAAAATTGCAAATTTTTTTGTGAATAAGGATACAAAAAATTCAGAGGAAGAAATTTTCGGAAGCATGAAGACCCAACTCGTTCATCATATTGAAATAGGGAAAAGAATCCAAGCAACAAATCTACAAGCATGGGATGAGGTTGAAAGTATATATTTTTGGCTATATACTTTTGTTTTGATCACTTTCTTGGCTAGAAATTTTTCACTTGAAATAGTGAGCAGAAGCAGGGTGAATACAAATTTCTTGCAATCAGAAAAGCTGGAGTGGAATTATGGTGGAATTTGAGAACCAAGTGCAAAAGGAAAATCATATACTGAGATGGATGATCAACTATAAAAAAAAGTTTGGAATCCCGGAGGATTCTGAAATTAATGACACATGACCAAGAGGTCATGAAATTTTTTCTACCTTGGGAGTTTGATGCAGGAGCATTAGAGCTTCCAAGTGATCAAGATTTTTGGAGTCAAAGCTCCAAACCAATTCTTAACATGGAAAAGGAATTTTTATTTCCTTATTGTAAATAATTTTAATTTCTTTATTTTTTAAAGAATTATCGTAAGATTTAATAGATAAGATTTTTAAGAAGAAAATATGCCTTTTAAGGAATGACAAAAACTAGGAAATAAATCATGAGAGGTTGTTGGAGAAAAAAATCTTGGTAGCCATTAACAAGTTGTTAGGATAAGAAAAAGCTTAGAAATATTAGAAATTATTGGGGTTGCTTTTAGGATTTAGAAAATCTATGGGTAGGAAATATTTTGTTAATAAGGTAAAATCACCTTGAAAATCATGAGTAATTTGTGGATTGATTTATGGATCTACAATTTTTTTGTTTATTTTTATATGTTATTATAAATATTGTAAGCCTAAGGGTAAAATTAATGGCCAAATTAATGTATAATCAAGCCAAACATGCACATATAAATTTGGTTTCATAATGGAACATTTTCATGCTTATGGATTGTGTAGTATCTCTTCATATATGTTAATGAATGCCTTTATATGATTGTAATAGTTGGCAGATGGTCACATTTGACAGCTTGTGGACGAGAGTGGCTTCTTCCAAATACATTGCCCCTTTACAGATCTTGGACTGGATCAGAAGACCGATCAGAAACACACCCAGAATTTCGATTATATGGAAGGCAGTCTTGAAGGCATTGGACCCCATTCGAGCAGGCCTCACTTGGAGGATACATTCGGGACTCAACATCCGAATAGGTATCGACCCGTGGATTGGGTGCGGAAACATCCATAGATTACCAAATTATCTTCTCTTGCACCTCCGAGAGCAAAATGTTTCACACATAGCACACATTGCAGATGAAGCAAACTCCACGTTCCTCTACCAAGCCTGGAAATCGGTCCACCAGCTTAACATCCCACCCAGTGGCAGCAGCTCTGGCGGGACTATATACAGGCTCTCTCTGAGGCGCATATTCGCATTATAGATGGAGAAGATGAGCTCATCTGGGCGTCGGCTAAATCGGGCAGATATTCACCAAAGGACGGATACTTAGTCCTGGCGGAGCCGAGGAAACCACAGGCTATTCAAGCCTGGTGGAAACATATTTGGATGCTGAAGGTGCCACCCAGGTCCAGGTTGCTAATGTGGTGCATTCTGAAAAATAAAATCCCCACGGGGGACAATTTAATGAAGCGCTCTTTCCATGGACCACATTGGTGTTATCTATGCAATAGCGACAGTGAATTTGCATCCCACTTGTTTCTAACCTGCCCTGAAGCCCGTAAGTTATGGGACCTAGTTACAGCTGTTGTCTCCCCACCTTGTAACTGGCTTGCGGACTCTCTAATAGAGGCCTGGAACTCTTGGTTTTCCTCTGTCTCCCCCCACAAGATGCGTAACCTCCCCTTGCTGTTCTGCTGGGCTGTATGGATAGCTCGCAATCTCCTTATCTTTCATAATACTCCTCCCAGATGGCCTATCATAGCTGCCAAGATCATGGCGGACTATGCTCTCATCCCTGATGACCCCCCTCCCCACGATCAAGGATCTTTACTCAGGAAAGGATGGACCCTCACATGCCATGGGCATACTTTGATGGGGCCGCACAGGATGATGGTTGCGGAGGGGGTGCCATACTTCATATATCAACGAGGCACACTTATAGTTTGCTCATGGGATTAAGACGGGGCACCAATAATTTTGCGGAACTATCAATAGCAATGCACATTATTCGATTTGCTTTGGAGAAGAATTGTCATGCCTTACAATTGTTTGGGGATTCTAAAATTGTTTGTGACTGGTTGAATAAAACTTCTTGTTGCTGGTCATTCTCTTTGAGACACATCCTGGATGAGACTCTGAGATTGATAACTCATTTTGATTATTTTACATGTAATCACATCTACAGGGAGCGGAACACAGATGCTGACCGCCTTTCCAAAGAAGCTGCGCTCTGGGAACCGGGCATCTGGATGATCCGAGAACAAAATGAGGGTGCCCATTACCAATACTATCATCAGTCGTTTATGGACATTATGGATTAATTTACAGGGCATCTAGTACTATATTTTTGTATTTATTTTTGGTCATATTTACTGGACAGGTTTGCTGCTATCAAACTTTGATTAGCACAACACTTTTTGGACTGTTACCTCCCTGCGTGGATCAAGGTAACAAGTTTTTTGGAATTTCTAGTATATCACAGTTTTTATTGGGCTATTACCTCCCTGTGTGGATCTAGGTAACTAGCTTTGCTGCTTCTCCGGAAGATGACAGACTGGTCTTCAAATAGTTTCTGAATATGCATACGCATCTACAAAATGTAATTTCTTATATTAATGAAATTACGAATTTTTCCATGGGAAAAAAATGGTTGTAATAGTTAACTGGCTAAGTAGTCATATTTTTGTAGATTTCTTTGCATTCTTAAGATTGCAGGTTCATGGAAGTGAACATAGTAGGAAAAGTCTAATTTTCCCGCATCAGAAATGAAGCACCAGAGTCTAACAACCATATGCTCACTCATACAGTACTTGTCATGAAAGTAATGAGGGGGAAATACAACTCGAATTGTGATGTGAGAGAATCTCCTCCCACTCCTGCAGGATTCTTACTGGATTTCTTGTGTGGACACTTGGTTGCATAATGTCCATACTCATGGCAGTGAAAACATTTAATTTTACTAAATTATTTTTTCTTGTCATGGTTCTAGCTAGATTTTACCTCGCCTTGGGCCTTCTTACTCTTGGCTTTCTTTCCCTTTCCAACTAAGGTAAAGTTTTCTTCCTCATTAGTTTTGGATGTGACACCATCTCTAATGTTTATTCTAATCCCCGCCTGCACCAAATTAGACCAAAGTCTCTCCCAAGATGGGAGCTTGTCTCTTCCATTGATTGAATCCTTATAGTTGTGCCAAGACTTAGAAAGACCAAGGAGTGTTAATCTCACAAGTTCAGATGGTGGCACATTATCTCCTACTCCTCCAAGTTCATCTCTGACATGAGTGAATATGGATAGGTACTGAATAATAGTTTCATTTTTATTCATTTGAATGTTCTTGAGTTTATCTTTCAATGCCAATTTCTTGGCGTCATTGCTACTTTTGAATAGCTCTGTGAGGTTTTTCCACGTTGCATAAGCAATCTCCTTGCCATGAAAATTCGAAGCCACATGATCTTTGAGTCCCTCTAGGATAATCATCCTGGCTTTTGCAATATCTTTCTTCCATTGAGCTAGTTGTTGTGCATCGGATGTTGTTATTTTTGGAATATTAGTTTGTGTGTACTCCAATACTCCATTTTCATCTAGCACAAATTGCATTATGTCTTTTCAAGCAATGAAATTAGAAGTTCCCTCCAATGCATACTCACGCTTCAATCCATTGAAATACATTGTTCATGCACTAAAGAAAATTTCTGCACCATAAATATGTTATTCAAAATTTCCTGAGAGTTGATCGGGAACCTAGTTTCTATGTAGTTTTCAATAGCTCCAATACCATATATAAATAACTAAAAATTTGAGACTACTAATGAAATCAAAATGAAATCGATAGAGACAAATATCTTATACTCAATCTGCAGAAAGGAAAACATACAATAAAAACACATGTAATCATTCAATCACAATGAACACAATTTTTACTGGGGAACCCAACTAGGAAAAACTTCTCCTCTATTTGTATTGTACCAAATGAGAATATTGATATATTACAATGACTACTTCAATCCTTGAAGCTCAATCTGCACTGCAATATTGATCTCCTCCTCTACCTGCACTCGCTCTGCTTGCACTCATGTTGCTTGCAGTTGCTTTTCCTGTAATCATGTTGACTGCACTTGCTTTGCCCACTCTTGCATTGCCTGCACTCACTCTTCCTGCACTTGTGCTACCTACACTCACTCTTATTTCCTTGTGAAATTTTGAGGAAATAACTCATCTGCTACATGAAAAATATTTACACTCACTAGTATACAATAATGATTATAATTATGCATTTTCCCTCCACTCCATTTGGAAATTCAAATTGCATGCATGACTAGAGATATTTTTAGTGAATTGATTAGTTAACTGAGAGATTAGTGAGTTAACAATAGTTACAACTACTCGATTGAACTCATACTGACTCTATTATGTACTAGAGCTTAGATAACTAAGTTTCACTAAATATAACTACACTATATTGTTAGACCTTAGCAATCAACCCATGCATAATTTTACTTCCTTCCCACAAACTTGATTTGACTAAATTGAGTGACATGGCCATGTCACTCCTACTAACTACAACTCAAGTCATCCCGCTGAAGTGGAAATTCGAATGTCTCCATTTGACTAAGGCACAAGTCAAATGAAGCCTTTTCTTGCTACAATTTAACAAACAAATGTAATTGTTCTGCTACTCGTTGGAGACCCCCCTACAAATATAATAGGAAGTTGACAATTCTAAGAATTGCACTTGAGAGGTATTACCAAGGTTTGCAAGGTTGCAGGAGGGACATTTGTAATGTTTGACACACTCTTCAAAAATCCCAAACCTCTCAAAAATCATGATCTCATCAATGAGCTCACAGATAGGGATGTCATGATCCCCTGCAAACTCGTCTAATCATTCCAGCAAGAACCACAACATATCTATTGGAGCATTATAATCCCTGAGGAAAAATGTTATATCGTAATCCTCCATTACCTCAAACACCTACTCACATTTATAACGATATGACCCGAGTGATGAACCCCCATCCTGGGAACGAACATCGCCATACGGTATCATGTTGGAGTCAAGTGTCGGGTATGGCTCTACAATATAATTTTTCCAACCCTCTCTCCATTCTGTGTCTTGGCATGACAATCATCCCTTTTATCAATCGCTTGTTGTTAGATAACACCCACATCAGGGATAACGAATTAATACATATACATATGTCATAAGAAGTATTTATATATGGTTGAGTATTATTTGGTTGCTTGAACAATTACATTTTATAAATTTTAAAAGCGATGTTAAGAAGATGTAGATTTGTAGTAGTTTTTAAATGATTTAGGATGTTTATAAGATCTATAATTTCAAGGTATTTGAAAGTGGTCCTAAGAAGATGTAGAAATGTGGAGATTTTACTCAACCTTGAAAAGTGTTAGGTTTTAAATCATGTAGAATGTTACTAATATTTATAATTTGAAGGTATGATGGTGGTATAATAAAGGTTATCAAATATCTAAAGACACCTACAAACCATTTGAAAGTAAAATTATTACTATGCCATATTGATTATTAATGATAATTTCTCTAAAGGTATGCTTCCACAATATGGTTCATGGAGAAATTGTTGAAGAGGGATACACCCTTTCAGTGGAGAGAAGAGTGCTAGTCAACTTTTTAAGGTTCTAGATAGATTAAGATAATATGTTATTTATAATTTTAAAGCAAAACATTTCATTTACATGGAAACCCATCCTAGAAGGCTTTCTTCCTCTGTTAGGAGAGAATGACCTTGGTCATCTCATCTATTTTGTAAGAATAGATTTACACAAGAAGAGAGTGACTCTAAAATTATAAAAAAAGAGGTTTTAGGTATGATTTATGTATTATAGAAATTAAATTATTACTTATTATTTAATAAAATAACTTCAATTTTTATATGAATCACTAGCCTTAAAAACATATTAAATAATTATTTTGAAAAGTTGACCGAAAGGCTCATGTTATTTAAAGAGTATTATTTTGAGATATTTGTTGATCCAAGAAAAGCACATGTAAGCAAAGATCATCTTTCTTAAGTTGACACTAGAGAGAAAGAGATGAATCAGGAGGGAGAATTTTTGGATGTCATCTTAGTTTAGGCAAAGGGAGTAACAAAGTATTTAAATGATGTTTGTTAATTATTAGTTCCTATGTATAGTACAAAACTTAAATGGATGTTAGTTGAATATAAGAAAAATTTAGTGAATGAAATACTAAGGTTTAGGCTCATTTAGAGAGTCCTTTATAAACTTCGATGAAATTTTGAGGAGATATGTGGCATTAACTACCACACAACAATTTACGAAGGAAGTACATTATGGACCCATTTGTAAACATTTTTTAGTCACTAGGTTAACCTAAAAAATAATATATCATCCCATGACAGTCCACCATATTTTTGTATTGCTTTAAGTTTATGAGAAGATGTGGCTAATGCTAAAAGGATTATACTAAACCCTAGTAGATATTTTTTGTTAATTCAATCCCATCCTTCCCATCAATAGTAGTGATCCCGCAAGCATCCCACTCAAATGGAACTTGGCATACACATGTCATCATCAGTTGGTGGTGTAGTGGCTTCATAACTTATGTGGCACGAAGCCCTTGAGTACCATTCAATCCACGATCCTTCTCATCCTATCTCTCCCTCACTTAGCGGATATGAATTCACCATCTGTGTATTAGACCTCTTGTTCGAATACAAGAAATTTTTGAAAATCATGAAACATCAGATTAACCGGAAGAAACTAAAGAACCAGATCCCCCTGTTAAACAGATCCCTAAAACTCCAAATACTAATTGTGAACATAAAATCCTTTGGTACTTAGAATTTGATGGTTTTGTGAACAAATTAGGAGTAGGAGTAGGAGTCTGGGTGCACAATCTTGAAAACAATCGTGCTAAAGGCCATGCCTACAGGTTAAACTTTTGGTGCACTCATAATATGGCTGAATATGAAGCTCTATTGCTAGGTCTTAAACTGGTCAAGCAATTGGGAGCAACTAGAGTGTCAGTCCTAGGAGATTCTGATTTAATCATTCAACAGATAAAAGGGAAGTTCTTACAAATGATCCCAGATTAAGAGAGTACATAGGAACAACTGTAGAGATCCTCAATACATTTCTAGAAACTCAGCTTGCCAAAATCCCGAGAAAACATAACTTGCAAGCTCATAGCCTAGCAATGTTTGCCAGCACCTATAAATTACCATTTGAACCAAATCATCAATTAACAGCTGAAATTAGACATAGGCCAGCCATACCTGATAATGTAAATAACTGGCAAGTTTTTGACAGTGATAATCAGATACAATTTTTTAACCCTAGAAGAAGAATTTTCTAGCACTAACGTATATGTAGATACAGTTAGTGAGTTTGATCCAACAAATCAGATAGAAACCGACATTTCAGCAGAAAATGCAACTCAAATGCTTCATCCAACGAAATTTACCAAAAAGGAAATATAGGATCTTAAAAAAATAGATGTTGGTGAGATTATTGAAGGAGAATTTGAAGTTATCAATTGGAAATACAATCATTTGACCAAAGGATTAACTCCTTTGGAAGATCTCTTTGATTTCAACGATATTCCAAAGAAACCCCAAATGGAACCTCTAAAAGCAGACATTGAAGACTACAACATAGGAACTGAAGAGAATCCAAAAATGGTAAAATTATCCAAATCTTTGCCCCCTAATCAAAAACTTAAATATGTTGAACTGATCAAAGAATTCCAGGATGTTTTTGCCTGGAGCTATGAAGACCTGAAATATTATGACACCTCTGTAATTCAACATATAATACCCCTCAAGGAAAATAAAAAACCATTCAAATAAAAGCTCAGAAGAATCAACCCTGTACTGCTTCCTTTAATTGAAAAAGAAATCAAACGAATGCATGATGCAGGGATAATTGCTCCAATCAGATTTTCAGAGTGGGTGTCTAATTTAGTGCCTACCAGGAAGAAAACAGGAGAAATCAGATTATGTGTTGACTTAAGAAATGTAAACAAGGTTTCTTTGAAAGACAATTACCCTTTACCTAAGATGGATCATATTTTACAAAGAGTAGTAGGAGCTTCTAGGATTTCACTTTTGGATGGGTTTTCAGGTTATAATCAGATTCTGGTTCATCCTGATGACTAGGAAAAGACTGCATTTAAAACACCATGGGGCACATTCAGATATGTTAAAATTCCATTTGGACTTAAGAATGCAGGGGCAACCTTTCAACGAGAAATGGACATAACTTTTGCAAAAGAGATTCACGATTTTCTGGTTGTATATCTAGATGACCTCACGGTGTTTTCTAGATCAGATCAGCAACATTTAGATCATTTGAGACACGTGTTTTTAAAATGCAGAAAGTATGGTATTTCATTAAATCCTAAAAAGTCTTTGTTTGGTCTAGAAAAAGGCAAACTTTTAGGCCATATCATCTCCAAAGATGGCATCAGAATTGATCTTTCTAGAATAGAAGCTATTTTGCAAATACCCCACCCCAGAAATGTCAAAGAACTTCAAGCTTTCCTAGGAAAGATTAACTTTTTGAGAAGATTCATATCTAATTTGGCTGAATTAATTAGATCGTTGAACAATATGTTAGAAAAGGATTCAAAGGTTAAATGGATAGTAGAAGCCAAACAAGCATTTGAAGAAATTAAAATGGCTTTGACCAGAACACCAGTCCATACAAGTTCAAAGTTCGATAGAGACTTCATAATTTTTTCATTTGCATCAGAACACACTATAGCAGTTGTTTTACTGCAAAAAGATGATCAAGGATGTGAAAAACCCATAGCCTTTTTCAGTAAAGCACTCAGAGATGCACCTCTAAATTACAAAATCATGGGAAAATAGGCTTTTTCACTTGTGAAAGCTATTAAAGACTTTAGAGTCTACATACTGTACTCCCATGTAATAGCTTATGTGCCAAATGTTGTTGTCAAAGACATCCTAACTCAGGATGGAAGTGAAGGCAAACGAGGTAAATGGATAGCTAATATATTGGAGTATGACATTGAAATAAAACCTACAAAGCTTATAAAAGGACAGGGACTAGCTAAACTGATGACTGAAACAAACTTTCAAGCCCTGGATATTAATGAACTGGATAATGAACAAGAGATGGCGACTCCACAAATCAGCCAGGCCTTCTTAGAATCACCTTGGTATGCTGATATAACTCATGTATTATTAAACCTGCAGGCTCCTCTAGGGTTATCCAGAACAAAGAAAAGGTTTTTAAAGATGAAAGCTTCAAAATTTTATATTTTAGATAATGCTCTTTTTTGGAAAAATCATGAAGGTATTCTATTGAATTGTTTAATAAAAGAAGAAGCTGACAAAGTTCTCAAAGAATTTCATGCAGGGGACTGCGGTGGAAACCTGTACTGGAAATCAATTGCAGACAAAATCCTAAGGGCCGGATTTTACTGGCCAACCTTGTTCGCTGATGTAAAGAAGTTTGTCACTGCTTGCCACAAATGCCAAATTTTTGAAGGCAAAAGGAAAATGTTACCCTTACCCTTGAAACCAATTGCCACTGAAAAGCCCTCTCAACAATGGGGTTTGGAATTCTTTGGAGAAATACACCCTCCCTCTTCCAACCAACATAAATGGATTCTTACTGCCACAGACTATTTCACCAAATGGGTAGAAGCCATTCCTTCTAGACAAGCCAATGATACAGGGATTATAGGATTCTTAGATACCAACATATTTTCTAGATTTTGCTGTCCTGAAAAGATCATAACCAATAATGCTGCTGCCTTCAAGTCCAAGAAAATGATAAATTTCTGTAACAAATACCATATCACTTTAGGCCATTCCACAGCCTATTACCCTCAAGGTAATGGTCTAGCTGAATCTTCCAATAAAAGCCTGATTAATATTATTAAGAAATTGTTGGAAGAGAACAAGAAAAATTGGCACAAGAAACTTACAAATGCACTATGGGCAGACAGACTTACTACAAAGAGATCTATTGGAACTAGCCCTTATGAGTTAGTCTATGGCATGGAGGCTGTGTTTCCTTCATCTTTAGGAGTTCCTGTAATGAAATTACTGCAAGAAGCTCAGGTGGAACCCAATGACATTCAAAGGAGAATAAATCAGACCATCCATTTGCAGCAGACCAGAGAAGAAGTGCACCAAAGATCCCAAGTGTTACAAGAAAAACTCAAGAAAATATTTGATAAAAGGACCAAAGCAGAAGACTTCTACCTTGGAGACAAAGTTCTAAGATGGGATTCCAGGAGAGAAGACAAAGGAAAACATGGGAAGTTTGACTTCCTGTG
The DNA here is from genome assembly GCA_031772625.1 of Pinus tabuliformis. Taxonomy (NCBI): domain Eukaryota; kingdom Viridiplantae; phylum Streptophyta; class Pinopsida; order Pinales; family Pinaceae; genus Pinus; species Pinus tabuliformis. The sequence continues at coordinate 1,919,265,305 of CM062819.1, read as the reverse complement.
GAAAGGGCCATTTATCATCCAGGCATTGCAAGGGAACAATACTTACTTTCTGAAGAGCCTGGATGGCATAGAAACAAAAGAAGGACCAGTGAATGGTCGAATGCTGAAACATTACTTTGATTAAGTTTTTTAATGTATTTTGACTCTAACATGTACATACTGTATCCTTAATAATGTCACAGATTGGATTGGATAGTAACTTGCTGCAGTTGAAGCCCGAAGAGAAGGCCCTAAGCTTCACAAGTGTGATGTCATATATACAATAAAGCAACCAGCAAAAGGAGACTTCTAAACACAGTAAAAGTTACTCATAAGGCCATCTGACCTACTGTTCTTGACTTTCCACCAGGGAAAGCCATCCCCGAGTGGAGCCATTATTATACTCCTATACCAATAGGGGTCATATTTCATGATTGACTTGTTCATCTCTATAATATGTTCATTCCTTTCCTTGCTGAAAAAGTTTCCATATTATCAAAAAATGTAAAAATGTAAAGAGGGTATGCCCTAAAAGAAAAATCAAAGGGTAAAAAGAATAAAATGGTCAAAAAAGTGAAAGAAATGAACCCCAAACAAAGAAATACCAAGATAGTGTGCAAGTCCAAAATGCCACTACTTTTTCATTTTCTGTAGTAAGCATTGTGTGCAGCTTGTCAATTTATGCCACAATTGATGATTGGCCAAACAACTTAATCCTGGCTAGTTCATATTTGAATTTCCTATTTTAGAGATAGAGAATAAAATCTGACCAAACTGTTTAATCTTGGCAGATAAGTAGATAGGTAGAGTAAATAAAAGGAGCTCAACAGTTAAATATGAGCCATTGGATGTAATAATTGCAGACTTAGGTAGGCCTACCATGAAAAGAAAAGAAAAGTTGATGAGGGTTTGCCAGTCTAAGAGCACCCGAATAAAGAAGAAAAAATGCTAGGCAAAGTAGGCAGGGTAGGTAGATTGGTGTTGCAGAGTGATACCTGTGATGGATTATGTTTCTAAAAATGTGTTAACTTTCACCTCTATCATAAGTACAATGGCGTACATATACTTGAAGCAGCTCAAGCGATGCAAGATTGAATAACTAACTCCCCTTCATACTTTTCCCTAATCATTCACTAACTCCCCCCAAAAAAAATTAAGATCTGTTCTTAATATCACTCATAAGCCACTCATTCCATTTCATAAACATTACCTAAGTAAAACCCTATTTTACTTAGGAAATTGGAAAATGTTCCTCATAAAAACCCTTTTTCGTCCTTAGCCTAAGTTTATAACTTAGTGCTTTCAATTACATTTTTTCATATTAACGATTAACACTTATTATATAAATCCTAAATAAAAGTCATTTCCCTTCCCGTATTATATAAATACATAAAAACCCCCGCATCACTACATATCCCTCCCCCGGTCGAATACGACCATAGTCACTGTATAAACATGGATTAATAAGTTTATCTGGAACTTGTTAAGAACCTCCCCGTGTGCAAAGGAATTAATCAACCATTTGGGTTGATTAATAACCAAGCCCCGAACCAATCAAAATGCACCCGATAAACCGTTAAAATCATTTAAAAACATGTTGGCCATGCTGCTTAACCCTCTGCCTAGTTCAAAGCCCGTCCACCGTCCGATCTGTGCCTGACCATCCGACGGTCGACAATCATTTCGCGACCACCATAACTGCCGAGTGTTAACTCGCAGGGGTCGGTGGTTTCCCGCCTGTACCAAAGCCATGCGTCACGTTCTCAGCTTGCTCGCTCGCCCTCTGTCAGAAACCACTCAGCCCCAAAAGCGGTGCAGGGCAAAACCGCTTACCACCCTACTGTTGACGTCATCCGCTGACGTCATCTATCATTTGCTGATGTCACCCGCCATGTCATCTGCCCCCGTACTCCTATTCGTGTCATCCAATAAAAAATTCCTGCCAAAAACCTCATTTTGTCAAATAAAGAGGATAAAATATCATTTTTGCTACATTTCACTGAAAACTAGGCTCTGGGCATAACAACGACTGAGGTCGCATTTTCAGTTTTCCGACCAAAAAGGCTGCATCGACGAGCTCGCAGACTCAACCGACCTGCCATTTCACAGTTTCGTCCTCTTTTGACACAGGTACCTTTAAAAACTTTCTCAATAAATGGCTATCAGTGCATCAATTTCCAGGACTTCTCAGAAATCTCCACAGGAAGTTAGCATACCAGCCACAAAAGCGTCTAAAGGAAGGGAATTGGAAGGCGCAGAACAACCTCCGGTGTCCCAACAATAGGTTTTTATCCATAGCTGCGCTGTTACCCTTGGAAAAAAGGGAAATTTTGGGCTAAATATCATACAGAGATGAACAGAGATCAACATCAGCATTAAAGTGTATCACATCAACATTAAAGAGTGGCAGATCAGAATTAAATGAAGCATATCAGAATTAAATACTATTAGTTAAGACAGGCAGCCAGCGCAGAGTTACTGAAGAAGGCTAGCTGTTTCTATTTTTTGTAACTATTATTACTCATCCTAGATATTATCTCACATCTGTTACGAGATATTTGTTTTACAAATTTGAGCATAAACACCACCTCCATTGGAGTAGTGTGGGTGGATTCCTAGACTCTGCTGTAATATTGAAATTTTGGAATAAAGAGTTGTTGGAATCAACTATCGTATGGTCTACTGGATGAAGAATTGAAGTAGAGGACTTGTCACAAATTTCTTGAATCAACCTCTGGACCAATAAGTCCTCTATATCTTGTGTTTTATAGTTTTCTTGTTTATTATATCATCTGTGTTTCATAATCTGAATGATAAAGAAAAGGTTAATTTTAGAATATGCTTGATTGCACTCTGTTTTCAGTCTTTATGGTTCTCTGTGTTTTCTTCAGAATTAGAATAAGCAGTGAAATCTTAATTGCTTATGTTTCCTAGTTCTTTCATGTTGATTATTTGCTGAAGAATACTTAACTACTCCTTACCAGTATTCATCCATTTTCCCTCTTTCAAAAGGTTGAAGGATTTTTAACTGCCCTTCACCCAATTTGAGCCCATTCCCTCTGTTTCAAGTCTCTATTTGTTCCCGGTTTGACTACCTTGCTCTGTGAAGCCATCCTTTGTTAAGAAACCAAATCCAGAAAGCCATCTTCTTTGACTCCATTAGCCCAATGGACTGAACTACTTAGTTTTACCCCTCCGTTCTATCGAATCTCACCACGCAAACTCAAACAAAACCTTGAACTTCATAACTAGCCTAATACCTTTAAAAAACAAAGCTAAATCATAAAGAGAGAGCCCTCTCTGGATACAGATTGGTTAGATTCTGTATCTAAAAGATTGGTCTGTGGTTACCTCGACATCCTTCCCTTTCTTACAACTTTTGGGAAAACCTAAGCGATAACACCTTCCATGATGAATTCTTTGTCATGATGCTCCATATGCACATTAATCTTCCTACTTGAATTGACATCACAATAAAATTTCTCCCTTTCCCTTTGATGATTCCATGGGAGGCAAGTTGTGCTAAGCATTATCTCTAATTTTTTGGCTCAACCCTCTCAACAACATTTGCAATAACAAGGATTTCCCACAAGATGATTGGAAGGATCTATGTGGTGTTGGGTTGTGTTATATTCTTTCCACGACTAGCCCACGTAGTTAACTGGGCGGGTTAGAAGGGGAGCGGCCCCCCCTTTGTTGTGCCGATTGCATAGTGGGGGGGTCACAAGGGGGTTTGAGGGGTGCAAATAAGCCCCCTCTATGGGGCCAGGTTGGGTGGACCTACTTATGGTTTTGTGCATGATTTTCGCACATGGTTTTAGATGCGATGGTTTTCGGTCCATGGTTTTGGACGCGATGGTTTTCGGTCCATGGTATTGGATGCTTAGGCATGTATAAGTATGTATTGTAATTTTGAAAGGAACATAATGAAAAATTAAGTTGGTAGTCCCGGTTTTGGGATTTAGGGGAAAATCTCTGTGTATATGTGTTTTATGTGTTATGCTCTTGCATTGTTTATTTTTTGTGTCTTAAAATTCGTATGAAGGTAATTTCTGTACGAAGTTAAAACCTACATTTGGTATCAGAGTTGTTTTGGCTTTGTTACACTAAAAAATGTCACCTTGACTACTTACAGTTAGTATGGCTCAAATCAACAGTCATGCTACCCTCTTAGGCAAGTCTTATGCCTCTGTTATCCATCTCAAACTCAAAGAAGAGAGAAAGTCTTGTAAAAAATATGTTTATCTCTGGGGTCGCAGGTTCTCTCTAGCCTTACCTGCGGGGACGCTGACCATGTTCACAAAAGGTGCGTCCTTGGACGCTCTGTATGTTAAGGGACAGGTGCGTTCTTCTGTAAAAGGAAAAATGCGCGAGTTTCATCTTAAAAAAGTTACTTGTGGTTACTTCTAGAACTTTCTAGAGGTCGGTTTGATGAATTGGATGCGCCTCCAGTTGGTTCATGTATCTCTATTAAGGGGGAACTTATCCCATCAATAAGGGAGCTATCCCACCCAAAGAGGGGGATTATCCCATTGATGGTGGACCTGGATAACCTCTTTACAGCACTATAAATAAAGACATTGAGCCAGAGGGAGGAGAGGTTGGAACTATACATTTTCTTTGGGTAAATGCTGCAGGAATTAGGACTCCCATTTAGAACCTTGTGAGGAGAGATTGTCTTTGCTTGATTCTACTTGGAAGTGGGTGAGCTTTGTCAAAGTATAGGAAAACCCTTGATGGACCCTGGGAGGAACTTGCACAACACCAAGGCCAGGTTGTAAGAGTTTCTTTGTTTCGTTATTAATACAAACTGGTTTATTTTTCTCAATAGCTTGTGTTAATGAGTTATTTCATGTGTTCCTTGGTCTGCATGTTGAATATATGTTTTATTATATGAAATGCAAGTGCTTGGTAATTGTTTGATTGTTTGTGGTTGCAGGAATTGACTTGAAGGAGGAGCTCATCCGGATCGGCAAGGACGGACTACAACAACCGCGTTTTGGAATAAGGTAAGCCTAAACACTTGTAGTTTTCATGTTTTAAAAGGTATATTTAGAGAAAGATCACTCCATTTTGTCTTGTTTGTCGCTAGAGAGTTTAGACTCCTAGGGATGTCAGTTGTGTCCGCACAAACGACTTTTTCCGCCACGACTAATTGGCGACTCCGCTGGGGATTCCATTAATGTGAAAAGTCTTTTCCTTTGTATGAACTTTGCTCTGAGAAAATTAGTTTATTTTTCTGGTTTTTGGCTCTGTGACTTTGTCTTTGGGTGGGTTAGCTTAGAGTTAGAATCCTTTTAGTTTTTCTTGAGTTTTTCAGTAGGACGCACCCTCTGAGTGCTGCATAGTGCGTCCCTGGACGCACTTTTGCTGTGTGCACAGAGCGGGCCCGCACCTGTGCTAACGGGTTGCCTGCGTCCCCTGCCAAAATTTAAGAAAATTCCATTTTTTACACTTTTTGCTCTTAGATTTTGTTTTTTCTTAGTTTTTTCTGCCCAGATTCATTAGTCCCTTTTCAAGAATCTTCACCTGAACTTGTTTCATTAGCATTCCTGTTTTAAGCTTTCATCAATTGGGTGTTTTGAGTCTCTTTTTTGAGAAATTCTTGATTTGATTTCCTTTGGTCATTACTTGGAGGTTTCTCTCAGTCCTTTCACAATTTTGCATCTTTTTGCTTGTGTTTTTGCAAAAAAATTTCCCCCTCAATCGCCGGGGGGGGGGGGCTAAATTGTGTATGAGTGTTAATCGCCTTTGAGTGTTTTTATTTTTTGATCTTTGGAACTCTCACCCAATTTTCTCGACTTGCACTTGATTGGTTCTTAGATCACATTAGAATCATCTTGTGTTTGAGAATTCTCTTGCATAGATCACATTTGCATAATTAGAATTCTCACTTTCAGAATATGAATGAAAAATGTGCATAGATTACATTTGCATACTTTTCAAGTGAATTGTGCTTCGATTACCATTGCATAGTTTACATTCTGAAAAATCAATCGTAGATTTAGATCAGCTTTCTTTGATTTGAATTTACACAAAAATAAAAATAAAAAAATTGGTTTGGAATTGATTTGCATTAGTTTTTCTTGATAAAATTAGTGCATTAGAGAATCTGTTATATTTTCTCTTAGTGATCAATTTTTTTCATTGTTGGAAGTGAATGGAAACTCTCTCCTTACTTTAGTTAGGATTCATCGAATTGAAAAGATTACATTATCATATTCGATTGCATTCAGTTGAGTCGGGTCATAACACCATTGGTTTCATCTCCATTTACCCATTTGAGTAATAACAACCTTAATAACACAGCGCTTAATTAAAATTCATCTAGTAATTTTTACATTTCTAGGGCTCTGAAACACCAACATAGCTTAGGCTAGGGTCTTGGAGTAGGTGAGTACTTAACTCTCCAAGACTACAAAACCAAACAGATAGTTTATCTTGAGTAGAATAAATCCAATTGTTTCAATTGCACTCTGGGAAAGCTCCTCTTAAAGGAGAAGCACGAGCTCGTGTCCGAACCAGTGAGGGGATCATTCCCCCCTCGTTGGGAACGACGCCAGACAGTACGTATTACAAACGGTAAACCTCGGATTAACCATTGTCGAGGAGCCAGGGGTCACTTATCGGTAAACCTTGGATTGTTGTCAAGGAGCCGGTAAGGGGATTGAGCTTGCTACTCTGCCCTTGCATGCTGTCGGAGTTTAGACTGTTCCCCTAGGTGTATTTGTTACTGTTGGTGACCTTAGTGACCATAATCTTTAGGGTTCTACCGAGGTGACGGTGGAGGGAAGGTCCCACTGTACCTGGAGCAGACGTCGGTTATACTCACTTGGATTTTCCGGGGGGTTCACTTCACTTCGAGACGGTTAAAGTGGAGGAACTTGTGCCGGTCTATTCATTAAGCAGGTTGCCGGGGTAACTGTTCCACTCGCCATTTCTGTACTGAATTCTGCGAGGTTGGGCTTCATCACCAACTAGTGTTTTCGGTCCGGAGAGCTTACTGTTTGTGGGTGGTTTGACTCCTAGATTTGATAGCGCGTGTTAATTTGTTTGTTTTTACTTTTAGAGACCATAGGTGTGAATTGTGAATTTTAGTTGTTAAGTGTGAATTGTGAATTGTTAATTTTAGTTTTAAATTGTTAATAAAATTCACTGAAGTTGAATATAATGGCAAATGTTCCGGAATTTATCAACCTAGGAACCCCTCATAATGAGAATCCTAGTACTTTTCCTTACTTTGGAAATGTTGGTCCTCCTTATATGGCTACTTTGTCATTACCTGGATTTACAATAGGTTTACCGATATGGTTATTTTCAACTTCGTTGGCCCAAAATACTCCAATTGTTCCATCTCAACCGGATGCTTCACTTCAACAGAGTTCACCATCTCAACATCACCAACCTTCTGTTGACCCTTTACCTTCTTCGCCTAATTTTTCTTCCTCCATTTCTTCCTCTTCGCCTGGTAAAAGCCTTGATGTTAGTAACCAGGAGGCTAAGAAGAAGAAGAAAGGGAAGAAGAAGAAGAAGAAGAAGAAGCAAGATAAGAAAGAAGTCAACCAACCAACCATGGCTGTAAGTGTTAGTTGTGTTGAGGAAAATTCCGACATGCATCGTAAACCCAAATACCCTTGCAGGCTTTGTAAGGGTGACCACTTCCTTGTCAATTGTCCTGGTATTCCAAAGGTCTTGGAAGTATGGTCAGAAAAATCCCATCAACTTTCCGTTGATCCATCAACCAGTGATAGTCAGGTTCCTGGGAAAAAGGGTAAAGTTAGGTTTCCTTGTAAGTTATGCAAAGGGAGTCATCAAACTCACATTTGCCCTCACATGGATGAAGCCTCAACATTGTTGGAAAACCTTACTGTTCCACAGCAAGAATTTCCAACTGGTTACCGTAAACTTTCTCCCAACCTACCGTCAACTGACGGAGTGATTGATTCAAATTCAAATACAGTCGGTCACACTCTCCCATTGGAGAGTGAAACTCATGTCACTCAGGTTGATGATCCATTAGTTGATCAAGTGGTCGATTCAATTTCACATTCGGTCGATCCCACTTTCCATTTAGAGAGTGAACTTCATACCGCTCAGGTTCTTCTTGTTACATCAGATTCCTCTATGCCAGGGGGCATTTCACCTGTTTCTACAGAACCCCCTCCAAGTACTGAGATCTTTTCCTTTGATTGGAATAGACTGACAGAACCTCGTCTTCCTTCCTCCATCCCTTTCCAAATCATTGTCAAGGCTGGTGGTAGGGACATACATCGTACTCAGGTAGATGAAGGTGCTTCTGTTAGTATTTTATCCTCAGCTGTTTGGAAAGCTTTGGGTTCCCCTCAGCTTGCGCCTATTACGCAGAATCTGAAAGCTTTTAACAGAACCATTAGTGAACCTTTAGGGATCCTTCCTAAGTTTTCTATTACCTTGGAAGGTAAAACTGTTTGTGTTGATCTTATGGTAGTTCGAGGTCCCTTGGATTTCAATTTACTCCTTGGGCGAGATTATGTTTATGCAATGAAAGCTGTCGTATCGACACTCTTTCGCGTGATGTCTTTCCCTCACAATGGCAGTATTGTGACTGTAGACCAGCTTTCATTCCCTAGTCTTGTTTCAACTACCAATAATATGACACCCCTAAATGTTCCTGATTCTAAAGTGGTATCTACCCTGCCACGGGTTAATTATGTGGCAACTGATCCCATGTTTTCAGTTACCGTTGTAAGTGAGCCTCTCACTGTTGATTTAGATCCGGTAATTGACATGGAAAACTCTATGGGATTATTTGAACACGATGTTCTTATCCCTTTTGAGTCCCTTGACGTGCGTTCCTTCCAAAAAACTATTCTTCCTTCGGATGAAGACCTTTTGGAAGCCATGATCAAGGTGTGCCCATTGACATGTCTTTCTTCCAGTTGGAAGCCATGATCAATGTTACGAGGATAGTTTTTTCCTGTATCAACCTCGTTAAAAAATGAAATAGGCTGTAATGAGGACAGTTCTTTTACTGAGTCAACCTCATTAAAAAATGAATCAGCTAGATTTTAGGATATGTAGGTAGATTGTAGAAAGTAGGGTTTTGAGGACAGTTCCTGTTACTGAGTCAACCTCATTAAAAAATGAATCAGGTTTGAGGATAGTTCCTGTTACTGAGTCAACCTCGTTAAAAAATGAATCAGGTATGAGGATAGTTCTTTTCTTGTGTCAACCTCTTTAAAAATGAAACAACTCCTTTTTCAAGTTAAATATTGAAAGTAAACCTTCATTTCATCCAGCCGGTTGAATGCAATGAAGCCTGGGGGGCATGTACCTCATTTCGCATCATTATGCTGGGGGCATGCGAACTTTTTGAGCATAGTTCCTTGTCTTGTGTCAAGCTCGTTAAAAAATGAAACAAGGGTAGGTTAAGTAGGTAGATTGTAGAGAGTAGTCATGAGCATAGTTCTTTGTCTTGTGTCAAGCTCGTTAAAAAATGAAACAAGGATTTTAGAGCATAGTTCCTTGTCTTGTGTCAAGCTCATTAAAAAATGAATCAAGGTTTTTAGAGCACAGTTCCTTGTCTTGTGTCCAGCTCGTTAAAAAATGAATCAAGGTTTTTTAGCGTATAGTTTTTTGTTAGGTAGATTGTAGAAAGTAGTTATGAGCATAGTTCCTTGTCTTGTGTCAAGCTCATTAAAATGAAACAACTCCCACGAGTCTTTCCAAGATCTTGAAAGTAAAGCTTCATTCCATCCACCTCATTGAATGCAATGAAGCTTGGGGGGCATGTACCTAGTTTTGCGTCATTATGCTGGGGGCATGTGAACTTTTAAGAAGCATAGTTTTTCGTTTCAAGCTTGCGTAAACATGAAACCGAATCTGAGCATAGTTCTTTTCCTGTGTCAAGCTCATTAAAAAATGAAACAAATCCTCCCCTAATTGAGTCGAGAGATTGACTAGACCTCATAGATGTTAGGTTGTATGTTTAGGTTAGTTATTTCAGTGTTTTGTATAATTTTCTTACAGTTTTAGGTCGAGTCTTTCAAATGATCTCGTAACTCAACCTTCATTTCATCCAACTGGTTGAATGAAATGAAGCTGGGGGGGCATGCGCTCTAGCAATTATGCTTAGGGGGCATCAAGCACAGTTTTCTCTCTGTTTCAAGCTTGTGTAAAAATGAAACTACTTTGAAGCATAGTTTTTATCTGTTTCAAGCTTTTGTAAAAATGAAACCTATTTCGAGTCAATTTCAGTTATTTTCAAGACTCGTTAAACTCATGAAAATACCGAGATTATTTTGCTATCTTTCATTCTCGTAAAACAAATGAAAATGCCGAGTTCTTTCCGTCTTTTCCTGCTCGTAAATTAAATTGAAAGTCGGCCATATGAGTACATTTTTATCATTTTTTCGAACTCGTTAAAACTTACGAAAAAGTGAAAACCATGAGTACATTTTTATCCCTTTTTCGAACTCGTTAAAACTTACGAAAAAGTGAAACCTCAGAGTCATCTTTTAAGCCCTTTTCTGACTCCTAAAATATGAAAAGATTGCCGAGCGTTTCTTTTACACTCGTTAAAACGGAATTAAAAGACGGTCCCCTTATAGCTCTTTTTTGACCGTAAAATCAGGAAAAGATTGCCGGGTTTTTGCCGTTTCAAACTCGATACGGAAATAAAACGACGTGTCCTTGATCGCTTTTTACTTTTCAGGTCAGTGGCACTAATTATGAAAGTACTCCTTGGTCGCAAGATCAAGCGGTTCCCCCAGGTATTATTTTATACTTTTTCGGGCTTGAGGGACACAAATCTATGAAAAAGTTCAACTTGGAGTCTTCTTAAGTTTTTCAGACTCTCTAAAATTGAAAAACGCCGAGTTTCTCCTATACTGGGCTCGTTAAACTTTTACAGTAAAGGACCTGTTCAATTACAAACAAGAACGAACCACTCCTTCCTAGGGTTCGAATTTAAACTAGGTTGGACTCGTCCGAAGGATGAGCTTATAATCAAGCATATGTTATCCTCCTCAAGCTTGTTAAAAATAAAGAGGTACTTGCCAGAAATGGTGGGGGAAAAGAGAGAAGAATGAACCTGTTTGTTACCTTTTGTCTCAAAAGAAACTTTATTACCACTCTTGAACACGACACTTTTCATTCACCTGGGTTGGGAAATCTTTTACCTCACAGTTGACCAAACCACTTTGAAAGTCTTTAACCGGGTTCCGGGGATTAACTTTGAGTTATTCGTCACCAAGCCATCTGTCGTGTCGTTATGTGTTCAAGAGGTCTGCAAGCAAAACTTTCATCTGCAAAATACTTGTCATCCATTTGACCATCCCTGAGTCAGTCCTTACAGCAACATTTCTTCAACTTGAACAATGATTTCGTGTTGCGGGCTTGCCTGCAACGGGTCGCTTTCTATCGACATCGACACATTATCTAGAAAGATGACTTAGGAATCGACAGCACCTTGAAGTCTGCATGCATCAATGGCAGGTTTCTCGCCTTTGACGTCAGTTTACATCATTGACTTTCGATCAAAGGATTCCGTGAAGTGTTCGACATCAAAACATCTATTCACATTTCACGGGTTGTGCTTGGTACTTTGAGAACCATTGACATTACTGGTGGTTTCTCTCACGCTTGTTAACAGTTTGCATCATCGACTGGTAATCAAGTGGTTTCTAACATGTTCGACATCGAATCATTTAATCACATGGCTAGAATCGTACCAATTCGGGAAGTAGAAGTGAAGACCCTGGATCTAGTTTCTACCATCCAGGCTGCGAGGAGTTTTGTATTCATTATCTATGTAGACTAATCATAAACAGATGGCTGCGTCCATACTGTGTCTACAAAAGTCTATAAAAAATGATGTACTGCAAGATCATTCCTGTATCAGAATAGTTAGTCCATTAGTTAAAGTTTTGAATCTGAGTATGGGAATGCCTACCTCAGTGATGATATAATCTTATACATGTATTTTGTGTTGAAAATTGCAGGTTCCAACCAGGTCATCCACAAGACAATCCTTGAAATGATAAAGCGCTTCACCCTTCCTAGAATTACAAAACCCTAAATCTATTCCAGGCTTCGCACTTTAGGGGGCAATCTGTTACACTAAAAAATGTCACCTTGACTACTTACAGTTAGTATGGCTCAAATCAACAGTCATGCTACCCTCTTAGGCAAGTCTTATGCCTCTGTTATCCATCTCAAACTCAAAGAAGAGAGAAAGTCTTGTAAAAAATATGTTTATCTCTGGGGTCGCAGGTTCTCTCTAGCCTTACCTGCGGGGACGCTGACCATGTTCACAAAAGGTGCGTCCTTGGACGCTCTGTATGTTAAGGGACAGGTGCGTCCTTCTGTAAAAGGCAAAATGCATGAGTTTCATCTTAAAAAAGTTACTTGTGGTTACTTCTAGAACTTTCTAGAGGTCGGTTTGATGAATTGGATGCGCCTCCAGTTGGTTCATGTATCTCTATTAAGGGGGAACTTATCCCATCAATAAGGGAGCTATCCCACCCAAAGAGGGGGATTATCCCATTGATGGTGGACCTGGATAACCTCTTTACAGCACTATAAATAAAGACATTGAGCCAGAGGGAGGAGAGGTTGGAACTATACATTTTCTTTGGGTAAATGCTGCAGGAATTAGGACTCCCATTTAGAACCTTGTGAGGAGAGATTGTCTTTGCTTGATTCTACTTGGAAGTGGGTGAGCTTTGTCAAAGTAGAGGAAAACCCTTGATGGACCCTGGGAGGAACTTGCACAACACCAAGGCCAGGTTGTAAGAGTTTCTTTGTTTCGTTATTAATACAAACTGGTTTATTTTTCTCAATAGCTTGTGTTAATGAGTTATTTCATGTGTTCCTTGGTCTGCATGTTGAATATATGTTTTATTATATGAAATGCAAGTGCTTGGTAGTTGTTTGATTGTTTGTGGTTGCAGGAATTGACTTGAAGGAGGAGCTCATCCGGATCGGCAAGGACGGACTACAACAACCGCGTTTTGGAATAAGGTAAGCCTAAACACTTGTAGTTTTCATGTTTTAAAAGGTATATTTAGAGAAAGATCACTCCATTTTGTCTTGTTTGTCGCTAGAGAGTTTAGACTCCTAGGGAGGTCAGTTGTGTCCGCACAAACGACTTTTTCCACCACGACAGGCTTCAAGGGGACGCCTTTGTTGCTGAGGGGTTTCGCTCGGGCTCGTGGTAGACCCTTTTCAGTGGGAGATCTGTGGGATCGATTCTGGTGGTGAAAGAGGATGGCGAGCAATGGAAAGATAGAGATCTAGAAATTTAATGTCAAAGTTTTAAGTTATGGAAACTCAAGATGGAGGATCTGTTGGTGGATAAAGATCAGTGGGTCGCGGTAGATCCAGGTACTAAACCAACAAGAGTGTCCAATGAAGAATGAAAGAAGTTGGATCAGAAAGCTAAGAGCACAATACGATTGTGTGTCTCAGATTCAGTATTGTTGAATGTATCGGGAGAAGCTACGACGAAAGCTTTGTGGGACAAGTTAGGGACTTTGTACCAATGTAAGTCTCTGGTGAATAAACTGTTCCTACGGAAAAAGTTGTATAACTTGAGGATGAAAGATGGAGACTTGGTGACAGAACATCTGAACGCATTTAATATTGTGGTAAGCCAGTTATTATCTGTTGATATTAAAATTTCAGATGAAGATAAGTGCATCAGTTTGTTGTGTTCTCTACCAGATTCGTGGGATAGTCTGGTTATTGCAATAGGTAGCAATGTAACTGGCTTGCAGTTTTATGAAATAGTCTCATCGTTGTTGATGGAGGAGATGAGACGGAAAAATATGGAGAGACAGAATGGTGATTTCTTGTCTGTATGAGGATGGTCCCAGAACAGAAACAAAAATAAGTCATCGAGTGGGAGATATAAATCTAGAGGGAGATCTAAATCTCCAGGGAAACCTGTAAAGGTGGTGTGCTGGAAATGTGGAAAGGAAGGCACTACAAAAGGGACTGTAAATCTAAAGCTCCTGATAAAGGAAAGGGATCTGATGATGCTCCTTCTGTAGAGGCGAAAACCACCTCAGATGAAGGTGGGGATGTGTACTTGGCTTCTTCAAGTACACATGTAGATCATGAGGCATGGTTGATTCACTCAGGTGCATCCTTTCACTTCACTCTCCATAGAGAGTGGTTCTGCAAGTATGAGAAATACGATGGTGGTGATGTATTATTAGGGGATGATAGGAAGGCTAGAATCGTTGGTCGTGGAAAAGTAAAGTTGAAGTTGCAAGGTGGAAGGGTTAGAACACTTCCAGGTGTTCTGCATATTCCTACATTGGCCAGAAATCTGATTTTTGTAAGCAAGCTAGATGATGCAGGTGTAAAAACAACGTTCGAGTAGGATACCTGTAAGATGGTTTGGGGAGCACTGGTATTGATGCGGGGAGTTTGGATTGGAACTTTGTACAAGCTGCAAGGTAGCACTGGTATTGATGCGGGGAGTTTGGATTGGAACTTTGTACAAGCTGCAAGGTAGCACTATTGTTGATGGGTGCAACATCTCTGTGGTTCCTGAAAGTAGAGTAGAAAATCTAGTGGTCTCTGGAGAGAAGACCATGCTGTGGCATCAAAGGCTTGAACATTTTGGAGAGAAGGGCCTTAGAATACTTCATGGTAAAGGTATGGTAGAAGGTATGAGTAATAGCTCTCTGGATTTTGATTTATGTGAAAATTGTCTATATGGGAAGCAGAATCGAGTGAGTTTCCCCTCTTGTGGTAAGAGGGCGAAACAGATATTAGAACTTATGTACAATGATGTGTTTGGACCTGTGAAGGTTCCATAAATGGGTAAGTTTGTGTACTGTGTATCATTTATAGATGACTTCTCAAGGAATACATGGATATATTTCCTTAAGAATAAATCTGAAGTCTTTGACAGGTTTAAAGAATTTAAGGCTCTGGTGGAAAACCAGATAGAGAAGAAGATAAAGGTGTTGAGGACAGATAACGGTGGAGAGTTTTGTAGTAAGGAATTTGAAGAATTCTGTAAGAAGTGTGGTATAACAGGGTAGAAGACTACACCATACGCACCTCAGAAAAATGGAGTTGCAAAAAGAATGAACAAGACATTGATGGGAAGGGAAAGAAGCATGCTCAATGGTGTCGGGTTAGGACAAGAATTCTGGGCAGAGGCGGTGGAGACTGCGTGTTACCTAGTCAACAGATCACCTTCATCAGAATTGGAAGATAAGACTCCACAAAAGGTATGGACTGGTAAGAAGCCTTCTCTTTCACATCTGAGGGTATTTGGATGTGATGCATATGTACATTTTCCAAAGGAGAGAAGAACCAAGTTGGATAGTAAATCTGAAAAGTGCATCTTTATTGGGTATAAGGATGGTTTAAAGAGTTATAAGCCTTGGAACCCAGTAACAAGGAAGGTTGTGTACAACCGAGATGTGGTCTTCAGAGATGTAAAAGATTTTATTAAACATGAAGTCCAACCAAAGGAACCTGAGAAGATAGAGTTTGAGCTTAAGGAGGAAGAATCAGACTCTACAACAGAAGAGGAATCAGAAGATGAAGAGCCACAAACTCCGGGTGTGAGAAGATCAGTTCGAGAAAGAAGGTAGCTAGAAAGGTATAGTCCATCTGCTTTCTATTCAAATTTTGCTTTATCTATTACTGATGATGATCCCAGAACTGTGAAGGAATCAATAGATTCAGAGGATGGCAAACTATGGAAAGAGGCCATGATTGATGAAATGACATATTTGCACAAAAATGAGGCTTGGGATCTGGTGGAGTTGTCGGCTGGAAGGAAACCCATTGGTAGCAAATGGGCGTTGAAGAAGAAGACAAATGCAGAAGGAAAGGTGGATAAATACAAAGCTCGGTTGGTAGCAAAAGGTTATTCCCAGGTGCCAGGAATTGTTTTTGGTGATATTTTTTCTCCTGTTGCCAAGGTAACTTCTATTAGCTTACTTTTATCTGTTGTTGTTGCTTTTGATTTTGAGGTAGAATAGATGGATGTGAAGAGAACATTTATTCACGGGGATCTGGAAGAGGAAATCTACATGAAGCAACCTAGAGGCTTTGTGGTGAAGGGTAAGAAAGAACTAGTATGCAAGTTAAAGAAGTCTCTGTATGGGTTAAAACAGTCACCAAGTATGTGGTATCAGAAACTTGATACATTTATACGGGGACTTGGCTTCACCAGAAACAAAGCAGATCATTGTGTGTATTTTAAATTAATTGGTGACTGTGTTATTTATCTGGTCTTGTATGCGGATGATATGTTGCTGGTTGGAAATGACAAAGAAATTATCCAGGATTTGAAGACCCAATTGTCCTCCAAATTCTACATGAAAGATCTTGGTGCTGCAAACTATATTTTGGGCATGGAAATTAAAAGATGTCAGGAAAATAGGAAGCTCTGGTTAAACTAGAGGAAGTATGTAGAGACAATACTGTAGAGGTTTAACATGCAAGATAGTAAACCGGTGAAGGTTCCTATTCTTGTAGGTATGAGGTTATCTGCTGAATAGTGTCCCAAGACATAAGAAGAGGAAGAGGACATGTCCCGTGTTCCATATGGAAGTGCAGTCGGTAGCCTGATGTATGCAATGGTCTGTACTAGACCAGACATTGCATAGGCAATGGGAGTATTGAGCAGGTTTATGTCAAAACCAGGGAAGGAGCACTTGATAGTAGTGAAGCGGGTTTTCAGGTATTTACGTGGCACTAGTGATTATGGTTTGTGCTACCAAGGAAGACCAGGATTGGACAGAGTGTTGGATATTCGTGGCTTTGTTGATGCAGATTGGGCCGAAGATCTGGATCAGAGAATATCTACAAGTGGGTATGTGTTTAACCTATTTGGAGGTGTAGTTAGTTGGATGAGTAAGAAACAATTTGTAGTGGCACTATCAACTACAGAGGCAGAATACATGGCATCCACTCATGCAAGAAAGGAAGAAGTTTGGTTGCAGAGATTGTGTTCAATTATGGGGTTAGTACAGGGAGCTATAAGGATAGACTGTGACGGCCAAAGTGCAATTTTCTTGCCAAAGAACACTACATATCATTCAAAGACAAAGCACATTGATGTCAGTATCTCTTTGTGATGGATATGATAGAAGACAAAAAGGTATTGCTGGTAAATGGACACTTTGAAGAATACTATAGATGCATTGACAAAATCTGTGAGCTTTGACAAGTTCTCTTGGTGTAGAGAAACAATGGGCATTGCAGGGCTAGATAAATGACTAAGCTCTCTTGTGGCCCCTTGTGGAAAGAAAACAACAAGTGGGAGAATGTTGGGTTGTGTTATATTCTTTCCACGACTAGCCCACGTAGTTAACCGGGGGGTTAGAAGGAGGGCGGAGCCCCCCCCTTCGTTGCGCCGATTTCATAGCGGAGGGTCATAGGGGTTTGATGGGTGCAGGTAACCCCCCTCTATGGGGTTCGGGGCAGCGCCCTAGAAAATTTTGGTTTTGGACCCTATGTTAGGTTGGGCGGACTTACCCATGGTTTGGTGCATGATTTTTGCACATGGTTTTGGATGCGATGGTTTTTGGCCCATGGTTTTGGACGCGATGGTTTTCGGTCCATGGTATTGGATGCTTCAACATGTATAAATATGTATTGTAACATTGAAAGGAACATACTGAAAAATCAAGCTTGTAGTCCCGGTTTTGGGATCCAGGGAAAAATCTCTGTGTATATGTGTTTTATGTGTTATGCTCTCGCATTGTTTATTTTCTGTGTCTTAGAACTCGTATGCAAGTAATTTCTGTATGGGGTTAAAACCTACATGTGGCATGTGGGGTGAGGTAGCAGTTAATTGTAGATGGTGTCTTAGGGAAAGGCAGGTAGCAAGAAGACTGAATGATGTTCCTCTTCTAAAATTTTGGACCTTCAAGACAACATGGAACACCTTCAACTAAAAAACTTGCAATTGACATCACAATGGTCTTCCACTAAGGATATTTCAATAGAACATAGGTAGTAGATACAAATCTAAAAGATAAAATTAGTGCACTTTGGGTATAAATCAAATATCTAAATCTCTCAAGACAATAAGTTACTCTATCCTCTTCCTCCTCTGTGCACAATATATGCTCTCCCCATCTTTCTGTTCCTGATTTAAATATAACGACTCCCCTTCTAGAGTTGTTTCTTCCTCAGGAAAGGGAGGATAGTCTTATTTCTCTTTGAAGTCTATGCTTGTAAAAACTTGTTTAATTAGAAGTATCTACTATAAAGTATTCACTATTAGGATAACAATATAGGCAACAATTTTGTTTCTATGTTGCGATAAGGACTAGCTTCTAGTTTTTGATAAAAGTTATAAGCGGACATGTAATAGTTTATGTAAATTTGGACTTATATTGTGCTCCAGATGTAGACTTTTTTAAATATAAAATAGTTCTTGATTATGGTTTTAAAAAATAAAAAACAAATAAAGTACTCAAGAATGAAACAAACAAGCTACTTTTTGGTGGCGAGAGACTTCTTTCCTAGATGGGTCGAAGCAAGGTTTTCAAGATTAGTAGGATTGTTTTTGTAGTAAAATTTATATATGAAATACTACAATGTCTGTATTTTGTCACATCTAACATTGCAGTGTATTATAATTTTTTTTTTAGGGTGGGTGGGGTAATTTTTATATGTTTGAATGACATTAAAAGAAATACAAGAGTAGGTGTCTTGTTTTACATTGCTTGTATGTCATTCCATTCCTTTTCATTGTCTCCTTTTCTTACACATGTTCTTTCCAACATCATAGTAGCAATGAAATATGAGTCACAAATAATTTTTTTACATAATGTATACATTTTTTTATGTTACAGTTAAAAAAACAACTTTAAGTGTCATGTGTGTTAATAATGAGTTAACCATTTTTTTGTTTTTTTTCATTAATGTCATGTTGAGTCAATTTTGCATCATTATTACTCGCTTGGGTTTTAATGTCTCATTTCCTTACCCATGTTCTTTCCAACATCATAGTAACAATGAAATATCAGTCACAAATATTCTTTTTACTTGATTTATACATTTTTTTATGTTGTAGTTTAAAAAGACAACTTTAAGGGTCATGTTTGTGTCAATAATGGGTTAACCATGGTTTTTCTTTTGTCTCATTAATGTTATGTTGAGTCAAATTTGCATCATTATTATTCACTTGGGAATCATAATTTATGTCATATTGGTGTCGAAATACAAAAGTTTTGTATCTTATCAGAATCATATTTTTTTTTAACTGAAACGAGTATTTTATTTATTAAAGGCCAAAGCCAAGCAAGTATTACAAATCCCTTTCATTGCTTTTCTCTGTTTTTCTAGTGCTCCTAAGGAATGATTGCCATTTTCGGAGTCTCTGCATTTATGCTGATCATACTTTTTTCAAGATTGCATCCTACATTTGCTAACCTGTCTGCTTCAGTGTTTAAATCTCCGAGGATATGGAAGAGCTGTGCTGATGAGAATTCCTTCAATAATCTGTTTACTCTTGCTAGCTGCTTGTTTAGAACTGGATCTTTGAGACTTTTCTTGTGTATTAGAGACCTTATCAGCAGTTCTGAATCTCCCAAAACTATAATTTCATTTGCATTTCCTTTTCTGGTCAGTTGACAAGCTTTTAATAGACTGAGTGCTTCCGCTTGATTGTTGGTTTTTATCCCAAGTCCCCAACTGAATTCCTCTTTTCTGCCATTCTGAAAGTAAATGACGCCTCCTGCTCCTGATCTGCCTGGGTTTCCTTTCGAAGCCCCATCAAAGAAGATTGTACATTTACCTTGTGACTTCCACCAATTTTGAAAATTGTCCGAGTTGTCTCTGTACTGCCAGTTTTCCTTGTGGTTTGGGCGGATGATGGCATGAGTAGTTGGCATGGGAGTATAACCTTCCAGCCACGCCTTTTCTTCATTTCTGAGGTTGCTGTCTTTGACGCTAGTTTGTCTCAGAGTTTCCAGGAGGAGATCCTTGGCCTGCCTTGCTACTGCTTCTGCATTTATGTCTTTGTGATTGAAGACAGCTTCATTCCTGGAGAGCCACAACTTCCAACAAACGTATTTCGGTGCAGCAATCCATAACTTGTACCAAAGAGATTTTTCGTTGATGCTGTGGGGGTACCGAGTTTTCCATGTCAAAAACAAATCTGTGATCTGACAGCGTGTTGGGGGACTCACATTCAGCCCTATTAAGAAGCTGTTCCACACTTTCTGTGCGTACTCACAGTCAATAAACAAATGGACTGCTGTTTCTGAAGCGTTCTTGCAGAGGACACAACGATGCGGGCCTGCAAAGTTCCTTTTGCACAAATTGTCTCCGGTCAAGATTTTGTTGTGGAATAAGGTCCAGCTGAAGAAGTTAATCTTGGGAATGCTGAAGCTTTCCCATATCTGTTTCCAAACTGAATCCGGATACTGTGACTCCTGTTTTCCTTGCATTTGAAAGTAGCCTTGTTTGACCGTATACTCTCCTGTTTTCCCCCATCCCCATTGATCTTCCTCTTCCTTATGCACAGGAGTAAAATCTGTTATTGCCTCTAACAGGATTTTTGACTGTTCTTTTAAGTGGATTGGGATGGTTGGCAACGTCCAGCGCTGCCAGTTGCCATTGAGGTCCCACTCTGCTATGTCCTCAATTTTCCTTACCCCTTTAGAGATTAACCAGGCTCTCAACTCTGCTATTTCGTTGATGGTGGATAGAGGGGAGTGATTCATGATTCTTTCTTTCCATAGCAGCGAGTTTTTGTCATTCCCAGGAATTTTGTATAAATGGTTTCGGAAAAATTCGATCCCTCTGAAACACAGCCTCCAGGCCTGCGTTCCTTTTGGAGAATGTGCTGGATTGAAAGATGATATTGGTTGCTTTTGTAAATATTTGAGGTTCAGCAGCTGACTGATTGGGTGCGAAGGTTCTGTAATTAATTGCCACAGGAGTTTGCCTCCCAATGCCAGATTTGCATGATGGGGATCGCGGATCTGAAGTCCGCCTTCGGTTATTGGGCGTTTCACAGTCTCCCATTTGATGAGGTGGAAGCGTTCCTTGTTACCTTTCCCTCCACTCCAGAGAAAATTTCGAATGATGCTGGAGATTTGATCAGTAATTTTTTTTGGAGCCAGCAGTAGCGAGGCTTGATATGTGGGCAGGGCAGAAAGCACGGATCGGATGAGGGTGAGTTTGCCTCCGGTGGTGAGCCAAACTCCGCCCCACGTTGTTATCTTATTTTTGAATTTAGATATCACTTCTTCCCACAGTTGGTTTCGATTGGAGCCCCTCGTCAATGGTAAGCCGAGGTATTTGATTTTTTCCCACAAAGCATATCCTTTGAACCCCAGAACGTTGGAAATTCTGTCTGTGGCGTACTGGTCGATATTCCAACTATAAATTGCACTTTTCCTTTCACTGACTAATGCACCGGTGATGTTGCAGTACTGTTGAAGAATGGTTTTGAAAGCGCTTGCAATTCTAGTGGATGCGCCCCTCAACAGAATTGAATCATCTGCGAATAGAGCATGATTCACTGGGGCTATGCCTTGAACTATCCTTATCCCTGGAATGGTACCGACTTGTTTCTCTTGGGTTAGCTTGCGACTTAGAACGTCTGCCATCAAGATGTATAGAAAGGGCGAAAGAGGGCAGCCCTGCCTCAATCCCCTGGTTGCTTGGAAAAAATCCGTTGGTCTGCCATTCACCATTGGGGCGATCCAAACGTTTTCTGTACAAGCCTTGATGAGGTTTATGAAGTCCTGTTTAAAGCCAAATGCTGCTAGAACCCTGTACAAAAAGGAACGATTAACACGATCAAAGGCATTGCACATATCCAATTTAATGATCATACCTTGTTCTTTCCGGGTTAGGCTGGAATGGAGAGCTTCTTGAATCTGGATGACATTATCCAGAATTTGTCTACCTTTTACGAATCCTCCTTGTGCCTGAGAGATGAGCTTTGGGAGTAGAGGCTTGATTCTGTTGGCCAGCAGCTTGGCCACAATCTTATAAGATATGTTGCAGAGAGAAATCGGCCTATATCTGTCAAAGGTCCTTGGGTTTGTTTCCTTAGGAATTAAGGCTAGGAAGGTAGAGTTTATTCCTCCTCCTACTTTTGCCTTCCTCAGGATTCCTCTTACCATTCTGAATAGGTCGTTTTTGATGATTTCCCAACAGATTCTGTAGAAGTGAGCTGAGAACCCATCGGGTCCTGGAGCTTTATCCGGTTCCATGGACCAAACTACATCAGTTATCTCCTCATCCGTGACTGGGGTCAACAGAGAATCGTTGTCCTCCTCTTTGACTAGGTTTGGGATGGTTGAGAGGAACTCCTCTGCGTCCTCCTCATTTCCATTTCTTTCCGCACTTAAAAGATTCTGGAAATGAGTGACAGCTGCTTCTTTGATTTGTGAAAATCCATTGTACACCTGTCCGGTTGTGCTTGTTATCTCTGCTATGTGATTACGGGAAACTCGTGCCCTGCACTGTCTATGAAAGTATTTGGTGTTCCTGTCTCCAGATTTGAGCCACAAGCTTCTGGACTTTAAACGCCAGTATTCTTCTTCAGTTCTGAAACAACAATATGCTTTCCTTTGGGCAGTTTTTTCTATGTCTAAATCTGTGGGAGAGGGATCTTTCTCCTCCATTTCGAATTGGACTCTTTCCAGCTGAAGAACTGCTTCTTTCCTTTGGCTAGTTGGAGTTTGCAGAGATTTTTTAATCCAGTCCTTCAGAGCTTTTTTGGTGTTTTTTATTTTTTGTTCCCACACATAACTTGGGGATCCGTTAACATCTATCCTCCAGGCCGTTTGAACAGTTTCATAGAATCCGTCTTTGCCTGCCCAGAGAGGGCTGAAGCGAAAAGGGAGAGGGCCGAGATCTTCTTCTTTTTTGATACAGAGTAGAACTGGCTTGTGATCCGATGTAAGCTTGGGGAGGATCTTGGAGAAAACCATTCTATTGTCCAGCATTAATGTGCTACTGATGAGAAACCTGTCCAGCCTAGCAGAGATTTGATTTTCTCCTGATCTGTTGGTTGACCAGGTATATTTACCTCTTATAGGTTTGAAGTCAACTAGATCCCACTGCGTAATCATATTTCCCACAGTGTTGACGAAGGGGTCTCTAGAGTATGTTCCTCCTCTTTTTTCTTTGGGGTCTAGTATGATATTCAGATCTCCTCCAATGACTATGTTCGTAGGGTTAATCTGTTCTATATAGGCCATTAGTGTCCTCCAACACTCTCTCTTTTCTTCATAGTGGATAGGGACATACAAATTAAAAAGAGCCAAGGAGAGATTGCTTACCATATGTCGCAGATCTGTGTGGATCCAATGTTGGGTCTCTGTGGATCGTTCCAAAGTGAAAGAGCTTTTTGACCAAAACGTGCCTATTCCACCGGCCGATCCCCTTGCACTAACAGCCTTTCCTGAATCAAATTTCCACTTCAACATGCTGGTGTTTAGAAGGGTTTCCCCTTCTACTTTGGTCTCTTGGAGCATAAGGATGTCCGCGGACTCCATCTTCAATAAGTCTTTGATAGCATCTGCCTTGTTGGGATTACCCAGACCCCTACAGTTCCAAGAGATCAACTGCATCATTTACCACTTAAAGGGGTAGGCCCTCCTCCTTTGGAGGCCCTAGGCCTGATATTCCTCCCTAGTGTCATTTCGATGGTAGCTTGACTGCCGAGGGTTTTTTGTCTTTCTGACTCCTCTTCTCTGGTTTCCTTGTTTGATCTTCGTCCAGCCCTTTTTGTTGTCCTTTCAAATGTTTCATCATCTGATGATCCCATATTCTCTATGGTTTTCTTCTTTTTTTTGATTATTTCTGCGTATGAAGGGGAAGAAATATTGCTTGGGGTGTGGATTGGGTTATTACCTGGTTCCATGGTTTCAATATTCTCCTGCTGTGGTGGTTCTTCTTCCCCTGCTTCCGGAGGATCTGAAGGAGGCGTGAGGATTTCAAAGGGGTTTTTATCCCCCTCATTGCCTTTTGTTTCACTGCTTCCAGCGTTTTGGTTACTTGTGCTTCCATTATCTACTTTGTTCTCTGTCCCTTTAGCCTTGTTTTTGTTACTCTGTCTGCTGAATGTTGTCTTCTTTGCCTGTTTCCATTGATCTTCTTTATCCTTCTCTGTTGCCTCCTCGTTTCTTTTTTTGCAGTATCTTGCAAAGTGCCCGTACTCATGGCAGAATCGACACTTGAAAGGCAGCTGTTCGTAATCAAGCTCTTGGATGTGTGTCCAGTTTGCCACCGATAGCTGAATCGCTTCGGGTAATCCTGTTTCCAGATCGACCTCCACGCAGATCCGGGCACAAGAGTATTGATCCTTCCTTGGGGCCTGGTCTATGTATTTTCCAAGTGCGTTTCCTATGGATTGAAGTGAGCTTTGATTCCAGCAATGCAGGGGAAGATGCGGGAGGGGCACCCAAACAGGGACCGCCTTGGGCACATCTTGCGCTGGATCGAAATCAGTAGACCATTTGTTCAAGTAGAGTCCTTGAGGCCCCATGAAGTATGGCCCGTTTCTAAAAATCAGGCCTCTGTCCTCTGTACTGTCGAACAAGAAAACGAAATACCCTTTGCCTACAAAGTAGACTTTGATTCCTTCATTTACCAAGGGTAACCAATTCCTTTTGACCCATTCTTCGACTGCTCTCGGGGATGGCCACAAACCGATGAACTGTCCGATCAAGCTTGTGGTTGTCAACCAACTACATAATTATTTATTATTGTATTTTCATATGATGAGATTAGTATTATTTATATTTTTTTCTAAGAATAATAGTTTAAAGTCACTTAGTGATGTTTGAAGTTTATATATGTAAAGCTTAATTTTACAAAGACATTAATATTTGATATATATTTTTTGTTTCTTATTTTATATACGAATATTTAATTTCCAATATTTTGTCAAATATGCACATATAATTATTAGAACAATTTCATAAGATTTTAATTTTAGAAATATTAATACATATAAATTTATTATACACGTTGGAAAGTAGACTATATTGTAATCAGTTTGTCAAATTAATGTTTGAATTTCAGTTAATTGTTTTGAATAAAACATTTTTTCCTAAAGTTTTATTATAGTTCTCGAATATTTAAATATTAAACCAAATATTTGTTAATTATAAAAATAATTTATGATTTAAAAAAATATATATTGCAATTTTATGATTGGTTGAGTACAATAATATGACTAATTTTATGGAGTTTGAAATTTATTTGTGAGAAATAAAAAATTATTCAGAATAATTAAGAGAAAAAACCTCATATTAACACGGCCAAAAAAATAATTGGGTATAGATGGGTTCAAAAACGTAGTTCACAAAAAAACTATCTAGCTGTACAATCATAGAGTGTAAGTAAGAGGAAAGTGTAGTGCTTATTATTATATTACATTAACAATAATTTTTTTGCATTAGTTTTTTTTGTTTTGTTTTTTTTTTTTTTTTAATTTGGTCAAAGCTTTTGAGTATTTTTATATATTAATTATTTTAAAAGTCCTACATTAATGGTGGTTAAATTTTAAACTACTAAATACTTTTATACAGACCCCATGGCAGTCGAAGTCTACCTCATTTTTTGGAACTTTAAATGAACTTTATCCTCGATTATCAATTTTAGGTTAAATAACACCTTATTTGTGCTCCATGGCAATCTAAGATTTTTTGAAATATTTAAGTTATAAAATAATATTAACTATTATGTTCAAGAGTTCTGCTATATTTTCATAATTTTAAATTATGAAAATAAAAGTCCAAATATTTTATAAAATTTAACTAATTTTGAAAAACTAATATCCGTAATTGCGTTTTTTCTAATCCGTTGTAATGGTTTTGTTAAATATATTTGAAACATAGAAGGGTTTTTATTTCATCATCACATTTTGGTTTAAAAACTATAAAAAATGGATTAGACATTGTACAGTTATATCAAATGATGGAATTTTCTCTCATCATTACAATGACAAACTTTTAAACATCACCTTTATGCTTCCTTGGGTTCTTCAATAGGTGTGGGGCTTTAGTTGATAGATACCATTTTATGTTTTTTCTATGGAAGAGGTGAAATTTGTTTTTTCAAGAAAAGGTTAGGGTTACTTGGATTGTTATCATAAAATTGAAATCTCAAAAATTTGAAAAGTTATGGTTAAATTTAATAAAATTAAATTTCAGTGTATTATAATTGTTTTAAATTTAAGACATTTTTTTAAATTAATAATTAAATTAATAATAATAATTTTTATAATTAATAAAAAATAATTTTATTATTTATATAATAATTTTTAAAACTTACACATTTAATATGCAGTAAAGCTAAAAGTCTAACGCTAGAAACCATCGCTGCTAAGAACACAAAGAAAATTGATATTGCCAGCCTCTGTGTAGAAGAAAGAGACTTTATTGGCAGCTTGACAGACAACAACAGGGGCATACAAACAACAAACATCTATAGCCAACATTCCAACATTCCCAGTCACAGTTGGAAAATTAGAGTTAAACAAGATGAATTCTCAGAATGGCTTCGGAACAGTAATTCCCATTCCCTCTTCTTTGATGGAGCCTCTAAATCCAATCCGGGAGCGGCAGGGGCAGGGGGAGTCATTTATAATCCCAGTGGCGATATCATAGCAACCTTTGAGTGGGGATTGGGGTCTCTATCTAACAACAGAGCAGAAGCGCTTGCCCTCTATCAAGGTCTTAATCAGCTTCAAAAACTTGGCATCAGTAAAGCGATGGTTTTTGGAGATTTTGCTGCCATTATTAGTCTCATGATCAGCAACCGTAAGGCTTCCAATATCTTCATCCAACAAACAATAAGCAGATGCCAAGCCTTAAACCGCCAAAATTGGGATCTTCGATTCTACCACGTGCTCTGCGCCTTCAACAAAGAAGCCGATAAATGTGCCAACCAAGCGTGTAGCAGATCCAAAGGAAATCTCCTTTGCAACAATGTGGAATTCCAACATCACTTACCTTGACTTTTTTTCATGGCCTGTGATAGTATTTCCAAATCCGATCCCTGCAGCAATCTTAAGAAATATCCTGACAGGATCCATCACAATCCCTCCTCTGCCAAATCTCTGTCAGCGAATTTTTCTCTGCCCCTCAATCCCACTGCCATCTCTGCACTCTCGATCTTTGGTTGACCCCATGACTCCCGTGACTCTTCACTCCTTTCCCTCGTGAAATTGTCCTGCCCTTCCTATGATCCGCTCTTCATAAACTCGCCCACCCTTCAGCATTTCAGCATTCAGAAGCTAAGGTTCCGATATCCTGCCTTTTTTCTCTATCTCCTGTTCAGTAGAAAGCTCACGGCCGCTTCTGCTTTCTCTCTCTTTTCCCGCTGCTCCTCAGCTCCCTCTTTCTGTGCCCTCTTCAGCATTTGTCCCCCTCACCCTCCATTTTCTTCCCCGAAAGCTTACCTCTTCCACTACCCTGATTCACAGATCGACAATAGTCCCGGCTCCATCTCTGTTCCAATCTCAGAATCAGTCTCTTCTCATTGTAGCAGGCCCCTTCTTTCCACTCTCAGCAACAGGACAACATTAAGGACTCAAAAAATGGCACGGAGTGAAGATTGTTTACACTGTGCAGACCTCCAGGCGGAGTTGGAACAAATCAGAGCGCAACAAAGAATTCTGGACTCCAAAATCGACTCACATGCTCGGATGACCAGTGAAAAATATGAAGTTGACCTCAATCTATTCCTCCATAGGGTCTCCTTGCTCCAAGAGCAATTCAACGATCTAGCCAATTGTTGCAGTCATGCTGAAGAGTTAATCGAAATCTTCAAATACACGCTGGAGAAACGTAATGTGCCCAACACTAGCTCTTCAAGCTTCAAGAATGCTGAAGCAGATAGCAAATTGGATGAATCAACGACTCGCCAGATTAGCCATATCAATATAGACTAAGATGTACTGCAAATTCTGTTTTCTTTTATCTCAGTTTGTCAAAATCTTCACTTGCATATGTTTTCCACAAGTCATAAATGACAAAAGCTTAGGAGAATTCTGTATCACAAACCACCTCCTAGCTCCACCTACGGGCCTCAATCATGTAACTCAGGAGCTTAGTCTCCCAAATCTTTTTGGAATATAAATAGCAACCGACTATGTTAAAAAAAAAAAAAAAAAAAAAAAAAAAAAAAAAAAAAAAAACAAAACAAAACAAAACAAAATAAAAACAAAAACTTGCACATTTAATAAATATTTTTTTTATATAGGTGACTCTATCTTTTTTTATTTGTTAGGTATTGTGACTTTTGAGATGACTAGTACATCTATCTTGTATCTTGAGTAATGAGGATCCAAGGTTTTTAAGTCTTCAAAATAACTTAGGATGACCACTGACCTTGGTCACACCAACCCTTAACATTGTTGGGTTTTTACCCACTAGGTTTTGAACTAGTAACCTTTTCACCTTGGAGTGCCATAATAGAACACCATGTCATTATATATCCTAGGCCCATGAGCATGTAGGTGACCATTTTAATTAATTGAATGTTCCATGTTTTTTTAATATAATAACACTATATTATACTACTCTATAATTATTCTCACAAAGGTCATTCTACTATCAATTACTTTTTGCATAAGAGGCAGGTACTAAGTAGCAAAACTACATAATACACTTGTTAATATAATTATTAGTTATGCTGGTTTGGTCTCCAAATTGTTTAAATTAATACTTAAAATATATTATTACAATGTAATTTAAATTTTATTTATTTTTTTAATAACTAATATTGCCACTCACAATTTAATGTTTCTTGCAAATTTGGAATTTTTTAAAACTATTCTAGACACTCATATCCACATTCCCAATCCGGGGAATTTAAGGCACTTTTCAAGCCTAGAATTCTGGACACTACCTAGAACATGTTGTAACTTTTGGAATCCATTAAACACATGATGAAAAGACAAATAAACCAAAATCTAACTCCAGGAATAGGCCTGACCAGCCCCAACCGGTGCTGACATTCTGTCAAACACTTGGCATTAATGAAATCTACAGGTGTAAATGACATGTGTAAGCATAGGGGTCTCATTCTTATCTGAGATTCACTATAAGGCATTGTTTCCTTATCACTTTAGCTATAGTTTCATCCATTAATCCATAGATACATTGTTCATTCATATAGTAACAAGTAAAAACATGATGGAAGCCATACATAGCCATTGTCATAATACATATTCATAACCAACATAATAAAAAAAGAAATACCAAGGATACAATAGCCATAGAATCCACATATAAACCAATATAATATTCATGAGATAACAAGGAGAAATAACCTCATATTAATGATGCAAAAGCCAACTCGGTATGGGACTACCACATTCTACCCAACCATAGAATGGTTGAGCCAAATCTCTCTTCAGCCATTCACCCCCGTGCCATATTCCAAGCATGAATGTGGGATCTCATAGAACACCTCAATCCAAAACCATCCAGGGATTCCAGAGGCCATCCACCTCAACCCTTTAAACATTGATTCCACCTCACGGTTGGACATCACAAAACCATCATCAGTGTTAGACACCTAATCCTCTATGGGTTGGTGTGGAATGTGAACAACCACCGGAGTCCAAGAGACATTGGAAGATGAATCCAACAATCATGTAAAATGTATTATAAATGAACATCTTGTGAGTAGTAAAGGCAATCTAATGCTTATCTTTCATATAGTTGTTTTCATTCCATGTGAGTTTGACATGGTATGAGAGCCAGCTCCATTTTTGGCTTCTCTGCCTTTGTAACTCCCTTTAGCCTATTCTGCCTATTTTGCAGAACTGAGAAATCTTCCGTTGCAGAACTGACACCTTCTGCCTGGAGCATTGAAGTGCATCAAATTATGTGTGTCGGAGGTGTTGTGTTGGAGGTTGAACGTTGTGCATTGAACTAAAATTGCACGCCATTTGTTAATACCACCCGTTTCTTATTGCGTTATGTCCATTGTGGATGGTATATGCTGTGATACTACACTAGTTTCTCCATACCATATATAAGTACATAATGTGCATTATATCTCTGCTCTGGTTGCTGCATCCTCCGCTTTCTGCTCTCCCTCCTCCGCTCTCTGC
The DNA here is from genome assembly GCA_031772625.1 of Pinus tabuliformis. Taxonomy (NCBI): domain Eukaryota; kingdom Viridiplantae; phylum Streptophyta; class Pinopsida; order Pinales; family Pinaceae; genus Pinus; species Pinus tabuliformis. Next base: position 1,919,235,259 of record CM062819.1, on the reverse strand, counting down.
TCTCTGCATACCACCAAACCCCCTATCCACACCACCTGTTGGTTAACACCTCATATCCACACCGCATGTTGATTAACACCTCTCTTAGTATTGCTACTTAGAGATGTTGCCTGGAGGTGCTACGCGAATGCAACACAATTACTTTATTTTGTGAGTTTTGTGTTGGCACTGTAAGTGCCAGCCCCAATAAGTGAAAATTTTCTAGTTATGGCTCTGAATAGTGAATTTTATTTTAGATGTTGAGGATGAGAAGCTTAGGGTATATATATAAATAATAATGCGTTCCTTGGAAATGAAGAATGTATATTGAATGTGAGGGACAGTTTAGGCTAAAGATTTAAAGATTATGCTTTAGCCTTGGATTTCAGAAGCACTTTGGCTTATAATGGTACAAGATGGATGAGTAATGTTGTTTTGTAGTTAGGAAACGAGCATAAAAGTCGTGAAGTGTTTAGATGAAGGTAAAAGGAAATGGTTGAAGGACATTGTCGCTGTATGTTTTTTGATGCACATCCAAGTACATTGAAATTTTGAGATATTTGCTACAATTACAGAACCATCCACTATACCACTATATCGTAACCGATCTCCGCTCTCCACACATCCAAGTACATTGAAATTTTGAGATATATTAAAACAATTACTAATTTATCATAAATAGTGAAAAGTAAAAACATTTCTACCATTTTCATTTTTACCCCCTATGCGTAAGCTTTGAGTGCATTTTACCCTCAAACTTCAACAGGTGATTGCATCTAATTTAGTGGACCATTTCCAGTGTCGTCAGTTCTAGGTAGAAGATCTATCCTTTCTCTCCTTTTTTACGGTTTTTATTTTTCATTTGATGCAAATTCTTGAGAGTTCTCAGTGATTTAGGGTCTAAAATTTCTCCCTAGGTCCATCGCACCCTCTCTATATCAAAAGGTGCATTGGGTTTGCTTGATATACACTAGGAAGAGAAGACCAACACAATTTCCAGGAAGGCAAAGTGTGTTGGGTCACTTTTTCCATTAAAAGGCAGGTGCGATGGGAATGGTTTGGGAAAAAAGTTTTATGTTTTTGAGTTATATTTCTCTCAAATTTTTGCACAAGCCTAATTCTAAGTGTTTTTCTTGTGATTTTGCAACTATTCACCAGAATAAAAAATGGTTTTAAGCTAGAGAGAAAGAGAACATGAATCTCAAGATTTAGATGCTACAAATGACCCAACAACAATATGAGCCTTAAGGAACTATGGGCTCCTTAATTTTTTCTAGATTTCAGGCATGAGAGCTCAGCTTGATTTATTGGAATATTTGGTCAGAGCATGGGATATTCAAGGATAGTTCTTCAGGATTGGAGCACATATTGTCACAATAGAGGTGGAGGATATCTATTTCTTGACAAGGTTATCTTAGAGAGGAGCTCCTATCTCACTATCTGGCATGAGAAGAGGTGGTGAAACTGTGAAGGACTACATATCTTCCCATTGTAGGCCTCATTCTCAAGAAACAAAGGATGGGAAGATAGAAATCAAAGATGTCATTTAACTTCCTCAGGATGATCCTCTTCACTATCACTTGATTGGATAAAAATGTTGCTTTGCATTTGGCTACCAAGTCCCAAATGCAATATGCATTGGAGTGCATAAAACCTACTGTCTTCAACTGGAGTGAAGGGGTATTGGCTAACCTAAAGGAACAACTCAATAGAGAAAAGGATGGATGCTTGAAGAAATTTGGGTATGGTTCTATTTTGGTATCTTTCGCTCTAGAGAGGATACCATTACTCCGTCCTCAATGGATCTCTTGTGAGATTCTGGGACCTAGGGTTCCACGGATGAGGCAATGGGTAGATCTCATGTCTCGTCATGGGGGTGCACCTGCGATGAGCTTTACCCCTATGTTCTTTTGATGGTTGCGGGTACAAACTTATCATGATCAAGGACTATCCATATCACAAAGTTGATTTCTGAGGAGACCAAGAACTTGTTTTACTTGAAGGAAAGTAATGGGGTGATATAGGTAAAAAAATGTAATTTTGAAAGTTTTTTGTTTTTTTTTTTATTTTACAATTTTTTATGTTTTTAATTTATCAGAGACTAACTATTGGTATCACATGCACACATTGGACCTATACGACTAGTAGGCTTGTTGTATGTTCAACGACGGGGACAACCACAACTTGCATAAGTTTGAGTTGGTGCAGGGGTAGAGAAGGAGATGGAGGATCCTAATATAGTCGAGCCTCTTGATGAGTTTGAGCATTGCGTTGAGGGTTTTACCCATAGCGTGTCGAAGACTAGGATTAATGAGATCCCTATTTGACTACTGTGGTACACTATTGGAGTGTCGAAGCACATCAGTCGGTTGTTGCACAAATTTTCCCGCATAGTTGTGTGTTATTGTGATCATCATTGGGATTAGTTGACTAGGAGGTCTTTGAGGTGTATTTTGTCTACATTCATTTTGATATTATAGATCATGTGACCTTATGTGTCTCAGACACAATTTTTGTAAAACCAAACACTATATACAATAATCTATCAATGTTTCCTATTTGCTTTATTCTTTTGTTCAATGAGTGATGTTAATTGGATTATTTTCATGTGTTACAAATGTCTATCTAAAATATAATTGGCTAATGCATCAATTAATGTATTTAGACTTCTAGAAATATGTTGATATTGAATGTAATCAAAATTTCATTCTAGAAGGCAAACCCTTAAAAACATACGTAACATAGTTGGACTGCGTACTAAATAAAATTTGTTGTACTATGAGTTTTGAATCAATTCTAACCATTAAATGGTGGATGCCACGAGAAATAGCTTTAGACAATAGTTTAATCACTACGCTACACTCAGTGATATTATTAGTTGAGCGACCGATACAAATTCCTTGCAAACTCACTAACTCACCAATGGGAGCATGAATATCCCACGTTGTGGAGGAAAGGGTCTGAGTACTACGACTAGCACCATCATCATAACGAACATATGGCTAAGGGAACGTCGACATCTGTAAATCAAATGTAATTTAAGATTAATAGAGGTGGTAGGAAACTTTGAAGGAAAGACATTGTAAACACATTAACACAACTATACAGTATGTACACAATGACTATGCAAAGGCAATCTAGGCATAATATTTTTTGAGGTACAACCCTTTTTTGAGTTGTGCCAAATGGATTCCATCAAAATAAATGAGCTCATAAATCCCTTTTGCAGGTACACGTTTGAGTATATACAGGCCTAGCTACATTGGTTCGAGCTTTCCAACTCCTTTTTCTAGCTTCCTAATCATATAAAAGGACTAGATATCCTTCTGAGAAGATGCAAGGTTTAACATTTTTGTCATATTGTGCTTTGATGCATTTCTTATGGGCCTTATTTTCTATTGTGGCATCGTGGCGTGTCTCATCTAAGTGAGATAGATGCAAAAAATGCTCTTCTTTTGTGGAAATTGTGGGAAGAAGCTTGATGGCAAGCTTTAAAGATGGAATCTCACATTCTATTGTGAGAAGTGCTTCTAAACAATACACCAACTGAAAGGGTGTTAATCCAGTTGTAGTTCAGACATGTGTTTGGTATGCCCATAAAGCGAAAAAAATAATGAGGTGCGAAATTGTCTTATGAATCCCTATCATGCATTGCAACATCATTTTCAAAACCTTATTAATGGCCTCTACTTTCCCATTGGCTTGTGGGTAATAGGGAGTTGAGCTGTCATGTTGAAGGCCCAACTTGGAGGTGAGTTTAGACATCATTTAATTTATAAAAAAATTACCATGGTCTGTAACGATGGCTTGCGGCACACCAAATCTGGCAAAGACATGGCTGAAAAGAAATAATGTAGTTGTTTCCTCGTTGTTGTTGTATGTAGGCATTACTTCGACCCATTTAGTAAAATAATATACAACCATAGTAATGTAGCCATGTCCCCCATTCGAACGAGTGTTACAGGTCATGAAGTCAATACCCCATTTCCCAAAGGATCCAACAATGATAACATGATGCATAGGAGTAAGCGGAGCACAAGATTTACGATTATAAATGTAACATCCCCCTCCCATATCTACCCAAGTAACCGACCAACTAGGGTAAATATGTGATGATAAGTTACTATGATATGATTCAACCTCCCAAGTCACATTAAGGAAGTGGAACCGACAAAAACACATAATACAAACCTTGAACATTAGCAATAGGACCCCTAGGAACCATCCCAACCTTTCTGCTAACCAACCCTTGAGTCCTACTGTGTTTTTAAGTTATTTAACGTTTGGACGTGCCTATGATACGGGCATGATTTCATCAATAGAGCTCTGGATGCTCCCAGGTACCTACATGCTTGCATCTAGGGACTATTTATAGTAGACCTGTGCCAAAGTCTAGGGAATTTAAGGCACTTTTCAAGCCTAGAATTTTGGCCACTACCCAGAACTTGCTGTAACTTTTGGAATCCATTAAACACATGATGAAAAGACTAATAAACCAAAAAATAACTCCAGGAATAGGCCTAACCATCCCCAACCATGGTTGACATTCTGTCAAACACTTGGCATCAATGCAGTCTATAGGTGTAAATGACATGTCTAAGCATAGGGGTCTCATTCTTATATGAGATTCACTATGAGGCATTATTTCATTATCACTTTAGTTGTAGTTTCATCCATTAATCCATAGATACATTGTTCATTCATATACAAGTAAAAACATGATGGGAGCCATATATAGCCGCTATCATAATACATATTCATAACCAACATAATAGCAACAGAAATACCAAGGATACAATTGTCATAGAATCCACATATAAACCAATATAATACTCGTGAGATAAAAATTAGAAATAACCCCATATTAATGATGCAAAGTCCAACTCGATATGGGACTACCACATTCCACCCAACCATAGAATGGTTGAGCCAAATCTCTCTTCAGCTATTCACCCCCGTGCCATATTCTAAGCATGAATGTGGGATCTCATAGAACACATCAATCCAAAACCATCTAGGGATTCCAGAGGCCATCCACCTCAATGCATCAAACATTGATTCAACCTCACGGTTGGACATCACAAAACCATCATCTGTGTTGGACACCTAATCCTCTATGGGTTGGTGTGGAATGTGAACAACGACCGGAGTCCAAGAGACATTAGAAGATTAATCCAACAATCATGTACCATGTATTATAAATGAACATCTTGTGAATAGTAAAGGCAATCTAATGCTTATCTTTCATATAGTTGTTTGCATTCCATGTGAGTTTGACATGGTATGAGAGCCATCTCCATTTTTGGCTTCTCTTTCTTTGTAACTCCCTTCTCCCTATTCTACCTATTTTGCATAACTGAGAAATCTACCATTGCAGAACTGACACCTTCTTCTTGGAGCATTGAAGTGCGTCAAATTATGTGTGTCAGAGGTGTTGTGCTGGAGGTTGAACGTTGTGCATTGAAACCAAAATTATACACCATTTTTTAATACCACCAGTTTCTTATTGCGTTATGTCCATTATGGATGGTATATGCTGCAATACCACATTGGTTTCTCCATACCATATATAACTACATATTGTGCATTTTATCTCTACTCTGGATATTGCATCCTCCACTCTCTGCTCTCTGTCCTCCGTTCTCTGCTCTCCACATACCACCAAACCGCCTATCCACACTGCCTATTAGTTAACACCTCATATCCACACCGCCTGTTGGTTAACACCTCTCTTAGTATTGCTACTTAGAGATGTTGCTTGGAGGTGCTGCTTGAATGCAATGCAGTTACTTTATTTTGTGAGTTTTGTGTCGGCATTGTAAATGCCAACTCCAATAAGTGAAAATTTGCCAGTTGTGGCTTTGAATAGTGAATTTTATTTTAGATGTTGAGGATGAGAAGCTTAGAGTATATATAAAAATAATAATGCATGCCCTGGAAATGAAGAATGTACATTGAATGTGAGGGATGGTTTAGGCTAAAGATTTAAAGATTATGATTTTGGTGTCCCTAGCCTTGGATATTAGAAGCACTTTGGCTTATAATGGTACAAGATGGATGAGTAATGTTGTTTTGTAGTTATGACATGAGCATAAAAGCCGTGAAGTGTTTAGATGAAGGTAAAAGGAAGCGGTTGAAGGTCATTGTGGCTGTATGTTTTTCAATGCACATCTAAGTACATTGAAATTTTGAGATATTTATTGCAATTACAAAACCATCCACTATACCACTATGCCTATACCACTATACCGTAACCATAATCTGTAACTGATCTCCGCTCTCCACTATACCACTATACCGTAATACCTCCTTTGGTGATCATATGTAATAATGATCATACGTTGCGATGTCATACGTTTGGTTTACATTGCCACCCCCAACGTTAACGAATATAATTATTTTAGGGCAGGGAATCGAACAATTGAGTTGCAGGGAGCTCACTTGTCAGTTGAGTTTGGAAGCTTGGCGTTATTGTGAGCTATTTAGGATTCCTATGGCTTTCTCAGATTCTTGTTCTTTGCTCTATTTATGTTGTGGGTTGATTGAGTTATGAATTGAAGATGGCTTCAATTCAAGTGTATTTTGTATCATTGGATAATGTCATATAGAAGAATTGTTATTTGGTATTAGTACTGAAGACTGTCTCGATGGAAGTTGAAATTCTAAATAGGTAAAGCTGAAATGGTTTATGTTGTATTATAGAAATATCCATCAACATATCACGCAAAAATTATGTGGTCATTCATATAACTTGAGTTGAGTATGGTTTCTGGTGTATATACAGTCACTAAACTCAAAAATTTTGAATTGTGGCTTTTAGTTGAAGCTTATATATATATGCAACATCGAAAACTCTTATAATGTGCAACGTTTAAGTCTTGTTGCTTGCTCCATTTCAAGATATTTTTGTGGCAGTAATGACTCCATTTTATTCAGTGTGTGAAGTCTATTAGTGCTCTTAAAGATAGGTGAATGCAACAAATTTTGGACACCAATGGCCCATGTTTCTAATTCTTCTAGTTATTTGAAGAAGGGAATAAACTTCAACAACACAATTCAACACACTTCACTAGTTTGGAAAATGGCAAGGTGAGGCAAGGTTAGGCAAATCCACTATCAATTCCGGCCATCCTCCATGCCAATGATAGATCATGACCAATAAACCACATGCATGTGCCATGCATGCCAAACTAGTGAGGAAACCATACATGAAACTCAGTACCTACAAGAAAAGCACATTATAGTTGTTGATTTCGATGTCCTCTTTCACTTCCCTACTCTTCCTTTTCCTTCTTACTCCAAAACTCCAAGTATGCCACTACTCCAAGAGTGCTCCAAGAAACTCTAAGTGTCCAAGAGTATGAGAGAGAGAGAGAGAGAGAATAGAAGAGAGCTCCACCAAAACCTATCAAGAGCTCACCCACTGATCCTCATAAGCCTTTTTATTAATGAGGCCTCTATTTTCTTCATTTTCCATTATTTTCCTTCAATTTCCTCCTCACATGCAACCTATGACCTTTCACCTTCCTTTTCTCGTAATTTCCATTATTTTCATAAATAAAATGCCAATAAATGCCTCATGTCTTTCCAAAGCCTTTGCCATTGCCTTTTCCATTAGCCATAATAAACCAAATGAACACCCACTAGGACGTATTCCCCACCATTCAGCTTGGAATACATGTCCCACCACCATGGCCTTATATATTTTACATGGTTTTTAACTAGGGTTGTTATGATAAATATGACAGGTGTGACACTTTTGGACTGCAAGAATGCAATCTCGAAATATGGTTGGAAAAGAGTAACCAACTCATAATTTTTTTTGGGCAGTGGAATAACCAAACATATGTCTACAACATGCTCCAATGTGACATTCGTTCAGAGCTTTCTTAGCCTCCTCATGAGTGAGGGATCGTCTGAATATCGTATCAACAACACAACAGTATAGAGTGTCATCAAGTATAATATAATTTTGAGCTTGGTATTAAATGTGTCACTGATCAGAGCGAGAGGTGTTAGGCCATAAATTTTTGGTCTGGAGATAGATGATAATATCTCTATAATATGGATAGGAGGAATCAATCAGAAACAACGACTTGTCAGGAATAGAAGCATTAGATGTTGACTCGGTTTCAGATGAGGGAAGGTCGCAAATTAGTTTAGCGAAGACTAAGGACTTCTTAGATTTGGATTTGAAAAATTCCAAACCAAACTCCTAGAGAATAATGATCCATTTAGAGTATTTTCCCCCCAGTAATTGATGTGATGAAATGTAAGTCATTGGGTTGCAATAAAAAACTACCATAGACTTCTGAAGCAAAATATAGTGGAGAAATCTCTTGACAACTTGCACAACTGCCAAAGCTAACTTTTCGACGTGATAGTATTTGATTTCAGTGTCATTTAAATTTTGACTCAAATAATAGATAGGATGTTCATCCCCTAGGTTACCTTCTTGGACAAACACCATAGAAATGATGGTAATAACTGCAACGAGATACACGAAATAGTCTCATGGATAGTTAGGGAGATACAATAATGATGCTTAAACTAAGTTATCTTTCAAGGCATCAAAATCCTTTTGGGATGAATCATCCCAATGGAAGGGAACCCATTTTTTGAATAGGCAAGTAAATCCTTTTGTAAGTTTTTCATAGTTTGGGATGAATCTCCATATAAAGTTAGCCTTCCCTTGGAGGCGTTGTAACTGAACTAATGAGGAAGGTGCAAGCAAATCAAGAACTTCTTGGACTTTGAGTGAATTGATTCATATTCCTTATTTTGATACAACAAACCCAAGAATTCTACCGGATTAGACACAAAATACACATTGTGTGGATTTAATCTTATGTTGTAATGCTGACAACGTAGGAAAATTGCTCTGAGATGCATTGGATGATCCTCACGATGTTTGGAGTGGGTAGGAAAATCATCCAAATAAGGTTGAACTATATGCTTTATACCACAAAAGGCATAATTCATGGCCCTCTAGAAAGTTTCACTAGCGTTCTTCAAACCAAAAGGAAGTTTACGATAGGAAAACGTGCTCCATGAACAAATAAATGCAGTCTTATGTTGGTTTGGTGGGAGTATGTTGATTTGATTGTAACTGGAAAAACCATCCATAAATGAATAAATCTTGCTTACGGCATAGTCATCAACAATTTGGTCAATGAACGAGGTTTGGTAATTGTATTTAGGACAAGCACGATTAATATCTTGGTAGTCGACGCATACTCAAATTGTTCCTTGTTTATTCATCACAGGGACTTTGTTTAAAACCCAGTCAGTGAGAGGAACTGAGTAATAAAACTAGCACACAATTTTTTTCAACTTCTACTTTGATCACAACAACTTTCTTAGGGTGAACCATACATAGGCATTGTATAATTGGCATAGTATCTAGACAATTTTTAATTTCATGTACATGATATTGGAATCAATACCTGACATCTCTTCGTATGTCCAAGCGAAAACGTCACATAATTCTTGAAAGAGGGCTTTATAAATCTTAATCTCATTGGGAGAACAAGATGCGTTGATATGGAAATTTTCAACAACTCCACTTTTAATTGAAATATTGAGAGGAATGGTATCTTCAATATTTGCTAAGTTCTTCTCGGAATTTATGTCATGAATGGATATGGAATCCTTAAATTCCTCAGTAATATTTGGTGAATAAAGATCTCCAAGATTATTTTCAAGAGTTTCAGGGAATGAGTAGCGATGATGGTTATCGTCCCATGGTGCTTCATCTGACATCATGATTTCCATGATTCTTTTGTTGGTGGAGAATGTATCGGTGAATGGGTCAAAATATGAACCAAAATATTGGAAATGGTAAACCCAATTTATTGAGGAATTAATATCATAATTTGTCGAACATGCCAAATAAATCATTTTGTATTCAAGCTCAACAGGACTGAGCAACATATGGTCATAAAATGTATCAATATTGGAAACATTAGGTAGTATGTAGGGATAAGATGGATTAGTACAAGATGAAATCATATTAACAAGGGAAACTGAATAGGGAGTGTCACGAGGAGGGAGCAAAAATTTCCCATCAAGGATGATTCCTTTAACAATCCAATCCCAACATCTTGATAAGAGTGTGGGGATTCACCCAGAAGTGGAATTCTTCCAGTAGTTTGAGAATTACTGGCAAACAATGCAAGTTGATTGCTAGCCATGATGCCCCCCTAGCGAGGGAAAGAAATCATCGTAAAATAGGTTGATACCATGACTTCCATGGCATAAATCCATGTCTGACCCAGCAGGAGGTTATAATCTAAAGGTCCATCTACGAATTTGACCTTTATTGAGACTATTTTTCCAGCTAATTCTACTTGTAATGAATTCAAAGACTTAAGAGTAGTGGCTGATTATTATGTTGTGGAGAACCAATAGATTTTCAACATGGAAGTGACATGATACAAGTCAAGGCACCTTCATCTACGATGGTTTAGTGAATAGTTTTACTTCTAACGACAACTTGAATCATGAATGCCAGTTGAGGTGGAAGTTTAGGAGTATGGTTCTCATGATTAAAGACAACAAGATTCGAATCCAAGGGATCTATCCATCCAATCATTGCAAGTAAATACCTCTTTTGGGTAGGACAATTATGCAGTACGTCGAGGGTTGACATAACAAAAGGATTTTGAGCTACGTCTAAAACTATGTTATAATTATTTGCATTTGTTGCATGAGGATTAAATTTTTCTTTATGAATGACTCCTTTAGGAGGTTTAATGGTTAATTTAGTTGATATTACACCTATAGGATGAACCGAGGTTGAACGAGTGGAGTTGTAAGGCTGATCATTAGCATTTCTAGTTGAAGGATTCAAGTTACTATAGTATTTGTTCCTTGTATTCACCAAGACATCATATTTCGGTTTGGTGGAAGATAAAATATTTACCTGGAAAAGGGAATCCTTGATCTCGTGCAACCATATTTGTCTCCCAGTTTGGAAAGCGATTTGTTAATATGATGGGCAAGTTAGCTCACAACTTTAGGAATTGATTAACTTATGCTCGATGTTGATAGTCCCTCGTAAAATGTTCCTCATTACAAATAAGGCAAGTGTAACAAGGCATACATTTTTCATTAGAAGATTGATTATTTTGTTTCTCCTACGATTATTCATCTTTCTTCTTCTTTCCTTTACCTTTCTTCTTACTTCTAGGTTGTTGAAACTTTCCTTTCATAGATTGAACGACATTAATCTTAGAAATAACCATAGGAGTAGGAGAGGATGGGTTTTGAGTAGTCACAACAGGAGATGAACAAGATAGTTGTTTGTTGACTAGCGAACCAATCACACCATCAGTGGCATGTGATTCCTTAGTGGGAGCAAGTGGAGGAGTATTGGATGGTATCAGAGCATTAGTTATTTTTTCGCAAAGCATGACAGACTGAGTATAAACCAAATCAAGATATTGGGCATGAGCAATAACTTTCTCTTCAGTGGAAACTCCACCCTTGGAAACATCTTTAGTTATAGGAGGTAGTAAGGATTTAGTGAACCATTCTGCAAATAACTAATCATGGATATAAGTTTTGACCAATCATCAATGATGTCTCCACTCATATATATAATCAGAAATATGATTAGAGTAAGAATTTTTTAAGGAGGTCAAAATCTTGGTACCTGTTTCATAGAAAATGGGTAGCTGGAAATGGGTTAAAAGGGATGTTTCCAATGCACTAAAGTTATTATAAGAATTACAGGTAGCTTGAAATACCACTTCATTGTCAAACCAGTAAGAGTTCTTTGGAAGAGATGAAAACGAATAGAATTATCATTCAAGGAGTTGGATGAACACTATAAATGATATGTTATAATGTGGTTCGATGAATCTTCATCGAGGATTCCATTGAATTTGGGAATGTCACTTGGTAACTTGGCTAGAATAATTGGCCACCAAGGATAATGCTAGATTGGATTATTGGTGAGCCAGGTTAAATATTGTAATTCTAATGTTTTTCTAAAAGGAAATTATATTTTTAATTCTGTTTGGGGTTATTGACAACCTTGTGCTGGAAAGTTAGTTGTTGGTGCAAGAATATCCACGATACAATGGGATATATTGGGCAACTGGTATTTACATCCCACCTTGATACAGATTGTGTTGATAATTACGATAACCCATACCAATTTGTCTAGTTCCAAGATTGTTTTAATAGTTTGGGTAGGCTTGATATTGTTGGGAATTTGGACCTTGGAAATGTTGTCCTGGATAAGGTTGTTGTATATTTTTGTGTGACAAACAAGAGCTTGGGTCATTCCTTGTAAAGGTTGCCCTGATGGGATTTGTGTCATTCTTGGATCAAGCTGACTAATTTTTGTTTGTGGCATGCTATAAATAGGTTTACTTACTTGCACCTGTAGAATGTTTTGACCAAGTGGGTTAGATGTAAGTTGTGATGGACCTTGGACGAGCTTAATAGATGGGATTTGAGAAGTTCCCTATATTGTTGATAGAGGCTAAATAGGTTGAATCATTTGTAATTTCACTTGGGCAGATTGACTAATTGGGACAGGTTGGAAAGTAGGAACTTGCAACATAGTTTGAGCAAGTTGACAGGTTGGAATTTGATTTACACCCAAACCAGGTTGAATAGGCAAAGTAGGATTCCAAGGAGCAAAATCCATACCTGGAAATGGAGGACCCATAGGAAGAGGACCAACATATGATAGAGCACCAAATTGTTCCATTTGGTCAGCGAATGGGAACATCCCAGTAACAAGTTCCCCTCCAGCTGGAGGATAAGAAGGAAGAGGAGGCAATTTCCCCATAGTGGGAGGGTATCCAAGACAAGATGGGCCTAGTTGTTTTGGTTGTCCTTTTCAACATTATTATTGTTATAAAATAACTTGAGATGCAACAAATGGGACAAGTAGTTGGATACTCAAAAAAGATATACCAAATAGTATTCCAAAAGAGGAAACTAAATGAGAGATCCTAGGACTAGTCGATGTGCCGAAAAAGTCCCAGACAGTGACTGATATCCAAGTGGTACAAATGGACTACCATATAGGCGTGTTTCTGGTGAATTAGCAAACATAGAAGTTGTTTCCATTTCAGTTGACTCACTCATTATAGTAGATACAGATTAAGTAACTATACCCGATGCAGTCATGGTTGAACATCTGAAAGGGATACATAAGTGTGGAGGATTTACATGTGATATGTAACGAGGTGCTCTATAAAAATGAGATAGAATCCAAGTATCGGGCATAGAAAAATGAGGATCTTGGTAAATAAGAAGGCCTCTCAAATGAGTAGGAGTCGAAGGTCGTTGTTCTTCAGTAATCTCCACAATTTCAATTAATGACCCCAATGGAAGTTGTCATTCATTGGTTCTTGAATATAAAGGTAACATGCGAGACAAAGGTAAAGAAACATGAGTAGTGATATATGAAGTTACTAGTTCAAAAGTTACTGGTTCCTTTGGTTGAATTACCTTAGGTTGTAAAGTCTTTGAGTCTACAAATTCAGGTTTAATGATTTTAACCTCTAATTTCTCGACTATTTTAGTTTCAATTTCACTAGTCTCTTTAGATGTGACTTCAGGTTCAATACTAATAGGAAGTGATGATTCTGGTTGATTAATATTAGATGTAGTTCCAAAAGGGGTAACTTTCGATGTACCAGCCTCGGTAGTTTGCATCTTCTTATTCTTTTGATGACCAAGTGTTGCCTTAGGAGGTAGAGGAGGAAATATTTTAATTCTAAGTGAGAAATGAGGGTGTTGTTCCATGTTGATATATTAAATTTAGAAATTAAAGACACAAAATAAAACAAATGGGTAACTAGGCAAATAAGAATTACCAAGTCATTGTGAATTGCAGAATACCATTTCTAGTACATGTAGGCAATTTACCCGAATGTTGTGTTTGGTGTATCACTAATAACAAGGCGACCTACTTAGTTACCTATGGTAGGATAACAACCTGTAAGGGACTTCAAAAATATACTCGGAGGTATGTGGAAATGTAGTCCATAGTAGTGTTGTATAATGTGTCCAGTATGATAGGAAGAATTTTGATATACTTTTCATACATGGAGCGCCATCTAATATACCCAAGGTTACGTGGAGAACGATATGATATACTTACGTACATGGAATACCAACTACTCCTAGAATGTAAAGCAAACAAATAAATACAACTCCTATGTTTAAAGACACTGAAACCTAATGAAAATGAAATGCGGCTAGATCATTGATCAAAGAATTCACACAGACTGGAACTGTAATATGAAAATTCATTTTAGCCAATCAACAATGAAGCCAAGTGTTCACCAAGCCTAATTTATAAGAATGAAAAAATCAAACAAATTCTCATCAAAGGCAATCAAACTCAAATGTAAACATGATGATGGATTTACAGAGACATAGACAAGTTCAAATACTCAAGAAAACCTTCTAGTTCAAAATAGAACTTAGAGAAGGGCATAGAAATGCAAGTTTTTGCATTCTACAGGACCATCGCATGTGCATAATGGGAACCAGTGCGAACCATCACACTTATATAGAAAAGAGACAGTTTTGGGTTGCTCTGTCTAAGAACATAGAGTGCATTGGGGCTAATTTTCTCAAAAGACGACACAAAAAACCCTACCAAGCTTAGAATTACTATATAAGCAAGTCAATTAAGGTCGCTTTGAAAGGTTAAAAATGATTAGGCCAAGGAAACCACTAAAGGGAAAATTTTCTCCCCAGTGGAGTCACCAAGTTGTTATGTGGAAAATTCTCTTCTGCGGACAAAAGGGAACTCGCTAGACCTAGTGGTCTGATCTAGAAACAACAAGAGCACAAATATCTATGTTTTCCTTAGAGTAATTAGAGTATGGAAGAAAGACCTACCTAGAATATATAGTAAGCCCTCCTCTTCTCCTTGATTGTAAGCTCCAACTCTAGATCTAAGTGCTATAAATGGAACTTGCAAAATAACTAAAACAAGCAAGAGAACTACAATATCGACATAGAATAAAATAATGTCTCTAATCAATAAGTCAAAGGGAATTTCAATACATAAACATCAACATGACACAAGTATAGGAAAACGTAGTTCTTTTTGTATTAATGAATGAAGTAGAGAGTTACAACCATTTATAGATGTTTGACTTTGTAGAGCTCTCCCCAATTGTATTTTCCTTCCTTGGGACAAAGCAAACCTTCAACCTCAACCCAATGCATCAATGGATGATTCCTTATGCTCAAAGTAGTAGCATGAGGGCACTAGTACTCTCCAAAATTAAACCTAGACTCTATGGGAGGCATTGAATTTATAGGGTAAATGTGGTAGTTTAGGATTTACCAAACTAGGCTTGAGATCCACATATGAAGGAGGATAATCTTTAAGGATAAGAGATAAGACCTATAGAGTAGGAATTCAAGATCTCTATCAATGGTAAATGGTTAAAACCACCTTAGAAGCTTCTGGAAAGAGAATTTTCATTTTTTCCCCTAAATTCTAGAACCATCGTACCTGCAAAGTAGAAAAACCTGTGCTAATAAGTGCAGGTGCTTAGTTATGAAACTTGCAACCATTTTAGGTGGACTGAAGTGAAGGTTGTGCTTGGGCCAAAAACATAGTTTTTGAGCCGATTGACCAAGAAACTCAGAATTTTTGGAGAGGTAATTCTTAGCGCTTTGCAAAGGGACAATGAAAAGGTGTTAAGGATGTTGGTTGATTTGGGCTTTCAGGTTGTTTGAGTGAATGCAAAAAATGACTTGTAACACTATGCCTCCACCTGATAGCCTTCACATGAATCCAAATTCCACCCTCATGTCTCCACTTGTGAAAATTAAGGGAAGTCCCAAAGTGATCAATGGCTCCACCTACTATGTAGGAGTCTAGAGTCCACTACCACACCACCTTTTTTAACACAAAACTTCAATCCCAGCTTCCATGTAGCTATTCTCATGCATCATGCACACTGCTGCTACACAATGTTTCTTGTTTCTATGCCATTAGTGTGCTTATATTATTCGCGATTTCCACTCGTCTCTTATTCTAGTGCTTTTCTCTCCAGATTGCTTCTTTCACCTATGTCTCTCTCTCTCTTTGTCTATCTGCATAATGTTTTTGTTGTAGATTTAATTATGTTTGGTATTCATAATTATTATTGAACTTGTATCAAAAGAATAAGAAGAAAATATTATTATTATTATTTTATTTTGTAATCAAAGCATGTTCTTAATGCTTATAGGGTGTATTGGGTAGAAAGAAAAATTATCTTGAGTCAAAGAAATGTAATTGATTCAAAGTCCCATTTGGACTTCTTGGAAGAAAAATAAATTATTTTTATTTGAGTCAAAAGAGTCAAATTTTCCTCCACAATACCAAGTTGGCCTTCTTTGGAAAAGTTAGCCTATAAACATATTTATTCAACCTCCTGGACATGTATAAATAGAAGGCAGTTCAATCTCATTCGATCACTCACTCACACACTTCAATTTATGTGCAAGAAGAAAGATAAAGTCAAAGGAAAGAGATAATTATGTTTTCTACCCTAATTTATGTTCACACATGCGAGTTTCCTAAAGCAATTTATGTGGTTTTACAGAGCTGAAATTTCAAGGGGCCAAAATTTCAGGAGATGATCGAATTTCTGGGATTTGACCAGCATTGACTTCTGTTGGCTATTATTTGTTGGTGTTGGATTAAAGGAGGTTGAATTTGTTTTTTGTGGCAGTCTTGGTCTTGGTTTTGGAGCCTAATTTCTTGTGTTCTTTGTATCTTGTGATCTCCATGTTATGTATTTTAATAATTTCTTGATGAAGAATAGAACATAAAATTTTATAAGAAGCCAACACAAATTCACAAGTAATTATCAAGTAAGAGAAATCTATCCTAATCTACATGTATTATGATTTCTCAACATGGTATCAGAGCTAAGGTGAAGGAAGGACAACTTGAAGATCACTCTTTTTGGCATTCTTGAATACACTCTTATAACTTCTCTCATTTGAAAAGTAAGTACTCTCCTATAAGATTGGCGCTTATTATCTAAAGGAACTTGAATTTTATGGAACCCTAAGCAAAGTACTATGCAAAGTTCTTATGACATTTTTTCTTTTCTTTCTGTGGGTACTAATGATGACATGCATTTGAGATTTTTGTGCACCATTTCTTCTGTAAATTCAAGCTACCTAAAAGATCACTACATCAATATTTATGTGAGCTTCTATTCTTCTACAACATGGACCAAAACTTATGATACTCCTCTGAGGAAATATTTCTATAGAGACAAGCTTTCTCAAAGCATCCCTGTAAACCAAGGAAACAAATTTTATCTGTGACCTATTTCTCAATAAACTGAGCTTCTTTGTAACAAATTACCTATGCTAAAGAGGAACGAAATTTTGTGAAGGTAGAGGGCCGAAATTTTGTACATTAGTGAAGAGGTCGAATTACTAAAGTCCACTTCTCTCTTCAATCAAGGTATGAAGGGAGACCTATAACACATCAGATATGAGGATTTGAGTCTACTAAAAAAGAAGAATACTAAAATCATTGTTAACTGTGGTAACCCTAAATCAGAGGTACCTTCTCCTATGAAGTACTTATGTCACCATATTTTGCTCAATGTAAAATCTTTTTACTATTCTATGACACACGAGCTCACTGTGGCACTCATCTGAGATCAGTAGAAGGGACCCAAAATGTTTCCAATCCAAGATATTATGGATAAGCCTGAAACCAAACTTATAAGAACAATTTTCTCTTGATCTATATTGCATACCTATGGTTTCATACTTCTCCAACATGAATCAAATCCTATAACACTTCTAGATTCCTACAAGTCACCTTTGACAACATATCTCTGAGATTTGTTTTTTGTGGCACAAAATCAAGATACAAATCAAGATGGAAGAATAAAATTTAATGATACCCGTGGTATTGTTTAAAAAATAATTATTATTTAATTAAATATGTTAGACAATTAAATGGATCAAGGTCAAAGTTTTGAAGGTTCATCATCTCTATAAAATTTTAGCCACAATACAAGTATATGAGGTTTGCTCCAAGACAGAGCATCATTGAAGAGTATGTAACTAATATGATAGTGAAAAAAAAATGATTTATAATTTCCATACTATTGATTTGAAAGACATCCAAATGCGTTGTGGCAACATTATCGAAGAATGTGTATGTTGTGGTAAGATATGTGAGGTCCTAAGATTGTGAGTGATGTTACAAAGTTTTCCATATTGATGAATTGGGTTTATATGCAAACAATATTAATTTAACACATGGAACAATTAAGGATTGTAATGAAAAACTATTTAAGGATCATTTCTAAAGAAACAAATGTACGAGGAAGCATAAAAGAAGGACTGACCAGAATAGCAACCATTTTGTATATTGTGAGGCATATAGAGCTCTTCTATGTGACACCAGTATATATATATATATATATATATATAACAATTGTGCCATTGAAACCTATAGTTGAAAGAAGGATGAAGGAAAACATGAAGTCAACCTATCTATGAAGATTGAAAGGAACCTAGACAAAGTAAGCAACCCAAATAAATTGATGGTCGAAATGATTAAGAGGGAAAATGATAAGTTAAATAGCTTTGGACTGGATCCCTATGATAAAAATACTACAAGCATGCATAGGTAATAGAGGTATGTATAATCATTGCAATGACCTATATATAATGCTAATTATTTGAGGTTATGAATAGTTTAACAATCCTATAGATATAAATGTGTTAGAAAAATGTTCAATGTAGACACATAAGAAATTGTTGCTATGTTAGCACACCAAGTATTTCATTGTATATGGCCTAGGTTTTGTGATCAATAAATGAAATGAACAAAAGGGTTTTCAATAGTGTCACTAGGGTTTTATAGCTAATCTATTTGCATGCTTGAAGAATTTACAATTCCTAACATGAAAAATTTGGAAGACTTTATGAAATCTAGGTTTTTGCAAATAACTCTCTAGTGTGGTTGTAGAATTTTGAAATTTTTATGTGGTAGGTCTTGAAGACTTTGGAATTTAGGGTTTGTAAACCCTAGGATAGTTTGGACTAAAATAACCCTAGGAAAAAGAAACCTATCTAATCGTTTACACTGAAAGAGGTAAATCTAACCCTTGATGATAATGACATTGTGAAAACAAGGTTGGTGTTCAACATGTCCAAGATTAAGAGTGAGCTAACTTTCCTCAAAAGATAAGTATTATACATCTCCATGATTACTACTAATTCCATTTCCTTTGTACTTTGTCATTTTTTTGTTCTCTCATAGTCTTGTAACACAGGTTACAGGTCAAAATAAGATGTATCTAGGAATGACTAACAATTAGAACATTTGGAAGAACATGGAAAATCATGAAAATTGAGAAGGAGGAAGAAGCAGTTTATTAAATGGAAACATAGAAAGAAGAAGTTCACTTGCTTAGCTGAAAAGAAGGAGTAGTTAGATCTTGGGTGGATATAATGCCACTTGAAGTCTGATAAGAAAACTTGGAGAAGATTGGGATAAAAAAAATATGACAGATCTAGGGAAATACCCATTAGCAAGAAGTTTAAAATTTATAATATTGTTGTACCAACAATTGATTAGTTTGATATAGGAATACATCAATTGAAAGTATTGTTGGAATTAATGCTTCCATGTCATGTGTAGTTTTCAATGTGAGTCCCTAGGTGTCAATCTAGAAGGTTTTGATTCCTATGTAATGAGTTGGAGTCCTGATCTATATGTATCAAAGTCAGTGTATTAAGTGTTATATATTGTAACTGTTGTGATCAATAATAAAATAACATGTGTGTGATTGACTTGTGTGATATTTCTCTCTCTCTCTTTTCTGTCATGGTATCAGAGCATGTGCTGGCCTAAATCCCTCACGGGAAGGCCAAGAAGATGTGAGAAGCCTGAGAGCTAATATTTTGTACATAGATTAGTTTAGTATTTTATTTCAGTGTTCCTGTGTGTAGATTTGTGTAGATCTGGAGTTTCTATTTGTTTTTTGAGAATTTTGTTTTCCCAAGTGTGAAATTTCTCAATGTATATGTAAATCTGGAGATTGTGTTGTGTGGATAATTGTTGTGAGCCAACCTTCAAAATATTCCTCTGGTCGCAAGTTTTGAGTGAAAATGAAGACTGTGCAGGCGAAAAAAAAAATAAAAAATTGCAGAAAATTATTTCAGATCTCGCGATGTGAAAAATGGGATCAAGCATTTGAATAGGAGATTGACTAGTGACATCAACATTCCACCCAAAAAAAAAGGAATCATCGATGCAGATTCTTCTACCTGGAAGTTGCAGTAGATTCTTATACATGGAAGTCGCAAATTCTTGTTGCCTTCGAATCTGGCACTGCTCATCATCGCTTGAATTGGGAGGGGGAGGCATTCTAACCCTAACGCCCATCTGCATCATGCTCTAAAACAACCCAAAGAGAGTATAGTGATTGGCCCTGCATCTCTAGTGTATTCAAGGTCAAGAGGAGTCACATTTGTTGACACTGTAATATTTTCTATCAAATGGAAGCTCTATTGATCTCTATCGATGTCCGGGATGTGAAACAGTTTCATTGTGAAGAAACAACTATGTCTTTGTAAAGTCAAATAGGCAACCAATCTCGCCATTTGAAATCAAAACATGAAGGCTGCTGTAGATCTCTCATGAAGGATACGACATGGCTATAAAATTATTGTTTTTTTATAATTACTATGGGATGCCTTGCAATTATAATTCTGGAGCATCGTGTGCTAATGCACAAAACAATGGGTGGATCTTAATACGATTCAGTTCTGTGGCTAGAAATAAAGGCGCATTTGGCTAAAAGGTGATGAGCACCAGTGCAGCAAGGATGCTGCAACTCTTGGGGCTACTGACTTTAATTCATCAACCGGGTTCGTACAACCTTGGAGGCGACAGTGTTGTATACACAAATAGATGTAATTGGTCTACTCTTTGTCACTGCTCAGATGGGACAATAGTTCTGTTGACTAGAAGAATTCTGATTACCAACTGTAGAGGGGAAATTTACTCTAATTAGGAGAAAATAAATGATGCATATTGCAAGAATGTAAGACTGAAAAAATGCTTGCAAAATAACCTGAAATCCTTTATCTACTTGCTAACAAAACTTGCTTGCAAAATAACCCTACTTTAACACATGTGAGGTTTTAAATAATCTAAGCATGAAATCTGATCTAGAGAGTACTAATTGTTGTGTGCATGAATAAATATAAAATGACTCTTTTTCTTTATCTTTTTGCCTGAAAAATGTAAATGCTAATATTTATTTGTTCTTTGGCCGGGGAGATAGGTGTGGAGGTGTTGTGGTCACCAACAACCCCCCTCTTTGTTTGATATTAGTAATAACATCAAGCAAAGGGGGACCCTTAACCAAAAATCCAAAAAAAAAATATTTTGTTTAAAAAATCTTTTGTATTAACTCCCTAAGAGCTATATCGCGTCACAAAGGTAGAGAGAAGCGTTTTCCCAAAGCGCATAAATACACTGAAAAAGAGCGACGCGAGAACCCATCGCATCGCGTGCATTAAAAGCACTCAAAAAGGGAAAACCTAAGGAATCGCCGACGGCCGATATGCGACGTCGCACGTCGCACGTCGCAATGTCGCATAAGCAGCACAGAGTGATAAAGCGAAAATCTTGCGATCTGCGATCATACAAAACTGCGATCTGCGATATTGGCAATTTGCGATAACACTTAATGACGTCACAGTCCTCAATACTGCGATTCCAATCGCAGAAAGGACTCATCGCAAGAATTCTCCGACATAAACGGTAAACCCAAAATTGAGCGCGCACCTTAAGGGAAATTAATGATCGCATGCTTCAGTATCCAAGAATGATTGTATCGCGTTTTTCGAAGAGTCAAATCATGATGAGTGTCAGAATTACGCATTCATTGGAACTTAATGCTTTCATGTCAATCTTTTCGTCATTTCTCTTCTTCTTTGCGTAAACTGCAAGACATGTAACTGATATAAGCCTATATGCAGGAAACATCTAAGGAAAAGAGGAAAGCGCCAATGGGGTAACAGAGAGAAGATGCCTCCGCAAATGGATGCCGCATGCAGCAGGACCGCAGATTCCAGAGTATCACCCAACAGGCGCTGATGAAAATAGACTATCTAAGACTCAGAGTCAAAGGCGCACAAAAGCAGCGTGTTTGCAAAAGATCTTGAAGCTCAGACTGGGTAAAGCAAAAAGAGAAACGCAAAAGAAGGAGGACGCTCCAGAAAAGCCTGGAACAAAGAACGGAAGCAATTCTCGATACAGGGGATTGTCCAGACAACGCGACTCCTAACTCATTGAGTCATTCGCATGACCGGAAACTGAAATAGCAACAGCAAAATCAGTTCGAAAGGAACCTGGGTTGTACTAAGTGTACGCACAGCGAATACACCCAGCTAGAGAAAGGTTTTCGAAAATATCTTCTAGTCTGTCAGAAAGAGGTGCCAGCTCTTGTCATTTCTAATTTTCAAGCTCGAACAAAAGGAAAGGACAACCAGCCGACTCTTTCATGGCGAACAGCGCATTGCTTACAGCACTAAGGAGCAGATACATAAATGGTTAGAAATTAGATTTGATTTTTAGAAATAAATTTGCTTTTAGTAAAAGGGCGGTCATTTGAAGCCGTTCCCTAAATTTGTGTAATTAAGATTAATTAGTTAGTAGTATTTAACCCTTCTCATGGCATTTGGAGAGGGGTCCGGAAATCTGTCAAAAAACTTGTCCTCAGAACATGCACTTTTGCACCCTCGGAGGGGGTTTTTGATGAATGGATGGATCGAGATTTATTTATGTTTGCATTTTAATGTCTGTTACTGATGTTTCACTTCTGTACTCTTAACAGATATTAGAACAAGTAGAAATAAATCGTTATTGCTTGAAGTTTATTAGTGAAATCAGTCATAAATGGTACTTTTATCTCTTGACTAATTTCTGCTTATATTCCTAAAGTGATATGCAGCTGAGTTCTTTATATGTTAATGTATGAATGTGTGTATTACCATTTGGCACTTCTATACGGTGGAGTCATTTATTTTTGCTTGACATATGAATAACTAATTATGCGATATGTTGTTCACAACTGTTTTGCCTACCTTTTTATGCAGAATGGTTTATCTTAATGGATTTCTATTCTTATGATAGCTGAATGATCTTTATTACCAACTATTGTTCGAAATCTTTTTAGATCGCATAATAGAAGAAAAATACCCCGGGTTAGCGTAGATTAGATGTATTGTTTTTCATTAGATTACAATAGCATAGAGTTAGTTTAGAAGTTAGAATTAAATTAGCTTAAAATACCCCTAGATCAATACCATCAAACTCTACACAGACACACACCCCTCACATTGGGAAACTGGTCCCATTACCCCCAGTCAGACCCGCTACACCAAACGGGCACGGAGCCTCCAACCAGGTTCCCGACCGGGTGGGTATCCCCCTTGTTGTTGACCCGATTTTGGGGCCCTCAACATAT
Organism: Pinus tabuliformis; assembly: GCA_031772625.1. Lineage (NCBI taxonomy): Eukaryota > Viridiplantae > Streptophyta > Pinopsida > Pinales > Pinaceae > Pinus > Pinus tabuliformis. The sequence goes on along the minus strand of CM062819.1, from coordinate 1,919,211,776 downwards.
TTGGCGCTAGAAGGAGGGCATGAGCTATGAATGGCGCATAAATCAAAATCTAAATACCATTCTGAGAGAAAATCACCCTCACCAACTCCCCCGACTTCTCCGGTACGATTAAACTCGGAGCTAGAAGTCGCTCGGGCATCCACCGCTGCTACACACCCTAATATATCAGACCAACTTATCATTGATCCCCCTGAACTTCAAACTTTGATTCGTAAACTCCAGGGATTCTCTATTTTTACTCATAGGTCTGATAAATCTAAAGGCAGCGTGACTTCGCAGTACAATCCTGCTCATCCCCTGACCAGATTGAAGAGTGAAAAGTTTGGCATCCAGCCAACTGAAATCCCTCTCCCCACTAGGAAAAGAGCAAGGAAAGCACTTCCAGAGTCTAACAGAGAGACTCTTTCATCTACCTCGTCCATTTCAACTCCCTCACCGCGAAGTCAGCCACCCACATCTTCACCCCAGATCACTCATCCATCTTCCGCAACCCTTCCTCCGCGATCATCGAAGATCATAATATCTCCATCTTCTCAGCATCAGAGATCATCTTCTGCACTTCCATTGACTAGCAGCTCAATGATGGCCCAGTCTCCATGGAACAACCCTGGGGCGGTTTTAATGCCTCCACCCCTGAGCCCTATACCGGCCCATCCTGAGAAATGGCTGCCTAAATTCAATCCAGAAGCAGGCATGCTAGCTGAAGAACATATCAATAATTTCATGCTTTCTGTTAATCTCAACGGAGTTACTAACGAAGACGCTGTTGTCCGGCTTTTCCCTTATACAATGCAAGGAACAGCCGGGTCGTGGTACTTTTCGTTACCTTCCGGATCCATCACAAGCTGGGATATTTTTCAAAGTCAGTTCCTCACCAAGTTTGGTGATGACAGATCCACAGCGACATTGATTAATGACCTATCTAATCTTAAGGCTGAAGCTAGAGAACCCATTAAAGATTTTAACTTACGGTTCAATAAGATCCTCAACAAAATCCCCGTTGCTTCACAACCCAGCGAGGAAGTAAGATGTGAATGGTACATCACGACCTTACCATCTAACTTGGTTATCTTCGTAGATAGGGCAAGCAAGACAACCTTAGTTGAAAACTTAACAGAGGCGTTAGCAGTTGAAAAACGCGTAGTAGCCCTTGAAAAGAGATCTGCAATTGAAGAACGTAAATCTAAGAAGATCTCTTTCAAAGAAGACACCAAGAAGAAGCAAACGAAAGATCCTTTCGATATGGAAGGATTACAAAAAGTATTAAAGGCCATGTCCAATGAGATGATTGATATAAGAAAACAAGTAGCAGAAACGTCTTCAAGAAAGCCTTTCAGGACTTTTAAAAGAAACCCTCCCATGGAGACGAAGCCACCCAACGCTGTCTCAAACGTTGAATCTGAAGAAGAAGAAGAAGAGAATACCATCGAAGCACAGACCGACGATGAAGAAGTGGTGGAGCTACATGGAATGTGGGATTTCATCCTCCCACAAGAAGAGGATCAAGAAGCATTTCCGATTAGCACACGAAGCAAAAATCAACTTGATCCTCCCCTAAACAGAAGGGCGCAAGCCCTGCAGCAAAAGATAAGGTTGCAACAAAGAAAACAATCGCCAGAGCGACCCAGTTTAGCCCAGTCCAATCTGATCAAGCACCTCCATCAAGAACACTGATAGTGTCGGATGAAATGGCGTATAACATCATTGATGACATGAAGAAGACTAGGGCTAACATCACCCTTTATGAATTGAGTAAATTGAAACACCAGCAGAAAATAATGATGAAAGAATTACATGCTGTGCCTACTACATCTTTACCTACAGCTGTAGCTTCCCACAATCTGGGAAGGCCTCCAACCAATGTGATCAATAAGATTGATCCGAATGACATCACCTTGATTGGAGGAAGATCAAGATCTCATACTCCTCCTTTTCTTCTCACATATGAAATTTTCAATAAAAACGTGCACAATTGCTTGGTCGATTCTGGTGCTTCAACGAATATTTTACCCAGGTCAATATGTGCCAAATTGAATGTGCAACCTCAAAAATCCGCAGTACGTATAGTTCAACTTGATCGATCCCAAGTCGAAGTGATTGGTGAACTTAATCAGGTGACCATAAGATTGTCGTCTAACCCAAAAGTGTGTCAGGTTATCGACATTCTAGTAGCTGATATCCCTGAGTTCTATGGTTTGATTCTTAGCAGGGATTGGTTGGAGAAACTCCACGGATATTTCTCAACCGACTGGTCACACATGTGGTTACCATACAATGGTAAACCAAATCAGATAAAGGTTGAACGAGAGTTGCACCAAAAATACATAGTGACAGAACTGGAAGGAGAAAATGAAGCCATAACATACAATAGCAGCATTGTAGGCAATTACGCAGTAGATTCTTTCCTCGGCAATTTCAATGCTCATATTTCACCTTACTTAGAGAATTCAGTTTTATCCCAAGTTGAAAATTTCTCCCAAACTGATGACTCAAAATGTTTTAGTTTTTTAGATAATTCTGTAAATACATCTTTATTTTGGAAATTATATTTTGACGTGTCTAAATCCAATGAGGGAGTAGGAGCAGGATGCGTTCTGATTAGCCTGGACGGGAACAAGATTATGCTCACATGCAGACTTGAGTTCGATTGCACGAACAACACAGCGGAGTACGAAGCCTTGGTTCAAGGCCTATACAAAGCAATCAGATTGAACGTTAAGTATCTTCAAGTCTTTGGAGATTCTGAGATCGTCGTAAAACAGGTACGTAACACCATACATTGCCTGTCAAGTCATTTAAAGCACTATCAATCGTTAGTTCAAGATCTCACTGCACATTTCATAGCATTCAACATCTCGTCAATTCCAAGAATTCAAAACGTGAGTGCAGACCTGTTAGCTAACGTAGCCTCTAGACTTATTCCTTCCGAAGATTTTAGTCCTGATAGGTTTTCAATAGAATTAATCTTTAGACCATCCATCCCTGACAACATCACCAATTGGAGAGTATTCAATGACGATCCTGACATCGTAAATTTCCTTACTTCTGAAGGATCCTACTCAAACCAGATAATCGACGAAGACTGTCATGATCACCAAATACAACAAAGTAGCACTGACAATGCTATACCGAAATCAGTGGTCAAGTTAGAAGATTTATATGATTTGAAAAGTCGGTTTAAAAGGTCCGCCAATGCTAAACTTTATAGTTCTACCCTGAACTATGAATTAGTAAACCTAGGGACCGATCAGAAGCCACAAAACGTTAACCTAGGCCATGGCCTAGCCCCTGAAGAGAAATCAGCATACATCCGTCTTCTGAGACAGTACAAAAACGTTTTTGCCTGGAATTACGATGAGCTGAAGACTTACAACACTTCTATCATTCAACACACTATCCCTATGATTGACAATGAAAAACCTGTCCAGCAGAAGCTCAGAAAAATACACCCTAACTTAGAAAATCAGATAAAAACTGAGCTTAATAAGTTGTTGAGAGCCAGAATAATTTTCCCCGTCAGGCATTCCAAATGGGTATCCAATATGGTACCCGTTAGGAAGAAAAACGGAGACATTAGAATCTGTATCGATTTCCGAAATTTCAACAAAGCCTGTCAGAAAGATAACTTTCCCCTCCCACCTATGGAACAAATATTACAGGCAGTAGCAGGCTCAGAATTAATGTCTTTCCTGGATGGATTTTCAGGATACAATCAAGTACTGGTGCATCCCGATGATCAGTTAAAGACTACGTTCCGAACCAAATGGGGCACTTATGCATATCGGAAGATGCCATTTGGTCTGATCAATGCCGGAGCTACCTTTCAGAGAGCCATGGACATCGCGTTTAAAGGGTTAGTCAATAAATCGGTAGTGATTTACCTGGACGATATAACAGTGTACTCCAAGAATCGAAGCGACCACCTCAAAGATTTGAAGCAAATCTTTCAAAGATGTTTGAGGTATGGGATTTCGCTCAACCCAAAGAAATCTTTCTTTGCATTAAGCGAAGGGAAATTGCTAGGATTCATAGTGTCAAAATCTGGTATTCACATTGAACCTGACAGAATCAAAGAAATTTCCGAGATATCCATGCCCCATAACAAAAAGACCATGCAATCCTTCCTTGGACAGATCAATTTTGTCAAAAGATTTGTCCCGGATTTTTCACGTATTATTTCTCCCTTACAAAATATGATAAAAAAGAATTCAAATTTCAAATGGGGTCTAGATGAGCACGAAGCATTCAACTTAATCAAACAAGCTATCATCAACGCTCCATCTTTAGCAACCCCAAAATTTTCAGAACCTTTTATCTTATACACGTTTGCCTCAGAGAAATCTTATGCTACGATTTTAACTCAAGCGAATCAAGAAAAGGCAGAAGCTCCAATCGCATTCTTTAGCTCGAACTTACAAGGTGCTGAACTTAATTACTCAGACGTAGAGAAACAGGCATATGCCGTTTTCAAAGCGATCAAATATTTCAGACCTTTCTTGCTAAAAGCCCATACCAAAGTCATAGTACCGTTCCCAGCGGTAAGAAACCTCCTGATACAGAAGGACGTGGGCAAAAAGAGAGCGAATTGGATCACCGCCTTACAAGAGTACGATCTTGAGATCAAGCCAGCACACATCATGAGAGGTCAAGGCTTCTGCAAGATGTTAGCTGGAGCATCGCAAATTCCTGAGAACTCGTCTGAAGAGGTACACACGTATGAGGTAAGCCTAAACGACGCAGAATCATTATATGCTGACACCATTTATTTTCTTAAGAACGGGTATGCTCCATTTCACCTAGATCACACCAAGAAGAGAGCCCTGAGATTGAAAGCTAAACAATACCAGCTCATAAATGATGTTCTGTTTAAAAGAAATTACGATTCTGTGCTTCTTAGATGTCTTGAGAAAACTGAAGCCGAAAAGGTTTTGCAGGAACTTCACGATGGACCAGCAGGTGGACACTATGCTGGAGAAGCCACCGCACATAAAATCTTGCGTGCAGGATATTACTGGCCCACACTGTTCAAAGACTCATACAATTACGTAAGGAAATGCCAAGTCTGCCAGACTGCTGCAGGGAAACAAAAGAAGTCATCCATGCCACTGCAGCCGGTTAACATTGAGCAACCGTTCAGTCAATGGGGCCTGGACATAATAGGTGAGATCGTTCCTCACTCTTCTAAACAACATAGGTGTATCCTCACGGCAACTGACTATTTTACCAAATGGGTAGAAGCAGTTCCTCTCAAGACAACTAATTTTGAAAACATTATTGAATTCATAGATCAGTTTATCATCACTAGGTTTGGATTGCCAACGGCCTTAATGTTTGATAATGCATCATATTTTTCTGGAAATGCAATGACTGAGTTTGCGCTCAAAAGAGGATTCAAACTGAAGTATTCTGCCAACTACTATCCGCAAGGTAACAGGTTGGCCGAATCAACAAACAAGAACCTAATCAGGATTATTAAAAAGACAGTCGACCAAAACCAAAAGAATTGGCACAAAGCGCTGGTAAATGCCTTATGGGCAGATAGAATTACAAAGAAAGCTTCTATCGGCACTTCTCCCTTTGATTTAGTTTATGGGAGAGAAGTGGTTCTTCCGACTCACCTAGTCATTCCCTCTTTGTCTTTAGTGCAATATATCGATGAAGTATCTACTTCCTCTTTACAATTAAGACAAATGAAAATAACCAAACTAGAAGAACGACGAGAACAAGCTAGGAAAACCCATGCTCATCACCAAGCACTAATAAAATCCTCTTTTGACTCAAACATAATGACCAGAAAAAACTTTCAGATGGTTGATTTAGTTTTAAAATGGGATAAGGCTCATGAAGAAAAGAGCAAACATACGAAATTCCAGAAGCTGTGGCTTGGTCCTTTTCAGATTGTAGAGGTCATAGGCCCATCGACTTTTGTGTTGCAGGATTTAACAGGCAGGAGAGATTCTCTGCCTGTGAATGGACAAATTCTCAAAATGTATTTTCCATAGAAGAGAATTCTTCTAATTTTTGTAGGATAGATTTAATTTTTAGTTTTTATTTTGTTTTGTTTTTCTCTTTTTATGAATAAAACCCGTTGTAAATGATCATTTAAAAAGGATTCATGAAAGAGCACGCCAATTCTCTATCAGATTTTGATTTCGCTTGTACAAATAGCAAATTTTTTTGAAAATTTGAATCTTATTATTGACAAATATAGTTAACTTCACCCTGATTACGATATTAGTTTCAACCTCAAAAAACTTTAACGAAAGCAACCTTTGGTAAAGAATTGTTTTGTATCAGCACAATGAAAGGTATCATCAATAATAAAATAAGTATTCTCTGCAAAAGTGTTGTCTTCAAAAACTCTATTATTGTCGTCCAGAGCTTTCTTAAGGAAAAATAATGACTTCCTCCCTGCTAAAAGGGAATTGCAGCATTCAGAGAAACAATCCAAGGAAAACACTATATCTCAAAGAATAAGAGGTCTCATCACGAGCCGGCTTATCATGATCACAGATATTATAACTTGCTGACTTTGCCAATACTGTCTATCAAAACAGGGCAACGACTTAAGATTGTTGCAATCAAAAGACAAGAGGTCTCATCACGAGCCGGCTTGTTCAGCAAAAGTGTAAATCAAGTGAATGACTGTGTCATAATTTGGCCACCAAACCAAGACATTGTTCTTTAGAGAATTAAAAAAGGAAAAGTGTGTCAAAAAAAGATTTTTTTCTCTGGAATGTTGCGAGTAACCTCAAGCAGGAAAAAGGATCATTGCTGGATAACATGGTAACCCTGTCGAGGCTATGGACGCTTGCGGGCAGCAGAGGCTCTACCTACGACAAATGAGCATACTTTTAAGCCAGTACGCAGAGAAGACCTTATTTTATCTTTAATCAAGACCAAGTAATGTCTGGTGCGAATGCAAGAAAAAGCCTGAGGAAGCAAGCAATTGGGATATAAAAAAGGTTGAGACAAAGTATCGTTGACGAGGTGAGGGGTAATCTACTCTATCTGTCCATAACAAAATTTAGACATATAAAAAAAATTTGCTGTTTCGGAAGTGAACGGTCAATAGAAAAGCAGAGATAACTGGTTCTTCACAGTGAATTGCCATTGTTGTGGTCACCAACAACCCCCCTCTTTGTTTGATATTAGTAATAACATCAAGCAAAGGGGGACCCTTAACCAAAAATCCAAAAAAAAAATATTTTGTTTAAAAAATCTTTTGTATTAACTCCCTAAGAGCTATATCGCGTCGCAAAGGTAGAGAGAAGCGTTTTCCCAAAGCGCATAAATACACTGAAAAAGAGCGACGCGAGAACCCATCGCATCGCGTGCATTAAAAGCACTCAAAAAGGGAAAACCTACGGAATCGCCGACGGCCGATATGCGACGTCGCACGTCGCACGTCGCAATGTCCCATAAGCAACACAGAGTGATAAAGTGAAAATCTTGCGATCTTGCGATCTGCGATCATACAAAACTCCGATTTGCGATATTGGCAATTTGCGATAACACTTAATGACGTCGCAGTCCTCGATACTGCGATTCCAATCGCAGAAAGGACTCATCGTAAGAATTCTCCGACATAAACGGTAAACCCAAAATTGAGCGCGCACCTTAAGGGAAATTAATGATCGCATGCTTAAGTATCCAAGAATGATTGTATCACGTTTTTTGAAGAGTCAAATCATGATGAGTGTCAGAATTACACATTCATTAGAACTTAATGCTTTCATGTCAATCTTTTCGTCATTTCTCTTCTTCTTTGCGTAAACTGCAAGACATGTAACTGATATAAACCTATATGCAGGAAACATCTAAGGAAAAGAGGAAAGCGCCAATGGGGTAACAGAGAGAAGATGCCTCCGCAAATGGATGCCACATGCAGCAGGACCGCGGATTCCAGAGTATCACCCAACAGGCGCTGATGAAAATAGACTATCTAAGACTCAGAGTCAAAGGCGCACAAAAGCAGCGTGTTTGCAAAAGATCTTGAAGCTCAGACTGGGTAAAGCAAAAAGAGAAACGCAAAAGAAGGAGGACGCTCCAGAAAAGCCTGGAACAAAGAATGGAAGCAATTCTCGATACAGGGGATTGTCCAGACAACGTGACTCCAATTGAAACTTATCTTATGAAACTGAAAGATAATGACCTAATTAGCAAGAAACCCTAGATTATGCAAAAAGCAAGAATTCTGTCTTTTTGGGTTGTATGGGAAGTGTTCCTCAAGCCATGATCCCTGAAAGGGAGGAATGAGGTGAAAACCACTTGTTTTCAGCCTTTTTGGAATATCTTCTTGTCACTATAATGCTACTGTTAGAACTTATCCACAAATGGAAGCAAACTAATTAACCCTACCACTATTTGCAAATTAACAACACCAAAATTAGTTTAGCAACTAACTATGAGTATAACCAAGCATACATATACAAAAAGAGGAACCTATGTTGCTAGGGTTGGGCCCTAACCCAAGATCTTCAACCCTCTGAGTTAACTCAGTTCTGGATCAAGGGAATGCTTCTCATTTTCATTAAAATATCAAAAATATATAAGAGTGCTTGGTTACAATGCTTCAACTTGAAAATGTTGCTTAGCTATCTTGCACAAAAAATCTGAATCCTAATGAGGCTAGTGGCCTCTTAATTTATACAACTAAAGTTACCAACAAATTCCTTAAGTTTAAGGAGTCTTGGCTCCCAATCTCGAGATCAACTGGTCTTCAACTATCACTGGCTTGGCTGCCAATGAGCTTCATGACTCGATTGCTTGCAACTCCGAGCCGATGAGATTTGATTGAGGAATCTTCGAGTGAGTGAGGAGTTAAGGAGGGAGATCATGTCTCCTAGAATCCCTCTTGCTTGTCTTCATTCGAGTTCTTGCACTTTAATTAGCCAAAATTTTCTCCAAAACCTGCAATCAATGCACATTAGACCACTAGACATGACATCTCATCTTTACTCTCCTCATTAAGCAAAATATAATTAAAACATGTAAAGAATTATGAGAAAATTTGATTTTAATAAGCTGGAGGTGCATTAAGGTCCATATAATTTACCCATTAATGAGACTCATCATAAGGGTCAAGACGTGACTCTTGATGCCAAGAGATTGAAGGTGGTTGACTCCAATAGGAGATACATTGAACATTCAAGCTGGTGACTGAGGAGATGATGCAAGACTCTGTGAAGTGGGATTTGACTGAGTTGCTACATTTGAATTTCATGACCAGTGTGACTAAGAGTGGCAATCGAAGGTGACAAAGATTAGATTGAGGTTAAAAAATCATTGTCTAGTGGGTGCTCTAATTGGTGGAAAGGAATAAGATTCGAGCAGAATGAATTGCCCAACCATGTGGACCGGCATAGTAGTCGAGTACAAAGGATGGATGTGGCTTAATGCATTATTTGGTGGACATCAACATATTACATTATTTTATTGTGTATTTTATATGGGTTCTTGGAAATTTCTAGCAATTATGGGAAGAGTTTCTATTTGGAGGAGAATGTTGACTCGTTTTGCTGTCGAGAGCTTTGTAGTTTTACTATAATGTATGAAAAATCAAATAATGAACCAATTATAGAACATATTAACATATTTTCAAATTGGTGGTTCTTGATGCATATGGTGACACAAGAACATATCACTAATTTTTATTATGTATAATCTATTATAAGTTGGTGGCATCGTGTGGAGCCAGGAAAATCAACTTACAAGTTCATTTGATTATGTGTTTAAGAGGACATATTGTATAATTGACTTCTGAATACATTCAATACCTAGAAAACCTTCCTAGATAACTGGGGAATACAGTGGAAGACCATGCATTCAACAGATGGAGGTATGTCAATAGGATGGTTCAATATCGAGACTGACCCGTCGTGCTCCGGGAGGTTGAGAAGCATCAATTCTGCAAAGAACGTGAAAGATGGTCTGAAGCAGTTATGTTTTAAATGGAGGTCAAGTGACAACTGGAAGATGTGGTGGTGAGAGAGTGATGTTTGCAAGATTCCAGAGTGGATGTAAGTGTTGAAGAATACCAATCAGAAAGATATCATATTGTTTGTAATATGTATCTTTACTATTTTCCATGTAAGTATTAAGGGAGGGTGTTGGAAGTAATGCTTCCATGTCATGTATAGTTGTCAGTGTGAGTCCCTAAGTGTCAATCTAGAAGGTGTTGATTCCTATGTAATGAGTTGGAGTCCTGATCTATATGTATCGAAGTCAGTGTATTAAGTGTTATATATTGTAACTGTTGTGATCAATAATAAAATAGGGTGTGTGTGATATTTCTCTCTCTCTCTTTTCTATCAAATAGTGATGTTGATAGAGATACTACTAATGTTTGGATTTTTTTTGGAAATAGTGAAAGCATAATTCTATTATGAAGGAAGAAGATGTGAAGGCTTGTGCAATCGCCTGTTAAGAAATTTGGCACCATAAGATGTTTGATGAATTACTTGACGACATGTTGAAGTTACGTGAAGGTTGAAAAATATCTATAAAGGTAAAAGTTCATTATGATGTGATGCAGATAGGATCCCAATAGATACAATAGATTTCCATGAAATAAAATGTACATGATGCTTTGATGAGTATTTTTGAGACAATCTTAGGCTTGTGGTTATTCCTACCTGGTTGAGAGGGAGTGAGGATGGACATTATATTCTCCATGCCATGCACTATGGCCAAGACTAACATTCATAAGGCTAGTGAAGGCACTAATAAGGAGAATGGTGGATTGGATAAGCATCTAGGAACGATACTTCTAGAGGAATTGTATCCAAGATATGAGTAGTCCCAAGGACCAATACTCTTTGAGAATAATGTACCCAAGATAAGAGTAGTTCTGAGGACCAATATTCTTTGAGGATAGGGTATCCAAGATAAGAATAGTCATATGAAGACATATATGGTGAAAAACCATATGGGGTATGTTCCTAGAGAGAGGTGGTGGTGGTGTCTAAAATTTATGCCTCCTAGCATTTTGCTCTAATCTAGTTGAGAGATAAATATTGTTAGTCAAGTTTTTTTTTATTGTTATTTTTTATTGAAAATGTAGGTTATCGTGATGCTTAAATCAATATGAATCCCTTCTTATCAGAATATTTCGATTTGAGAGTATCCTAGTATCCTTTTTCAGTTATTATGAATACCTCCCTAGTTAAGAGGGAGTGTTGGAAATATAACTAGGTTTGGTCTTTACAATTATCATTGTCCTTATATCAAAATAAGAAAAATAAATTATTGTTATTATTATTTCTAGTCAAAGCATGTTCTTAATTCTTATAGGGTTTATCGAGTTAAAATAAAAAATATTTTGAGTCAAAGAAATGTAATTGAGTCAAAGTCCCATTTGGACTTCTTGGGAAAAAGAAAAATATTTTTGTTTGAGTCAAAAGAGTCAATTTGTTGTCCACAAGGCCAAGTTAGCTATCCTTGGACAAGTCATCCCAAAAAACCAGTTATTCTACCTCCTAGACAAGTTTAAATAGAAGTTATTTTGAACCCATTTGATCACTCACTCGCACAATTTGATTTATGTGCAAGAAGAAAGATAATTTCAAAGAAAGACAAAGGAGAGAGAGAAAAGTAAAATGAGAGATAGTTTTGTTTTACACCCTAATTTATGTTCACAAGTTCCAGTTTCCTAAGGCCGTTTCTGTGGTATTATAGGCCCAAAATTTTAGGGGATCAAAATTTGAGGAGATGACCAAATTTATGAGATTTGACCAATGTTGACTTCTGTTGCCTATTATTTATTGGAGTTTGATTAGAGGGATGACTTGGGTTTTTGTGACAATCTTGGTCTTTGTCTCGGGTCTTGGATATCCCACTTTGATCTAATTCTATAAGAAGATGTTTTTTCTTAGGTTTTCCCCCTTGTGGGACTTTTCCCTAGCTTGGAGCCTAATTTCTTGGGTTCTTTGTCTCATTTGATCTTCATGTTTTGTATTTTGGTAATTTCTTTATGAAGAAGAGAACATAAAATTTAATAAGAAGCCAAAAATGCCTTTACAAGTAATTATCAAGTGTTAGAAATCTATCCTAATCTACATGCATTATGATTTCTCAACAGTTCCCATGTTGTGTCCTTCTTTTCTTCCCCGCATACTCTCCTATGCCATTCCAGTAGCATGTTGACTAAGCCAACACATCTCACAATGGAAGGACTGCCTTGTCCTCTTTCCCATACAAATTTTAATTTATGTACCAATTTTACATTCAATTCATGAGGGAGATAGGTGGCCAAGTAAATGCCACTTTCAAGCTTGGTTTTTTCCCGAAGAAATTCCCAAGTAGCTTCTCCTCTCAGAACTCTAAACCCATGATCTCCCTTAGTCAAGTCATTTCATATTATCATATTGAATTACAATTACATATGAAATATTTACATGAGGGCCAACCGAAAAGGGTTATCACAATTTGATATGAATATTGAAAATACACATTCTTAGGCAGACTAATCCTTCTTGTGGACAATACTGATCTCCTAAATATCAAACGAAATCTAGTAACAAATAAGAAAATAATTTCTACTTTTCATTTGTTTATGATTGATTGAAAGAAGTAATATGTGAGGGATCACTTACCGTTCAACGAAGTGCTTGTCGAAGTCCTTTTAGTGCCTTCCATAGTTGGATTCTCATCGATGATTTAGAGATTGTTCCAGTGCTTTCCACAACTTCTCCATGATGTTTCAAAGGAGATATGCATAAAAAATAAGCACACAAAGGATCAAAGCATCTAGTATATAGAATGAAAGAGAAATGAAACACTTAACTCAACATATATCATAAATTGAATCAATATCCAATCATAACCTATGTGAGTGATCAAGGAATCACACAAATGATATCAGAGTAGGCATGATTAGGAAAGAACAATTGCTTTTTATTTAATGAAAAGGGATAACAAACTTACAACCTCAATTCCTTGATGTTATAAGCATCTTCCCATGATCTCCATCTTTCTCCTTGGAACAAAATTCTCCTAGCGTTATTTATGCAACATAAGCCTACCTTCAATGGTCCTCCCCAATCCTTTGTCCTGTGTTTTATTTATAGGCCAAGAGGAGGATATTTGGGATTCTCTTCCTAAGGCATGAGATCCATAAATGGTGGGAAAGGGGATACTCAAGGAGAGGGAAGTAGCTCCATGATGGGAGGGATTAGGCTTGAGTACTCATCAATTAAAATTTTTTAGTTGGGAAAGATTCAATTAACAAATTGTTGGGTGCAGGATCCCCCAAGGGAAGTTTTGGGGCTTAGAGCCCAGATTTTGGTCAATTTCGTAATTCCAATAAAAAGACTCCGCATTTTGTGGGTGCAGAGCGCGTAGTTTGTTAAAGAGTCATAGGGTTGTCTGCCCTTATTTTGATAATATAATGTCGGTTGTAGAAGATATACCCATGGTTCACGGACTATGGGATTGTATAAATAGAGCGAAGCTCTAAGTAGTTAAGGCATCAATAATAAAATGTCAAAGGAAGAATGATGTATGCGAGATAGTTCTGAAGTGTAAAGTCTAGTTTTGGGTTGTAGCATAGGAAGATGCTCTGCAGCTGAGTGCATAGAGGCCTAGTAGTCCGTAGTTGAGTGCGTGGGCTTGCAGTTGAGTGCGCAAGGCGAGTTGAGTCTATAAACAGTGGAAGTATTAATAAAGATAAGTTTCTATCAATTCTGCGTCTTTATTTCATGTTTTATGCATATGTTATATTTGGTATGAATTTCACTTTTAATGCTTATATGGTGCGCGAATGTGTGTAATTGTATTGGCTAAGTGAACGTAAGATAGAATATCTGTTTACGCGAAGATAATCAAGACCTGTTAATAAGATAAGTAAGATACTTGGCATAGTTTAGGAGATATCGCAGTTCGCAGCCTTAGCAATGCGAAAGGACTTCAACCCCTAGTTAGGGTTGTGTGAAAGTCAATTATAACAAATCACGAAGGTATTGAAGGTAGAACAATGCGTGAAGCGACCTGCGCGAAGGTAGGTTTAGTTGGACTGAATCGACATCACATCCATCTGAAGGGTGCAGAAACTTGGTTCCAGCATTCCCCCATATTGCTTTGGGTGAGATTTCAGTCCGCGCTCTGCGGGCTGATGCTGAAAGGGCTAGTAGTGTAGGGATTTGTTTGGCTAGATAACTTTGAACCTGGGTCAAGCCCCCATAAGCCAACAAATGGTTCTGTTTGTTGGCTTATGGGGGCCTGACCCAAGTTTAGATTTATTTAGCTAAAAAAATCCCTACACTAATGGCCCTTTTGGCATCAACCGGTAGAGCGTGAACTGAAGTCTCATTCGAAGTAGTATGGGGGGATGCTAGAACCAAGTTTCCAAACCCTTGAGATGGATGTGATGTCTGTTTGTTCCAACTAAACTTGCCTTCATTCAGGTCACTTCGCGCACAATTCTACCTTTCAATACCTTCGCGATTTGTTATAATCAACTTTTGTGCAGCCCTAACTAGGGGCTGAAGTCCTTTCACACTGCTAAGGCTGTGAACTGCAATATCTCCTAAACTACGCCAAGTATCTTACTTATCTTATTAACAAGTCTTGATTATCTTCACATAAACAGATATTCTATCTTGCGTTCACTTAGCCAATACAGTTATACACATTCGTGCATCATATAAGCATTAAAAGTGAAATTCATACCCAATATAACATATGCATAAAACAAGAAATAAAGACGTAGAATTGATAGAAACTTCTCTTTATTAATACTTCCACTATTTACAGACTTGACTCGCCCTATGCACTCAGCTGTAGGGGTCCGCGCACTCAGCTGCGGACTACTAGGCCTCTGCGCACTCAGCTGCAGAGCCTCTTCCTACACTATGACCCAAAACTAGACTTTACACTTTAGAACTATCTCACATACATCATTCTTCCTTAGACATTATGTTATTGATGCCTTAACTACTTAGAGCTTCGCTCTATTTATACAATCCCATGGTCCGTGGACCATGGGTAGATCTTCTACAGCCGACATTATATTATCAAAATAAGGGCGGACAATCCTATGACTCTTTAATAAACTACATGCTCTGCACCCTCAAAATGTGGAGTCTTTTTATTGGAATTATAAAACTGACCAAAATCTGGGCTCTAACCCCCAAAACTTCCCTTGGGGGATCCCACGCCCAACACAAATATTCTAAACTTTTACTTTTTATTTTTTACTTGCGTTGAGTCATGTGCACATGCCATAGTGTAAGATGGAGTGCACTTTTGTGCAACTTCTAATGAATTTTTCTTCGTATGCACAAAATCTGACTAAGGAACTATGTAGGAAGTAAAAAATAGGTTTTTTAGCCTTGAGACCCATGAATTTCATTCTCTTTGGGATTATTTAGGTTCTAACCTTGCATGGGGGTACCTTGGTGTTATAGACATTTTTGTGCCTTACAGCATTGAGCATGAAATGTCCATAATCTAAGGGATCCAAAGTCCCTAAACATGTTGTTCCTACCCCTAGAGGAACAAGGCTAACTAACCACAGAAATTCACAGAAGTTCTCCACCTGAAACCACTCAAAAACAAGTCAATTCAGGATCATGTCAACTGCTCCACTGAGCTTCTGCGCTGAATGTCAACTGCTACACTGGCTACCTGCGTTGAATGTCAACTCCAACACTAGCTACCTGCGCTGAGCGAGTTTGGACAAGTGGTAGGCTCATTACTCAATGTGTCAATGCTCAGGAAGCTTCCAAAATGACACTTGCCTCAGGGAATTCGACTGGTGATGAGTAAGAGGTTCCAAATCTCCAAGTGGAAGCAAGAACCTCCAAGTGGACTCAAGAACTGAGAGAGGGAGAGGACACTAGTCAGATCTCAAGCTGACTCATCCTCTCTCCAAAATAACTATATATAGATCTCTCCTCCATGAGATCTAGGAGGCTGGAATTTTGTTATTGCAAAGAATTGCTGTTGGTTTGAGACTGGAAACATTGGGTGCTTAATGCTTTGAAGGGAGCTGAAGAAGGAATTCCATTCTGCTGGGAAGGAGATGCTGGATTGGAGCCCTTTGGGTTGTATCTCTTCCTGAACCTTGTTATCAATCAATAAAGCTATCTTGGTTTTCTCCTATATACTGGTGTATTTGTATGATTGCATTAGTATATTTGATTTACTTCTAATCCTGAATCATTTGTGAATATGAATATCTGCCTTTGTGTTGTGTTCTTCTCTTGTCGCAAGTAGATGTTCTCTTGTCACAGGTAGCTGTTCTCTTGTGATCTCGTTGGAATCAAGTAGCTGTTCTCTTGAGCAAGCGAGGAGGCAAGTAGCTGTGAACACCCAAAGAGAAGATGATCTAGATCGAGGGACAAACAGAAGACAACGGTAAGTCTATCGATCTCCCCTCTTTCACATTTCATAAAGGAAGAAACCAAAATAGCTGTATATGTTTGTTGCTAAGGCGCTGTCACACCTTAGGTGGATAGGATCGTCCTGCATAGGCATTTTTCCCCACAACAAATTGGCAACTCCACTGGGGATAATTTGTTTATTCATTTCATTTGTGTTTCAGTCATTTGTTTACTTCATAGACTTGACAGCAACAATCGAACTGCATCTTTCCCGGATGCAAAGTAGAAAGTTGCTACTTTGATCCAGTTGTTGGACTTGTCTATGATCTAAACAATGGATCCACAAATGATTTGATGATCCTTTGTGATAGTCTTTAGTACCCTCTCAAAGCATCCCTCTGTTTATACCTTGCTTGTGTTTCTGATTTGGCCTGAAACAGTTGATTTTTGAGCATTTTGTGACCCAGAACCCAGGGGAAACGAGAGTTTCTCCTTCAGCGCAACTGCTGTGAAGGCAGTCTGCATTTCAACGCAGGTCCCGTGAGGGCTACCTGCGCTGAATGTCAAATCCTCAGTGTTGAGGTTGCGCTGAACCAGTTTAGCCTTGTGCAGCTGGGGTTCTCTGCTGTCTGTTGCCCTGTTTTGATCTCTGTTTTTTGCAGCCTTTAACCAGCATAGGTACCAGTCAGATAACTCCTTTTCTTTGCTTAGATTCCGCCTCCTTTTGTACAAAAAGACTGTGAATGTTTTTATGTGTTTGTGGCGTCATTTACAGTTTTCCTTTGCATGAGTAAAGTAGTCATCCTGTAGCCTTTGATTCAGATCTGATTGATTGTGATCTTAGAAGAGAGTTCATTGGCTGTTTGCAGATTGATTATAGATTTACTTTTGCTTATTGGTTTGAATTTGTCTCTTTTGAAGTGTCAAAACAAGTCTTTATTTCGAAAATCGTTAAGTAGTGTAATCTCTTCTACCCTCTCTGATTTCGAAAAAGTGAACTTGTTTGTATTGATCATTTTAAAAGCAAATTCAAAGTTGTACAAAAAGCTTTCTTTGTAGGCATTAATACTAAGAAAGCGGAAAACAAACACCTGCATTGTGCATTTTGCATTTGATAGTTTGCATGTTGGATTTAGGAAAAGTGCATTAGAGTGTGCTGATTGCTCTTTGAGAAAAGATGGTGTCTTTCTTTTCCCTTAGTAGCTAGGATTTTCAAAGTTGAAAAGATAATAAAGCTTGCTTATCATCTTAGACTGCATTTAGGAATTTGTATCATACATCTCGTGGTGAACCTTGAAAGGCAAACTTTAAAAAAGATCAACCTAAAATAAACTGAATGAACCTAACAACGCTTTGTAACATAACGCACAACATAGAGGTCTAGGCTAGAGACGTGTTCCGGCGTCGTTAAGCTTAGTGACTGTCGATCTCGTGGAAGGTGGGTGATTCCTCCTGAGGGACGATAGCGCTAGTACGGATTGTGCTCCCACGTACCGTCGCGTATATATTGGGAGACCCCTATAGGCATATATCTTTTATCCTTAGGAAGCCATGTCGGCTGCCCTACTGATCGCAATGCAGTGAACACAACATTCACGAAGATCGACCGCCCGTACCCTAAAAAGTATTCTGCGGTTTTGCGAAAAGTTTGGCACACCCTCTGCCTAGAACTCCAGAGCAGTTTCTTTTGGTCTTTTTCAGACTCTATAACAGAAAAAGTCCATTCGAGCATTTGTCACTTCGGGCTCGTTAAAACATCGAAGGAGACTAGAGTCATCTTTAGCTTTTTCTCGACTCTTTAAAAGTGAAAAAGCAAGTTGTGTCTAAAGCGTCTAATAAAATTCATTCAATTCGGAAACACCAATTTCCATTTTTGTATTTTGGTTGATCGAGTAATCCGCAATCGTGGAAGAAAGTCAATTGAAACCCCGTTGTTCACGGAGGCTTACGAGTCAACCGTCTTTGTCTCCGGAATTGAAAACAGTACGGACAAAGCGAACTCGTTTAACCGGTTCAAAATCTCCTATCAAAGTTAGAACAAGTGTTCCAACTACATCTGAGATTCCGGTTACTCCAAACATTTCTGGAAACCCTGCCTCTATAGAAGAAGTTCAACAGCCACAGAGGGACAGTAATACTGATCCTAGTCTGGGGGCAAATACTTGCGTTACTGAACCAGTTACATCTGTAACCGGTTTAGAGAGTCTTGCTCCCCAAACAACTGTCGCTGTCGATTCAACCCCTTCTTCGGCACCAGAAATATTTTACGGACCTGACGGTCTTCCTCTTCCACCAGGTTTGATTGCGATAGAGGAAATTGTAGAGGATCCGCAAGCAAGTACTCCAACCCATTTTGGAGTCGGGGTCACTCTATTTCCTTCATCAGAAGTTAATCCACCACAAGTGGAAGTTCCTGTAGAATCGCTAGGCAATCTATTGGATAGACTTAAAATGTCTGAACAACCGTCAACATCTAGGACTGTGTCGAACGACATAGCGACAACAGAAGCCCCTGCCATCACTCCGACAATGTTTGCCGACATACCATCTGTCTCGACTAGCTCACAATCGCTAGAAGGAGTCCACCAAGGGACTATTTCGACAGTGTGGTCTGTTCCAGTTTGTTCATCCGGAATAATATCCGGCAACTCTTATGTTGAGACTCGCCAGATTTATCCTTTTGGAGGTCAGTTTGGGCAATCCAGTCCCCAAGGACAAACAATCCACTTGAGTTCCGGATTGCTACCGTATGGGGGGTAGTATGCCCTTTCATTACCCCCTCCGGGAGGGTATCCATACGGGAGTTCACAACAGTATTCAGGTTATACTGGAATTACATCGAGTGGTTGGGTACCTATGATACCTCAACAACCAAGGGTTGTATATTCTATGCAACAATGTGTACCTATGACGAACATCCCGACCACACCGGCTATTGTAACAGTGTCACAAGTTCAAGCGATGCCTGTTGCATGTCAACCTCAGATTTCTCAGGTTGTAATGCAACAGCCCCTTGACCATGGGTCACAACCACAATCGCCAATTGGTGGGGCGACACAGGTCCAAACAGGCAAAATTACTCCACACCTTGGTCCAACGGTTAGCATAGCGCAACAGAACATGGCTTCACAACCGTGGCTGGTGCAATACCAACAACCACAATTCTAGCAAGTGTACCAAGGTTCTGAGCAGCAGATCTTTGCGAACAGTGGACAACCGTATATTCAAAATGGTCAAAACCAACCGCTTTACAGTGGTCAAGTCCACCAACCGTATCAGTCATACCAACATCAATTACATTATGCTGGTATGCAAAGGCCCACTGCTCAAGCGATTCCATCGTACCATGGTTATGCTTCACCTAACCTGAATCAACAGTTACCATTTGTGGCAACTTTAGAGTTACCCGATTTACACCGGTTAACCAACGATCCGATTGCTTACGCCCCTTGGTGGCCGGCGATTCCTCACAAACTTCCATCTGACATTCCTAAATTCAATGGAAATCCAGGTGAAGACCCATCGAATCACGTGATGACTTTTCATCTGTGGTTTTCATCGAACACCCTAAATGATGATTCGATAAGGCTTCGCCTTTTCCAGAGGACGTTAACGGGTCCAGCGGCAAAATGGTATATTGAATTACCTAGAGCCTCGTTCGACAATTTTAGCTCCCTAGCCACGACTTTCTTAACCCATTTTCAATTACCGATAAGGTATGAAACGGGAACCGAAATATTAACCAACTTCAAGCAGACAACTGCCACTCATATATCTGATCATATACATGAGTGGCGTCGTCGACGCAGGATGGTGAAAACATACGTTCCCGATCAGCTGTTAGCTGAATGGTTTATAAAGTCTTTACTTCCAGCTATAACAGAAGATGTGGCAAAGGGAGGAGTCGTAACAGAGGAGCAAGTTATTGCTCGTGCACAATATCTAGACTTAGTTTATACTCAGTCTGGCACGCTCTATGACAAAATACCTGACGCCCCTAGACCGGAATTCTCAATTCCTCCTCCTCCTAAATCCAATAGTGACTCTCATGCCGGCGATGGCGTGATTGGCACGACAAACGCGAAATCGACAAAGGCTTCGTCTAAGAAAGCCCATAAGAATTCGGATCAAAATGCAAAAGATGAAATTCTTGCTTCGGAAGTAAATGTCGTATCAGCAGATAAAGGCAAAGAAACCAATCAACCAGGAAGCAAGAAAAAGCAAAACAAAGGGAAAAAGAAGAAACAGGGTGAGTCATCTCCCGGAAAAACTTCTTCAAACCCTCCTAGGAAAGGGAAACCAAAAAGTCCATGCATGATATGTGACGAGGATCATTGGACAGCCAATTGTCCATACAAAGCTAAGCTTAGAAGATTCTTTAAAAGTTCGCAAACCTCAGCTATGTTAACAGATCCATTTCCCAACCCAGGTCAAAATCTGGTTGATAGTGGAAATGCTTCCCCGTAGCAAGTACTTATGTTGTCGGTTTCAAAACAGCAGAATGATGCTTTGATTTCGACAAGGAACAAAGATTACGGGAATCCGCAGTTGTCGAACGACAAAGGTAAAGATCAACCAAGTAATTCGACAACAACTTCGACAGAAGTTGTACCGCCCGTCATTCCTGAATTAACAATAAAACCACCAAAGGGAGTAGTACACAAGTCGACATTTAATCCTCGCGCTAGAGCGGCGCAGCATTATAACATAGTGGAAGATTTGGCCCAATCGCCATCCGCTATGTCGACTCTTGAAGTATTACAAAATTGCCCATCCCAAAGGCAGGCTTTGTTATCGGCTATTGGTGGGGTTGATCCTAAGGATTCCAATCTTGTATCCTTTGATCACAAAGGATACGATCCTCAGTTACCAGCTCAACTAGCTTTCCTTATTCAAGTGAAAGCCCTCAACAAAACTGTTCACTGAACAATTATTGACGAGGGGGCATCTACATGTATTATGTCGATGAGTTGCTGGAAAACTTTAGGATCTCCAACCTTGTCGCGATCTTCGACGACATTAAAAGCTTTCGACGGAAGGACTTATACCCCGCACGGTATCCTTAATAACTTGAAGGTTGAATTGGGAGGAAAAACAGTAGAAATAGATGTTGAAGTCATCGATGGGAATCTTGACTACAACATCCTACTGGGAAGACCATGGATCTATGCCATGGCAGTTGTTGTGTCGACTTATTTTAGGAAGATCGCATTCCCGTTTGAAGGAGGGATTACGGTCGTCGACCAACAGAACTTCCTCCCTAATGGTTCACAAGTTACAGGAAGCATTCCCATGATCCATGAGAGCAACCATTCGCTTCAAGATATCGGAGTAGGCCTACTGAAAGACCCCACAATGATGGGAACTTTCGCGCTTCCACCTCCTATATACATAGGAAATATAGCATTAGTAGCAACCTGCAACATGATATCTTCCACGAAGGTCGCAAAAGACGATGTCGACATGGATCATGCAATGGTTTTGCCCCCAAGCCCTATAGAAATATTGTAGCAATCAATGTTTCGGGCATGGGAGGCGAACCCAAATCAACGCTCGTCAAGCGTTTGGGTAGATAGGTCTAGAGAATATGGTACCCCATTAGATCCTTGGTCGAAAGTGCATGGGACTGATGAAGGAATCTTACAATCAATGTTGATTGAGGGGGCACCATGGAATGATCACCACCATCGTTCCCTTCTTCCAGAATATGAAGAAGATACTCAACATGACCTTTATCACCCTTCAGTTTTTGAATTCCTATCAAATACTGTAAATACGGTGGATTCAGAGCGAAACTTATCCAATATTGAAGAGACTATAGCCATAAATATCTCGACTAAAACAAATGTTGTAGAGAATATTTATGTCGGCAAAGGTTGTTCCCCTTCAGAACTGGAAATATATAACGCTCTTTTTCGCGAATTCAGAGATGTCTTTGGTTGGTCATATGATGAAATGACAGGCATTGACTCGAGTATCGTTGAACATGAAATTAAAATGTATCCTGATGTCAAACCAGTAAGACAGCGGCTTCGGTAGGTGCACCCCAAGAAAGCCGCTGCCATTAAGGCGGAAGTTGAAAAACTCCTCCATGATGGATTCATCTACCCAGTTCCTCTAACTGATTGGGTATCGAATATTGTCCCTGTTATGAAGAAACAAGGGATGATTAGAGTGTGTGTCGACTATAGGGATGTAAACCAAGCTTGTCCGAAGGACAACTACCCTACACCCTTCATCGACCAGATAATTGATGAATGCACCGGATGTGAAATCTTTTCATTTATGGATGGATTTTCCGGGTATAATCAAATAAATATCCGCCCACAAGACCAGTCAAAGACTGCATTTATTTGTCCGTGGGGCACATTTGCTTATCGAAAATTACCCTTTGGTTTAAAAAACGCAGGGGCGACGTTTCAGAGGGCAATGAATTATGCCTTCCATGACATCAAGAACATCGTTCAACCATATCTCGACGACCTTCCGGCTCATTCGCGAAAGCGGACTGATCATCCGCAGCATTTAAGAGCGATATTTCTACGTTGCCGACACTACAAGATAAGACTCAATCCGCACAAATGTGTGTTTTGCATCGGTTCTGGTCATTTACTTGGCTTTGTAGTCTCTAACGATGGGATTCGTCTCGACCCTTGCAAGGTTCAGGTAATCATTAATTTGCCTCCACCTTCAAATTTGCTTCAGATTCAGAAACTCCAAGGGAAAGCAAACTTTCTGAGGAGGTTCATTCCAAATTATGCAGAACTTGCTAAAGGTTACACTTGTCTTTTGAAAAAGGATGTACCTTTTGTCTGGGATCAGGTAGCGCAAGCTTCCTTTGATGCTCTGAAAGATTCTCTAATAAGAGCATCATTAATGTATGCCCCAGACTATCAAAGAGATTTTAACCTGTATCTGGCTGCAGCGGATACGACCATTGCGATGGTTTTAGTTCAAGAAGTCGATGGAATTGAACATCCTATATATTATTTAAGTAAAAACTTAAATGATACAGAAAGTAAATATTCTTATGTTGAAAAACTAGCGCTTGCAGCTGTTCAAGCGATCAAAGATTTCGACATTATGTCCTCTTTCGGAAAACTACCATTTTATCAGATTGCAACCCCATGACTTATATACTGTCGCGACTGTTGCTGGGGGGCAAGTATTCAAAATGGATAGCGATCCTTCAAGAGTTTGATCTGGAATTTGTAAAATCCAAATCAAAGAAAGCTCTAGTTTTCGCGGAATTATTGTGCGATCTCCCATCGTCGTCCAACGTTGAAACCTCTGAAGAATCAATCATGGACGAAAGTTTGTTTCTGATATCTGCAAGCGATGAGTGGTATGGGGATATAATAGTTTATCTCCAAACCCAAAAGTTCAGGCCTAACACCTCTCACTCTGAACAGAAACGTATACGATACCAAGCTAAAGACTACATGATCGTCGGTGATACGCTTTACCGTCGTGGTATCGATACAGTCCTGAGGAGGTGCCTTACCCATGAAGAGGCCGAAAAAGTCCTGAATGAGTGTCATTCAGGCGCGTGTGGGGGGCATCAATCTGGATATGCAACAGCACAAAAAATCTTACGAGCAGGATACTTCTCGCCAACCATGTTCAAAGATTGCATAATCGCAGTCAGAAGTTGCCATGCTTGTCAAATTTTTGATAGCAAAACCAGAAGACCACCCGCACCTTTACAGCCAATAGTTTCTGTTGGGCCTTTCGCCAAATGGGGCATCGATTTCATGCAATGTAACCCCACCTCGACCGGGGGGCATGGGTATATTATAGTCGCTGTTGACTATTTTACCAAATGGGCCGAGGCGATGCCTACATTGGATAACACTGGTGAAACAGCTGCCCTTTTCTTTTTCAATCATGTAGTCTCCAAGTTCGGCGTACCACAGGCTATAGTTACAGATCATGGATCGCATTTTCGCAATCACATGATGGTTGAATTAGCTGCCAAGCTAGGGCTATCTCACGACAGCTCTACCCCGTATTATCCGCAAGCCAACGGACAAGTTGAAGCAATCAACAAGGTCCTGAAGCGTATGTTGCAAAGGATGATCGGGGTTCACAAAAGAAGGTGGCACCTAATCCTGTACTCAGCCTTGTGGGCTTACCGAACATCGGTAAAGAACGCGACCGGGTTCACACCTTCCCAACTGGTGTATGGCCTGGAAGCAGTCTTGCCAATCCAGTGTGAAATTTCGTCGCTTAAACTCGCAATTGATCTCCTCCCCAGAACTTCGGAAGAAGAGGCTCGTTTCTTGGAATTAATCCAGTTGGATGAAACCCGTCGTGATGCCGCTTTGGCTAACGAAGCCCATAAGAAACGAGTCAAGGCGCAGTTCGACAAAAATGTCAAACCCCATGTCTTCTCAGAAGGTGACTTGGTCTTGCTTTATGACCAAGAATCCGATAAATTGGGAGCAGGTAAATTTAATTCCTTATGGATGGGCCCCTATATTGTTAAACGAGTGTTAGCAAAAGGAGCCTACGAGTTAATGGATTATGACGGAATTCCACTGGCGCAACCCCGCAACGGGTTGTACCTCAAGCGTTACTATGCTTAAATAGTAACCTGTATGCTTTTGTTGTATTTTGTTTTCGCTAAAGTGTTTGTTTTGGTCGAGTGATCCACCTTTTTACATTTATTGCAGATGTCGAACCTTCTGGAGACATGTGTTGGATATGCCGACGGAGCGAGTCGTAGTTCGCGGAACCTATCCTCCGCAGCCTAGGCCATTTTTGATCCAAGCGGTGAGTTAGTAAGTTTCAGAGGTGTGTGTATTGGGCAATCAACGAATAACATCGCTGAGTATAGCGCGTTGATAGAACTACTCTCTGATGCCACCACCCATGGTATACGCCGAATAATTGTCAGGCTAGACTCACAACTCGTAATACTACAACTCAATGGTATATATTCCGTTCGCAATCCAGCTATTTATCGCATGTTCCTAAGGGTTAAGATTTTGGAAAGACAGTTTGATTCAATTCAATACCAGCATATTTCCAGAAACTTGAACACATTAACCGACTCATTAGCAAACTATGTGTTAGATAGACATTTGCGACATTTATAAAAAGAGACACATCATCAATGATTGTACATATGGATCATTTAACTCAACCAGAATAAAACTCGAAAATCAAAATATATATAAGTTGTTTATCGTTCATACATAATGTTCTGTAACCAAGACAAAATCGGTCATATGACCCAAAAACTCAAAAGTGCTAGGGGGCACCCTAGTCTAGTGATGCTCATGATAGCACGTCACGGCCTGTGCAATCATGCGCAAGAGACGAGTCCATCGTCTAGGCACACCAGTAGTATGCCGCTGCAACTGTAAAGGTAACTCATCAATCCTCACATCGGGAATGCCAAGAGTAAGGCTCTCAACCTGCTCCTGCACAGCTGTAAGGGTCTCGGCTACATCAAGGTCGCGGAGAATAACTCTCCCAGCAGTCTCCCCTGTTGGGGCGGCAACTGGCGGTCTCGGACGAACTGCTGGACGAACAGGACCAACATCTGCATGCACACAAGAGTTTGATTAAAAGTCTTGATAGAGTAAAGCACAACAACATTATGAATAAAAGTAGTAAACAGTGATATGGTCAGAGATTTTACCAATAGCACCCCACTGTTCGCCATCCGGTAACACCAAATCTGGATCACCTCGGAAATCCATACCCACATATGGATACTCGGAATAGACCATCTCCTGGCGCTCGAACCACCTGAAGAAGGTATCAATGAAAGTAATCTGAGGTTGACCAGCATGCCTAGACATGTGATCGACCCATCTCTGCATGCGTGGCTCGGTCGGAGAAGGCAAGTCAAGTGAAATATACTGAGGCTGCATCAGTGGTATTTTCTCCAAGGCAAAGGCAGTCAAAATAGAACCAAATCCAAAGTTCTTCAGCTTCCCGTCCTTTACCTTGGTCAATTGACTTTTCATCTGAACAAGTACTGCATCACACCAGTTGAAGACTTTCGGTTGGAGACACTCCAAGGCGTGCTGTACATAAGACCTGTTGGCAACATGAAGAGATGCACTACCGGCCATCCTACCAATAGTATACAGAATGGACCTGAGGGACCTATCAGTAATCTCACGGATAACAACCTTGCCATCTTTGCTCGGCTGGGAACCTTCCCTGCAATACTGACGGACATAGTCTCTCACGGAGTCATTCCCCCGGGCTGAACCTGACAAAGAAATGGGGGCACCCCGCCTTGACAACCCAGTCAAGAAGTAAATGTCTACGATGGTCAAGGGGATGGATTTTCCCCTAATCTGGAATACTTGGTTGATGGGATCCCAAGCATCAAGCATATACTGCAGTAAAGAGATCTGTGCTCTCATGCTAGAGATACGGAAAAACTTCAGCAGGCCACAGCTCCGCAGCGCGTTCACCGTGACAGGGTCATGGAGAGCAATCATATCTTCTTCTTCATGTTCTCGTTCTCGCCATGTAAGTGACATTTTGCTCAAAGGTCCCTGCAAAACAAACAAGAGAATGAGTAAGATCCTGGATTTGATGAGAAAATGGCGAAATTTCATCAAAAACTGTGCCACAAAATCAGTTTTCTAGTCCCAACGCAGGTAGACAGTGTTCCACCTGCGTTGAAGGTCAAGCTGCCTCAAGGCAGCTTGACATTCAACGCAGGTTTCGAGTGGACAACCTGCGTTGATGACAGGGCGCCCTGGCAAAACCCCAGGTGCTCAGAAAGACAAGGAAACAGGCACAGAATGGAAAAATGAAACCATGAAAAGAAAGAGCTAGGGTTTAGCTCCTACCTGGTCCAGACGGCGCCGAGAATCGTCCACAGAATCTCCCGAAATCAGCTGGTGAAAATCAAGGGGAAAGAGGCACCTCCAAAGCTCCAACAAACCAAGTTCAAATGAAATGGTAAAATGAGAGGTAAAAACACTTTTTAATTGCTTTTTACGTAGTTCAAAGTGAAATATTAGGGTTTTAATCTCATTTTCAAGCAAATGTTATTCATTTCTAACTAAGTTTGATGCAGCAATTGAGAATGCAGTACTATCCTTGAGAAGAGAAAAGCTAGTTTTGGTAAAAAATCAAAATTTGACTATATAACCGAGCAGTTGTAACACATAGTTCATGCTCATTAAAAAATAAACATAAGATCCGAGCAGTTTTAACGCGGTCTTCATGCTCGTTAAAAAATAAATATAAGCAGTGAGCAAGAGTTTCCTCCAATGTTTAAGCTCATTTAAAACTAAAAAATGAACCTATCCCGGTAAATAACCACTATGAATGTAATATCATCAGCCATTAAAGCCTTGGTCGTGTTTGCACCTGCCACATCCACTTTTCATTTGGCCGATCGTTCACCTCCATATGATTGTTTACCCATTTTGAGGAACAGCTGCGAAGAGTGATTTCACCTAGCCATCCTTGTGACACTGCCGTGATTGGAAAATTCCAACATGTACCTGGAATCAGCTGCTATCCCTGTTTATCACTCGTTCCTCAAAAGACGAGTCTTCTTTAAGCTCTTTTAAATTGACTCATAAAATATGAAAAGATTGCCGAGTTTTGGCCTTCCAGCTCGTTAAAGGACAGGAAGAGCTACCCCTCCTCTAGATTTTAATCTTTTGGGACCTGAGGGATTATTGCACAAAAATATCGAGCGCTTGTTTTGTTCGGCTCGTTAAAATTATCAAAAACTCATCCCTTCTATATTGTTTTATACTTTTTCGGACTTAAGGGATTAGATGACGAAAAAGGAATTTTGGAGTTGACTTTATGTACCTTTTCAGACTCTCTAAAAATGAAAAGGACCGAGTTATCCTTGTCGTTAGACTCGTTAAAATTATTAAATAGCGACAAACTTGTCTTTAGACGAGAACGAGTTTCACTATCGCTAGGCTCGTTAAAACATAGCGATGGGCTTGCCCGAAGGGCAGGTTATAAAACAAGCATATGTTATCCTCCTCAAGCTTGACAAAAATAAAGAGGTACTGGTCAGCAATGACTGGGGAAAAATTGGGAGAAAATCGAGAAAACTTTGATGGTAGCAGGTCGCTCTTGAACATGACACTTTTCCTCCGTACCACAATCGGGTTGGGTTGTCTCATTCACCGGTCACATCACCATGGTCTCGCCATACCATCCATATTTGGGGTAATGCTACCAATCCATCGCATCAGTGTCGCCATATGTTCAAGAGAAGTCGTTCAGAAAGAGTCAACCGGGTCCCATCCACTGCCATACATTATCCTTCATCCATTCATGACCGCCACCCTGAATCATATGTCACAGATCGTTTTCACCTCCATTAAAATCATTAGCTCTGTTCCGTGTCACTGATGTGGGATTCATTAAGGCCCTCCTTTGACGGATCGCTTCTTGTCGACATCAGCTCATTATCCAAGAAGTTGATCTAGGAACAACCCCTTCAGTACTTTGAAGCTTGCATGCCTCAATGGCAAGTTTCTCACTTCTGGCGACACGTATACATCAATGACCTTCGACCAGAAGATTTTGCATGGTGTTCGACGCCAAGTCCATTATTCACACCACATGAATTGTACTGCAGTACCTTGAGGGTCATTATCATTATCGGTGATTCCTCTCGCGCTTGTTAACGGTTTACATCATTGATCGGTAATCAAGCGATGTCTTTCCATGTTCGACTTCAGCGCAATTCTCACATGGATCGACTTGTACTTAGAGTGGAGATCGAACGAGTTTTGAAGACCCCGGATCTAGTTTCATCCATCCGGGCTGCGATATATATTCAGGAAGGATAAAGACATTTGACATGTACATCATTGCAGCAGATGATCATCCTACTCAAAGGATGATAATTTCGCCAAAATTATCAGTCTACCATCAGACGATCGTCTGTTCTATGTACAAAAATGAATTTATAAAGCTGAGCATGGGTATGCCCGCCTCAGTTAGATCATGAAAGCAGTATGAATCATAATGTATTGTATTGTATCTTATTATAGGTCTCCTCCCGGCAAATGGATGAACTTCGGACCCTCCTGGATAAAGCATTTCACCTGATAAACGGCCTCGTACTTTAGGGGGCAACTGTTATAGACATTTTTGTGCCTTACAACATTGAGCATGAAATGTCCATAATCTAAGGGATCCAAAGTCCCTAAACATGTTGTTCCTACCCCTAGAGGAACAAGGCTAACTAACCACAACAATTCACAGAAGTTCTCCACCTGAAACCACTAAAAAACAAGTCAATTCAGGATCATGTCAACTGCTCCACTGAGCATCTGCGCTGAATGTCAACTGCTACACTGGCTACCTGCGTTGAATGTTAACTCCAACACTAGCTACCTACGCTGAGCGAGTTTGGACAAGTGGCAGGCTCATTCCTCAATGTGTCAATGCTCAGGAAGCTTCCAAAATGACACTTGCCTCAGGGAATTCGACTGGTGATGAGTAAGAGGTTCCAAATCTCCAAGTGGAAGCAAGAACCTCCAAGTGGACTCAAGAACTGAGAGAGGGAGAGGACACTAGTTAGATCTCAAGCTGACTCATCCTCTCTCCAAAATAACTATATATAGATCTCTCCTCCATGAGATCTAGGAGGCTGGAATTTTGTTATTGCAAAGAATTGCTGTTGGTTTGAGACTGGAAACATTGGGTGCTTAATGCTTTGAAGGGAGCTGAAGAAGGAATTCCATTCTGCTGGGAAGGAGATGCTGGATTGGAGCCCTCTGGGTTGTATCTCTTCCTGAACCTTGTTATCAATCAATAAAGCTATCTTGGTTTTCTCCTATATACTGGTGTATTTGTATGATTGCATTAGTATATTTGATTTACTTCTAATCCTGAATCATTTGTGAATATGAATATCTGCCTTTGTGTTGTGTTCTTCTCTTGTCGCAAGTAGCTGTTCTCTTGTCACAGGTAGCTGTTCTCTTGTGATCTCGTTGGAATCAAGTAGTTGTTCTCTTGAGCAAGCGAGGAGGCAAGTAGCTGTGAACACCCAAAGAGAAGAGGATCTAGATCGAGGGACAAACGGAAGACAACGGTAAGTCTATCGATCTCCCCTCTTTCACATTTCATAAAGGAAGAAACCAAAATAGCTGTATCTGTTTGTTGCTAAGGCGCTGTCACACCTTAGGTGGATAGGATCGTCCTGCATAGGCATTTTTCCCCACAACACTTGGAACACTTTCATGGATAGCGAAAGATCCAGACTAATGGTCATTTTCCTAATCTGACAAAATCACGTGTAGCAGATTGCCCCCTAAAGTGCAAAGTCAAAAGATATGTTTGATGACTGAACTTCTTTATCATGCCAAGGTTCAGGTTAGAGACCGTAGTTGAAGACCTGAAACAATTCTTTTTTTCTTAAGCAAGAGTGGGTCCTTCTATTCAATTAACTAAAAAGGTTACATAATGTACAATAAAGACAAAGGAGGTGTGGCCCACCTATATGACAGGCCAACCAAAGCCTTTGTTACCGAGACAGCATCTCAAACAATAGGCCGAGGGCCCACAAAACATTACAAACAGTCCTTCGTAGACCGTGCGATCTTCCTCCAAAGATCTAACGGTCGAGAATCATTTTGGGTGGCTAACATGCTCACCCCTTATCCTCTAACTCAGACCCGATGAGCCCAATGAACCGTATTTAACAAGAATTTCGGGTCCGTCTAGGGAGATAACCTCTGAGCACTTTACCTGCCCGAAATCCACCATATGCGCGTGATCCCGATGAGGCCATGCGACTAGCATGGAACTTAACCATTGATTCGGACCCGAAGCTGGATTAATATCCCGCCTAAGTAATTTCGGGTCCGGTTTCCTTGTTAGCTTTCTTGTTGTTATCCACATGAAATGCATGGGATTGCTGCAATTTCACCAACATGCTTCCCTTTTATCTGAATCCATGTCCCAATGAATCAGGGTCCTGTTGTGGCCAGCAACAACCCCCCTTCTTATTTAGTGTTATTCTTAATACTAAATAAGTGGGGACCCTTAGAAAAAAATTTAAAAAATCAATTAGTGCTTAAATTTCCTTTTCGAATAAAAGCTTACTAACATAAGCTTAGGAAACCCCCTTGAAAAATCTAAAAAATCTAAGTTTTGTGATAAGGTAAGACAAAATCTTTCCTTAGGAAATATCGCATCACAAAAATATGACAGGATACCACCTTAGAAGCCAAATTCCAACATTGCGAGATCGCGATACGCGATAAACAAATATCACATCGCATACATCAAGCACAACTTACATTTAAACACTTTAATTTTCCGATATGCGACGACGCCGATCGCAAATCGCATTTCGCAGAAAACAGAATAACAAAGATTGTGATATATCACATTCCTGTGATCTGCGATATTGCGATTTCACGATATTAGCGACAGTGCGATAATGCGATGTCACGAGCGATCAACTCAGCGATGTTATGATTATGCGATGTTCTGATTTGCGATATAGCGAAGAAAATCATAAAATCGCTTCATCGCAGATCTTTTGGGCGCGTGGTTCAAAAAAGTATTTTCCATAAACTGACACCTGGTTATGCACTTTAATGCTAATAAATGAGTTAGTTGCCAGTTATTAATGGAATATGGCTTCGTGCTTATCGACAAATCATCTCACGTAAGGTGGTATAATTTATGCATATTCAACATTTAAAACTTTCCCATCACCCTGCCTTACCATTATTTTCACTTCACTTGTGAATTGTAGGAACGAAGAATAGAGAACGATACAAAGCAATACGCAAGAAATTATGGGAAAGAAAAGCAAAGCTCTGAGCTCTGAAGAGAAAGAAATGGCACCCTTGTATAAAGACACGGCCTGTAACAGAGACGTAGGAATTGCTACATGGGAAGGCATGTATAATTTGTTTGAGGAGGAGAATCCCAGAGTAATAGAAGTTACTGCTACTGTGGGCTCACATAGTTCTTCTGAGGCATCCATCACAGAGCTAGCTTGCTCATTCTTGCACTGGATAGCAGCAAGGCCCAAAATTCTCCCATATACGGACATGGTTAAGTGGATACTGGACAACGTTGATATCAGAAATAGACAGTTTAAAACTTAGGGTCAAGAGCTTACAGAATCATTATTTTCACAAAATTTGAACTTTATATCCGCTAAAAGGAAAAAGCGCAAAAGGCGAAAAACGCATCAAGGAAGCCCGGATCAAGAAACAGAGGTAGTTTCTGATGCGCAATCGCGCATCGCTGAGAAAAATTTCTCGAAAAGGAAAGCTTCTAATTGCTCAGTCACCTACAAGCCCCAAAAATTGCAAGAAAGCAACGATAGAGACCGATTGGAAGCAGAAGGCTCAAGAAAAGGCAGAAGCAATCCAAGGGTTAACCAAGTTGAACTGGGATTATTACTGGGCATACTTGGTAAAGCCACATAGCCAGTGGATGACTCTTAAGTGTATTATCAATTCGGCCGAAAAGATGGCGCCAGCTCTTGTCGATTTTGTTTTCTCAGCTTAGCTAAAATCGGAAGTCGGCCAGCCGACTCTTCTCAAACAGATGCTGCATGCGTGCGATTTCAAGGACCAGATACAGAAGTAGTTTTAATTTTAGATTCAATTTTAGTTTTAATTTTGTTTTATTTTGCCTGAAATGAGGACGGTCATTTAAACCGCATCCTACATTTTTGTAATAAGTTATTTTTAGAATTAGTTAGTAGTATTTAAACCCTTCTCATGCATTTAGAGAAGGGTCCTGAAATTTGTCAAAAACTTATCCCCAAAACATGCACTTCTGTACCCTTCTCTGAGGAGGTTTTGATGAATGAATGGAACATAATTTATTGATATTTGTAATTGATATCTGCTACTGATGTTGCACCTTTTTACTCTTAGTTGATGTTTGATCAAGAAGAGATAAATCATTATCGCTTGAAGCTCATGAGTAGGACTAGTTATAAATGGTACTTATAT
The DNA here is from genome assembly GCA_031772625.1 of Pinus tabuliformis. Classification (NCBI taxonomy): domain Eukaryota; kingdom Viridiplantae; phylum Streptophyta; class Pinopsida; order Pinales; family Pinaceae; genus Pinus; species Pinus tabuliformis. The sequence continues at coordinate 1,919,178,502 of CM062819.1, read as the reverse complement.
CTCTTAACTATTTCTGCCCTTGTGTTAAAGTGATTTTCATGTTCAGTTATTTATATATTGATGTATGAATGCCTGAGTTATCATTTGGCACTTTTGTACGGTGATAGCTATTTATTTATGCTTAATGTATGAATAGCTTATTATGCGATATGTTTTTCACAACTGTTTCGTCTAACTTTTTATACGAAGTGGTTCATATTTATTGAATTCTTTTCTCATAACAGTTGAATGATCTTTATTACCAGTTGTTATTTGAAATCATTTTAGATCGCATAAAAGAAAGGTTACACCCCGGGTTAGTGTAGATTTAGATATTTCTGCTTATTAGAATACAATTTCCATATTATTAGATTAGAGTTAGAGTAAAAGTATTCCATTTAGAAACTGTTAGAAAGAGAAATATCAGTCCATCATACACACACACACAAATTGGGAAACTGGTCCCATATCCCCAGTCAGACCCACTATACCAAACGGAAAAGGAGCTGCTAACCAAGGTCTGGACCGGGTGGGTATCCCCCTTGTTGTAGACCCGATTTTCGGGGCTTCAACATATTTGGAACTAGAAGGAGGGCCTGAACTATGAATGGCAAGAAAATCTAAATCTAAGTACCATTCTGAGAGTAAATCACCCTCACCATCTCCCCCGACTTCCCCATTGCATTTAGAATCTTTAAATCTAGATTTAGAAGTCGCTGGAGCAAAAGCCACTGCTACAAACCCTGACATTTCAGAAAAATCTACTATCGAACCTCCTGAAGTTGAATCTTTGATTCAAAAACTTCAGCGATTTTCTATATCTCCTCAAAAATCTAATAAATCTCAAGGCAGCGTGACTTCGCAATATAACCCTGCTCATCCTCTTACCAGGTTAAAGAGCGAAAAGTTTGGTGTTCAACCAACCAAATTACCTCTACCTACTAGGAAGAAATCAAGAAAGTCTCTTAAAGGATCCGATAGTGATACTATTTCATCATCATCATCCATCTCAACCTCTTCACCGTGAAGTCAACCATCCACTCCTCCACTTCAGATCATTGTCCATCAGCCTACTGGAACTTCCACAACTCCTTCTCAACCATCTGGAGTCGTAATATCCTCATCTTCTCAACCGCAGGGATCATCTTCTGCACTTTCCTCTGTTAGTAGTTCAGCGATGGCCCAATCTCCATGGAATAACCCAGGGGCAGTCTTAATGCCTGCACCCTTGAGTCAGTTACCGACCCATCCTGAAAAATGGTTGCCTAAGTTTAATCCTGAGGTAGGCATGCTAGCGAAAGAACATATAAATAACTTTATGCTATCCATAAATCTCAATGGAGTTGTTAATGAAGATGTTGTTGTTCGAATTTTTCCTTATACTTTAAAAGGAACAGCTGGATCATGGTATTTCTCATTACCATCTAGATCTATTACTAGTTGGGACATCTTCCAAGAACAATTCCTGACCAAGTTCGGTGATGACAGGTCTACAGCGACACTGATCAATGACTTGTCTAACCTTAAGGCCGAGTCAAGAGAACCTATCAAAGATTTCAATTTACGTTTCAATAAAATCTTAAACAAAATTCCTACTGCTTCTCAGCCTAGCGAAGAAGTGCGAAGTGAATGGTACATCACCGCTTTACCATCAAACTTAGCAATCTTTGTTGATAGGGCTAACAAAACAACCTTAGTTGAAAATATGAAAGAAGAAATAGCAGTAGAGAAACGTATTATGGCCCTAGAAAAGAAAAATGTGATAGAAGAACAAAAATCTAAGAAGGTTTCTTTCAAAGAAGATCCCAAGAAAAAACAACCGAAAGATCCATTCGATTTAGAAGGATTACAAAAAGTTTTGAAGACCATGTCTAACGAAATGGTTGACATTAAGAAACAAGTAGCAGAAACTTCTTCTAAAAAGCCATACAGGCCTTTTAAAAGAAATCCTTCAACCGATTCCAAACCCCCTAATGCAATTACAAATGCTGAATCAGAAGAAGAAGAAGAGGAAATCGCTACTGAAGAACATACCGATGAAGAAGAAGTTGTAGAGTTACAAGGTATGTGGGATTTCATCCTCCCAGATGAAGAGGATCAAGAGGCATTCCTGGTTAATACTCGCAGTAGAAATCAACTTGATCCTCCTCAACCTACACCTAAGCCAAAGAGCACAAGCTCGATGACTAAGGATAAAGTCACAGCCAAGAAAACATCACCTAAAGCGACTCAAACCAGCCCAGTCCAAACAGACACATCAACTCCATCTAAAACGCTAATCGTTTCAGATGAAATGGAGTATAATATCATAGAAGATATGAAAAAGACTAGGGCCAATATTACTCTTTTTGAATTGAGCAAGTTAAAACACCAGCAAAAAGTACTTTTGAAAGAATTACATGCTGTACCAGTTGCACCTTTACCAGCCGCTGTAATCTCTCAAGCTTCCCATGATATGGGAAGACCTCCAACTAATACGATGAATAAGGTTGATCCAAACGATATTGCCTTAATTGGAGGAAGATCAAGATCTCATACTCCCCCATTTCTCCTTACTTATGAAATTTTCAATAAAAACGTGCATAATTTCTTAGTCGATTTTGGAGCTTCATCGAATATTTTACCAAGGTCAATATGCGCAAAATTGAATGTTCAACCACAGAAATCCGTTGTGTGCATAGTTCAGCTAGATCGATCGCAAGTCGAAGTGATTGGTGAATTAAATCAGGTTACCATAAGGCTGTCATCCAACCCAAAGGTATGTCAAGTTATCGACATTTTAGTTGCTGATATTCCGGAATTTTATGGCTTAATTCTTAGCAGAGATTGGTCAGAAAAACTTCATGGATACTTTGCAACTGACTGGTCGCATATGTGGCTCCCTTACTGTTATCACAAAATCGTGTACTAAGGGCTGCTACTTAGTAAGATCTCATGAAACTGTTTCAGACCAGGCTTTAGACTAAGGTTTAGCCTCCTTAGTCAGAGAGGGCTCTCTCACAGATTTTTGATAACATTTTGGTGCGTCTGCCGGGAGCCTGATGATTACTCATTCCCAAAGTTTTAAGATTGAATTTCTGAAGGTAGCAGGAGTTCAAAGTGGTTTTCAAGGCTGCAAACCTACCTTGGCGACTCCATTGTTGAAGAATTCAAAGTTCATACATTCATGGTGATTCCACTGGAGTTATGAAGGACCCAGAAGCTGCCATTCTTAGTTCAAGGTATGCATGCATAGATTTCTCAGGAATTCATGGTTTCCCAAATCATTTTCCCAAGGATGCATATTTTCTAAGGAATGGTCCAAAATTCAATGGAGAAGATTTGAGTTTAACGTTGAAGCATATAACAGATTTTTGTCATTTTACTGAGCTTCTTAGGGTTAAACATGAGGATGTTTGCATTATGTTATTCTATGATTCACTTCAAGGGAAATGCAAACGATGGATTGAAAGTTTTCCTATCAAATCCGTTAAGTCATTTCAAGACTTATGGCTTATGTTTTTGGAGGAATGGATAGATAGGTCAGAGGTGGTGGTAAACTCTCCTTCAGTTGAGGGTTTCAAACAATGGAATGATGATCATAGTAAAGAAGAAACAAATGAATCTTTTTCTTTGTCCTTATCCTCATATCTGAAATCCTTTGACTGCAAGGCAGAGGATAAGATGAGCTTTTTGGATGAATTTGCTGAGGACATTGAGAAAGAAATTGAAGGTTTAGAAGGTCAAATTCAAGCATATAGTTTTCATAATCATGATAATTATTTTCAGCAGCTTTCTATGACAGAACATAAGGAGAGAGTATTGTTTCCTTTCTCTTTTACAATTGAGGAAATGCACACTGCTGTTGAAGGTCAGCTTGCACAACCAGAAAGCTACAAGAATAATCAAGCTGGTCATGTATTCTGGGATCCTATAGCTGATTACATTGAAGAATTTTACACTCCAGTGTTTCAGTTGTTCTATAAGGATCAGAGACAATTCCAGTGGCAGTGGTCATCAAAATATCATTGTGGCTCTGAACTCCGATGCAGTCAAAGAAATCAAACATTAGATAAGACAAATGATTGGCTACATTGGAAATTTCACATTGATTGAGCTGAAAAAAGTTTGAAATTGTTAGGGTAGGTAGGTAGGTAAATATAAATAAGCTCAAGGTCAACTGAGCATTTTTCAGTAGATGTAGCTTTCTTTCTCCTACAGTCATGCTTGTCAAGCAAATTTCTGTTTGTCATGAGTGGATAAGGCACTGGATCTGCATGTTCTTAGTGTACCACAAGGGCACACTATCCCAAGTGGAGCCACTGTTATCACTAAAAATTTTATTGCCAAAATTTTTTTAGCCTAGCTTAAGGACAAGGTGTTTTCGCAGCGCATGAATCCTTTTTAGCAGTTTCGCAGCGCTACCTGTTTAGGTGGTTTCGTAGCGCGCTACGAAACTGGGGATTTGTTCAAATCCATAGCAACTGTCATGCAAAATAGCTCTGGGGTGGATGCATTTTACAGGTGGCATGTTCTCAAGCTCCTGCATGTATGCTTGTCATCAGTTCTGAATCTGAAGGGAAATATTACAGGTGAAGGAGTGTTTTGAGTGGGATGGTAACTTTTATGCTTTGCATCCACCACTGTTGCCAAGCAGAGACAAGGGAAAAGTCTGAAGTGTTGCAGCTGCAAAACAACCTAATCCCCAAAGGTGCAGATATAACAAGATACAGGGACTACATTAAAGATCTTGGTAAGAATGAAAGGGTTGAAGTGATTGCACTGCCGAGTTCCTTAGTGCAGCGTTCTGTTTTTCAAGATGCACTAGATTTGTTGGTTTCTTCAGATGCTCTGAAGGCACCATCTCATCATAGGGGAAAGTATGAACCAACATTATATGGCAATTTGCTTGGGAGTCTTCCTCTTTCTTTGGAGGCATCAATGCTTGTCATTAAGTTTGGTCAGTGTGGGTTTCTTAGAGAGGGTGCAATAATTGGTTTATTGATGGATGCACGACCAATGCCTATCATACAGCCATTTGGGCAGCAATCTTTGTTCAATAAATATGTGGACAGCTATTATAATGATGCTAATGGATCTGTTGGTTCTTCATATCATACAAAGACTCTTATGGCAAATTTTTGTGCAATTCTGTTTTGGCAACGGATTTTGAAGGACAAGCATCGATTGCAACGACTCATTCAAGTGGTTGGCAATGAGATCTTCACAACTCAGACACATGATTTTGCTTCAATTGCTCCTAGGCTTGAGCAGGAGTGGTCTTCTTTCCACCATTTGGTGCCATCATCACTTCGTGCTATTGCTGAGACATGCCCAAGTTTCTCTGCATTTTGGAAGGTTCACCATTGTATTGCAATGATTATGATTTCAAGCACACATGCTTTCTCTCTCCAAGACAACGTGAAGCAAACTTGAGTTTTTCCGTTGGCACTGAACTAGCAGATGATATTGTAACAAATGTTTGCATTCAGGCTTCATGTGTTGACTCAAGGTCCTGTCATCATGATATTGAAACAAGGCAAATAAGGCATATTTCTCTGTTTTAAGTTGTCAGCTTCCAGGAGGTATTTAGCGCGGCTGAAAGAATATTTTCGAAAACTGAAAGAGGTTTTTATTCCTAACAGACTGAACTAGAAAAACCTCCTTCAGTTTCCTCAAATCCGTTACGAGCTGAGAGAAACGAGTGACTAAAGGTTGCGCTACGAAACTGCTGTAGATGCAGTTTTTAATTTCCTGTTTTACACATCTTTTTCAAGAATCGATTCTGGGCAGCTGGAGTAGTTTTTCAAAAAAACAAAAGAGGTTTTTGTTAAGAACGGATTGGTTCACAAAAGCCTCCTTCAGTTTTTCCAAATACGTTTTCTGTGAGAAGTTATGAGCTCTGTCCCAAGAGCTATTTTTCAGGCAGAACAACAGTTTCGTAGCTGTAATGAAAGGTAGCAAAAGCTTTGCTAGTCAGGTAGATGCAGTGGCTGAGGTGTACACCTGGACGGTTCCAGCCATCAAACAAGCCAAACATGTCAGAAAGATGAACATAACCCTGAGAGTTAGAAACAAAGTTTTGAAGAAAGAGGTTAGCAGTTTGAAGAAGAAACTAGGTAAACTAGCTCATTGATCCAAGGGGAAATTTGCTTTCCAAGTTTTGATAAATTTTGGTTTCCATCATTTTGAAATTTTTTAGATCCCTAACACCTGTACAAAGTAGCTGAAGAAATCATGAAGTTAAGTCAACAGTGCTTTAAGATTCATATGTTCTGTTTTGCTAAAAAACAGCAGTTTCGTAGCGCGCTACGAAACTGCTGTAGATGACTGTTTTGTAAGAAAACAATGAAGTTGATGCTGAGGTCAGCAAATTTTGAAAGGAATGCCTCGAGGGCAGGAAAGAGACCATACAAGGCTATCTAAGCATTCAAAGAATGACAGGTGTAAGTGTTGGAGAAAAAGGTGAAATATTTTGTTTTTTGCTAAAGTCTTCCTAAAGCTACTTTATGACCGAATTATTAGGGTTCTGGTAGGGTTACCGGAATTTTGGGTTGGACACCTGTTCAGTTCACAAAGCATCCAGATCATAAGGCATATGGTGTTATGTGTGGTTATTAAAGGTATTAAATAGCTTGAAGCATGTTCTTTTGGAAATGAAGACCGATGGAAGGCAGGGACCGTGAAAACAGGGCACACATCTTCACCAACTAATGAGTCATCTGCACAGCTAGAATCCAAGGCAGCTCATTCAGTGAATGCCTCTCCAATATTTTTCGGCCACTACAGAAAGGGTACAGGTGTCAAGGCTCAGGAAAGCATCATGCACACGAGGAGATAGACTTTGAATTTCAATGTGATTAGGACTCTATGTATTTACAGCACAATACCTTTGTATTTAATAAGTTTGTTTAGATATAGATAAGATAATTAATGATAGGATATCGAGCTCCCCTCATGCTGGAGGAGGAGACTCAAGGTAGTTTGAGTTTTGTTTTCCTATATATAGGAGAAACTCTGATGTAAACAAGGTTGGAGATTTATCAAAGAAACAGAGTTTTCATATTGGCTTATGTAAAAGACTTTGACAGTAATAGAAAGAGTACTTTTTCTTCCCAAGATTCATCGTGTGTTTCAAATGCTCAGAGTATATGTGGTTTGGTATTTATTCTTCTTGTTTTACAGCTCACTAAATATGCAATCACTCTGAATTCACCTAGTGCTCAGACTTCCTGTGTATGTTTTTTGAGTTGAGGTTCTTCTTGAGAAATGTTCTGAGTGTTTTAGACATTATATGCCTTGGCTTCCATGATTGAGTAGCTAATAGTTTACTGCAGAAGTGTATGACTCCATGAGCCCAATGGAAGAAGTCTAGTTTTGTTGTTCCAACCAGCTTAAAATTCATCTACTGTTTAAAGAGTTAGCCATCTTTTCTTGTCCTTAATGCATATCAAAAATCTGTGAGAGAGCCCTCTCTGACTAAGGAGGCTAAACCTTAGTCTAAAGCCTGGTCTGAAACAGTTTCATGAGATCTTACTAAGTAGCAGCCCTTAGTACACGATTTTGTGATAACACTTACAATGGTAAACCAAACCAAATAAAATTTGAACGCGAACGACATCAAAAACACATAGTAATAGAACTCGAGGGAGAAAATGAACCAGTAACATATAATTCTAACATCATTGGCAACTATTTAGTAGATTCTTTCCTAGGAAATTTTAATGTTCATACTTCACCTTACTTAGAACATTCTGTTTTATCTCAAGTAGAAAATTTCTCTCAAATAGATAGTTCTAAATGCATTAATTTTATAGATAGTCCTGTAAATAAATCTTTGTTTTGGAAATTATTTTTTGATGGTTCTAAGTCTAACGAAGGAGCAGGAGTAGGATGTGTGTTAGTAAGTCTAGATGGAGATAAAACTATGCTAACTTTCAGACTCGAATTCGAGTGCACCAACAATACCACAGAATACGAGGCTTTAATCCAAGGGTTATACAAAGCAATCGGATTAGACGTCAAATACCTACAAGTTTTTGGAGATTCTGAAATTGTAATCAGACAGGTACGTAATACTATACACTGTTTATCAGGTCATTTAAAGCATTACCAATCTTTAGTTGAATATTTGACTGAACATTTTATAGCATTTAATATTTCATCAATTCCCAGACTCTAGAATGCTAGCGCAGACCTCTTAGCCAACGTAGCTTCCAAGCTCATTCCTTTAGAAGATTTTAGCCTTGACCGATTTTCAATTGAGTTAATTTTTAGACCATTTATTCCTGATAACATTACTAATTGGAGGATTTTCAACGATGATCTTGATATCGTGAGTTTTCTCACACCTAAAGGATCCTACACCAATCAAATAATTGATGAAGACCAACATGACCAACAATTGCAAGAGGATAATACTAACAATGTTATACCTAAATCAGTAGTCAAATTAGAAGACCTTTATGATTTGAAAGATTGATTCAAAAGATCTACCAATTCAAAACTCCAAAGTTCAACTTTGAATTATGAATTAGTAAATCTAGGAACTGATGCCAAACCGCAGAATATCAACCTAGGCCTTGGCCTAGCCCCTGAAGAAAAATTAGCGTATATTCGTCTCTTGAGACAATACAAAAGTGTCTTTGCTTGGAATTACGATGAACTCAAAACATACAACACCTCCATCATCCAACATACTATCCCAATGATCGATAATGAAAAACCTGTCCAACAAAAGTTGAGAAAGATCCATCCCAATTTAGAAAACCAGATCAAAACTGAACTCAATAAGTTATTGAAAGCCAAAATAATCTTTCCCGTTAGACATTCTAAATGGGTCTCCAATATGGTGCCTGTTAGAAAGAAAAACGGAGATATTAGAATCTGTATTGACTTTTGAAACCTTAACAAGGCCTGCCAAAAGGATAATTTTCCTTTGCCCCCCATGGAACAAATATTGCAGGCAGTTGCAGGCTCAGAATTAATGTCATTCTTGGACGGATTCTTAGGATACAATCAAGTGTTGGTTCATCCCAATGATCAATTAAAAACTACATTCAGAACTAAATGGAGTACATACGCTTATCAAAATATGCCATTTGGATTGATTAAAGCAGGTGCCACATTTCAGAGAGCCATGGACATTGCATTCAAGGGGTTAGTTAATAAATCAATGGTAACCTATTTGGATGATATAACTGTTTATTCCAAGAAACGAAACAACCATATTAGAGATTTAAAACAAATCTTCCAACATTGTTTAAGGTATGGGATTTCGCTTAACCCGAAAAAATCCTTTTTCGCATTAAGTGAAGGAAAACTTCTAGGATTCATAGTGTCAAAATCTGGAATTCACATTGATCCTGACAGAATCAAGGAAATTTCTGCAGTACCCCTACCTCACAACAAGAAAGCCATGTGATCTTTCGTCGGCCAGATTAACTTTGTAAAGAGATTTGTTCCAGACTTTTCAAGAATCGTGTCTCCTTTACAAGCCATGATTAAAAAGAACGCAAAATTTAAATGGGGCCAAGATGAACATGAGGCATTCAATCTGATCAAACAAGCAATTATTAATGCTCCATCTTTAGCAACTCCAAATTTTTTCGATCCTTTTATATTGTATACATTTGCCTTGGATAGATCATATGCTGCGATACTCACTCAAGCAAATCAAGAAAAGGCGGAAGCCCCAATTGCTTTTTTCAGTTCCAATTTACAAGGAGCTGAGTTGAATTATTCAGATGTGGAGAAACAAGCTTATGCTGTTTTCAAAGAAATTAAACATTTCAAACCTTTTTTACTCAAAACACATACCAAGATCATAGTACCATTTCCAGCGGTAAGAAATCTTCTTGTACAGAAGGATGTGGGTGAGAAAAGGGCCAATTGGGTTACTGCCTTACAAGAATATGATGTAGACATCAAACCAGCAAGTATTGTAAAAGTTAAAGGCTTTTGAAAAATGCTGGCCAGAGCATCGCTAATGTCCGAAAATCCATCTGCAGAGGTACAAGTGTACGAGGTAAGCCTAAAAGATGTTGATTCATTATATGCTGATATTATTTATTATCTAAAGAATGGATATGCTCCTCCAAACCTCGATCATACCAAGAAAAGAGCCCTAAGGTTAAAAGCCAAACAATATCAACTCGTGAATGACGTTCTTTTTAGAATAAATTATGATTCTGTTCTCCTTAGATGTCTTGAGAAAGCTGAAGCTGAAAAAGTCTTGCAGGAACTCCATGATGGGCCAGCAGGCAGACACTATGCCAGAGATGCAACTGCTCACAAAATCTTATGTGCAGGCTATTACTGGCCCACATTATTCAAAGACGCTCATAATTATGTAAGGAAATGTCAAGTCTGTCAAACCGCTGCTGGGAGACAAAAGAAACCATCCTTGCCACTGCAACCAGTTACCATTGAATAGCCTTTTGATCAGTGGGGATTGGACATAATAGGTGAGATCGTTCCTCACTCTTCTAAACAGCATAGATACATCCTTACAACAATAGATTACTTTACTAAATGGGTAGAAGCAGTTCCACTCAAGACGGCTAATGCTGAAAATATCATCGAGTTCATAGATCAGTTCATAATCACCAGGTTTGGGTTGCCTTCCGCTTTAATGTTTGATAATGCATCATATTTTTCTGGTAATACAATGACTGAATTTGCACTCAAAAGGGGTTTCAAGCTTAAATACTCTGCCAATTATTATCCACAAGGGAATGGGTTAGCTGAATCTACAAATAAGAACTTAATTAGGATCATTAAGCGAACCATTGACCAAAATCATAAAAATTGGCATAAGTCTTTAATATATGCTTTATGGGCAGATCGAATAACGCAGAAAGCCTCCATCGGCACTTCTCCCTTTAATTTAGTTTATGGGAAAGAAGTGGTTCTTCCAACACATCTGGCAATTCCCTCTTTAGCCTTGGTTCAGTATATTGATGAAGCACCAACTTCTTCCTTACAACTAAGGCAGCTGGAATTAATTAAGTTAGAAGAACAACGAGAACGGGCTAAGATAACTCACGCCCATCACCAAGCATTAGTGAAGGCTTCTTTTGATTCAAACATGATATCCAGAAAAGACTTTCAGATGGGAGATCTAGTTTTAAAATGGGACAAGGCTCATGAGGAAAAGGGGAAACATACAAAATTTCAAAGAATGTGGCTTGGTCCTTTTCAAATCATAGAAGTCATAGGTCCGTCTACTTTCATGTTACAAGATTTAACAGGGAAAAGAGATTCTTTACCTGTTAATGGTCAGATCCTTAAAAAATATTTTCCATAGAAGATCATTCTTCTATTTTTGTAGAGTAGTTGTTTTTCTTTCCATAATAAAATCGGTTGTAAATGGTTACATTTGAGATTCACGAAAAAGACACAAATTCTCTTTTAGATTTTGTTTTTTCACTTGTATAAATAGAATTCTTTCTGAAAAATTAATCATTACTATTGAAAGATACAGTTAAAGACTATAGGCCTAGAAATGATATTAGTTTCAACTGTATAAATTTTGATGAAAAGCCACCTTTAGTTAGAAATTGTTTTATTTCAGTCCAATGAAAGGTATCAATAACAAAATGAAAATTCTCTGTAGAAAGGCTCTTTCCAAAAAACTCTATCATTGTCGTCCAGAGTTGTCTTAAGGAAACAATGACTTCCTCCCCACCTAGGAAACTACAATATTCAGAGAATGATCCAAAGATACACTTTAACTTAAAGAGTAAGAGGTCTCATCACGAGCCGACTTATCATGATCATAGATATTATAGCTTGCTGACTTTGCCAAATACTGCATACCACAACAGGGCAATGACTCAAGATTGTTGCAATCAAAAGAAAAGGGGTATCATCATGAGCCAGTTTGTTCAACAAAATTATAAATCAGTGAATGACTGTGTCATGAATTGGCTACCAAACCAAGACATTGTTCTTTAAAGATAAAAAAGAAAATGAAAGCAAAAAGTGTGGAAATGGATTTTTCTTTGAAAAGTTGTAAATTTCTCTAAGTGGGATAGAGGATCATTGCTGGATAATAGGTAACCCTGTCGAAGCTATAAATGCTTGCTGGAAACAGAGGCTCTACCTACGACAAATGAGCATAATTAAAATTGATTTACAGAGAAGACTTTGTTTTTATCTTTATAAACCAAGTAATGGCTGGTGTAGATACAAGGACTAGCTTGAGGGAGTAAATGATTAAAGTTGGAAAAAGAAGAAACGAAATATAATTGATAGGCAAAAGCATAATGTACTTAGTCTTTCTATAGTAAAGCTTAATTTTCTGGAAAATTTTCTGTTTTGGAAGTTTTGAAAATTCAAAATAACAACAGAGATAACTGGTTCTCCCAAGTGAATCACCAATTTTTGTGGCCAGCAACAACCCCCCTTCTTATTTAGTGTTATTCCTAATACTAAATAAGTGGGGACCCTTAGCAAAAAATTTAAAAAATCAATTAGTGCTTAAATTTCCTTTTCGAATAAAAGCTTACTAACATAAGCTTAGGAAACCCCCTTGCAAAATCTAAAAAATCTAAGTTTTATGATAAGGTAAGACAAAATCTTTCCTTAGGAAATATCGCATCGCAAAAAGATGACAGGATACCACCTTATAAGCCAAATTCCAACATTGCGAGATCACGATACGCGATAAACAAATATCGCATCGCATACATCAAGCACAACTTACATTTAAACACTTTAATTTGCCGATATGCGATGATGCCGATCGCAAATCACATTTCGCAGAAAACAAAATAACAAAGATTGTCATATATCACGTTCCTGCGATCTGCGATATTGCGATATTGCGATTTCACGATATTAGCGACAATGCGATAATGCGATGTCACGAGTGATCAACTCAGCAATGTTATGATTCTGCGATGTTGCAATCTGCGATATTGCAAAGCAAATCGCAAAATCACTTCATCGCAGATCTTTCGGGTGCGTGGTTCAAAAAAGTATTTTCCATAAACTGAAACCTGGTTATGTGCTTTAATGCTAATAAATGAGTTAGTTTCCAGTTATTAATGGAATATGGTTTCGTGCTTATCGAAAAATCATCTCACGTAAGGTGGTATACTTTATGCGTCTTTGGCATTTAAAACTTTCCCATCACCATGCCTTACCATTATTTTCACTTCACTTGTGAATTGCAGGAACGGAGAACAGAGAACGATACAAAGCAATACACAAGAAATTATGGGAAAGAAAAGCAAAGCTCCGAGCTTTGAAGAGAAAGAAATGGCGCCCTTGTATATAGACATGGCCTGTAACAGAGACGCAGGAATTGCTACGTGGGAAGGCATGTATAATTTGCTTGAGGAGGAGAATCCCAGAGTAATGGAAGTTACTGCTACTGCGGGCTCACATAGTTCTTCTGAGGCATCCATCACAGAGCTAGCTTGCTCATTCTTGCACCGGATAGCAGCAAGGCCCAAAATTCTCCCATATATGGACATGGTTAAGTGGATACTGGACAGCGTTGATATTAGAAATAGACAGTTTAAAACTCAGGGTCAAGAGCTTACGGAATCATTATTTCCACAAAATTTGAACTTTATATATGCTAAAAGGAAAAAGCGCAAAAGGCGAAAAACACATCAAGGAAGCTCGGATCAAGAAATGGAGGCAGTTTCCGATGCGCGATCGCTGAGAAAGTTTTCTCGAAATGGAAAGATTCTAATTGCTCAGTCACCTACAAGCCCCGAAAATTGCAAGAAAGCAACAATAGAGACCGATTGGAAGCAGAAGGCTCAAGAAAAGGCAGAAGCAATCCAAGGGTTAACCAAGTTGAACTGGGATTATTACTGGGCATACTTGGTAAAGCCACATAGCCAGTGGATGACTCTCAAGTGTATTATCAATTCGGCCGAAAAGATGGTGCCAGCTCTTGTCGATTCTGTTTTCTCAGCTCAGCTAAAATCGGAAGTCGGCCAACCGACTCTTCTCAAACAGATGCTGCATGCGTGCAATTTCAAGGACCAGATACAAAAGTAGTTTTAATTTTAGATTCAATTTTAGTTTTAATTTTGTTTTATTTTTCCTGAAATGAGGACGGTCATTTAAACCGCATCCTACATTTTTGTAATAAGTTATTTTTAGAATTAGTCAGTAGTATTTAAACACTTCTCATGCATTTAGAGAAGGGTCCTGAAATTTGTCAAAAACTTATCCCCAGAACATGCATTTCTGTACCCTCTGAGGAGGTTTTGACGAATGAATGGAACATGATTTATTGATATTTGTATTTGATATCTGCTACTGATGTTGCAGTTTTGTACTCTTAGTGGACGTTTGATCAAGAAGAGATAAATCATTATCGCTTGAAGCTCATGAGTAGGACTAGTTATAAATGGTACTTCTATCTCTTAACTATTTCTGCCCTTGCGTTAAAGTGATTTTCATGTTCAATTATTTATATATTGATGTATGAATGCCTGAGTTATCATTTGGCACTTTTGTATGGTGATAGCTATTTATTTATGCTTGATGTATGAATAGCTTATTATGCGATATGTTTTTCACAACTATTTCGTCTAACTTTTTATACGAAGTGGTTCATCTTTATTGAATTCTTTTCTCATAACAGTTGAATGATCTTTATTATCAGTTGTTATTTGAAATCATTTTAGATCGCATAAAAGAAAGGTTACACCCCGGGTTAGTGTAGATTTAGATATTTCTGCTTATTAGAATACAATTTCCATATTATTAGATTAGAATTAGAGTAAAAGTATTCCATTTAGAAACTGTTAGAAAGAGAAATATCAGTCCATCATATACACACACACAAATTGGGAAACTAGTGCCATATCCCAAGTCGGACCCACTATACCAAATGGGAAAGGAGCTGCTAACCAAGGTCCAGACAGGGTGGGTATCCCCCTTGTTGTAGACACGATTTTCGGGGCTTCTACAGGTCCATATTCTAATATTAATGTAATTAGGGTCCATAAGTGTATCCTTGGCCCACCTAATCTTGTTTGTATTTTCCGGCCTGAGAACCATTAGTTTATAAAGTTCCAGGAGCAATTTCTGGCCTGAAGGCCAAATGCAGACTTTAGAGGGGTACCTGACCTCCTTCTCGTGCTTTGCCATATACTGCTTCCCCTTGTGGACCAAAATTCCTTTGTCTCCCTTAGTCTTCATCCTACTTATTTTCCTTGCTCTGATAGAGCTCTCTGTCTAAGGTCGCCTGTCTGGAACATTCTTCCCTCAAATGTCCTTGGGGAGTCCCTATCCAGTCATATCTTATATTGCTTTTGGAATAGAGCACGCCTTCGTTTGCCAAAATATCTGCTAATCTATTGGTTGTTCTGCGCACATGGATAAAACTAAGGGTTCTCATGTTTTGTAGGTGGGATTGAATACGTTGATAGACTTGCAGTAACCTCCAGTGTCTCGACACTTTGTCTGGTGCTGATCCATTGCCAATTTTCTTGATCGAATTAATTATCAATTCAAAATTAGCTTCAATTATGATGTTATGTAAATTTGAGTCCCTCAAGATTTCTAGGCAATGTTCCATGGCCATGAGCTCTGCCATATTATTGGTGGCCTTCCCCAAATGATAGTGAAAGATGGTTTTTATGAAACCCTTCTCATCTCTTATGACTCCTCCATACCCAACCATACCAGGTTTTCCTTTTGAGGCTCCATTTATATTGCATTTCATAAAACCCTGAGGTGGAGGTTGCCAGGATTCCTTATCAGCTGTTATATGACTTACTGTCTTGTTTGTGCCCTAGGGGGAAAGCCCCTGCAGTCCCAAATTTAAAAGCATCTGCTCATCTTGATCTTGAGGTTGGTTATCAGGGAGGTTTTTTAATAGGGTCCCTATAATCTCTTTGATCTGTCTTATGATCTGAGTCATGATGCTCTGCGGTGACCCAATCCTGTTCTTGAAGATTCGTTCTTTCCAGACATCCCAGATTATAAAGCCTGGAACCAAAGCCCATGCTTTGTTGATTATTTCATTTGCAGAGAAATTTTTCCTCCAATTCTTCAAAGTACTAGTGATGTTGCCAATGTCCCTGTCTGTTTGTCTAAAGATTGAAGCCACCCAATTCCATAAGGTGGATGTGAATGGGCATAGGTTGAGAAGGTGTTCCATAGTTTCTTCCTGTAATTCACATAGCTGGTATCTGGATGGACCAACTACCCCTCTTTTCCTGAGGTTTTCCCAAGTCGGAATTTTTTTATGCTGCACTAACCACATGAACATTTTAATTTTCATCTAGTTTTGGTTTTGCCATAGGTCCTTCCATACTTTATAAAGGTTTGGGAAGTCGAGCCCCAGGGCTATTCGCTTGGCCTCTTTAAGGTTAAATTTTCCTTCATTGTTTCTACCCCATCTTAGTTGATCTGAAGATGTTGATATCAAAATCTTTTTCTATTCCAAGATGACTGTAAGAGCTTTTGCCTGGGCTTTCAATGGGGAGTCATCACTGTAAACTAGGTTCTTCCATTTTCTCCATTTTCCATCACTTCTTTCCTGATCCCAAAAGTCATTTACTTTGAGTAACCCTTTGTCATCAATTTCATTCTTGAGATTGAAAAATTCTTCTTTTAACAATTTAGGTTCCTGTTGCCAATTATCCTACCAAAACCAAGCAAGCTTTCCATCTCTGATCTCCTAGAAACTATGTTTATGAACTATGGCCCTATTCTCCCAAGCTTTGTTCCAAATGTGTGAGCCTTTGATGAGTCCAGACATCCTAATATAATCCCTTTCTTGCCAATTGCTTGCATATTTCTGTTTCCATACTTTGGCCCAAGGGGAAACCGATTCTTTTAGCCATCTCCACCATAGTTTTGCCCCCAAGACTTTGTTTAGGGTTTCAAGGTCATCAAGTCCCAAACCTCCATGTATCTTTGGCTTACATATTTTATCCCAGGCTACCAAAGCCCATTTCTTTTTCTCTTCCCCTTTGCCCCAAAAAAAATCCCTTTGGATATTTCTGATGTGTTGCATTACTCCTTTAAGCACTGGAAGGACTGAGAGCATGAAGATGGGGACAATTTGTAGGATAGATTTTGTAAGCACTAGCCGTCTTGCTATATTCAAAGACCTATTAGTCCATTTCCAGATTTTGTCCTGTAGTTTATTAGTAACCAGCTCCCAAACTGCCTTGCTTAGAGGTTTTTCTGTTAGAGTTATTCTCAAATATCTGGAGGGTAGCATATCTCTTTGGAAGTCTAGAATTCTGGTGAGGTTTCTCTGAATAGAAATATCAGTATTAAAAAAGAAAATTTTTGATTTGCTTAGGCTTACCTCTGTCCCTGTAGCCAAAGCAAAGTCATTTTAGGATTTGTTTGAATTCTTGAGCTTCCTTGACCGTGGGTGTACCTTGCAGCATGGTTTCATCCACAAATTGTTGATGAGTCAAGGCATCCCCATTTAAAGTGAGCTTGAGACCCTAAATTTTTCCTTCTCCTTTGACATATTTAATCGCGTTGCCTAGCCCTTCCATCATGAGAATAAAGAGGAAGGGCGAGAGCGGATATCCTTGTCTAAGTCCTCTGGAGGGCTTAAAGGTCTTGGATGGTGAGCCATTTAGCAGGATTGAAAAACTTGGGGTGGTTACAAGGGCCATTACCCATCTTATCCAGTTATGGTCAAAGCCATATGCTATCAGTACTTCCTTGATGTAAGCCTAGCTCAACTTATCATAAGCCTTTTCTAGGTCAAGCTGAATGATCATAGCTGCCTGCTTATTGCTTTTAAGTGAGTGAACCACCTTGTGAGCTTGAATGATGTTATTAAGAATTTTCCTGCCTTCCACATATCCAGTTTGCTCCTCAGACACGAGAGTTGGGAGCAGGGGCTTAAGTCTATTCACAATTACTTTTGAAATAATTTTATACACCACGTTGCATAATGCTATGGGTCTAAATCTATCTGGTGTGATAGCATTCTCCTGCTTTGGAATAAGGGCTATGAAAGAGGTGTTGAGTGCCTTTAGAACAATTTTGTTTTTCCTTGAGTCCTCCACCACATCGAGGATATCTTGCTTGACTATTTCCCAGCATGCTTTGAAGAAGTCAACGTTGAAACCATCCGGACTTGGAGCTTTCCCATTTTGCATTTCTTTGATGACTTCACTGATTTCCTCTTCATTCACTGGCCTATTACGATTATAATTTTCTTCTCTTGTCACTAGCTTAGGAATGTGCTTTGTGAAGTCCTTAATAAATTGAGATCTGTTTATGAGAGGCTCCTCGACTATGCCTTGGAAATGCTGAACCAGAACAATTTCTATTTCTTGGTGTGTAGTGAACTATTTTCCTTGAGTATCTTTGATTTTTGAAATCCTGTTATGCGACCTATGATCCATGGTAGATTTGTGAAAAAACCTTGTATTCCTTTCTCCTTCTTTTAACCATTGTACCCTCGATTTCTATTTCCAGAAAATCTCCTCTTGCTTGCATAAGCCTTCCCATTCTTGTTGAACATAATCCGCTTGTTCCTTACTCTCCTCGGTGAAGCCCTCTATAATGAGGGTTTGGTTAATTTCCTGTAGTTTTCATTCTGTTGCTTTTTTGGCTTCAAATATATTGCCAAATTCATTCTTATTCCAATATTTAAGCCTTTGTTTGATGTGTTTCAATCTCTGATGCAAAAGGAACATTTTAGTACCCTAAACTTGCATATCTTTTGTCCACCATCTTTCAATATTGCTAATGAAGTCAGGATGGGTAAGCCAAATGTTTTCAAACCTAAAAGGTCTATTTCTTGGAGTTCCTATAAAGGATGCTTCAAGTTGAATAGGCCAGTCGTTCGAGCCTCCAAATGGAAGTATCATTGCTACCAAGTTATGGCCTGTGAGGATAGGGTCCTCCAAGATAATGAATCTGTCAATTTTATAGGCTACTTGAGATGCTCCTCCCCTCTTATTATTCCAAGTAAAGATGCCATTACTTGTCTCTATATCTACAAGAATCATGTTGTTTATGAAATTCTAAAATTCTATAGAATCTCTGCCTAGTGTTCTAGTCCCCCCTTTTTTTTCTGATAGAGACCTGATCATATTGAAGTCTCCTCCCAGGATCTATGGGATACTCGAATGTCTTCCTCTTAACTCCTCCAATGAGGTTAGAAGTCTTAGTTTATCTTCTGGCTTTTGTGGACCATAAACATTTGTGAGAAAATAAACTTCCTTGTCCCCCAAAGGTTGGATGACCACTGATAAATAGTTCCTGGATGCTTCAGCATCTAGGATACCAAGTTTCTGAGGGTTCCAAAGTGTGAGAATTCCTCCTGCTACTTTGTCTGCTTTAACTTCTAGATATTCATATTTGATAAGCCATTTGCTATGTATCTCTCTTATTTTGTCTACTGAACATTTTGTTTCCTGGATGAAAATCATATCTAGTTTTTCTTCTTTCATTCTATTGCTAATATTTCTTTGTTTCCTTTTACTTCCTAGACCCGTAATATTCCATGTTGTGAGATTCATTAAGAAAGATTTGTAAATGAGTAACTAGTTAGGTCTTTCATCTTACCTGAATTGATCATGAGTTTTCCACACTCTATTAGCAGCTCATTCTGTTTTTTCCTACCTCTTTTCCTGCCTGGGTTCCTAAGAGCTAGTCCCGATGTTGCCTTCATTGTTTTAACCCCTTCGTTGTCCTGACTATCATGGTTTCTTTTGACCCCCGAACATTTTTCCTGAGTTATCCATAGGAATAGTTGTTGCACTCTATTAAACTCCTCTTGAGGTAGCGAATCCATTCCTTTGGTAGTTCCCTGCTCCAAGAAATTTTCCAGATCTAGATGCTCCCTATCCAGAATATCCTGCAGTTCATGATCCTCTGTTCCCACCTCACTCGGGGTCATTTCTTGGTCCCTGTCAAGTTCCATAGTGTTTGGTAGATCCTCCTTTTGTTGGTTGTTTTTATGTAAATCCTCTATGCTATCTTCCTTTTCCTTCTCTGTAGGGTTGTCCTCTAGTATCTGGTTCACTTTATCGTGCTCTTATTCTTCTTCTAATACCTTGAACCTATTATGACTAAACTACTTTTCCTCATTGACTTTCTTCTGGTTCTTTCTCCCTCCTTTACCTCTGCTCGCCACTTTGTTAAAGCTTTCATTTTCTTTCCCTAAGGTTGCTTTAGTTCTGCTTTCCATTTTGTTTAAGGGGTAGTCTCTGAATAGATGCTCGTGTTCATGGAATTTGCGGCATTTGAAAGGAACATGATCATAGTTCATCGCTTGCACCCATTCTTCATCAAAAACTTCTAAAATTATTTCATCCGGTAGAGCTCCAGAAAGGTCCATCTCTATGCATATACGGGCAAAGGAGGTGTACTTTCCTCGCATTGTGGCCTTTGATATTTTTAAAAAATGCCCTAATTTATTTCCTATTTCTTTTAACTATTTTGGCTGCCAATAATCTAGAGGTAGGGAATAGAGCCTTACCCATACCAGGACCGAAGTGAATGTCTCACTCTTCGGGACAAAATTCATCACCCAAGGCCACATATAGAGGCCTGCAGCAGCATAGAAGTAAGGCCCTCCTTCAAACACCTTGTCTTTATCCTCTATGTTTGTAAAAACTACAGTGAAGAAACCCTTGGATCCAAGGTGCAGATCTATATCCCCCTTAGGTTTCCAATGATTCTTTATCCATGCATGTAAAGCCTTCTCCGTTGGCCATAACCCCATGAATTTACAAATAACTGCATAAGTCGCCATGTGTTCCCTATGAGCCTGTAGCGTTGGATCACTTAATACCACTCAGGGTGTGATGGTTGCCCTAGGCTTACATGGTCGAGTCCGAGTTTTGGTGTCAGCATTCTGATTATCTCCCCATATTGGCTTCTCTCATTTGACTTCTTCCTGTGTATCTTCCTGCTCCTGTGAGCTTTTGTTTTCCTGTTTCCCTCTTCCTAAAACCCTAGTTTCAGCCCCTAGTGGTTTCTTGAATCGATTAGAGACTGCCTGAATGTAGGAGGGAGTGGAACTCTCCCCTCTCGCCTCTCCATGGTACCCAACACTGATATTCTGCTGCAAACCCTAGCTCTGCAAGTTTTCTACCAGCGCCATAATCATGAAAATATTTCAATACAAAATAGTTAGGAGACCTGAAACAATCAATCAAATGTTATAATGCAATATAAATCATCATTGAGGTAGACATTTCCATACTTAGAGCATAAATGTCTGAGAGAACTAGTATGGAAATACAGTTAAATATCCATTTCAACATAAAACACAATATGGACGCAACCATAAATGGATCTATGTTTACAATCATGAATATTTAATCACTCCAAGCAACCTGTATAAAACTAGATCCAGGGTCTTGATCTCCGTCTCTCAATTTGTAGTAAAAATCTAACCATGTGAGTCAATGGCTCGTAGTCTAACATGGCAGAAATCACTTGATTACTGGTCAATGATGTAAACCGTTAACAAGCACAAGAGAAACCACCAATAATGACAATGGTTCTTAAGTCACTTGTAGTACAATCTATGAAGTGAGAAAAGATGTCCTGAAGTCAAACACTCATAGAATCATTCAATTGAAGGTAAATGATGAGAACGTGTCATTGAAGGTGAGAAACCTTCCATTAAGGAATGTAGGATCCAAGGTACTGAGAAAGGTTTCTAGATCAACTTCCTAGATAATAAGTTGAAGTTGATAGGAAGCGACTTGTCATGGGAGGGCCTAGGACACGAAACTCATGTCAATTTTTGAAGAAAAACAATTTGGAGTAATCCAGGACTAACTTAGGGATGGCCAACATGGTTGAAGGCTATGAATTTCAAGGTAATTTTGACTGAGGTTGGACCTCTCTTGAACATATTAGCGACATGACATTTTGATTTGGCAACATTTAACTGAAAAACAATACCCAAACTGACTGAAAACATTCAATGAGGTATAGTAAAATTAGAGGAAAATGGATTTCCCAACCTGGACACAAAGGTGATAGAGTGTCATGTTCAATAGCGACATAATTCCTTTTACAATATAAACAAACTTTCTTTCCCAATTCCCCCCACCATTACTGTCAAGTACCTCTTTATTTTTGGCATTTTTGAGGAGGATAACATATGCTTGTCTAGTAAGCTCATCCTTCAGAGGAGTCCTTCAGAGTATTTTTTAATGAACCCTAGGTAGGAGTGGTTCGGTCTCGTTATGATTAATGAGTCCTACACTATTTAAGTTTTACAAGTCCAATGAAGGGGTAACTCGATGTTGTTTTCATGCTTAAAGAGTTTGAAAAGACATGAAAAGAAAACTTGTTCAATTAGTTCAATGTAGAATTTTAATGAGCTTGGAGAAAGTAAAGCTTGGTGTTTTTCATCTTTAGGGAGTCAAGAGAAAAATGCGAGTAAACTCCACAGTGTCATTTTTCATAGATTAGTCTCTTAAGCTCGAAAAAGGGTAAAATAATGGAGGAGAGAACTCTATTGAACATGAATAGTCAACATATACCTTTTTCATAAATAGTCTAGTTCAATATATAAAAGGGGTGGACTTATACTAAATAGACAATTGTTCATTTATTTTTACAAGTTTGAATAGTCAAGTACTTGGTGATGTTTTCATGTTTAAGGAGTCTAAAAATGGATTAAAGAGAACTCATCGGTTTTTCTTTTTCATATTTTTTCAACGAGTTCGAAAAAGTGATGAAAATATACTCATCACCAAAATGATTCATTTCAGTAAGTAACACATAAAAACGAGATTTGTACAGTTTCTAGGGCTAGAATCATGCAAATCCACACTGGTCTTCAAAAACAATCACGTACAATGCTGAGGGCTTTGAGAAAAACAGAAAAATCCTAAAGTTTTGTAAAGAAATCACCACAATGTTTTCTAATGATCCTCCATGTTTATTTTCAGGGTTTTGATCTACAAAATTGGAGTGGATTGAGCGTGAACATAAAGAACAAGATGTGGCATATTTAAACCATCCACAAATATTACAGGTTTTGAGAAACTGTGGCCTATACAAATTTTTCACAATCCCAGGCATGAAGTCCGAACTAGATTTGCTGGAATGGATGGTGAGAAAATGGAATGTATAGGAAGAGTGCTTCATGATTAGGGATCATAGACTCACGATAGATATTGATGACATCTATTTCTTGTGTGGGATCCCACGTCATAGACTTGACATTTCTTTGTATGAGCATAGACTAGGTGGTGAAACAACAACCACTTACCTAGCACAACATTGTTCTTTAGGGTCTGAACTTAAAGACGGACGCATTGATATCAAAACCATTGAAAAATTCCATTTGAGAACTATCGGTTTTATAGTTTCATGATTATGTGGGAGTGCAACACTTCACTTACTCACCAAGGCTCAGATGTATTTTTCCATAGAATGCTTGTAGCCTACATAATTTAACTGGTGTGAAGGGGTAGTTGCCAACCTCAAAGGGAAACTAACTAGAGTGAAAACTGGAAAACTCAGAAATTTTGGGTATCGTGCCTTTGTTATCTCGTTCGATCTAGAGAGGATCCCCTTCTTGCCCCACGGGTATCCATAGACGCAGGAACCATGAGATCCTCATATGATAAAGTGGGTCATGTTGATGGTGCATCAAGGAGGTGGTGACATCCCAACTGTTTGATATACTCCTAATCTATTTGGATGGTTGGAATGTCAAATCATTATGATTAAAGACTTTCCACATGTAGACATGGATTACACAGGTGATCAGATATCCCACTTCCAGCTGGGATGTAGTGGGTTGACCTAGGTAAAAAACTTCATATTTTGGTTATTTTATATTTTTTGTTTTTTGTTTTTGTTTTTTGGCATCCAAAACTAATTATTCGCAATGATCATGTAGATGTGGACTTAGGAAGACCAGTAGGACTACGCATGTTCGCTAGGTGTGGTAAGCATCCAACAACTCCCACGGTACAAAACCCCGACACAAAAAAGGATTTGTCTAAGCTAGAGCAAAACCTAGAGAGATGGACCCTAGACATCCCAGATGTTGGGATTGATGAATTGCCTCTCCGCTACCAGAGGCACACCGTGGGGGTTGCTGGATGGATTAGTCACTTGCTACGATGAGTAGCTCACACTATTGTCTTCTACCATGATCATCATGCACAACTGCCAGGATTAAGGCTAGATTTTATTTTTTGATGATGTATCAACATGTTCATATAATAAAGGCCACAGGGCCTCATGTATTTGGATGAAATTTTGTAAAGCCACACTTTTTACAGACATTTTAACTAATGAAAACTACTTTTATCTCAATCTATCTTCTACAATATATGGATCAATATTGTTTTTTATTTCTTTTACAAACGCCAATTTAACACATAATTAGCCAATACATCAGTTAATGTGTTTAAATGTCTTGGAATGTGTTGATATTTGATGTAAGAAAACTATTTCCAAGAGATGAACCCGCAAAAACATTATTAACATTGGAAAAATTATTACTAAATAGACATCGTTTAAATGTAATAATATGAGTTGAGAACCTAAGATGAATACCAAATGAAATGGCGTCAGATAATAGCTTAATAACTGCACTATATTTTACGATGTTATTTGTTGTTCGACCAAGGCATATGCCATGAATAGAAACTAACTCATTAGTAGGCGAATAAATGATCCAAGCTTCAGAAGACAAATTCTAAGTACTACGAATAACGCCATTGACAAAGCTAATGTAAGTTTGAGGGAGCGTCGACATCTGCAAATCAAGTGTAACACAAGATAAGCAGATGAAATAACAGAAAATCATAAAAAGATGCTAAAATTTCTAGACACAAAATATGATACAACAATATTAAAGTTCTTCACTGAGTGAATTAGGAATAATATTTCTTCAAGTAAAGACCATTTCTAGGCTTTCCTAAAGAAATGTCGTCATAATCAACTAGCTCATAACCCCCTTTTGTCAGTACATGTTTTTCAATATAAGGATCATGCTACATGGGTTCAAATTTACCAACACCTAATTTATCATGCTCTTGATCATAGATCAAGACTAGATCACCTTCTGAATATAAGCGAGGATTTACATTTTGATAAAAATGTGCCTTAACTCGTTTCTTATGAGCCTCACTAGCTAATGCAACATCATGACGAGTCTCATCTGGTTGTGCCAAGTACAAAAAACGTTCCTCCTCTACAGAAGTGGCTGGTAATAATTCAGTTGCTAATTTTAATGATGGTATTTCACATTCAATAGGCAAGACTGCTTCCATGTCGCAAACCAATTGGAAGGGAGTAAAACTAGTCAAAGTTTTTGCTAAGGTACGATATGCCCACAAGGCTAAAAAAACATCAGATGCCAATTTTGTGTATGAATTCTGACAATCTGTTTAATAATGGTTGTCAAAACCTTGTTTACGACTTCTACTTGGCCATTTTCCTATGGGTAATATGGAGTGGAACTATCATGACGCAAGCCTAGCTTCGTAGTGATTTCAATCATCATAAAGTTTTGAAAATGGCTACCATGGTCTATGATGATGGCTTGTTAAACCCAGAACCTAGCAATCACATGATTGAATATGAAAATAGCTTTCATTTCGCCATCATCCTTATATAAGGCATCGCCTCAACCCATTTCATAAAATAATCCATTGTTAGGATAATGTACCCATGCCCCCTGGCCGAGTGAGGGTTACATGTAAAGAAATTGATGCCCCATTTTTGTAACAGCCCATGTATCAAAGCGTGGTTGTGCTCTTCTTGGGTGAAGGTTCTTTCTCATGCATGCATGTCAATTGCATGTGCATCTCTTACACTTTCATTCCATGTTCTTGTTGCTTTGCATCATGTTGATCATGATTGTAGTAAGGTTGTCATAACGAGCTTGATCTGATTTTGTGGGATGCATCATCAAAATTTTATGATTGGTTGCATATGGTTATATGTCACTTACATGTTTATTATATGTCACTTGACTACATCCTTGTATGTCAGGTGCATTCTTGAATGTTTTGATTACATGTATCAGTCTTGTAGGTTGATTACAAGAATTGATCACTTATGCTTGACTACATGCGTTCATACATATGTGTAGTTGATTAGGAATTGCTTATGCATGTTGATAGTTGCATGTGGAAATGTGTGCAATGGAGTAATGGTTGTTGTCATGCATGAGGTCACAACATGCATTGTTGATATGGCCTTACATTGATGATTGGACCCTAGCTAGAATGGTATTTATGTGTTGATACACTTATTTGATATATGTCTATATGTTGTTATGATTATCTTATACATGTATTGTGTTGATTTGATGATCTTGCAGACAAGGTATCCTCCCCAAATTATGCTAAGGTACGTTGGTTTATTTTGATTTGGTTTAGTTCACATAGTGTTGGCTTGAGGGGACCTGACCCAGGTTCAGAGTTAATTAGCCAAACAAATCCCTGTACTACTGGCCCTTTTGGCAACAACCCGTGGAGCGTGGACTAAGGTCTCACCCGAAGCAGTATGGGGGTATGTTGGAACCAAGTTTCCACACCCTTGAGATGTCTGAGGGGTCGATTTAGTCCAACTGCAAATAGCTTCACGTAGGTTACTTCGCACGTTGTCCTGACCTGTGAGACCTTCGCGATCTGTTATAATCACCTTCGCGTAGCCCTCACTAGGGGCTAAGGTGATTTTGTGATGCCCTAGCAACGATCTGCATTACTTCCCCAAGTTATACCAGAGATCTTACTTATCTTCTTATAACATTTAGTTATCTTCGCGTAAACACATACTTTATCTTATATTCACTTTATCAACACATTCATATAAGTTCGCACATGATATAAACAATAGAAATGCAATTTATATCCGATACATTCAATGCACAAAACAAGAAAGGATACATAGAAATGATGTAAACTTCTCTTTATTGCTTCTCCAAAGGTTACAGGCTTGACTCGCCTGGCGCACTCAGCTGCAGACTACTAGGCCTCTGCACACTCTGCTGTAGAGCCTTCTCCTACTCTATGACCCAAAGAATCGACTCTACACTTAGATAAGACTCAATTCTCCATCTATTGCTTCCACTTCTCTAACTTATTTACAACTTAGAGCCTCGCTCTATTTATACAATCGTAGATCTCTAAAGCCGACATTACATTTACAAAAATGAGGGCAGACAACCCTATGACTCATTTACAAGTTCGCACTCAGTGCCCACAAAATGCGGAGTATCTACATCGGATTTGGTCAAAATCTGGGCTTTAAGCCCCAAAACTTGCCTTGGGGGATCCTGCACCCAATAGACCCCGAACACAAACATCGTGACTAACCCTCGATTCACTCTGTTGGTGCGGAGATCTTCGCGCTGAGACCTCCCAACTCTACTTGGACTACTGTAAGGTCGGCAGTGCACTGAGCAACTGCCTGTTGTACCTCCTACATGCATTGTTCAAAGACCACAGTATCTGAACTGCTTCCTTGCATTTGCTCCTACCTTCCCTGCATCTGCACAAGCTTGGATTCGATCGAGGTTGTAATGACGAATGACTCATCGATCCAAGGTTGGACGCGTGTCTTCAAAATTGCTTCTTTGTGTTGCGCCGTGTCTACCTTCTCCTTAAGCACTTTTTCCATTTGCATCCACGCAAGCCTCTGTGTAAGGGATACCATTTGCACAGTCCCTTTTATATCATCATATTGTTGTTGTAGCTCGCACGCCTCTGTTTCTAAGTGTTGTATGTTCGGGTCTTCTGGTAGAGTGGTGAGGACCTCGAACGAATCTTCCAACATTTTGGTGCAGTCCTTAACTACACTGCTGATATCCTCCATCCCTGATGTAATGGCACTGGAGCACTATTCCCTCACCTCTAGAGGAGTTGAAGACTACGCCTGCAACCGCAACTTTGCTATTTGAAGGTTAAGCTCCAGCTGAACCTTAGCCATCTCTTCTCGCGCTTCGCGCACCCCTGCTTCTAACCTCTAGATGTGCACCTCTACTGGTGCCTCTGCTGGGATGGCCAACTCAGGGACCATCTGGCAGACCTCCTCAACCACCTGCACCATCTGTCAGTTCTGCGCCACTACCTCATCATGATGTAGGCTCAGCTGTTCCATATTAATTTTCTACTCACTCAACACCTGTAGTGCGCGACCCTCCCTAGCCTGCAATTCTACAGTCACTCCATCCTATAGGACATAGAGTGTCTCCTGAGGGAGCACAGCCATGTTGATCCCTACTCCCTTCAACGTAGTGACCATAGGCCTGTCGGCCTCATTCTCTATAACCAGTGCCCCCTTCTAGCAGCACTATGGTGTTGGTCATGTAGGCGAGCGACATTTCCTCGGCCATGATCGTTCCTACTACAGGGCTGGTTGAGAGAGTACCAGCATGAGGAGTGTGCACTTGCAACTCCTGTATCTATGCTCGGAGGGCCCCCAACACAATCATATTCTCCTCTATGAGCTGCTAGAGGGCCTCCCGATGACGTCGCGCATCGTCTCCCCTATATCATGAAGATCTCCTTCAGTGAGGGTGATCGGGTCGAAATAAGTCTTAGAAGATTTTGACTTCTTTCACAGCCCCACTTTCTCTCTCGGGCACTGGCGCTTCAACTGTGTAGATGTTGTTTCTATGTCTGTGCCACCTTCCTCTGTCTCGGGCTCTTCCTTGGGCGACGACGACTTATGGACCTCGTGCTCCTTCTTTACTACCTGTTGTTGTTCTGTGGCTACCTTCTGCTGTTCTGTTGTTGCCTTCTACTGTTCTGCTGCTGCCTTCACAACGTCTTGCGCCTCCTGTGCCTTTGCTACTCTTGCCTCTTTTCTTCTCTTTTCAACCAACTATGCCATCCGCAGTTTTGCCTCCTCCTTCTTCCGTTGTGTAGCAGACTTTTCTGTTTCCGTCGTGAAAATGGCTAGAGCGCACCACTCCAGTGGCCATGACTCAAGCACGGAGAATATGACATCATATGTGGTTAGGTATAGAAATTCATTCCACTTCTTCGCAGGGTCCTTTCGTGCCCTGATGTACATGTGATGGAAGTCCGCCTTGAACTCCATGAAGCTTTGTAGGCTATTGTAGATAGTGGGCGATAGCCGTGGCTTGTGGCTAATCCCCATTGTGATGTTCATCTCCATTAATGCGTCTTTAGTGGCCCACAGTGAAGCGTACTTCGCTGCCTCCAAAAGATCCCACGCAATTGTGGGGAACTAGCTGTCCTCATGCAATTCCCAAGCCACCAACACTATGGATAGCAGAAGCCATGCATAGTGGAATGTCTTCCCCTATTCTTGTACCTCACGGTAATTCTCCAGGAACTACTTCCACAGGTAACCCGACTAGTAAAATTGGATGCCCTCTACACATTACGCGGAAAGTGCTACCACTGGCGTGGGCACCTCATCTACGTGGCACTTCTGCATAACCTTGCCAGCCAATATCTGGGTCACAACTTTGACTACCTTATTGTTGATACTGGAGATCACGTACCCTCTCTTCTTCTTCTCGATCTCGAATTTTGCCTTCATGGCCTCCGCGATGGCCAAGTCGTTTTTCTTACCCTTTGAAATATCTGCGGGGTCCTCCCCCTTACAAGGGAGTCGGGTAATTCTATGAATCAGGTGGTCCGTGATGGGGATGGGATCCTCCAACCACAAACACCCATCATGCACCAGGCAGAGTAGTTGCCTGATGACAAAGATAGTTATTGGGGCATGATGGTAATGCGACACCCAAAGAAGGTTCAACAACCCTGCTTTCTCTACTTCGCGCAACCACTTGTGCGGCTCCAACTCTATGACTCCCACCACAGTTTTTTTCTTCAGCTTCATGAGTTGTGCGGTTGCCAAGTGTGGGAACTTCTTGTGGTCCGCGAGATCCCAGGCTTCAAACTTTAGACTCGAAACCCGTCCCAAGTGCGCTCCTTCAAAAACGATATCATTAGTTAGTAGCGGAGTCTGTAGAGAGCTCTTGCTCTCATCTAGGTCCTTGGGTACCCTTGCCTTTCCCTTCCATGGAGGAACATACACGAGCAGCCTGGTTAGAGGGTCCGCACCCTCAGTTTCCACCTCCATGTCTTTGTCCTCCTCCTCTTCGACAAGGATTTCTTCAAGGTCTTCCTCCTCCTCATCAGTTTCTAAATTAACCGCTTTCTCCTTTTCTTCCATGGTTAGTTTAGTTCGCAGTGAGTTTCGAGGGGACATGCACATTGGAACCATGTTCTTCTTATCTTTCTTGGGTCTCAGCATGTGCGGTGATTTAGGGATTTGCGTGACTATCCCGGTGCTCTCAAGGGCATCTCCTATTGTCATGGCCTGCGTGGCCTCTTTAGCGGTCATTTCGCCGCTATCAATGGCTTCCTCTGGTGTGGTCATACTACTATTCCAAAAATCTCTCAATGGCTCAGGTAAGTGCTCAAACAACGCCTTCAACTTCAAAAAATCAAACAAATCTGGGTTCATAGATCTCTGGGTGCGCAATAGCTCGATTCTCAAATTGCCAACTGTTGTTTACTGGGCAGCCATTTGCAATTTATAGTGTCTTCTGAATTCAAATTTGACCATTCCCCCCAAATTTGGTTCATTAATGATCCCTTGGCGGCAGATTTTTCCAAATCTAGCCCATAAATCCTGCCTTAAATGCCTGCCGCCCGCTCCATTTGGTCTCAAACCAAGCATCACATCGTGAATAGTGACTTTAACGGTCACTTTCCAACCAACCTGCGTGACAACGCAACTACTCTTGCGCTGTCACGGACTGTGTGACACTTCACTCCTGCGTGGAGCCCTAGCATCGCGCAGTTCTCGGGTAGAGTAGTTTATAGTCCTGCACCTCCTTTCAATTACCTGGAGTGCTAAGACTATGCTTCTTGCGGCTAGTCAGATGGGAAGAGTTCGCCATTTAACTTCACTACCAGTTACTTTTCTTGGGAAGAGTCCGCCATTTGACTTCACCAACTGCATTGTGCCCCTATCCGAGGTTTCCTTAATAACATACAGTCCAATCCAAGGCATCAAGCTGATCAACTCTCGGCGGTAGTCCCCAAATTTTTCAACGTAATCGTGTGCATCCTGTTTTATCACCACAGTTTTATTATCAAGAAAGTTCTTCTTTATTCTTCCTTAAGCGTCTTGACTTCTTCTTCCGCCATGGCGCTTTTATCCCTTAACCAAACTCTATCATTCATGAGCTCTTGAAGCCTAAGAACACCCTATTGAATCTCTTCATTAGGTCCCAAGCATTCTTCTTCATCCAACTGCATGACCCCTTCTCGCAAGGCTCCGTGATCTTTCATATCCGTGGGCGTTGCTATGCGTGAACTAGGCATGATATACTTTATCGGCATTACAATGTTCGCTCCATAAGATAACCTAGAAGGTATTTGTTTTGTCAGTTTCTTGCACATTGTCCTATAAGCTCATAAAACTATTGGTACGCGTAGGTCCCAATCACTTCGATGCACATTACATACCTTGTTGAGTGCTTCGCACAACACGTTAAATGCTTCTGCGTGGATAACCTTTTGCGCGATCGTTCTCTCCACATTATGTCGTTCCAACTTGAGGAGTTGTTTGCATAATTCCCCCCCCAACACATGCTTATTGACCGTATCTCCCAACACGAAGTTCATGTGCATTTGCGTAGGTTGTTTTCCATATGTCAACATCCACCTAGCTAGATGTGCGCGCGGTTTACCCTGCCCATTGCATTTATCTGTCAATCACACTCTAGGCTTCCCAAACTGCGTGTGCATCATTCTTCTGCATTCGCACTAGTCCTCATAGCCCCCTCTGTGCATACCCCACCACCTCACAGGTGTAACGTGTAGTACCCAATTCAAGTCCTGGAAACATTGCTTTTTTGGCACCTCCCTTTCGAATTTGTCCAAGAAATCATCTACCTCGCTTAATCCATCATAAGTAGGGAGATCTCTCACTTCTGTTGATACACAGCGCAGTGACCCTGTCATCATGTTACAATTAAGCGTGGTTACCTCGTGTGACCAATTCTACCATCGTTCTACCTCCTCATCTGAATCTGAAGTGCAGGAGCTTTCGCGCTCCCATGATATTCGTGCATCACCGGTGGGATTTACATAGTCTTGATCTTGTGCGATTATCTCATAAATGCAGTCCAAATCGTCGTCGCTTTCATAGTTGCACACTGAATCTTTGTAGCGCGATCCCTCAATAGGGTCCAAGGGTATAACTATGCGCAAAGACTTCTTCTAAAAAATCATCTTGCACTTCTTCAGATTAATCACCTCGTTCATGTCAGTGGCCCAATCAATTCCTAAGGGCACAGGGTAGGGATTGATGTCATCAACAATCTCTATTACTTCAAAGTTTGCTAGTGCGCTCACTCCCTCAATATCCACGGTGATTCCCTGCAATCTCCCCATAGGTATTATCTTTTGTTGGTTCGCCATTCGTAGTTGGATAGGAGACCATTTCAGCGTAGGCCTCCCCATGCACTCCCATGTCTGCTTCGGCAGAATGTTCGCATCTAAACCTAAGTCCATAATTACTTGTTCCATCTCATATTCTCCAATCTATGTGGTTAGCCTCATTTCTCTCCCTTTCCTAGTCTTGTGTTTTCCAATCTTCCGAACTACACGCAGTTCTCCTGGTGCAGTCCCAACGCATCTATTAATGAGTTCTTGCAATCCTTTTACAGCCTTACCGTTGCACAGTAGCTTCATGCATGTTTTCAGGAACGTCATAAGCATAGATGGGTCCATTTCCGGCTCTGTTCTATCTTTGCTTCCTGAAGTGAAGGTATCAACAAAACTCTTCTTTGCTTCCATGAAGGTTTCCTTAGCGCACTCCAAATCAGACTCCACTTCCTTTGCCGAAGCTTTGTGAACCCAAGTGCTATCTTCGGGTTGTTTGCCTTTATCATCTCTCATCGTTATTCCACTTCGGAGCACAATGTTCGCATTTGGATCTTCCTTGCGTGGCTCAGACTTCATCATCTGCAGGTTCTGAGTCCGGGGGTGTGGTAGCACTCCCTTGTCGTGTATTCTAGCTATCGGCGTAGGACAATATTCCGTCTCATGATCAAAAAAGGTACAATACAGACATGATGGAAACATTGGGTTCGTACAACCATGGGAATAATGTCCTAGCCCTCTGTAATTGTAGCATACCAACTGTCCGCAACCGCGTCCAGGTCCTCATCCACCTCGGCCTCGTCCGCGCCCCTGAAATCCTATTCGCGCCACTTTTGAATTTTGATCTAGGGGCCGAGATTTGGCCTGAACTCTGTAGGTGCGAGTTCTATCCGTCATTAATTCATAGCTTCTACAAGTGTGCTCATTGTGTCCTACTGACCTACAAAAGGTACAGAACAACTGTTGCGAATTCTATGTATACTTCTGCGGCAAATGGCAGTTGTCCGTAGCATAATTTCCATCTATTTGACAAATCAGGCACCACAAAGTAGGCGTCACACTTGGTCCTGCTTGTGCTTCCGGCCTTAATTGCATTGGTCCTCCTCCTGCGAGGTAATTTGTGAACAAGGTGCAATGGTCCTTATCGTGACCCTGACCCTTACATTTAATGGACCATACCTCTTCGCGCACTTCTGGTCGAGATGTCATGTCCTGTTTCAGACTCTGCATTTCAAGGCATAAGTTTTTAAACTGCGCGTGGATCTGTTGAACTCCCAAGTTAGGATCATGTATTAGGGTCTCATGTAGCCTCATCGCGATCTCTAAGGCCTCTTCCTGAGTCATTAACCTCTGTTGCGACAGCGCATTCCTCAAATGCAGCGTTAGCGATGCTACAAACCATTTGTGGTGCTATCCATCCGTCAAAGTCATATTAGCTTTGCGAATCATACACTTCAATCTCTAATCCAGCTCCCAAGGAGTCTCACCTAATAGAATTGTGATCTCTTTGAATCCAATGATCGACTGTGCTTCTGACTTCGACCTGCCAAATTCTATGTTTAGCACAATTTTGATATCTGTGATCCCCGCATTCGTATTGTCATTAGAATGCTTAATATACTAGGTTAGTGCGTGGTCCTGCAGGGTGCTAACCAGTGTCACTTTCTTTATATTGTCATCTGTAACTCCCTGCGCTTCCCATATGGCTCTTATCACAAACCAAAATTGGTCTGGATCCTCATTTCCTACTCCCTTGAACATAGGAAATTTTATCATGCTTTCCATGTTGACTCGCGGTGGTGGAGGAGGTGGTACTGGTGAAGATGGAGGTGAAGCTGGTGGTGGTGTGGGTGGGGGTGGTATGCACGGAATCCTTTTCCTTATTAAATGGATCGAACTTCGTGGCAATACCTTCGCGAGCTCTTCCTCGTCCCCTCATGGAGGTGAAATCAAAGGGCTATTCTTTGCCCCCTTACTTCCTTCGTTTTTGTAGGTTGTTCAACTTCGCTTAGCTCCAAACATGAAGGTAATTGCGTAACCCTATTTTCACACAATATAATTTTAATCCAAGTATTCAGAGATTTTACATACTTACCTTGCGGTCCTTTGAGGAAACGTCACTCTGCTTCTCTATAGATGACTGAAGTATCTACTACAAACTCAGTAATGAATCCTCCTATTATGCGATCGGGCCAGTGATCAACAGCGTGCGTGATCTTATCCTCCGATGCTTCAAATCCGCACACCAACTCTGGGGTCCACACAATAGGATTGTCATGTCTCCACCTTCCTTGGCTATATGCTAGCTTCACGATCCACTCTTACAGCTCAGTAGGGAAAGATGCGAAAAAGATTTCGTGGATCTCTGTGTACATATAGCAGTCTAACCTCTCTTCTTTTGATAGTCGCAAGTTCCTATTCTCTTGCACCATGAACTCGTGAATTCTTCTATCTAACCAACCTTCAATTTCCTTCTTAGCTGGATTCCAATGATACGACATCAGACATCTCTATGCGGATACCAGTCTCGGCAACAGAACCATTTGTTGGCTTGAGGGGGCCTGACCCAGGTTCGGATTTAATTAACAAAAAAAATCCCTATACTACTGGCCCTTTCCACAACAGCCCACGGAGCACGGACTGAGGTCTCACCCGAAGCAGTATGGGGGGATGCTGGAACCAAGTTTCCGTACCCTTGAGATGTCTGAGGGGTCGATTTAGTCCAACTGTGAATAGCTTCGCGTAGGTTACTTCACATGCTGTCCTGACTTGCGAGACCTTCACGATCTATTATAATCACCTTCGTGCAGCCCTCACCAGGGGTTGAGGTGATTTTGCGCAGCCCTCACTAGGGGCTGAGGTGATTTCGCACAGCCCTCACCAGGGGCTGAGGTGATTTTTCCCTTCCCTAGCAGCAATCTGTGCTACTTCCCCAAGTTATACCGCGGATCTGACTTATATTCTTATAACAGTTAGTTATCTTCACGTAAACAGATACTTTATCTTATATTCACTTTATCAACAAATTCATATAAGTTTGTGCATCATATAAACGATAAAAATGCAAGTTATATCTGATACATTCAATGCACAAAACAAGAAAAGATACACATAAATGATGTAAACTTCTCTTTATTACTTCTCCAAAGGTTACAAACTCGACTCACCCTGCGCACTCAGCTGCAGGGGTCCACGCACTTAGCTGCAGGCTACTAGGCCTCTGTGCATTCAGCTGGAGAGCCTTCTCCTACTCTACAACCCAAAGACTCGACTCTACACTTAGATAATACTCAATTCTCCATCTATTTCTTTCACTTCTCTAACTAATTTACAACTTAGAGCCTCGCTCTAATTATACAATCCTATGGTCCACGAACCATGGGTAGATCTCTAAAGTTGACATTACATTTACAAAAATGAGGGTGGACAACCCTATGACTCATTTACCAGTTCTCTCTCCATGCCCACAAAACGTGGAGTCTTTACATCGGATTTGGTCAAAATCTGGGCTTTAAGGCCCAAAACTTGCCTTGGGGGATCCTGCGCCCAACACTTAGTGTCCCTTGCGTGAAACAGATCATATGGCTAGCAAGGTGGTAGGCTACATAGAATCTCCCTATGCATCATATGAGCAACGTGGTGTGGGGAACTCTTCTGACTTGGAAAATACATTGATAAGCCTGAAGGAAGAAATAAGGAGTTGCAAAGTAGACAATGACAAAACCATGCGGGCACAAGAGAAACAAGTAGAGGTGAATGTGATACTACTTCAGAGTTTATCAAATTTTCAGTGATAAAGACCACTTTAGATCAACCATGGACATGAGGACATAACTAATGGGGCATATGGAAGTAGGTCTCCTAGTAGACATAGGTCGGATAGATCTAAAACGATTAGATATGGCATGATGTTGGACACTCCAGATAGGAGAGGAGATCGACACAGGTACTATTCCAATTATGGTTCTGATAGACATCATGATCGTCATCGCCATCATCCTTACAAGAGGAGTGACAAGGGATACTTGCCGAATGAGTTTAATAAGGAAAAGCCACCTACCTTTGATGGAGAGATGAAGAAATCATAGGATGCAAAAAGCATGGTTTTTTGGTATGAAGAAATTCTTATGATTGCATGACTATTCAGAAAACATGAAAGCAAAGATAGCCACTTTCACTCTCAATGGTAAAGAGAATATTTGATGGGAAGACATGAAGAATGTGTACTGCAAAGTTACCCTTGTTACCAGAAATGTGTATTGCAAACATCACACAACCTTTTCTGCAACTACGCTTAGCCTTCATAGTGGTACACATTTCTAGTGACAAGGGTAACTTGCAGTACAAATTCTTCACTTCTTCCCACCAAATATCTGCTTTACCTTTAAGATTGAAAGTGGCTATCTTTGCTTTCATGTTTTCTGAATAACCATGCAATCAAAATAATTTCTTCATACCAAGAAACCATGATTTTGCATCCTGTGATTTCTTCTTATCTCTATCAAAGGTAGGTGGATTTTCCTTCTTAAACTCATCCGAAAAGTATCCCTTATCACTCCTCCTGTAAGGATGATGACAATGACGATCATGATGCCTATCAAAACCAGCACTAGAATATTTCCTGTGTCGATCACCTCTCCTCTCTGGAGTGTTCAAAAGCCTCCCATCTCTGATCGTGTTAGATCTATTTGACCAATGTCTACTAGGAGAACAACTACCATATGACCCATTAGTTTTTTCCTCATGTACAAGGCTGATCTGAAGTGGTCCCTGTCACTGCAAATCTGACAAACTCTGAAGTAGTATCTCATTCACCTCTACTTGTTTCTCTTGTGCCTGCATGATTTTTTCATTTTCTGCTTTGCAACTCCTTACTTTTTCCTTCAGGCTTCTCAATGTGTCTCTCAAGTTAGAAGAGTGCCCCACACCACACTGTTCATCTGATGCATAGGGAGATTCTATGTAGTCTACCACCTTGCTAGCCATCTGATCTCTTTCTTGCAAGGAATACTATGTAACCTAAACCAAATCACAATAAACCAACATACCTTAGCATAATTCGGGGATGATACCTTGTCTGCAAGATCATCAAATCAACATGATACATGTATAACAGAATCATAGAAACATATAGACAAATATCAAATAAGTGTATCAACACATAAACAACATTCTAGCTAGGGTCCAATCATCAATACAAGACCATATCAACAATGCATGTTGTGACCTCATGCATGACAAAAACCATTACTCCATTGCACAAATTTCCACATGCAACTATCAACATGCATAAGAAATGCCTAATAAAATGCACATACGTATGAATGCATGTAGTCGAGAATAAGTGACCAATTCTTGTAATTAACCTACAAGACTAATACATGTAATAAAGACATTAGAGAATGCACCTGACATACAAGGATGTAGTCAAGCGACATATAATCAACATGTAAGCAGCATATAACCATATGCAACCAACCATAAACTTATGATGATGCGTCCCATAAAATCACATCAAGCTCCTCATGAAAACCCTACTACAATCATGATCAACATGATGCAATGCAACAAGAACATGGAATGAAAGAGTAAGAGACACACATGCAACTGACATGCATGCATGACCAAGCACCTTAACCCAAGGAGAGCACAACCACGCTATGATGCCAATTTGTAATACCCCCCCTCCTCCCATGTCCACCCTAGCAACCAACTAGCGAGGAAAACATGTGATGAAAGAGGTTACTATAAGGGATTCAATTTCCTTCGTGACCTTAAGGAAATGGAATCAACAAAACTCAGCAGCAAAATCCATACACATCAACAACTACACCCCTAAGAGACATGTAACCCCCTTAGACATCTTGTCCCTAGGTCCCCCTGATGTTTTAAGCCTCTTAGCCCAAAGTTTCTCTCATGCTATAGGCAAGATAGCGATGAACAACTTAAAGTCGCTCTCATAGGTCTCTGTGCCAATGACTATGGACTTTTCTCATTATACCTATGCTATCGAACCTGAGATTTGAGCCAATTTTTTAGTCCAGAATCTCGGCCTTTGCCCAGAACTTTCTACAACCTTCATAATCCATCAA
Source organism: Pinus tabuliformis (assembly GCA_031772625.1). Taxonomy (NCBI): domain Eukaryota; kingdom Viridiplantae; phylum Streptophyta; class Pinopsida; order Pinales; family Pinaceae; genus Pinus; species Pinus tabuliformis. The sequence goes on along the minus strand of CM062819.1, from coordinate 1,919,140,113 downwards.
AGACATGATAACAATGTTGATAATTCAAAATTCAACCTTAGGACTAGGCCTGAGCATCCCCAATTGGGACTAACATTCTGTCAAACCCTTGGCATCAATGCAACCTATAGATCTAGGATACAATACAGAGCACAAATGAATGAAATAACATATGAAACATAACCAGAAGGATCACCTCCTTCTCCATTGGACTATTATATCATCAATTAGGTCTTGCATCCATCCATTTAAAAATTACAAGTAAATACATGAAATAACCATGACATGAACCAGCCACATAACCGTGTTTATAACCAGCATAAAACCATATAAATATAAAATATATGAAAGCCATTAAATACACATATAAACAAGTGCAAAAGTAAGAGAAGTTAGCTTTTATTAATCATAGGAAAATCCGACCAGGTTCGGGACTTCCACGTACCACTCGACCATAGACATGGTTAAACCAAATCTTTCTTTTAGCTAGTCACCCCCGTGCCATATTCTAAGCATGAATGTGGGATCTCATAGAACAACTAAGGGAATCTAGAGGTTAAACCACCTCCACCCTCACCAAACTGTGATCACACAAAAAGCAGTGCTTCGATCATAACCGAACCGAACTTGGAATGCCATTCGGAATCCATCTCTATGCTTGAGGAATTTTTTGTCTCCTTGTCTCTCAGGATTTACCACAATCCAATCCCAGATCACTAGGCCCTAAACAGAGACCAATCTCTTAGGCTATACTGTAATCCAAACCCAGATCACTATGCCTTAAATCGAGACTTTTCCCTCAAGCTTGACTGTGTATCCCGCCAAAACCGGTCAAGGGATTCCTAGGCCTTTGGGAATGAACCTTGAGACCACCTCCACCCTGGATTCTAAAATTCATCCAGAAAACCAAATCTCAAAACCGAAATAAACATTCCAACACCATGGCATATAGAAAAAGGCAAGGCTAGGCTAAAAACCATTGTCATAACCTGACAAAAACATGCCACAAACAACAAGAGAACCATACACCAACATGCAAATCCATGCATGTCCAAACCAGCTAGGAAATCACACATGAAAAAGGTTACCTGCAAGTATTCTTGTTGAAGTTGCTTGATCCTGCTCTTCTTCCTTGATCATTGCTTTCCTTCCTTTCCCTTTGCTTGCTTTTCCTTCCTTGATCCAAAGCTAGAGTGCTCCAAGAAAACTATAAGTGACCAAGAGTGAGAGAGAGAGAGAGAATAATGAGAGAGCTCCAAACTTGAACTGAAAAAAAGGTTACCAACTGATTCTCAGAAGCCTTTTTATTAATGAGGCCTCTATTTTCTTAACTTTTCATTATGTTTCTTCAATTTCCTCCTCACATGCACCCTGTGACTTTTTACCTTTCTTTTCTCCTATTTTCCTTTATTTTCATTAATAAATGTGCCAAAAATGCCTTTTTTCCTTTTAATGCCGTTTCCTTAGCCTTTGCCAATTTTCCTTTTCCAAAACACACATCGAGTGATGCCCATTAGGATATATTTGCCCAACATTTAGCTTGGAATAAGTTTCCTTTAACCAAGGTCTTATTTTGCCTTTATCAACTTTTATTACATGAAATTTTCACCAGGTTTATTACATAACCCTCCCCTTGGGGAACACCATCCTCGATGTTAAACCACGCCATAACCTCAGCAAAACCACTAGAAAGCAAACACATTTCCCATGGAAATTTATAACTTAGCTTGATGAATTATTTACAATGAAAGACTTTCTCAAAAGAAAACCATCATGAGAACATGACAATATAACAACCATAATAACATGATGCCCATACCGCTTATTGGAGCTTTATAACTTAGCTTATTGCAGTATTTACATCCATATACATATACATACAAATACCAAAACATCAGTAAAACTTATTCCAACATGAAACCAAAACTTATTTGCCTCAACTAGCAAACAATGAAGGATACAAGGCCGGCATCTGATCTACCATCTCCCATGTAGCTTATTTAGGCCCAAAGTGCTTCCATTGCACTTTAACTTGCTCTAAGGCTCCGTTCTTGAGCATGAGATGTTTCTGTTGTAATATGAACTAAGACTTCGGCTGGAACTCTCCTCCTTTCTCCACCTGCAATACAGACCAATCAATAACATGATCAACATCCTTTATATACTTCTTAAGCAATGAAATATGGAAAACATCATGGAATTTCATTGTTGGAGGCAGTGCAAGTCGATATGCCACTAGTCCAGTCCTCTAAAGGATTTCTAAAGGCTTTCAATACCATGGTGCCAACTTGGCACATGAACCAATTGTCAAAGAGATTTAGCCTTATTAAAACCCCTGGTTGCTTACATTATGCCTTGACCAACTGACAATCTAAACATCTAGCCACAAAATATGCCACTTCGTTCTTCAAAGTTGGCCAATAGTATAACCTCTTTACCGCCGTCAATGTCTTTTGATATCTTGGGTGACCCGAGTATGACTTGGCGTGAAATTCCCTCAAGCTAAACTTCTTGAGCTCACTACAATTCGCTACATAGATCCTGTCTCTAAACCTCACCAAACCATCTGTCGTGAGGCAATAGTCTGCATCTTGATCACCTTTACCTATACCTGCTCCTGTGCCTATACCCGTGCCCTGATGTAACTTGTACATAATCTCCATGTATTTGTCATTTCGTTGTCCTGCCTACAAGATCCTATCCTATAATTTTGTTGTAACACCCCCTCCCAGGTATACCCAAAGTAACCATGCCAACTGGGGTAAACATAAGATGAGAGGCTACTATGATCAGATTCGACCTCCTATGTGACCTTAAGGAAGTGAAATCAACGAAGCATCACACAAAGTCATTGAACATCATCAACAGAACCCTCAGGAGACAAGTCAATCACTCAGACAGCCTGTCCTTGGGTCCCACTTCTACTCTGGATCTCTTAGGCCATAGTCGCTCTCATTTCATGGGCAAGGGAGCAGCGAACAACATAAAGTCACTCTCACAGGCCTGCCTACCAATGCCTGTGGACCAAAATTTCCAATTATGTGCCATCGACCCTGGGATTTAAGCCACTTTTCTAGCCCAGAATCCCGGCCTCTGCCCAGAACTTTCTACAACCTTCAAAATTCATGAAGGATATGGTAACAATTTCAAGCTGAGGACTAGGCTTGAGCATCCCCAACCGGGACTGACATTATGTCAAACACTTGGAATCAATGCAACCTACAGGTCTAGAATACAAGACATAGCATAAATGACTAAAACAACTTATGAAACATAACTAGAAGGATCCCCTAATTCTCCATTGAACTGCTACATGATCAATTAGGTCTTGCATCCATCCATTTAACAGTTTCATGTAAATACATGAAATAACCATGACATGACCCAGTCATTTAACCATGCTTGTTGTTGTCATCTTCTGAAAATAGAGTTCCAGTTGTACAAAGAGGGCAAAAGAAACGAGATTTTTTCAGCCATATTCCAAGCCATAGAAGCTCTCAAAGCAAAATCAGACCCTCTCCACTAGATAGTTCTCAGAATAATCTTTCCAATGGTACATGGAAGTCCAAAAATGGACTTCTGGATCAAAAGTTAGAGCAGATTGAAGCTACCCTTTGAAAGCCAGAAAACAAAGAGAAAAATACCAAGGGTAAGGCTCATCGCAAATCACAATCGAAGTTTCCAGCAGCAGCAGGGGAGGGCAGTGAGATCAGCAATCAAGTGATCACCGATATCGCAAATCGCAGATCGGAGGTCCTGGTAGTCAAGAGATATGGGTATTGTGTATCACAAATTGGCGAATCAGAGTGTCGGCAGAGTGACAACACTTAAAAACTGTGATATCGCAATGTTGCGATATGATAGTGTAAATCACCAGGGAAGGGTTGATTGTGATTAACAAAGAAATTTAGCGAAAAACCAAGGATCGGTGGGCTCTTTCTCTCTCCTCCAGTGGGGCCATGTGGCAGAACACTATTGGATCCGATAAAGACATGTGAAGTATGACGTGGCAGTATGGAGGACACATGGCTTGCAGATTTGGCGTTTTTAGGGGTCATAAGGAGCCAAAACAAGGTGACATGTGGCCAAATATGATGTCATCTTGCAAATCGGCGATCGATGGTCCACGCTCATCACATATCGCAATCAGAGCGCCGGCGAAGTGACAACACTAAAACTTCACTGCGATAGCACGATGTTGTGATATGATAATGTAAATCATCGGGGAAGGGGTGATTTCAATTAACAAAGAACTTCAGCAAAAAACCAAGGATCGACGGGCTCTTTCTCTCTCCTCCAGTGGGGCCACGTGGAAAAATATGACGTCATCTCAAAAAGCGGCGATCAAAGGTCCTGGCTCATTGCATATCACAATCACAAGATAAAGGAGGGTTCAACCAGGGGCATGTATGTTGTGGGGAAAAATGCCTATGCAGGACGATCCTATCCACCTAAGGTGTGACAGTGCCTTAGCAACAAACAGAGACAGCTATTCTAGTATTCTTCCTTTATGAATTAAGAATGAAGAGAGATAGATGGACTAACTGGTGTCTTCCATTTGTCCCTCGATCCGGTCTCTCTTCTCTTTGAGGGTTCCCAGCTACTTGCCTTCTCGCTCACCCAGCTTCAAGAGGTTTCTGCAAGATCACAAGAAGAGAACACTACACAAGACATGGATTCATATTCATAACTAGTTCAGGATTAGAAATAAACTAAACATACTAATGCAATCATACATCAAAGATACATCAGTATATAGGAGAAACCAAGATAGCTTTATTGATGAATAACAAGGTTCATGAAGAGATACAACCCAGAGGGCTCCAATCCAGCATCTCCTTCCCAGCAAATGGAATTCCTATCTTCACCCCCTTCAAAGCATTAAGCACCCAATGATTCCAATCTCAAACCAACAGCAATTCTTTGCAATAACAAAATTCCAGCCTCTAGATCTCATGGAGGAGAGATCCATATATAGATGTTTGGAGAGAGGATGAGTCAGCTTGAGATCTGACTAGTGTCCTCTCCCTCTGTCAGTTCTTGATTCCACTTGGAGGTTCTTGCTTCCACTTGGAGATTTGGAACCTCTTACTCATCACTAGTCGAATTCACTGAGGCAAGTGTCATTGAGGAAGATTCTGGAAGCTTCCTGGGTCTTGACACCTCTTGGAATGAACTTGCCATTTGGCAATTCTCGCTCAACGCACCCTGGTAGTGCTTCTACCTGCGTTGCAGTGCAGGTAGCCAGTGTTGGCTTTGACATTCAGCGCAGACAGCTAGTGGAGCCACTGAATTGATCCTGAATTGACTTGTTTTTTAGCAGTTTCTAGTGGAGAACTTCTGTGAACTGCTGTGGTTTGTTAGCCTTGTTCCTCTAGGGGTAGGAACAACATGTTTAGGGACTTTGGATCCCTTAGATTATGGACATTTCATGCTCAATGATGTAAGGCACAAAAATGTCTATAACAGTTGCCCCCTAAAGTATGAGGCCATTTATCAGGTGAAATGCTTTATCAGGAGGATCCGAAGTTCATCCAATGCTGGGAGGAGACCTGTAATAAGATACAATACAATACATTATTTTTCATACTGCTTTCATGATCTAGCTGAGGCGGGCATTCCCATGCTCAGCTTTATAAATTCATTTTTCTGTACATAGAAACAGACAATCGTCTGGTGGTAGACTGATAATTTTGATGAAATTATCATCCTTTGGGTAGGATGATTATCTATTGCAATGATGTACATGTCAATGTCTTTATCTTTCCTGAATATATATCGCAGCCCGGATGGATGAAACTAGATCCGGGGTCTTCAAACTCGTTCAATCTTCACTCTAAGTACAAGTCGATCCATGTGAGAAATGTTCTGAAGTCGAACATGGAAAGACATCGCTTGATTACCGGTCAATGAGGTAAACCGTTAACAAGCGCGAGAGGAATCATCGATAATGATAATGACCCTCAAGGTACTGCAGTACAATTCGCGTGGTGTGAATAAAGGACTTGGCGTCGAACACCACGCAAAATCTTTCGGTCGAAGGTCATTGATGTATACCTATCGCCGGAAGTGAGAAACTTGCCATTGAGGCATGCAAGCTTCAAAGTACTGAAGGGGTTGTTCCTAGATCAACTTCTTGGATAATGAGCTGATGTCGACAAGAAGCGATCCGTCAAAGGAGGGCCTTAATGAATCCCACATCAGTGACACGGAACGGAGCTAATGATTTTGATGGAGGTGAAACGATCTGTGACATATGATTCAGGGTGGCGGTCATGAAAGGATGAAAGATAATGTACGGCAGTGGATGGGACACGGTTGACTTTTCTGAACGACTTCTCTTGAACATATGGCGACACTGATGCGATGGATCAGTAGCATTACCCCAAATATGGATGGTATGGCGAGACCATGGATGTGACCGGTGAATGAAACAACCCAACCCGATTGTGGTACGGAGGAAAAGTGTCATGTTCAAGAGCGACTTGCTACCATCAAAGTTTTCTTGAGTTTCTCCCAATTTTTCCCCAGTCATTACTGACTAGTACCTCTTTATTTTTGTCAAGCTTGAGGAGGATAACATATGCTTGTTCTATAACCTGCCCTTCGGGCAAGCCCATCGCTATGTTTTAACGAGCCTAGCGATAGTGAAACTCGTTCTCGTCTAAAGACAAGTTTGTCACTATTTAATGATTTTAACGAGTCTAACGACAAAGATAACTCGGTCCTTTTCATTTTTAGAGAGTCTGAAAAGGTACATAAATTTAACTCCAAAAGTCCTTTTTCGTCATCTAATCCCTTAGGTCCGAAAAAGTATAAAACAATACAGAAGGGATGAGTTTTCGATAGTTTTAACGAGCCGAATAAAACAAGCGCTCGATCTTTTTGTGCAATAATCCCTCAGGTCCAAAAAGATTAAAATCTAGAGGAGGGATAGCACTTCCTGTCCCTTTAACGAGCTGGAAGGCCAAGGACTCGGCAATCTTTTCATATTTTATGAGTCAGATGAAAAGAGCTTAAAGAAGACTCGTCTTTTGAGGAACGAGTGATGAAACAGGTTAGCAGCTGATTCCAGGTACAGGTTGGAATTTTCCAATCACGGCAGTGTCACAAGGATGGCTAGTGAAATCACTCTTCGCAGCTGTTCCTCAAAATCGGTAAACAAACATATGGAGGTGAACGATCGGCCAATGGAAAAGTGGAGGTGACGGGCAAACACGACCAAGGCTTTAATGGCTGATGATATTACATTCACAGTGGTTATTTACCGGGATAGTTCATTTTTTAACGAGCTTAAACGCGGGTGGAAACATTTGCTCGATCTTATGTTTATTTTTTAACGAGCATGAACTATGCGCTAAAATTGCTCGGATCTTGCGTTTATTTTTTAACGAGCATGAACTGTGTGCTAAAACTGCTCGATTACCCAGTCATATGATAAGAATGTCTCATTAAGATTCTATTTTTTATGGAGCTTCATCTTATAAATCTATGCCCCGCATCCTTTCGTTATGCAAGTTCGGAAACGACTAATCCTACGAGTTTAAAGGGTTAGACCTACAGGTTTAAAGGGAAGGACCTAAAAATTTAAAAAATAAATAGCCACCCCTTTCTTGCACTCCAGAAGGTTTGCATGCCCCCAGGCATAAAGTACGATTTCAAGGTTACCCCTACTTTAGTTCGGCAAAGCAATTGTTTTACCGAGAGAGGCCTACCTCTTTCAGGTTACCCAAAGATTGTCTCGTTAATCTTTCAAACAAAACACTTCCTCGGCAATGTCTACCAAAATAGACAAAGGTGAGCGACGATGCCCGCCAACTCACATAACTTTGACAAAAGAATATTATTCTAGAATAACCCTCTTCCAGCATGGGCGGGGTACAGACTAGTCATATTCTCCCGCGGAAACCTACCCTATACCCAAAGTTTTCCTGCCGAAGCAGACCAGGACGCATGCCCCCTGGGTTCCAGTCATATCCTCCCGGATTACTCGCGCTCATCAGGAGGACGGACCGTGGGTTGAGACATTTCTTGCATGAAGAGACCATTTAGGGATGGTATATGACTATTTGCGATGCGCGATCCGGGAAATGAAAGTTGGTCCACGAGCTTGACCATTCTTCCTTCATACGGAAAAAACATTACTCTAAAGAGTGAGGAGACGATGGCCCCCATGCAATATATATAGTCTCGTCCAAGGAGTAGGTTATAATCCAAGGGTCCTTGAACGACCATCACATTCATTTGAACGGTCTTCCCTTTCAATGTTATGGGCACATTGGGGAGGATCCCTAAAGGTCGACTGGTTCCTTTATCAAAGCCTGATAGATTTCTCATTTCAGGCAAAAGCGTTGGCGAACCAAGCGCTTTCCAAGAATAGAGGAAAGGATACTCACAGATGCCCCCTCATCAATGATAGTGCCAGCCATTACCATTTTGTATATTTGAACGATAATTCTGAATGGTATGCTTGCTGGCAACCGGGGTCTGCCTAGTTGGTTCCAGTCGAAGGACACAACCAGGTTGCTTGGTGGTGGGACCGAGTAGACGGCCGGGTATGATTCTGACGAAGTTCCTTCCTGCGATAAAGGAATGGGCAGATTACCCCCTTGTTCGCCGGAGTCTGTGTTGATGAAGAGAATTTGGACGGTGTCGTCTTTATTCTCCTATGTGATGGTATCATTCGAAGATAGAGCCTCTGAAGGCAAAACTGGGTCAACTGCCGCCTCAACCTTTTGACTTTCATCAGGTATGGATTCAGACGGTTCATCTTCAATGATAGGTGCTTCGGCTGACCACCTGGGCGGGCCAGCCGGGTTCTCAACTAGTGAAGGACTTGGCAGGAGTTTTTGATATCCAGGAGGAAGTTGCGCTCGTAAGATCGGGCGATCTTCCAAAACTCTTTTAGCCTCGTCTAAGAAGGGACAACGGTGGATGGCATGGCTGCCTTCACACAGTTTGCAGGGAAATCTAGCTTTCCCTCTTTGTCCTATGACTTTACTTTCACTAGTTGACGGTGAGCTGTCAACATGGCTATCAGAGGTTGACGCCACCGAATTGTGCAAACGGGGAAACCAGTCCCTTAGTATCCGAGGGATGCAGGGACAATCTCTGTGGAAGTGGTCTCCCTTGCATATGACACATGGCGATTTAGGCCTAGTCAGTGCTGTGTGTGGATTTTTGTCAGATGACACTTGTTTGCCCCCAGTCGCTTTTGGCTCCTTCCTCTTCTTCTCTTTCTTCTTCTTTTCCTTCTTCTCCTTAGGAACTTGGTTTTTTGTTTTACTAGTTCCGTCAAGCGAAGAGGAAGGAGGAGAGGAAGAATTATATGAAGTAGAAGGCTGGTGGGCAACTATGGTCTAGTCTAACTGTTGATTCGACTGTTCAGGAATGGTGGTGTTCTGAACGACATTGGTTGAAAAGAGCCAGACCGGCAGGCCAATTGTCAGTCCTGGAAGCGACAATGTGGCCATATGGGGCGCACCAACATCTCCCCAAGAGGAGAAGGGACTAGGATTTCCACCAAGGGGAATTCCTTGGTTGGTGTGCTCCATTTTTTCAACCTAAAGATCAACGCAGGAATAAAGGGTGATTGTTCCGTTTAAAATAAATTTTAACGACGCTTTAGACACAACTTGCTTTTTCACTTTTAAAGAGTCGAGAAAAAGCTAAAGATGACTCTAGTCTCCTTCGATGTTTTAACGAGCCCGAAGTGACAAATGCTCGGATGGACTTTTTCCGTTATAGAGTCTGAAAAAGGCCAAAAGAAACTGCTCTGGAGTTCTAGGTAGAGAGTGTGCCAAACTTTTAGCAAAACTGCAGAATACTTTTTAGGGTACGGGCGGTCGATCTTCCTGAATGCTGTGTTCAGTGCATTGCGATCAGTAGGGCGGCCGACACGGCTTCCTAAGGATAAAGGTTTTATGCCTATAGGGGTCTCCCAATATATACGCGACGGTACGTGGGAGCACAATCTGTACTGGCGCTATCGTCCCTCAGGAGGAATCACGCACCATCAACGAGATCGACAGTCACCAGGCTTTACGACGCCGGAACACGTCTCTAGCCTAGACCTCTATGTTGTGCGTTATGTTGCAAAGCGTTGTTAAGTTCATTCAATTTATTTTAGGTTGATCTTTTTAGAAGTTTGCCTTTCTGGATCACCACGAGATGTATGATACAATTCCTAAATGCAGTCTAAAGATGATAAGCAAGCTTTATATCTTTTCAACTTATGAAAATCCTAGCTACTAAGGGAAAAGAAAGACACCATCTTTTCTCAAAGAGTAATCAGCACACTCTAATGCACTTTTCCTAAATCAATCATGCAAACTATCAAAATGCAAATGCACAATGCAGGTGTTTGTTTTCCGCTTTCTTAGTATTGATGCCTACAAAGAAAGCTTTTTGTACAACTTTGAATTTGCTTTTAAATGACAAATACAAACAAGTTTACTTTTTCGAAATCAGAGAGGGTAGAAGAAATTACAACACTTAACGATTTTCGAAATGAATACTTGTTTCGACACTTAAAAGAGACAAACTCAAACCAAAAGCAAAAGTAAATGTATAATCAACTGCAAACAGCCAATGAACTCTCTCCTAAGATCACAATCAGCAGATCTGAATCAAGGGCTATAGGATGACTATTTCACTCTTGCAAAGGAAAACTGTAAATGACGCCACAAACACATAAAAACACTCACAGTCTTTTTGTACAAAAGGAGGCGGAATTTAAACAGAGAAAAGGAGTTATCAGACTGGTACCTATGCTGGTTACAGGCTGCAAAAATCAGAGATCAAAACAAGGCAAAACAGAGCAGAGAACCCCAGCTGCACAAGGCCTAACTGGATCAGCGCAACCTCAACACAGGGGTTTTGACATTCAGCGCAGGTAGCCTTCACGGGACCTGCGTTGAAATGCAGAACCTCTTCACAGGGTCTGCACTGAAGGAGAAACGAGAGTTTCTCACTGGGTTCTGGGTCACAGATTGCTGATTAATCTACGGTTTCAGGCCAAATCAAAGCAACAAGCAAGGTACAATCAAAGGGATGCTTTGAGGGGGTACTAAGATCTATCACAAAGGATCATCAAATCATTTGTGAGTTCATTGTTCAGATCATAGACAAATCCAGTGATTGGATCAAAGCAGCAGTTGTCTACTTTGCATCTGAAAATAGCAGATGCAGTTCGATTGCTGCTCTTGAGTCTATGAAACAAACAATGATAGAGACACAAATAAAATGACTAAACAGATCTCCCCAGTGGAGTCTCCAATTTGTTGTGGGGAAAAATGCCTATGCAGGACGATACTATCCACCTAAGGTGTGACAGTGCCTTAGCAACAAACAGAGACAGCTATTCTAGTATTCTTCCTTTATGAATTAAGAATGAAGAGAGATAGATGGACTAACCGGTGTCTTCCGTTTGTCCCTCGATCCGGTCTCTCTTCTCTTTGAGGGTTCCCAGCTACTTGTCTTCTCGCTCACCTAGCTTCAAGAGGTTTCTGCAAGATCACAAGAAGAGAACACTACACAAGACATGGATTCATATTCATAACTAGTTCAGGATTAGAAATAAACTAAACATACTAATGCAATCATACATCAAAGATACATCAGTATATAGGAGAAACCAAGATAGCTTTATTGATGAATAACAAGGTTCAGGAAGAGATACAACCCAGAGGGCTCCAATCCAGCATCTCCTTCCCAGCAAATGGAATTCCTATCTTCACCCCCTTCAAAGCATTAAGCACCCAATGATTCCAATCTCAAACCAACAACAATTCTTTGCAATAACAAAATTCCAGCCTCTAGATCTCATGGAGGAGAGATCCATATATAGATGTTTGGAGAGAGGATGAGTCAGCTTGAGATCTGACTAGTGTCCTCTCCCTCTGTCAGTTCTTGATTCCACTTGGAGGTTCTTGCTTCCACTTGGAGATTTGGAACCTCTTACTCATCACTAGTCGAATTCACTGAGGCAAGTGTCATTGAGGAAGATTCTGGAAGCTTCCTGGGTCTTGACACCTCTTGGAATGAACTTGCCATTTGGCAATTCTCGCTCAATGCACCCTGGTAGTGCTTCTACCTGCGTTGCAGTGCAGGTAGCCAGTGTTGGCTTTGACATTCAGCGCAGACAGCTAGTGGAGCCACTGAATTGATCCTGAATTGACTTGTTTTTTAGCAGTTTCTGGTGGAGAACTTCTGTGAACTGCTGTGGTTTGTTAGCCTTGTTCCTCTAGGGGTAGGAACAACATGTTTAGGGACTTTGGATCCCTTAGATTATGGACATTTCATGCTCAATGCTGTAAGGCACAAAAATGTCTATAACAATGTATTAGAAAAGTCTCGATCGTCGATCCCCGATATAAGGCTAAGCACTAGGTCACTACCCCCTGTCATATGAGAAGGAATGCATAAAGGGGCTAAACCATACGGGGCCTAAAGGGGATCGGAATTCACCCGTTTTATAATGTTTTTTAAGTGTAAGAAGCTAATAATGAGGACCCTTGATTTAGTGAAAAAACAGTATTACCAGGCATCTTAGGGCTTTGATAACGTTTTACAGGGAGTCTGGAAGGGTAGGTGAGTCGGTAGTTGTGTCTTGAATCTATTAGGTCCATTACAGGTGATTGCTCCCACCTCCTGAAAGAGAAGAAGCAAAATTGTTAAGACCGAAAGCGACAGGGAACCGACCGAGAGAGCATGAGTTGTAATTTAGCAGAAACTTGTTTAGACCAGACGCTGACAAAGAAGAATGGTGTGGAGATATTTACAGGACCATCATTTCAGTTGAATTGTGAATTATATTTTATTGTTTTTTATTGATATTGTTATGTTTTTTTATTTCAAAGAAATGTTTCTTTCTATTGTAATAATTAGAGGTGACAGAGCCAACACCCCGAGACAACTAGTCATGTAGGCAACTGGAAGTTCAGCCTGAGATATTTTGTAATTTTCCTATTCTCCCTCTCCTTATAAAAGGGAGGAAGAAACACTTAGAAAAGGTTCTAAATTCTAAAGAATAACCACATGTTATTTCTGAGACTGTATCATTTCCAGATTTTCATCTTTCTGAATATTAATGAAATGGTGGTGATTCCAACCTTCGAGTACTACAATATGTTACCCCTCTATTAAATTCCATTATGTTCATATTTCCTCTCTGATTTCATGTAATTGTAGCTACCAGAAATGTTTCATATGTTCTTACAGATTCATTTGTGTTGACTGGTTAATGCACATGCCTATATGTAGCTTTGAGATTATATCTTTAAATTGTGCTCCATGAATCATTGCATCCAATTCTCCTTCATCCATTATGTCTACCTATAATTTAGATAAGTGTAGACTAATGTATAATTATTGAGGTTTCAAGCTCTATATGATGAGGTATTCTATCTCACTTCCTTCGTTCATTTCTCTGCTAAACTTGATTAAGCTGTAGGTCCTCGAACTACTTGGCCTCCACTAGTTCATACATATATTCTTGTGAGTTGTATATGTGAAAGAGCACCAGAAATACATGGCTTATGTCCTTGGATGAATGAACCAACCCATGTTGTTTATTGTATGTATTTACATATGTGTATAAAATGTATATGATTTCTCTGGTTTCTTGAAGATCATATGAGACACATAAAATCTAGATGTTACCAAGCACTGGTCTTGTAAGCAATCTGAGGCTGTCTCTGGAAGTGAAAACACTTATAACCAGCATAAAACCATGTAAATATAAGAGATAAGACAACCATTGAATCCACATATAAGTCAGTGCAAAAGTAAGAGAAATTAGTTTTTATTACTCATAGACAAATCCGACTAGGTTCGGGACTTCTACGTATCACCCGACCATAGACATGGCTGAACCAAATCTCTCTTTCAACCAATCAACCCTATGCCATATTCCAAGCATAAATTTGGGATCTCATAGAACAACCAATCCAAGAAAAACCAAGGGAATCCAGAGGTTAAACCATTTCCAACCTCATCAAACTATGATCACACCAAAATAGTTGCTTGATTACAACCCAACCAAACTTGGAATGCCATCTAAAATCCTTCACTATCCTTGAGGAATTTTCTGCCTCCTTGTCTCTCAGGCTTTGCTGCAATCCAAACCTGGATCACTAGGCCCTAAATTGAGACCTCCCCCTCAAGCTTTACCTTGTATCCCACCAAAATCGGTCAAGGGATTCCTATGTGTTTGGGAATGGAACTTGAGACCACCTACGCCCCTGATTCTGAAATCAATCCAGCAAACCAAAGCTCAAATACAGAAATAAACATCCCAACACCATGGCATCCAAAAAAGGCAAGGCTAGGCTAAAATCCATTGTCATAACTTGGCAAACCCATGCCACTGACAACAAGAGAACCATACACCAACATGCAAAGCCATGCATGTCCAAACCAGCTAGGAAATCACACATGCAAAAGGTTACCTGCAAGTATTCCTACTAAAGTTGCTTGATCTTGCTCTTCTTCCTTGATCCTTTCTTTCCTTCCTTTCCCTTTGCTTTATTTTCTTTTCCTTGCTCCAAACTAGAGTGATCCAAGAAAACTCTAAGTAACCAAGAGTGAGAGAGAGAGAGAAAAGAAAATGAGCGACCTCCAAACTTGAACTGACAAAAGCCATGAACTGGTCCTCATAATCCTTTTTATTGCTGAAGCCTCTATTTTTCTTCATTTTCCATTGTTTTGCTTCATTTTCCTCCTCACATGCAACCTGCAACCTTCCACCTTACTTTTCTCCTGATTTTCTTTATTTTCATAAATAAATGTGCCAAAAATGCCTTTTTGCCTTTTAATGCCTTTTCCTTAGCCTTTTCCAATTTTCCTTAGCCAAAACACACATCCAAGGATGCCCACTAGGATATCTTTGCCCAACATTCAGTTTGGATTAAGTGTCCTTTAACCGTGGTATTATTTTACCTTTATTAACCTTTATTACGTGAACTTTTCACCAGGGTTGTTATAGAACCCTCCCCCTTGGGGAACACCATCCTCGGTGTTAAACCACACAATGACCTCAGAAAAATCACTGAAAAGAAAACATACTACCTATGGAGCTTTACAACTTAGTTCATGTTAGTATTTACAATGAAAGACCTGCTCAAAGAAAAACATAATGAAAACATGACAAGATAACAACCATACTGCTTATTGGAGCTTTATAAATTATCTCATGATGGTATTTACATCAACAGATATATATATATATATATATATATATATATATATATATATATATATATATATATATATATATATATATATACCAAAGACATTAGCAAAGCATATACGAAACATCAAGCCAAAACTGCTTTGCCTCAACCGGAAAACAATGAAGGATATAGGGCCTGCATATGATCTGATATCTCCCATGTAGATTCTTCAGGCCCAAAGTGCTTCCACTGCACTTTAACTTTCTCTATGGCTCTATTCCTGACCATGAGATGTTTCCGTTGTAATATGCACTGAGGCTCAGGCTAGAACTCTCGTTCTTGCTCCACCTGCAATACAGACAAATCAATTACATGATCAACATCCTTTATATACTTCTTAAGCAATGAACTATGGAAGACATCATGGAATTTCACTTTTTGAGGCAGTGAAATTCGATATGCCACAGGTCCAATCCTCTCAAGGATCTCAAAAGGCCCGCAATACCGTGGTGCCAACTTGGCACATGAACCAATCCTCAAAGAGATTTTCATAGGCTTGATGCACAAACACACATGCCCTGAAACCTAAAAATCCTTGAATACCCCATGTTGATCTGTATAACTCTTCTACCTATCTTGCACTACCTTTAGATTCCTCTTTATAACTCGCATTTCCTTCTCCATTTCTGCTAGCATATTCGATCCAATAAGCACCTTGTTCACTAGATCACTTCAACTAATGGTAGTATTACAACTTTGCCCATACAATGCCTCAAAAGGACTAATCCTCAATGACTCTTGATAACCAGTGTTGTATGCAAACTAAACCAAAGGAAGATACTCCTCCCATTTCCTCTGATAGTGCGTCATGTACAAGCTTAGCATGTCCTCCAAAATCCCGTTGACACTCTCTATGTGACCATCTTTCTGCAGATGATAATTTGTACTAAAGGCCAACTCTATACGCAAGGCTGCAAATAGCTCCTTCCAAAACTTGGAAGTGAGCTTTGCATCCCTTTCCGACACAATCTTCTTTGGGACACTATGTAGTCTCACTATCTCTATGATGAACACCTGTGCTACCTTACTGGCTGAATACGTAGTCTTCACTGGAATGAAGTGAGATACCTTTTTCAACCTTTCACCATGACCATAATACAATCATGTTGCTTCACTATCCTCGGAATACCTATGATGAAATCCATGGAAATTACCTCCCATTTCCATTCCGGAATCACAATAGGATGTAGTAGACCACTTGGATGCTTGAATTCTGCCTTTACCTACTAACAATCTAAACATCTAGCCATGAACTCTGCCACTTCCTTCTTCAGATTCGGCCAATAATAGAAATTCTTTACTGTCCTTAACATCTTCTGATATCCTGGATGACCCAAGTATAGATTGATGTGAAACTCTCTCAAGATAAGCTTCTTGAGCTCACTACAATTCAGCACATAGATCATGTCTAGAAACCTCACCAAACCATTTGTTGTGAGACGATAGTCTGTATCATGATCACATGTACCTGTACCTGTACTCTTCTATAACCCACGAATGATCTCCATGTATTTGTCATCCTGTTGTCTTGCCTGCAAGATCCTATCATGTAACTCTGTTCCATAAGAGCTCATAGCTGCTATATGATTTATGTTTGGTCTAAAATGCGATGCAAATTATAGTTTCATTTACTATCAATCTGGGTTAGTAAACTTCGAGGATCATCCAATATATATGGACTTAGAGACAAACTAGACTAAGCTAGGTGAAGAAATGCCAAAGCTCCCTTACAGGAGGTTTTTCATTGGGATCTCCAACATCTATTTAGTCATTTAACAAAATGAAATCTAAAAATTAAAAGACATTGTGATAAGTGTAAGAAATATTAAAGCTCCCTTACAGGAGATTTCTCATTAATATTTCTAATCATCTTAATCAACAAAACCTAATTTTGATTGATTGCATGAAATATTAAAGCTCTCTTACAAGAGACTATTCATTTATATCTCAAGCATATAAATCAGAAACTTAAACTAATGAAATCAAACATTAAATAACAAATCAGATTCATTGAAGGAAACATTAATACTTTCTTACGAAAGGTCATTCATTAATATTTCAAACATATGAACCTAATAATTTAATCTAATGAAATTCACAAACAAACATAAAATAAAAGCCTACCAAAATAAAAGTGTACTTGCTAGGCAATGGGGATCCTTCCAAGGATTCACAAGCACACCAAAAGAGAATTCAAATGTAGAGGATCAAAGAAGCTCCCTTTTATTCATCATAATCTTCAAAGTACAATGGCTAAAAGCTCATATGATCCTAACCAAAACTATTCTAAATTCTACTAGGTTCTAAGATTCTAAAAATTAAGATTACAAATTAAGATTACAAAAAAATGAAGATTACAAACATGAAGATTAAAAATGAAGGAGATAACACTCCTATTTATACAAAATCTATGATAACAAACTCATAAATGTAGACCCACTATTCCCTCCTTTGTTCCACATATTTCTCAACCAATGGTGACTCATAACCCTATCCTCCATGATTTCCTCCATGAGGTCTATGATCTTCTCCATGAGGTCCATGATCTCCTCAAATTCGAATTTGAACATAGAATGCCACATAAAGATGCCTTGGAAGCTTTCTTTGTACCTACACATGTCAACAAACTCATTCTAGGTATAAGTATATGGATATTATTTTCTAAAGTTTAACCATAAATTCACTTAAAAATACTAAGAATTAATAATGTTTTGGAAAACATAAGGATAACCCATATAATGATGAAAGTGAAGCTAATGTGATGACATGGTGGTGGAATAGAGGTGAGAAAATGTGTGAATGGAGTGAAAGTGGATGTATTTTAAGGATAATTCTTAGGCCCAACATACCCCCAAACTAAAGGTATTGCATGTCCTCATGCAATCTATTACATTACTTTTGATACTTGAGCTTTTTGGCTTAAGCTTTGCATGATATCATTTACTAATGCTTGCAAAGTGTGTTTGTTGAATTACAACTTGGTTGGTTCTTGCGTTTCAACCATATTATATTTGTTGCATTCAATGTATGATCTTTGCATGATAATGTGATTTTTATTGCAAAGTATTTTTGTTGGAATGCATCATGGTTGGTTCTTGTGTGACAACCATGATTGTGTTGGCAACCAATTAACTTTTAAGTACTTTTTACAAAAGTCATTTATATGCTCATGTAATAGTGAATATATTTTGAAGGTATGTAGGTTTTAGAATGTGATATATGAATATGAAAAAATATTAAGGTGACAAAGTATGAATGTAAATGTATCCCTCCTCCAAACTAATGGTTTTGGCAATTTTATGAAATGAGGAAAGGAAGTTTTTTTTCCAAAAATTATCATTCTAGCTTTCAAGGAATTAAATGGTTAAAATTTAGAAAATATCATACCTCAACTTACCCTTTCAAAAATGGATGAGATCTGTGCATGTGTGGCTACAAAATTCTGATCATAGTCTTCTTTACTTGGCTGTGAAAATGGTGGATGAAGTCGAAAAAGTGAATCTTTTATTGTTTCTGCATCGGCTGCTAAATCTGCTGTTGAATGTTCGGAATTTGTTGTTGAATGTGGCTAAAAATGTATAAGGCTTGGAAGGTATACAAAATTTAGAATTTACCCCCCCCCCCCAACCTTATTTATTGACTTGTCCTCAAGTCATTTACATCAAAAACTAAAAAGTAATGAGAGTAAATCTGCTTCCTCTGCTACAAAATGATTGGTCTTCAAGTCTTCAATGCTCTTTGGCACAATTCTTGTCATGTGAATAAATGTTTCAGTGTCAAACATAACAAGAAATTGTTAACTTAGTGGCCATTGATGGATGCCACTAGTCAACACGAGATCTCCCATCTTTGATGTGGATGAGAGTCAAGATGCCCCAAACACATCTTTCTAAGTATGAATGAATTTGTTGATGTCGAATACTTAGAAGATCCGACGAACGAGGGACATTGATGTATTCCCTTGTTTATCGGCATGATAGCTTGCCCTTAAGGCATGCAAGCCTCAAGGTGTTTTTAGGAAAATATTTAGACTCAAGGACTATGGACTCAATGATTTTCATAGAAGTAGGGTTTTATTTGCAAACTGACAATGGGAGTGAAAGAGGAAAAAGGAAACTCACAATGGAAAGAGGAGCAAAAAGCTTGTAAGTGAGCTACTTGCATTTATTTGTGGGTTAGGAATGTATAGTAGTTAATGAAGTGTATTTGGATAGTGACTCTTGCTGGGAAAAAGTGAATTATTGCATGCTTTGACAAGTGGTGGGATTTACAATTTTTCAAAAGTGGTCGAAAAATCTCAAGATTAACAAATAATATTTCTGGAATTTCTGCTGAAATAGCTTAGGTTGACCAGCGTTGACCAGCCACCTGTAGATGTCGATTTCAAGTGCGGATAGGTATTTCACCATCCTTGTACATTTAGGAACAACCCCCAAGTCTTCGAATTTTCTAATCTGTCATGAAACATATCAAACCATTAAACCCTTACAGGAAGTTAAAAGAACTTGTAATTTTCTGGAAATGTCATTCTTATGATCATGGTCTTGTTCTTTTGAATTTCTCATGAAAATAGTCTTTTGAAGACTAATTGTCATCACAATTTAATCTCTTTAATGATCAGTTGATCATCTGAATTCTGCTAAAAAACTTAGCATAAAGAACATAAGTTTGTTCAAGAAGAGATGGCCATTCCCTTCCTGATGCTTATGCAAAAATTTTATGCCAAAATGAAACAGATTATGGAATATCAAAAGCATAATTTTAGTCTAATTCATGGTGTTAATACAGCCCCAGTGAACATAGTCAGTCCAAATTGGAATGTTTTGTGCAGAAGGAAAAGGTCTTTGAAAGAGGAATTCCAAACTCATAAGACAATAGGTTTTTATTGTCACGACATTTAGACCTTAATGCCACAAATTTCTAAGCTATCTGCACTAAATATACAGAATCCAAGCCATGGTGGTAAAAGGTGTAGGTACAACTCTTATTTAGAGGTATGAGAACACGGATAATCTTGTAAAAAGGCAGAGATTCGAGATCCTTCTTTGCTCTACAAATAGAACCTTAAAGTTTTTGTCCTATTCATATGTCTGTGAGGAGAATTTTACAGTCCTAGTCACCACCTTTCCAAGATAGAAAACGTTTTTTCATCATAGCAGTTTGCCAGAAACGGATAAAAATTTTGACACATCAGTTTAAAACTCGATTTCTAGCTAAATGAAAACGAATTTATAAAAAATAGAACTTGGGTTTTTCTCAAAACAGGGGCAACTATAAAACCCAGAAATGTTTTGCGCCAATTTGTAATCGATCGAGAGATATGTGGGGTTCTCTGGAGCCTTATTTGGCAAACTGCTTGTGAAAAAACGATTTTTAATTCATGCAAGGACTGTCCTACAAAACGTGGTATTAGAGATATTGAAGACTACAGAAACTTGGGTGTGCCATGAGAATTAACACTCTTATTGTCACTGACACCATTTTCCAAGCCGTACAAGCAACTTGCAGTTCTCATTAGTTTTATGGAGAAACTAGTTTCATTATTCTAGGCAAAATAAAAAACGTAGATCACTTACCTGGCATTCCTTTCTGGAGATTCCTTTTGCTGTGTAGACCTCCTATTTGAATCAATATCTTCTCTAGTTGATAGCTTCAAATGATCTTGTAATTTTATTGGTTGCATCCATCTTGTACACCAAGCATACACATCCACGTGGGTGAATATAGACAAATAGAACGCCATCATTCATGCACAACAACCATAGAGTACATGTAAATATCCTTGTTTCCACATGGACACAAACGAAGAGTGGAAAGGGTTGAGATGATATGTTGTTTCCATGTTTTTAGTTCGAATTCAAAATTCAACATTTTCGTTTGCCTCAAGGAGCTAGAAATAATTGTCGTAGACGTACTCAAGGCCATAACCATTTTCTTCATCGTAGGGTCCTCTTTTGGGCAGCAGGTAGACCATAGAAGGGTAATAATTCACTTGAATATGAAAACACTGATGTTTTCTGCCTCGAATTATTAATTGCAATTACTCTAAACAACCGGAGTAGTATTATGCTCCTATGCCAGGGTGTTTATGAGCATATCTACAATTATGCCATGCACCATTGTAGAAAAAGTTGTCTTTGGACTCCTATGCATCTGTCAATGTTTGCTTCCTTACAAGGAAGATCTTGTAGATGAACTTTTGAGATCTTTGCAACTTATTTTAAAATTGGATTCCTGTCATGTATGAATTCAGTTTTTGATCAAGTCATCTTTACAATTCTTGATGATTTGCTGGAGATTTCTCAACACAAGTATCGACATCGCTTTCCTCATTGAATTTCTCTTCCACTCCTCCACCATTCTCACCGAAAACAAGTGTTCCATTTGCGCAGGTGGATCACATTACCATTTTTTTAATGTAGTCATCGCAAAACATTATGCATTGAATTTTCATGGCAGGGGAGAAAGGCTAAAGAAATTTACAATGTATAGAAAAATACATCATCCAGAAAATCCATGGTGAATGGTTGAATCGTTATTGCTCACAAAGGCCTACAGGTCTGGCTGCTGAGGTAATCCTATCTGTTGTTGTTGCTGGTGGTAAATGGTTGAATCGTGATTTCTTGCGTTCATGCTTCGCCAATCATCAAATCACCAAATTGCTGAAATCATGCCACAAAATCTGCATGTAATCATCAATTCATTAAATTGCTCAAATCCTGCCACAAAATCTGCATGCAATCATCAAATTTCTTAAATTGGAATATTGTTGCTGTAGGTTAGATGGATTCGTGCCATCACTTTTGTCTCTTCTAGAGGAGGTAGTTGTCACGATTTCATGGCACTTTCTAGTGAAGACGCTGCTGTAGAGCAGAGAAGGAAAATCCTGTTAATTATATTTATGGTAATTACTCATTGGTTTAATTCACATGAACCCTTTTGTCCACAAATCATTATCATGCCAAAGATGATATCTCTGATTGGTCCAACACTTTGGATTTGGCCTTCGTCAGCATTACTATAGTGCAATGATCTCCTTTATTTCTTCACTGCTCGATTAAGAAATCAACGATCTCTCTGTGTATGAGCAAGTGGGAACATCTTTAAACTTTTAATAAACATTTCATTATGAAAGGATGGCTTTACTCAAGCAAGGAAGGGATGTAAAGGTGTGATAGTAGAGTGGAATTTCAAAGTCGAGACTCGAGCCAACTACGTGGTGGGTTTAAATGCAACACGATATTGGGTGATTGAAATGTGTCTAGAACAGTGATGAGTGACGTGAGATGGCATGGCTTTTGGTTCATGGAGATGCCTACAACCTTCTGTCCACAAACTAATTAAACAGTGTAACTTTGTTTTTTTAGAGGGAAGATTCAAGTGTTTGTGAACCTTTTTCTTCTTCAACGATCCAAAGATGGAACTCGGAAAGTCAATGTGGAAGCTGTAGAGCGCGCCAAAGATTTAAGTGAGGGCCATCATTCTTCTCGAATTTGCACCAAACAAAAGTTCATAATGATTTTGACTTCACCAAAATTAGTTTATCGATTCATATGTATTTTACAACACTTTAATAATGGTCACAAAAAACAATCGTAATATATATGCTAACAATTTACCCTTACTGCTTATTAATGCAAGGTAATTTCAATATATGTAAAAACGTTAGTCTAATGAGGTTTTTTTTTCCTTATAAATTAAGGAATCATTACGGAAATCTAGGTTAGAGTAAATTTTTGAAAATTTTAAATTACATTTATAAAGTTTTGGAATTGGATTTTAAATACCAAATTTTTTGTATAATGCTAAATTTAGCTCTAAAAAGAATAAGAATTGTTTTTAGTGTGTTTTTTTTTTTTTGAAAGCTTTTTCTTAGGAGATTAGCATGGATGAAGTGACTCTTACCTGAATTTATTCATGAGAATTGTGGATGATTTTTTTTATTATTATTTTTATCTTTTGAAAACAAAACTAAAGGAAACTCTATGAGATCTCATTTTTTTTTAAATCTATTCTACTGAAGATTTTTTATTTCCTAGGTAAAAGAATGCTTCCAGTGAAGCCATCTATGGACTAAAAATTCAAAAATGTTCACATCTAGATTTAAAGTTTTTACCTGATTATTTGCAAGTATGTGAGTAACATGTCTTCTTCTTGGAGTTGGCACAAGGTTCTTTTGAAACCAATCTTCAATATTGTTCTTGCTCTCCAAGAAGTACCTGTTCAAAATTTTCAATTTTCTCATCCGTAGATGGATTAGTAAGAAATGGGGGGTTTAAAAACTGAATTTGAAACTAAGTAAGTACGAAAAAAATCAAAAAGCTCAAACTTGAACTCATTTATGAAGATCCTATTGTCACCAGGTTTCACAAGCTAGTCCATAAAAAGAAATTGCAATAAAATAACTTCCTAAGTCTATCTCCAAATCATCCTCCCTGTCAATGATGCCAAAATGTTTGGTCTAAAATGCGATGCAAATTATAGTTTCATTTACTATCAATCTAGGTAAATAAACTTCGAGGATCATCCAATATATATGGACTTAGAGACAAACTAGACTAATCTAGGTGAAGAAATTCCAAAGCTCCCTTACAGGAGACTGCTCATTAATATTTCTAATCATCTTAATCAACAAAACCTAATTCTGATTGATTGCATGAAATATTAAAGCTCTCTTACAAGAGACTATTCATTTATATCTCAAGCATATAAATCAGAAACTTAAACTAATGAAATCAAACATTAAATAACAAATCAGATTCATTGAAGGAAACATTAATACTTTCTTACGAAAGGTCATTCATTAATATTTCAAACATATGAACCTAATAATTTAATCTAATGAAATTCACAAACAAACATAAAATAAAAGCCTACCAAAATAAAAGTGTACTTGCTAGGCAATGGGGATCCTTTCAAGGATTCATAAGCACACCAAAAGATTACAAACAAAGGAGATAATACTCCTATTTATACAAAAGCTATGATAACAAACTCATAAATATAGACCCACTATTCCCTCCTTTGTTCCACATATTTCTCAACCAATGGTGACACATAACCCTATCCTCCATGATTTCCTCCATGAGGTCCATGATCTTCTCCATGAGGTCCATGATATCCTCAAATTCGAATTTGAACGTAGAGTTCCACATAAAGATGCCTTGGAAGCTTCCTTTGTACCTACACATGTCAAAAAACTCATTCTAATTGTTAGGTATAAGTATATGGACATTATTTTCTAAAGTTTAACCACAAATTCACTTTAAAATACTAAGAATTAATAATGTTTTGGAAAACACAAGGATAACCCATATAATGATGAAAGTGAAGCTAATATGATGACATGGTGGTGGAATAGAGGTGAGAAAATGTGTGAATGGAGTGAAAGTGGATGTATTTTAAGGATAATTCTTAGGCCTAACAATTTACATGTACCTTCATGCTAAGATCATTTGCAACCCGGTTCTCCTTCCCTTTGATGTATCTGATCTCGAAGTCGAAATCGCTAAGGGTGGCCAACCATTTAGCTTCATTGACATTTAGATTCAGCTGGACAATCAAACAAATACCTCAACCCAATGTGATCGCTCATCAGTACAAATCTCCTGCCAAGAAGAGAGTGCCTCCACATCTTCAATGCATGTATGATTGTTGCTAACTCAAGGTCATGTGTTAGGTAGTTCTGCTCATGCTCATTCAATTTCCCTAACTCATAGCACACTATCTATCCTTCTTTCATGAGAACTCCACCAAGTCCTCTCTTGCAAACATATATACACACTACAAACTCCTCGTTCAGATCCACAATCTTTAGCACTAGTGTATGTGTCAACAACTGTTTAAGCTTCTCAAAACAATCCTCGCATTCCTTCGTCCATTCAAACTTCTTACCTTTACGATGTAATGATGTGATAGGGTATGCAATGTGTGAGAAGTTCCTGATGGACCTCCTATAGTAACCTACCAATCCCAAGAATGATCTCACCTCATCCACATTCTTAGGAGCTGCCCACTCCATGATAGCCCTTATCTTTTCTAGATCTGCTGCAATGCCTTGTTTGGAGAAAACATGTCCCAAGTAATTTACCTCAGCCTGAAAGAAGATGCACTTGCTAATGTTATCATACAATTGATGCTCTCTTAGCAATCATCAACACTACTGCTAAATGCTCGACATGTTCCTCCTCATTCTTGGAATATACCAGTATGTCATCAATGAATACAATAACAAACTTGTCTAGATAAGGAAACAACACACTATTCATCAAACACATAAATGTAGCCAGATCATTATTCAAACCAAATGGAACAATAAAAAACTCATAATGCCCATACCTGGCCTTAAATGTAGCCTTGAAGATATCCTCTTCCTTGATTTTTACATGATGGTATCCTGATCTCAAGTCGAGCTTAGAGAATATTGTTGCTCCCTTTAACTAATCAAACAAATCATCAATCCTTGGTTAAGGGTACCTATTCTTGATCGTTACCTTGTTCAGTTTTATGTAATTAATGCACAATCTGAGAGTACCATCTTTCTTCTTTATGAATAACACTGGGTATGATGTATCCTTTGTCCAACATCTCCTTTAGTTGCAACTTCAACTCTACCACCTCAGGTGTGCTCAACCTATAAGGTTCTTTCGATGTTGGATCTTCCCCTAGCACTAACTCAATAGAGAGTTCTACCTCCCTATGAGGTGGAAACTTTGTAATGTCCTCAAGGAATACATCCTGAAACTACTGCAAGACTGGGTACCTTCTCAACATATCCGCATCCTCAACCTCCTTACCCTTGTCGCTGGAAATGTGCACTGTAAACATCACACAACATCACACAACCTTTACTACAACTATGCTTAGCCTGCATAGTAGTAACCATCCACACTGATGTAGGCTTCTTCTTTCCCTGCAAGGTCCTCTTTTCACCACTATCATCCACTAACTCAATGGCCTTGTCAAAGAAATCCACTTTGGTTCTATGAAGGTCTAGCTAATCCATACCTAAAAGCATACTATACGAACCCAATGGTAATACATTCAAATGTGATGTTGTAGGCATACCATTTAACTCAAATTCACAAGCTCTTACCCAATGGTGAACCCACTTCTTTGTACCTATAGCCAATTGTAGTAACCAAGATTCTACATGCACTACTTTTCTCAAATCACACTTATCCACCAAGTTGGACTAATATAACCATAGTTAGATCCAGGATCAATCAAAATAGAAACAACTTGATCACAAAGCTTACCATCCATCTCAATGATCGATGCCTAATGATCTGAGGAACGTTATGACCAACATCACCAATTATATGTGCCTCCTGAGCATTGTAGTTTTGGGGTCTACCACCACTCTGATATTGCGGACAATCATTCTTACGATGCTCCTTACCACATTTACAACAATGCAATGGTTCTCTACCACCACCTCTAGTCTCCTACTCTCCATATCCTTTCTCAGTTGTATTGAATCT
Source organism: Pinus tabuliformis (assembly GCA_031772625.1). Lineage (NCBI taxonomy): Eukaryota > Viridiplantae > Streptophyta > Pinopsida > Pinales > Pinaceae > Pinus > Pinus tabuliformis. Next base: position 1,919,113,418 of record CM062819.1, on the reverse strand, counting down.
CTTGTAAAGAACTGGAATTTCTTTCATACTTGCATCTTGAGGTCTTCCTCGCTTTGGTGGCCGGTTTCCTTTAGCTTTCTCATTTCCTTTCAAGTCATGCTTTGGCTCAACTTTGTGCTTTGATTGCTCATAACAATGCTTAAACTTTCAGATGGCCTCCTCCAACGATCTAGGCTCATCTAACTCAATCTGGTCTCTGTATGCTACTGGAAAACCACTAATGCATCTTTGAATCTTGGCCTTCTCCTCCCTAAGGTAAGGCACATATCTCAACAACTCCAAAAATCTACTAGTATACTCATCATCTGTCATAGAACCCATCCGAAACTCATAAAACTCTTTAGCTCTATCATTATAGTACATCTCTGACAATTACTTCTTCTTGAAGGGCTTTTAAAACACATGCCAAGTCCAATCATCTTCATCAATACCTTTAACATTCTTCATATCTTCCCAGTGAATATCTACTTTACCTTTGAGACTGAAAAGGGTTATCCTTGCTTTCATGTTTTTTGAATAGTCATGCAATCTAAATAATTTCCTCATGCCAAGAATCCATGCCTCTGCATCCTGTGATTTCTTCATGTCTCCATCAAAGGTAGGTTGCTTCGCCTTCTTGAACTCATCCAACAAGTATCTCCTATCACTCCTCCGGTAAGGATGATAACGATGATGATCATGATACCCGTCAGAGCCAAAACTAGAATAATACCTGTGTCTAACACCTCTCCTATCCGGAGTGTCCAACAACCTTACATCCTTGATTGTGTCAGATCTATCCAACATGTGGCCACCATAAAACCTATGTCTACTAGGAGATATACTTCCATATGCCCCATTAGTTACTCCTTCTGTCCATGGGTGATCCAAAGTGGCCCTTGCCGTTGCAATTCTAACAAACTTTGAAGTAGTATTTCATTCACCTCTGCTTATTTCTCTTGTGCCTGCATGATTTTTTCATTGTCTTCTTTGCAAATACTTATTTCTTCCCTCAAGCTTCTCAATGTGTCTGCCAAATCAGAATAATGCCCCACACCACGCTGTTCATTTGATGCATAGGGAGATTCTATGTAGTCTACCACCTTGCTAGCCATTTGATCTCTTTCCTGCAAGGCATACTATGTCAGCTAAACCAATTACAATAAACCAACATACCTTAGCATAATTTGGGGAGGATACCTTGTCTGCAATATCATCAAATCAATGTGATACATGTATAGCATATATACATCTATCGAATAATTGCATCAACACATAAACATAATTCTAGGTAGGGTCTAGTCATCAATGCAAGGCCATATCAACAATGCGTGTTATGATCTCATCCATGACAAAAATCATTATTCCCATGTACAAATTTCCACATGCAACTATAAACATGCATAAGAAATGCCTATTCAACTACATATACGCATAACCGCATGTATTCGAGCATAAGCAATCAATTCTTGTAACCATTCATATACTTATGACCATACATTCCACAAAATTACATCAAGTTTTTCATGATAACCTTGCTTCTACCATGATTAACATGATGCAACACAACAAGCACGTGGAACATAAGTGTAAGAGACACACATGCAGTTGACATGCATGCATGACCAACACACAGTGCCCATCCAGTCCGAGGGGTGAACAATGCTCTGATACAAATCTGTAACACCCCCTCCCAGGTATATCCAAAGTAACCATGCCAACCTAGGTAAACATGAGACGAGAGGATACTATGATCAGATTTGACCTCCTATGTGACCTTAAGGAAGTGGAATCGACAGAACATCACACAAAGTCATCCAACATCATCAACAAAACCCTCAAGAGACAAGTCAACCACTTAGACAGCCTGTCCCTGGGTCCCACTGCTATTCTGGATCTCTTAGACCATAGTCACTCTCATGCTATGGGAAATGGAGTGACCAACAACCTAAAGTCACTCTCACAAGCTTTCTTGCAAGTGACTGTGGACCAAAATTTCCAGTTATGTACTAGAGACCCTGAGATTTAATCCTCTTTTCTAACCTAGAATCCCTGCCTTTGCCAAGAACTTGCTACAACCTTCAGAATTTGTTAAGGACATGGTAACAATACTGATAAATCAAAATCAACCTCAGGACTAGGCCTGAGCATCCCCAACTAGGACTGACATTCTGTCAAACACTTGGCATCAATGCAACCTATAGGTCTAGGATACAATACAGAGCATAAATGACTAATTTTTTTTATTAAACATAACGAGAAGGATCACCTCCTTATCCATTTAACTACTACATCATCAATTAGGTTTTTCATCCATCCATTTAATAGTTACAAGTAAATACATGAAATAACCATGACATGAACTGGTCATTTAACCATGCTTATAACCAGCATAAAACCATGTAAATATTAGAGATAATACAACCATTGAATCCACATACAAGTAAGTTCAAGAGAGCTTAACTTTTACTACTCATAGAAAAATTCGCCAGGTTTGGGACTTCCACGTACCACCTGACCATAGATATGGTTGAACCAAATCTCTCTTTCATCCAGTCATCCCATGCCATATTCCAAGCATGAATGTGGGATCTCATAGAAAAATCAATCTAAGAACAACCAAGGAAATCCAGAGGTTAAACCACCTCCATCCTTATCAAACCGTGATCACACCAAAATTGGTGCTCGATCACAACCAAACCAAACTTGGAATTCCATCCAGAATCCATCAATATCCTTGAGGAATTTTCCGACTTCTTGTCTCTTAGGCTTTACTGGAATCTAAACCCGAATCACTAGGCCCTAAACTGACACCTCTCCCTCGGGCTTTACCTTGTATCCCACCAAAACTGGTCAAGGGATTCCTAGGCCTTCGGGAATGGAACTTGAGACCAACACCACCTCGGATTGTGAAATCCATCTGGCAAACCAAAGCTCAAAAACCAAAATAAGCATCCCAACACCATGGAACCTAGAAAAAGGAAAGGCTATGCTTAAGTCCACTATCATAACTCAGAAAACCATGCCATTGACAGCAAGAGAACCATACACTAACATGCAAATCCATGCATGTCCAAACTAGCTAGGAAATCACACATGTAAAAGGTTATATGCAAGTATTCCTGCTGAAGCTACTTGATCCTTGCTTTCCATCCTTTCCCTTTTATTTCTTTTCCTTTCCTTGCTCCAAAATAGAGTGCTCCAAGAAAACTCTAAGTGACCAAGAGTGAGAGAGAGAGAGAGAGAAATGAGAGAGCTCCAAACTTGAACTGGAAAAAGCCATTAACTAGTCCTCATAAGCCTTTTTATTGATGAGGATTCTATTCTATTCATTTTCCATTATTTTCCTTCATTTTTCTTCTCATATACACCCTGTGACCTTTCACCTTACTTTTCTCCTAATTTCCTTTATTTCCATAAATAAATGTGCCAAAAATGCCTTTTTTTTATTTTAATGCCTTTGCCTTAGCCTTTCCCAAGTTTCCTTAGCCAAAACACACATCCAATGATGCTCACTCAGATATCTTTTCCCAACATTCATCTTGGAATAAGTGTCCCTTAATCGTGGTCTTAATTTTCCTTTAATAAATTTTATTACATGAACTTTTTACTAGGGCTATTACAACTGTCCCATAAGAGCTCATAGCTACTATATGATTTACCTATACCTTCCCGCTAAGAGCATCCACAAGTCGGTTCTCCTTCCCTTTGATGTATCTGATCTCAAAGTCAAACTCAATAAGGGTATCCATCCATCTAGTTTGCCTTTCTTTTAGATTCGGCTGATCAAACAAATATCTCAACCCACTGTGATTGCTCATTAATGTAAACCTCTTGCCAAGAAGATAGTGCCTCCACATCTTCAATGTGTGTATAATCGCTGCTAGCTCAAGATCGTGCGTTGGATAGTTCTTCTCGTGCTCATTCAATTTTCGTGACTCATAGCACAGTACCTATCCTTCTTGTATGAGAACTCCACCAAATCTTGTCTTGCAAGCATCTGTACACACTACAAACTCCTTGTTCGGATCCACAATATTTAGAAATGGTGCATGTGTCAACAACTACTTAAGCTGCTCAAAACTAGCCTCACATTCTTCTGTCCATTCAAACTTCTTACCGTGATGTGATAAGATATGCAATGTGTGAGAAGTTCCTAATGAACCTCCGTAGTAGCCTGCCAATCCCATAAATGATATCACCTCATCCATATTCTTAGGAGCTTTCCACTCCATAATAGCCCTTATCGTTTATGTATCTATTGTTATGCCATCCTTGGAGACAACATTGCCCAAGTAATGTACCTCCATCTGAAAGAAGATGCACTTGTTGATCTTAACATACAACTGATGCTCTCCGAACAACCTCAACACTGCTGCTAAATGTTTGGCATGCTCTTCCTGATTTTTAGAATATACCAGTATATCATCAATGAACACAATAACAAACTTGTCTAGATAAAGACACAAAATACTATTCATCAAACACATAAATGTAGCTGGAGCATTAGTTAAGCTAAATGGAACAACAATAAACTCATAATCCCTGTACCTGGTCCTAAACACAGTCTTGAAGATATCCTCTTCCTTAATTCATACCTAATGGTATCTCGATCTCAATTTTATCTTAGAGAACACTGTTGTTCCCTTCAACTAATCAAACAAGTCATAAATCCTGGGCAAAGGGTACCTATTCTTGATCGTTACTTTGTTTAGATGCTTATAGTCAATGTACAATCTAAGAGTACCATCTTTCTTCTTCATGAACAACACTGGTGCACCCCAAGGTGATACACTCGGTCTAATGTACCCCTTGTCCAACATTTCATTCAGCTGCAAATTTAACTAAACCAAGTCATTTGTGCTCATCCTGTAAGGTGCTTTTGATGCTGGGGCTGCCCTAGCACCAACTCAATAGAAAATTCTACCTCCCTATGAGGTGGAAACTCTGTAATGTCCTCAGGAAATACATCCTGAAACTGCTACAAAACTAGGTATCTTCTTAACACATATGCATCCTCAACCTCCTTATCCTTGTCACTAGAAATGTGTACTGCAAACATCACATGACCTTTTCTGCAGCTACGCTTAGCCTGCATAGTGATAACCATCCTCACTGATGTAGGCTTCTTCTTCCCTTGCAAAGTCCTCTTTTCTCCACTATCATCCACACACTCAATGGCCTTGTCGAAGCAATCCACTTTGGTTCTATGAAGGTATAGCCAATCCATACCCAAAAGCATACTACACGAACCCAATGGCAATACATTCAAATGTTCTTCTGTAGGCATACCATTTAACTCAAACACACAAGCTCTTACCCAATGGTGAACTTACTTCTTTGTACCTGTATCCAACTATACCTACCAAGATTCTTCATGCACTTCTTTTCTCAAACCACACTTATCCACCAGGTCAGGATTAATATCAATCAAAATAGAAACAAATTGATCACAAAGCTTACCATCCATCTCAATGATTGATGCCTGATGATCCGCCTACCTATTGTCCACAACTACATATATCCGAGGAATGTTATGACCAACATCACAAACTGCATGCACCTCTTGAGCACTATAGATCTGGGGTCTACCACCACTCTGATACTATGGAAAATCCCACTTATGATGATCCTTACCACATATCCAACACTCCAATGGTTCCCTACCAATGCCTCTAGATTGCAGCTCTCCATGTCCTTTCTCAGTCGTATTGAATCTCTTGTAAGGAACTCCATTTTCTTTCTCACTTGCATCTTGAGGTCTTCCTCTCTTTGGTGGCCATTTTCCTTTATATTTCTCATTTCTTTTCAAGTCATGCTTGCGCTCAACTTTGTGCTTCGACTGCTCATAACAATGCTTCAACTTTCGAATGGTGTCCTACGATGGTCTAGGCTCATCGAACTCAATATGGTTTCTGTATGCAACTAGAAATCCAATGATGAATCTCTGAACCTTAGCCTTCTCCACCACGAGGTAAGGCACGTACCTCAACAGCTCCAAAAATCTACTCGTATACTCATCATCTGCCATAGAACCCATCCACAACTCATAAAAATCCTTAGCTCTGTCATGATAGTACCTCTTCGACAAGTACTTCTTCTTGAAGAGCCTTTCAAATGCATTCCAAGTCAAATATTCCTCATGTATAACATTGAAATTCTTCATGTGTTCCCACCAAATATCTGCTTTACCTTTGAGACTGAAAGTGGCTATCTTTGCTCTCATGTTTTTTGAATAATCATGCAATCAGAAGAATTTATTCATACCAAGAAACCATGCTTCTGCATCCTTTGATTTCTTCATCTCTCCATCAAAGGTAGATGGATTTTCCTTCTTAAACTCATCCGACAAGTATCCCTTATCACTCCTCCTGTAAGGATGATGACGATGACGATCATGATGTCTATCAGAACTAGAACTGGAATAGTACCTAGGTCGATCACCTCTCCTATCTGGAGTGTCCAACAACTTGCCATTTCGCGTGTCAAATCTATGCGACTTGTGTCTACTAGGAGACCTACTGCCATATGCCCCATTGGTTCTATCCTCATGTCCATGGCTGATCCTAAGCAGTCCCAATCGCTGCAAATCTGACAAACTCTGAATTAGTATCGCATTCACCTCTGCTTGTTTCCCTTGTGCTTGCATGATTTTGTCATTGTCTACTTTGAAACTCCTTATTTCTTCCTTTAGGCTTCTCAATGTGTCTACCAGGTCAGAAGAGTGACCCACACCACACTGCTCATCTGATGCCTAGGGATATTCTATGTTGCCTACCACCTTGCTAGCCATCTAATCTCTTTCCTACAAGGCATGCTATGTCAGCTAAACCAAATCATAATGAACCAACATACCTTAGCATAATTCGGGAGGATACCTGGTTTGCAATATCATCAAATAAATGTGATACATGTATAACATAATCATAACAACATATTGACATATATCAAATAAGTGTATCAATGCATAAACACCATTCTAGCTAGGGTCCAGTCATCAATGCAAGACCATATCAACAATTCATGATGTGACCTCATGCATGAAAACAACCATTACTCCATTGCACACATTGCCACATGAAACTATCAACATGCATAAGCAATTCCTAATCAACTACACATACATATGAATGCATGTAGTTGAGCATCAACGATTAATTCTTGTAATCAACCTATAAGATTGATACATGTAATCGAAACATTCAAGAATGCACCTAACATACAAGGATGCATTCAATCGACATATAATCAACGTGCAAGCAAAATACAACCATATGCAACCAGTCATAAACTTCTGACGATGCATCCCACAAAATCACATCAAGCTCCTCATGAAAACCTTACTACAATCATGATCAACATGATGCAATGCAACAAGCACATGGAATCCAAGTGTAAGAGACACACATGCAACTGACATGCATGCATGAGCAAGCACCTTCACCCAAGGAGAGCATAGCCACGCTCTGATACCAATTTGTAACACCCCCTTCTCCCAAGTCCACCCAAGCAGCCAAATAGCCAGGAAAACATGTGATGAGAGAGGTTATTATAAGGGATTCAATCTCCTTGGTGACCTTAAGGAAATGGAATCGATGGAACTCATCAAACAAACCCATCCACATCAACAATTACACACCCATCAGACATGTTAACCACTCAGACATCCTATCCCTGAGTCCCACTAATGTTTTAATCCTCTTAACCAAAATTCTTTCTCATGCTATAGGAAATATAATGACGAACAACTCAAAGTCACTCTCATAGGCCTCTGTGCCAGTGACTATGGAATTTTCTCAGTAGACCTATGCCAACAACCCAGATATTTGAGCCACTTTTCTATCCCATAATACCAGCTTCTGCCTAGAACTTGCTACAACCTTCATAATCCATCAAAGACATCATAACAATGTTGATAAATCAAAAATCAACCTCAGGACTAGGCTTGAGCATCCCTAACCAGGACTGACATTCTATCAAACACTTGGAATCATTGCAACCTACACATCTAAGATACAAGGCAGAGCATAAATCACTGAAAGAACTTATGAAACATAACCAGAAGGATCACCTCCCTCTCCATTGGACTATTATATCATCAATTAGGTCTTGTATCCATCCATTTAACAATTACAAGTAAATACATGAAATAACCATGACATGAACCAATCACATAACCATGCTTATAACTAGCATAAAACCATATAAATATCAGAGATATGATAACCATTAAATCCACATATAAACAAGTGCAAAAGTAAGAGAAATTAGCTTTTATTAATCATAGGAAAATCCAACTAGGTTCGAGACTTCCACGTACCACCCGACCATAGACATGGCTGAACCAAATCTCTCTTTCAGCCAGTCACCCCCGTGCCATATTCCAAGCATGAATGTGGGATCTCATAGAACAACCAATCGAAGAACAACCAAGGGAATCCATAGGTTAAACCACCTCCACCCTCACCAAACCGTGATCACACCAAAACCAGTGCTCCGATCAAAACTGAACCAAACTTGGAATTCCATCTAGAATCAATTGTTATCCTTGAGGAATTTTCTGTCTCCTTGTCTCTTAGGATTTCCTGCAATCCAATCCCAAATTACTAGGTCCTAAACCGAAACTTCTCCCTTAGTCTATACCGTGTATCCTGCCAAACCACTCTAGGGATTCCTAGGCCTTTGCGAATGAACCTTGAGATCAGCTCAGCCCCAGATTCTCAAACCCTTCCAGAAAACCAAAGCTCAAAATCGAAATAAACATCCCAACACCATGGCATCTAGAAAAAGGCAAGGCTAGGCTGAAAACCACTGTCATAACCTGACAAAACCATGCCACTGACAATAAGAGAACCATACACCAACATGAAAAGCCATGCATGTCCAAACCAGCTAGGAAATCACACATGCAAAAGGTTACCTACAAGTATTCCTACTGAAGTTGCTTGATCCTACTCTTCTTCCTTTATCCTTGCTTTCCTTCCTTTCCCTTTGATTGCTTTTCCTCCTTGATCCAAATATAGAGTGCTCCAAGAAAACTCTAAGTGACCAAGAGTGTGAAAGAGAGAGAATAATGAGAGAGCTCCAAACTTGAATTGGCAAAAAGGTTACCAATTGATCCTCATAAGCCTTTTTATTAATGAGGCCTCTATTTTCTTCATTTTTCATTATCTTCCTTCAATTTCCTCCTCACATGCACCCTGTGACCTTTTACGTTCATTTTCTCCTATTTTCTTTATTTTCATTAATAAATGTGCCAAAAATTCATTTTTCCTTTTAATGCCTTCGCCAATTTTCCTTAGCCAAAACACACATTCAGTGATGCCCACTAGGATATATTTTTCCAACATTCATCTTGGAATAAGTGTCCCTTAACCATGGTCTTATTTTGCCTTTATTAACTTTCATTACATGAAAGTTTCAACAAGGTTGTTACAAATGTACCCATGCCCCCCAACCAAATTAGGGTTACATGTAAGGAAATCGATGCCCCATTTTGGAAAAGGACCAACAAAAATGATTGGGTGAAGAGGAGCTAGAGGTGCACGCATTTTGCGATCATAAATTTGGCAATTGTTGCATATTTGGACTGCAATTATACAATCTTTGAACATCGAAGGCCATAAATACCCACTGCGCAAGAGATTTTGGGTAGTGGAAAATCGTGACATATGACTACCACAAGCTGGAGAATGGTAGTCATTCAATAAATTTTCAACTTCCTCATGAGTCAAATATTGTCTAAAGATGGAATCAACACCACGATGATAAAGTGTATCGCCAACAATAGTGTATTGTTGGGATTGGTACCGAAAAATGATGATGGTCGGTTCGAGTCAAATCTGGCTAAAAGGTCTGGGTTTGAAGATACATGATGATATCTCCATATTAGGGGTCTAAAGTACTTATAAGAAAGAGAGATTCATCTGGAAGAGAATCCTCTACCATAGTTTCCGTCTCAGTATAGGGAAAGTCACATAATAATTCAGCAAACACCAATGATTTCTTGGACTTAGATTTTATGAATTCTAAATCAAATTCTTGTAGGATAACTATCCATTTAGAATATTCCCCCTAGAAATTGTCTCATAAGAATGTAAACCATAGGGTTGTAGTCTGAAATCATTGTTATTTTACGTAAGAGAATGTAGTGACAAAATATTTGGACAACTTGAACGGTTGCCAAGGCCAATTTCTCCACATGTGCATATTTTACCTCAATTTTCGTAAGATTTCTGCTCAAATAATATATCACATATTCATCGTTCTGTTAGGTAAACTTGACTTAGGATAGAGTCAAAGTTGACTAGGTTAAACAGTGATGGTTTTGGGGCACATGGTATTGTGCACCAAAGGTCTCCCACCTATTTGTGATCATGATCATGCTATTCATCTGATTCCAGGAAGTGTTCCTCCAAACATCAGGCCGTACAAATATCCCTATGCCCAAAAGAGTGAAATTGAACGTATGGTTGCAGAAATGCTAGAGGCTGGTATAATTCAACCCAGTCAAAGTTCTTTCTCTGCTCCAGTAGTATTGGTGCACAAGAAGGATGGATCATGGCACATGTGTCCGGATTATAGGGAGCTCAACAAGCTCACTATTAAAGATACATTTCCCATTCCTGTCATTGATGAATCACTGGATGAATTGCATGGATCAATTTACTTCGCCAAGTTGGATCTTCGTTCAGGATATCATCAAATCAGAATGAATACTGAAGACATTCTGAAAACAACATTTAGAACTCATGAGGGTCATTATGAATTTTTGGTCATGCCTTTTGGCCTTACCAATGCACCTTCTACATTTCAAGGTTTGATGAATTCCATTTTCAAACCCTTCCTTAGAAAATTTGTGTTAGTATTTTTTGATGATATACTAATCTACAACAAGTCTTGGAAGGATCATGTTGAACATGTTGACAAGGTGCTACAACTATTGGAGGAGAAACAATTATATGAAAAAAGATCCAAGTGTTTCTTTAGAGTACAAGAGGTGGAATATCTAGGTCATATTGTATCTCATGAAGGAGTTAAGGTAGACCCTAGCAAAATTAAAGCCATTAAGGAATGGAAAATCCCCATATCCATAAAGCATCTGCAAGGATTTCTCGGGTTGACAGGGTATTATCACAAGTTTGTTAAGAATTATGGGAGAATAGCAGCACCTCTAACAACATTATTGAAGAAAGATGCATTTTCATGGACTCCAAAAGCAACAAAGGCCTTCGAACATCTTAAAGAGGCAATGTGCCAAGCACCAGTCTTAGCTACACCGGACTTCACAAAAGCCTTTATTGTGGAATGTGATGCTTCAGGAAATGGAATTGGTGCTGTTTTAATGAAAGATGAAAGACCCATTGCTTTTGAAAGTCGTCCAATCAAGGGAAAGTTTTTACACAAAGCTATTTATGAAAAGGAAATGTTGGCAATACTACATGCACTTAAGAAATGACAACCCTACCTAATGGGAAGACATAGCCTTAAATACTTCTTAGAACAAAGATTATCCTCTAAAGAGCAACAACTGTGGGTCACAAAGATGTTGGGTTATGACTTTGAAATCATCTACAAAAAAGGGAAGCAAAATGTGGTGGTAGATGCACTCTCAAGAAAGGATGAGGATGTGGAAGCATTGTTATGTGCCATGTCTATTATCCAACCAGATTGGATAAACGAAGCAAGGGAGGAATGGAAGAATGATGATGAAGTGTGGGCACTTATTCGAAATTTACAACAAGATTCCAATACATCTGATACATTTAGCTGGCAAAATGATTCGTTATGGTACAAAGATCGCTTATACCTTTGTAAGAATTCGCAACTCAAACAAAATATTCTTACGGAATTGCACACTTCTACCTTAGGAGGGCACTCAAGATTTTTAAAAACTTACCACAGGGTTAAGAAGGAATTTTTTTGGGATGGCCTTAAATCGGATATTCAAAAGTTTGTGGCGGAATGTTTGGTTTGCCAACAAAATAAAGTTGAAACAATTAAGACCCCGGGTCTATTACAACCTTTATCCATTCCAAGCCAACGTTGGGAGGAGGTTTCAATGGATTTTATCACAGGTTTACCCAAGGCTGAGGGAAAGAGTGTCATCATGGTGGTAGTTGACAGACTTACCAAGTATGCACACTTTTGTGCATTATCACATCCATTTAAGGCCAGTACAGTTTCTACTGCATTTATGGAAACAATTCAAAAGCTACATGGAAACCGAAAGATTATTGTAAGTGACAGAGATCCCATTTTCACGGGAAATTTTTGGACAGAATTATTTTCTTGTCTTGGTAATCAGTTAGCTCATAGCTCATCTTATCATCCTCAATCTGATGGGAAAACTGAGATAGTAAACAAATGTTTGTAAGGATATCTTTGTTGCTTTGTATCTGATAAATAGAGACAATGGGTCAAATGGTTACCTCTGGCTGAATGGTGGTATAACACTTCCTTCCATACAACAACAAAAATGACCCCATTTATGGAACTTTATGGATATCAGCCACCATCCATCACATCATATTTAAGAGAAAATTCTAAGGTTCAAGCAGTGGAACATCACATCGAACATCAACAACAAGTCCTCCAACTCTTAAAGGATAACCTCGTGTTGGCACATAATAGAATGAAACAACAGGCAGATCAACATTGCAACGAAAGAAGTTTTGATGTAGGTGATTGGGTATTCCTTCGGCTACAACCATATAAAGAAATGTCCCTCAAGCAAGCTAAGAGGGATAATAAATTATCACCAAAGTATTATGGTCCGTACAAGGTGTTGCAAAAGATTGGTACTATGGCATACAAATTGGAGCTTCTTGCAGCGTCTCGAGTGCACCCAGTTTCCATGTTTCATGTTTAAAGAAGGTTATAGGCGACAAGCTCCCAGTTCAAACAATATTTCCAGAACTTGATGAGGAAGGAAAAATTATATTGGAACCGGAAGCAGTCACAGAAACAAGAACTCGACAGCTACGAAATCGATCAATTTCAGAGTATCTCATCAAGTGGAAGAACTTATCTGCTGAAGATTCCACATGGGAGGATGAGAATTTTATACAGAAGCATCCAGAACTACTCAAGCGTTGAGGACAACACTTTTTTGAAGGAGAGGGGCATGTTAGGTCCCTATAATACTAGTGATTACCCCATTACTGTTGTAGTTGTATCCCTTATTAATATTGTTGCACCCCTATTGTCCCCATATTTTTATTACTGTGCCCCATAGAATCCCTCTATTGTTATTTTTGTGGCTTTATATTATTATTGTTAGGTTGGCTGGGTTATATTGTGACTCCTTAGACTCCTATATATAGAAAGGAGGTTTTGTCATTTGAATCATCCAAGAATTGTTCATTTGTGTAATGTAAAGGAGGTTGCTATTATGTGTGGAGCATGATTGTTCAGAGGTCTTTGTTTCAGCCGGATGTGTACCCCAAGAAGTTTGTACACCCCTCCACGCGGGGGGGTGCTAGGGGGGACTTGTCCCCCCTACGGGGGTCCGGCGAGGGTGATCCCCCTTGACTGGGGGGTCCGAGGGCCAGCGGTCCCTCGGTGGGGGCTCGAGGGCAGCGCCCCCGAAGCTAAAAACAAATGTAAAATTGCCTTGTAAAATTATAGTAATTTCTAGTCAATCTGGGCCGTTCATTAGGCGGATGATCTGACGGTAGAACTTATGTTTAGTTTAGGGTTTTTTTCCCTAGAAGGCAACCCCTCTCTTTGTATGAGGGCATTGTATTGGAGGCTGAGATATAGATGTGTATTCTATGAGCGAGAAACAGAGAGGTGAGACTGTGAGAGAAAACAGAGGATATTACAGCGGATTTGCTGTAGGTTGTGTCTCTTCATTTTGCTGGATAATAGAAAGGAAGGACTGGCTGTTCGGGGTGGACGTAGCCCAAACTGGGTGAACCACGTATATCTGTGTCTCTCTTGTTTTGTGCGTTTTCTGTGTTTATATTTCTGCAATATTTTATGTGTTCCATTGCTCCGTAATATATAATTTTCTAACAACTGGTATCGGAGCCGAAGGTCTATTTGGCTGATAAACTCGCAAGAAAGAAGGGTTCCAGGTTCGAGTGGGAGCAATGGCAGAAGATGGTAAGTTTAGGGTCGAGAAATTTAACGGCCAGAACTTCTCACTGTGGAAGATGCAGACGGAAGATTATCTATATCAGAAAGATCTATACCTACCATTGGGCGGAAAAACAAAGATGCTGACGGGTATGAAAGACGAAGAATGGAACCTTCTCGATAGAAAGGCACTCGGAACAATACGGTTGTGCCTTGCTGCGTCAGTCGCCTTCAACATTTCGAAGGAAACCATGACAGAGGGTTTGATGCAGACGTTGTCGAAACTATATGAAAAACCCTCGGCCTCAAACAAGGTATTTCTTATGAAACGATTATTTAATATGAATATGTCGGAAGGTGGATCTGTTGCAAACCATTTAAATGATTTTAATACAGTTACAAGTCAGTTAAGTTCTGTAGGGGTAAACTTTGACGATGAAGTTATAGCTCTCTTATTCTTGTGCTCATTACTAGAAAGTTGGAATGGTTTGGTAATGGCCATTAGTAACTCCGTTTCTGGATCTAGTACTTTAAAGTTTGATGATGTTGTCGGTGCTATCCTTAGCGAGGAAATGCGACGGAAAAGCTCCAGTGAGACATCGGGAAATGCTTTGAGTGCAGGGTCTAGAGGAAGAAAAATGGAAAGAGGAAAGAGCTCAGGATATCACAGTAAATCAAGGAAAGGTAGATCCAAGTCCAGATCGGGGATAGTGTGCTGGAAATGTGGAAAGAAAGGACACCTAAAGAAAGACTGTTGATCTCGGAAGGGAAAAGAAGGAGATGCACAGCAAGAAAACAATCATGAAGCAAATGTGACAGGTGAGGTGTTACAAGATGCTTTGATTCTTTCTTTCGAAAATATTATTGATTCCTGGGTGGTAGATTCAGGGGCTTCATTCCATGCCACACCTGATAAGAAATACTTCAATGAATATGTTCAAGGAGATTTTGGACAAGTTCGTCTGGGTGATGATAAACCCTGTAAAATCGTTGGAATGGGTAAGGTTCTTGTAAAACAGCAGAATGGAAACCAATGGCTATTAAAGGAGGTAAGGCATGTTCCAGATCTAAAGAAAAATCTGATTTCAACAGGGCAGTTAGGCAGTGAAGGTTGTGTGACAACTTTCACAGATAAAGCTTGGAAGGTCACCAAAGGAGCCCTGGTAATAGCAAAAGGCCAAAAGGTTGGTACATTGTATTTATGCAATGGTATTTCTAACTCTGTTAATGCTTTAACTTCCAAAGGAGCAGATACAACATTATGGCATCATAGGCTCGGACACATGAGTGAAAAGGGGATGAAGATTCTTCACTCAAGGAATTTGTTGCCGGGTTTGAAGAATGTTGATTTGGACTTCTGTGAGAATTGCATTTATGGAAAACAGAAGAGAGTCAGATTTCTCAGAGTTGGGAAAGAAAAGAAGAATGAAAAATTAGAGCTTGTGCATACAGATGTATGGGGACCTGCTCAGGTATCATCTCTCAGTGGCTCTCGTTATTATGTTACTTTTATTGATGATGCAACTAGAAAAACTTGGATTTATTGTATTAAGAATAAATCTGATGTATTTGATACTTTCAAGAAATGGAAAGCTTTGGTTGAGATTGAGACAGGAAAGAAATTGAAGTGTCTTAGATTAGACAATGGAGGTGAATATTGTAGCAAAGAGTTTGATAGGTACTGTTCAGAGCATGTAATTCGCAGAGAGAAGACAGTTCCAAGAACACCACAAGAAAATGGTGTGTCAGAAAGGATGAACAGAACAATCATGGAGCGTGCAAGGTGCATGAGATTGCATGCAGGATTGCCTTTACAGTTTTGGGCAGGTGCTGTAGATACTGTTGTTTATCTAATAAACAGAGGGCCTTCAAGTTCCTTGGATGGTGGTGTTCCAGAGGAAGCATGGACAGGTAAAAAGGTAAACTACTCCTTTTTAAAGCCTTTTGGTTGTGAGGCCTTTGTCCATATTGATAAAGAAAATAGAACAAAGCTTGAGGCAAAGTCAAAGAAATGTACCGTTATTGGATATGGTGTTAATGATTTTGGTTATCGCTTATATGATTACGAAAATCACAAAATCATTAGGAGAAGAGATGTAATATTCAATGAAAAGGTCTTGTATAAGAATCGTTGCAGGAAAAGAAACAGGAAAAGGAAAACAAGGAATACACAGTTCTTGATGAAATCACTGAAAAAGGAAAGGTGCCTGAAAATAATAATAATCAACAGCCACAACAACAGCAACCACCACAACAACAACAGGCACCCCAAACACCTGAAAGTGGTGTTAGAAGATCTACCAGGATAAGTAGACCCCCTGAACGATACTCTCCTTCATTATATTATTTATTGTTGACTGATTCTGGTGAACTCGAATGTTATGAAGAAGCAATGCAGGTTGAAAGCAGGAAGAAGTGGGAGGTAGCCATGGAAGAAGAGATGGACTCTTTAATGCATAACCAGACTTGGGATTTAGTCAGGTTGCCTACAGGAAAAACTACATTGAAGAATAAATGGGTTTACAGGCTGAAGGAAGAAGATGGAGGAAAACAGAGGTACAAAGCTAGACTTGTGGTGAAGGGGTTTGCACAGAAGAAAGGTATTGATTTTGATGAAATATTTTCTCCTGTTGTTAAAATGACTTCAATCAGAACTATTTTAAGTCTTGTAGCAGTTGAAGATTTGCATCTTGAGCAGTTAGATGTAAAGACAACCTTTCTCCATGGGGATTTGGAGGAAGAGATATATATGCAACAGCAACAAGGATATGAGGTGAAGGGGAAGGAGAAACTAGTGTGCAGGTTGAAGAAGAGCTTGTATGGCTTAAAACAGGCTCCAAGGCAGTGGTATCTAAAATTTGACAAGTTTATGTCTGAACAAAGTTATACTAGATGTCACTCTGATCATTGTGTTTATCTGAAAAAGCAAAATGATGGTAGCTATATTATATTGTTATTGTATGTGGATGACATGCTTGTTGCAGGATCTAACATGCAGGAAATAAATGTACTCAAAAGAAAATTGGCAAATTCATTTGCAATGAAGGATTTGGGAGCTGCAAAACAAATCCTTGGTATGAGAATCACTAGAGACAGGAAAAATCACAAATTAACATTGTCTCAGAATGAGTACATACAAAAGGTGTTGAAAAGAATTAATATGCACAATGCAAAACCAGTTAGTACACCTTTTGCTAGCCATTTCAAACTTAGTAAGGAAATGTGCCCATAGACCCAAGAAGACATGGATTATATGTCTAAAGTTCCATATGCATCAACAGTTGGAAGCTTAATGTATGTAATGGTCTGCACAAGGCCTGATATTGCACATGCAGTGGGAGTTGTAAGCAGGTACATGAACAATCCAGGAAAGGAACATTGGATGGCAGTGAAATGGATTCTCAGATATTTGAAAGGTACTACAAATCAAGCATTATGCTTTAGTGGTGCAAACATTTCTCTACAGGGATATGTTGATGCAGATATGGCAGTGACAGGGATAACATGAGGAGCACTACAGGATATGTATTTACTGTTGGTGGAACAACTGTCATTTGGATTTCAAAAATCCAAAGTGTTGTTGCACTTTCAACAACAGAAGCAGAGTATGTTGCTGCTACAGAGGCTAGTAATGAAATGATTTGGTTACAAAGGTTTATGGGTGAATTGGGTAAGGAGCATGATATGGGCACGTTATACAGTGATAGCCAAAGTGCCATTCATCTTGCAAAGAACTAAGCATTTCATTCTAGGACTAAACACATACAGCTCAAGTACCATTTCATACGATCATTGTTGGAAGATGGAGAGTTGAAGCTGGAAAAGATACACACTAGCCAGAATCCTGCAGATATGCTAACAAAAGTTGTAACCAGGGAGAAACTGAGAATATGCTGAATTTCAATTGGTCTTCAAGGATGACGATGAAGATGAGAAACAACCAAGTCCAAAGAGGAGTCATTGTCCAGCAAATGAAGAAGCGGTGGAGTTTCTACAATCATTCTCCAAGTGGGAGAATGTTGTGTGTGGAGCATGATTGTTCAGAGGTATTTGTTTTAGCTGGATGTATACCCCAGGAAGTTTGTACACCCCTCCACGCGGGGGGGCCGATCCCCCCCGGCTGGGGGGTCCGGGGGCCAGCGGTCCCCCGGCGGGGGCTCGAGGGAAACGCCCCCGAAGCTAAAAACAAATGTAAAATTGCCTTGTAAAAGTATAGTAATTTCTAGTCAATCTGGGCCGTTCATTAGGTGGATGATCTGAGGGTAGAACTTATGTTTAGTTTAGGGTTTTTTGCCCTAGAAGGCAACCCCTCTCTTTGTATGAGGGCATTGTATTGGAGGCTGAGATATAGATGTGTATTCTGTGAGCGAGAAACAGAGAGGTGAGACTGTGAGAGAAAACAGAGGATATTACAACGGATTTGCTGTAGGTTGTGTCTCTTCATTTTGCTGGATAATAGAAAGGAAGGATTGGCTGTTCGGGGTGGACGTAGCCCAAACTAGGTGAACCACGTATATCTGTGTCTCTCTTGTTTTGTGTGTTTTCTGTGTTTATCTTTCTGCAATATTTTATGTGTTCCATTGCTCCGTAATATATAATTTTCTAACAGTTGCCCCCTCGAAGAGGCTAAATTCTAAGGCGTTCAACTATCTTTTCTATTTTTTTGTGAGCCGGTTTCATAACACTCTCTAATCCACAAAATCATCAACCAATTCCTAATCTAAGCTTTATCAATCCCTATGAAATCTCAACTGTCCTAATTCTCTCATGTTCTCCAACATTCAAGAACATTTACAAAATCCTCCCAATATTTAATTAATTACTATTCCAGATCACTCAAAACATTAAGAACTACATTAATTTGATACATAGGAATCCAACTTCCTTGAAAACACAAGACCCCTTAAGTTAGCTAGAATACAATGAAAATGCTGAGCTAGATGCTCCTACATCACTCTCCAATATGTCCAAGCCTTTGATGCCATAGCATGGTCTTTTCTCCAGAGACCACAAGACTTTCTGCTCCACTTTCAGGAACCACAGAACTATTGCACCCATCAATAACAATGCTACTTTGCAGCTTGTACAGAGTTCCAATCCAAAATCCCTGCATCAATACCAGTGCTCCCTGAACCATCTTGCATGTATCTTTCTCGAACACTGTTTTTACACCTACATCATCCATCTTTCATACATAAATCAGATTTCTGGCTAATGAAGGAATATGCATAACACTTGGAAGTGTTCTAATCCTTCCACCTTACAACTTAAACTTGACTTTTCCGCGACCAATGATTCTAGCCTTCCTGTCATCCCCCAAGAAGACATCACCACCATAATATTTCTCATACTCACAGAACTATTCTCTATGGGGAGTGAAGTGAAAGGATGCACCTGAGTCAAATGACCATGTCTCATGATCTACATGTGCACTTGAAGAAGAAGCCAAGTACACATCCCCGCCTTCATCTGAGGTGGTTTTCACCTCTGCAGAATGAGCATCATCAAATCCCTTTCCTTTCTCAAGAGCTTTAGATTTACAATCCCTTTTGTAGTGCCCTTCCTTTCCGCATTTCTAGCACACCTTTACAGGTTTTCCTAGAGATTTAGATCTCCCACTCGAGGAACTATTTTTGTTTCTCTTATGGGACCATCCTAGTATAGACAAGGGATCACCATTCTGGCTCGCCATATTTTTCCGTCTCATCTCCTCTGTAAGCAAGGATTAGACTATTTCATCAAACTACAAGGCAGTTGCATTGCTAATGCAACTGCCTGTTGCAACAACCAGACTATTCCACTAATCTGGTAGAGAATACAACAAACGGATGCACTTATCTTCATCTGAAATTTTAATATCAATAGATAATAACTAGCTTACTACAATATTAAATGTGTTTAGGTGCTCTGTCACCGAGTCTCCATCTTTCATCCTTAGGTTATACAACTTTTTTCGTAGGAACAATTTATTCACCAAAGACTTAGATTGGTACAAATTCCCTAACTTGTCCCACAAAGCTTCATCATAGCTTCCCCTGATACATTCAGCAATACTGAATCTAAGACACACAATCGTACTGTGGTTTTTGCCTTTCGATCCAGCTTCTTCCATTCTTCATTGGACACTGCCATTGGTTTAGTACATGGATCTATCACGATCCACTGATCTTTATCCACCAACAGATCCTCCATCTTGAGTTTCCACAACTCAAAACTATTACCATTAAATTTCCCGATCTCTATCTTTCCACTGCTTGTCATCTTCTTTCACCATAAGAATCGATCCCACAAATCTCCCACTGAATAGGGTCTACCATAGGCTTGAGTGAAACCCCTCAGTAGCAAAGATGTCCCCTTTGAAGCCAAAACAACTCTGATACCAAATGTAGATTTTAACCTCGTATAGAAATTACCTACATACGAATTCTAAAAACAAAAAATAAACAATGGCGAGAGCATAACACATAAAAAAAATACACACAGAGATTTTCCTTGGATTCCAAAATAGGGACTACCATATTGATTTTTAATTATGTTCCTTTCAATGTTACAATAGATATATATATATATATATATATATATATATATATATGTATATATATATATATATATATATATATATATATATATGTGTGTATATGTATATATATATATATATCTATATATATCTACATATATATATATATATATATATATATATATATATATATATATATATATATATATATATATATATATATATATATATATATATATATATATATATATATATATACACATGCCGAAGCATCCATTAACACCAATCCATTAAACCTGGATTAGAACATAATCGTAGTTCCCTTGACTAGATCTACAAAATACCATGAACCAAAAACCATCACGCCCAAAACCATGTGCAAAATCCTTGCACAAAACCATAGGTAGGTCCACCCACCTAATATAGGGTTCAAAATAAAAATTGTGGAAAGAATATAACACAACCCAACATGCAAAAACCTCTCCTTTGCAAGATCACAAGGGTTATTTACATATGTGTTAACCATGACTACGGTTTTATGACTTTTGACGTAGCCGATCTAGATTACTCACAAATACACACAACATACCCAAATTAAATTTCTCTAATACCAATATGTTATGTAAACTGTCGTGGATATTCCAATGGACAATTCGTCACAATTGATTTTGATACATTATACTTAAAAATACGAAATATACAATATGAGGTTTTATTTCTCTTCATATTTTTGGATATGTAAATTATTTTTTATTGTGTATGCATGCATAAAATATATAACAACAAAATAAAAACTCACAAACCACAATTTGACACAAGATATAACTTAGGAAACCCTTTCGGGAGAAAACCCAACTGGAAGGTGAGGTTGCTCTACTCTCTTTCTTTGAATAGAAAATGGTTGCGAGTACAAAGAAGTAAGGCCTCTAGCCCGTGGCCTACTATAGTGAAAAAACCCTCTTTTTGTTCTCTCTCCCTATCCCTCTTAATTACCCTACTTGTTTATGGGACAAATGCACTTGAAAATATTGGAACCCCTTTTGCTCCTAATGGCCCAATTGTAACAAAACCCGATAGCCTACTAGTAGTTAGATTTGACTCCCTCAACTCTTAATCAAAGTTATAATATGAACTCTTCTAGAGTCTTATTCATAATGATCACATGTCTAGCCCATTTTATATAAGTAATGGGGGTTGATGTTTCATTCTCTAGAATTATGGTGGACAAACAAGAAGGTCAACTTCCGAGTGGCATAACATTTTCATACAAACTCTGATTGAGGTGATTCTTACACCAATGGAAAGGTCTTTATGTGTAAAACAGGGAAAAAAGGTGTTGTATTAGGGGGGAAATTTTTACCCCCCAAAAAATTCCATGCATCAAATTTCTCCCTTAAGGTTTAAGATCTGAATTTTCCAAATTGGGTCCCACTGGTAAAAGTGGTCATGTGAGTTGATTCCTCCACTTTTTCCACTCTAAAGGAATCCAGATGGATGCCAAATAATATAATGGTCCATTCAAAATTAGTAGTATATGGATGGCCCTTAAATCCTCTTTCTATAATCCTATCCCAACCTAGGGTCTTCCTTCATGCTAATAGCTAAAGAAAGGTCAAAGCTAGATATCTTTGTTCCAAATGTTGCTCCAACAACCTTCCATTTATCAATCATTAAGCTTAACTTCTAATTGATAACCTAGATTGACCCAAAAATTACCATCTCCATTCAAACCCCCTTGTCATATGTCTTGATCATGCTAAACAATTATCCTCCTTTTACTTAAATAGTTATTGGGTCCTACCTTTTCCTACCTTGTTATCTCTAGCGAACATTCTAAATTTGATTTCCATCTTCGAAAGGATGTTGAAATTTCCTAATACTTTCCATTACCGGTTGAATATGTTCCAGCCCCTTCCTTTGAGTTTAATTCTAGATTATTGAATGGATTCTAAGGAATATAACTTAGGTACTTGCTACCAAGGGATCTAGCTTATGTACCTTCTACCAAGCATTATCTGAGAGAAAAGTCAAAAGGAATCATGAATCTCAAAGAAAATATGATCTTGGACTAGGGATCTATTGTCCATGCATTATTTGACGTGATATATCTTAAGCATGGGCCCTATATATGGACATGATCATCCTTAATAATGTTGTGGGAATATTTGACTTTCCAAATATTTCTCTAAATATTGTCCTTGCTTTTAACCCATGATCACCAAGTTTTTACTACGATGGATTTACTTGTGATTAGTAGATTCTTAATTCCTAGCTCACTTGTTGCTTTGATAGATAGACTTTGTCCCAAGCAACTTCAACCCATTTACATTCTCTACGAGGCCCAACCTACAGGGAGGATCTTTGGATTTCATAATCTTGGCCAATGTTAGGAGAATAGAGAAAATATATAGAGACATGGAGCAAAGGACATGTTTTATGAATGTGATTTTTCCTACCAATGTAAGAGATTTCAAGGTCTAACTCACTAGCTTGATTTTAAGCTTAGAGAGGAGATCCTCCCAAGAAATATTTCTTTATGCATTTTCCAATAATAATTTCCTTAGGTATTTGGAAGGAAGTGATCTCCTTTGAAATCTAAGAATTCGAGTAGTGTTCCTTTAGATTACCAAAAAGGATTTGATATTTACTTTGATTGATCAAAGCCCTGTGGCAAAAATAAAGGTGTTTAGAGTTGTTTTTGAAGCTTCAGGCCTCCCTAACCATTGTGATTCCTAAGAGCATGGCATCAAAAAATTAGAGATGGTATAGTGAATTTAAGTTAGGATGCAACTTAATACGTTTCATATTGTCTACTCCCAGTGAAAACTTTAGATTTCTACCCAATCCCTCAATAGCTAGAATGATTAGGAAGCATGATAAAGGGTCCTCTTTCTAAATGCCTATAAAGGGATTAAAGTTTCAAAGGGAGTTCCTTTAACTAGAATGGAAAAGAAAGTTGAGGCAATTGAGATTTTCACCCAAGATATCCATTCTTTGTAGAAGCCAAAGGCCAGGAGAATTTTCTCAAGAAAAACCCAACTTCAATGATCATAGATCTTGACATGTCTAGCTTGATTAACATGTCCGTAAATTTTTTTGATTTCAGTGAATGTATAGTTTCATGGGATACTATGATACCATTAAGAATTTTTCTCTTGCCCACATATCTATTTTTCTTGGGGATGATTTTATTCATGATGGGTTTGAGATGATTGGAAATAATCTTGGAGAAAAACTTATAAATAACATTACAAAGAGAGATAACTTTAAACTTGTCTATAGTGTTTGGATTTTCACCCTTAGGTATCAAAGTTAGGAAGAATGCTCCGCAAATTATGACACCTTTCTACTTGTGATAGGCCAACAAGCTTGGAAAATTTCTATGGTAAAATTTTCTGACCCTAGCACTTTTCCAATGGGCATTTCCATAGTTGTCTAGGAGACTTCTTCATATGGAGTTAGTTGGAGAAGAGCCATATTCTATTTGTGGGAAACAAATGAGGAATATCCCTTACCCCTATTTGGATGGCCTTTTATTTACCTTCTAATGGTTATATTAGGATTTGATTGAAGTGATCTTGTAATTCCTTCTCTATGTCTTCATGTTTTTCTAGTGTAGTCCTTATAGTCATCCTGAGAGGCCTAATGTGATTATGATTTCTTTAGTTGGTCACAAGTTATGGAAGAACCTTGAATTCCTTTCCTCTTTGAGCCACCAACTCTAGGACTACGAATTCCAAAGAGTCTCTTCATGTGTAGTCTAGAGTCTCCAAAGCCTTAGGCTCCTCAAATTTTCCCTCTTAAATGACCATTGATTTAACCATTTCCATCTCCTTTTCCCATTGTTGTTGCACTTGTAATATGTTTCCAAAGACTTCCTTATCCCATTACTTAATATTCTATTTGAATTTCGTCAACTTTTGTTTGAATTGATACAATATGGATCCTTTATTGTATTTGGCTTAAGTCCACCAAGCATCCAACTTGGACATGGAGTTGTGATGGAGTCTAGGTGGTCAAGCTATAATTTCTGGAATTTGAATGGCTTAGGTCTCAGGGCCGACTCACTATCCTTCAATAAGTCGATAGGTTAGTAATTCAACCTTGAGAAGGGAAGGATTTTTGTAAGAATGGTGGACCTAACATGGAAAAAATATTAAAAGACAAGCAATCTAACTTGACAATAATCTAGTTACCCCACTCGTTTATTATTTCAATTGTTGCATCAATTACAGGTGTGAATATGCACCAATCTCAAAGTATCTATAGCTTATTTGAACCTTAAAAATTTTGCATTCATTCTCCTTTAATCACCTTTCTTCCCTTGCAAGGAAATCATCATGTTAAAATCAACTTCTAGTAGGTAGGGTTGCCTTTGATATAATTCCCTAGGGTTTTTGGTGCTTCAAGGAAGGGAACCTTTAACAAAAGGGTTGCAAGGGTCATAGGGATTAGTTATGTACCCTTGTTCTCAAGATTATAGGACAACGAGTTGAGATATAGTTCTCCATCTCTAGTATATCCTTAAGGGAATTTTGAAGAGGATCTCAAAATAGGCCCAAACATCCTACAAATCCATTCATTGCTATTACTACAACTTTACCATTCCACCAACACTTATTAGCTATAACAGTCATGGTGCCCTTATCACACTTGGTTTCTTTACTAGAACCATCACCCATTTTACCCCCGCTATGTTCTTGCTCATTGAACATTTCTCAATAGGATCACTAAGATCCCATATGATCCATGAGAGAATCTTCATCTTAGATCTTGAGTTGGGAAGAAAAATATTTCTTTGGGAGTCTTAGGGTTTTCCCTAAGTGAAGAGAAAATGGTACCACTTACTCCAATTTTTAATTTGATGTCTTGTGCCCTCTTTTCTTCTCTTCCTCATTTTATATCTTTTAAGTCTTCATTCGATTGGTGTGGACCCCAAATCCTCTTGTTGGGTTGTACACCTGTATTACATTGACTATTTTTCTAGAGCTTTTAACTAGTTCTCTTTGAAGCTATTACAACCAAGGAGCTTGGAGATTAGTGAGAAATTTCTTTCCATGCTTGGAAATAAGAGTTAAGATATCAAGTTCCAACAATTCCACCTGCATGTCCCTTGTCTTTTCCTCTTCCTCTGAGTGTTGTGAAATTTCTTCTTCTACCTCCATGTTTCAATCCCTACTATCATTTTCTTTATTGCTTGAAAAGGGTTCTTCTATGCCTATTTTCTACGTTGTCTTGTCTTCAATGGTTCCCTACCTAGTGTTTTCCTTTGTGGTCTTACACTTTGATGTTTCTTGTCTTGATTGTATTGCTTGGAAGCTATTGTTGTTTTCTACTGCTATTGTAGGCATTGAATTAGGGTTTTTCCTACCAAATTTCCTCTTACTAGGAACCTTTGCGAAACCCTCCTCATTTGCACTCCCTTTCCCTTTATCTCTGCCTTGCTGCATTTAATGGGTAGTCTCATAATAGTTGCATGTTCTCATGGCACTTGTAGCAATGGAATGGATTGTGTTTACAATCCAAAGTTTGAAACCACTCTATGTGTTGGTAGCTCATGCTTATTGATTATGGAAGGGTTCTTGAGACATTAATGCAAACATAGATCCTTGCATATGATGTGCATCGCGCTGATTTTATGACCTCCAAGATTTTGACAAAGGAACCCAACGTGTTCCCAATTGCTTCTATGGTTTCTTTCTCCCAAGTACATGTAGGAGAGAGTGCATTTAAATCTAAACTAGATCCCTTTTAAGTTCTCTTTTTAAGACCAAACCTTTTCATCCAAAACCTCAAATACAACCTTATTGAGTTAAAGAAATAAGGGCCTTCCTCAAAGATATGTTCCTAATCTTCAATGCAAACAACTATTACTATGAAGAAAACCTTTGAACCAAGTTCTAGGTCAACTTGTGTTTTGGTTTTCCATTTGGAGTTCATTCAACCCATGACAACCTTCTTAGAGAGCCAAATGCCCATAAATTTTCTAATGATTGTGCAATTCTTCATGTATTGAATGCAATTACCAATATTGAGAGAAGTGACTTCATACTTCGGGTCATTGGGCCGAGAGGCTCATTCTACAGCCCAATATGATGTGTAAGGATGTCCATCCATCATCAAAGTTGAAATTTTACTCATATTGGCCAAAAAAAATAAATTAAAATTAAAAAATCTAAAAATTAAAAAAGAAGAAGTAAATATCTATATAAAAATTAAGTAACTATATAAAACGTTTAAATAACGCCAACTCATAAAAAAATTGCAAGTAAAGAAATTGGATCCCTCTAGGTTCATGCTAGATCCGTATTTAAGATGGATCTATGTTGGTTCTTAGTTTTTGCCAAACATCCATTTTACATCTTGTCAACTTACTTTCTTTTAACTTATTCAAAGTGGTTCGAATCCTTCTATCCATATTACCTTTTCTTGCCCCACCCATTTGTACAAAAAAGTGATTAAATTGCTCTTTGAACCATGACCACATTCTTGAAAGATGGTAAAAGCTATATTAGGTTGTTGCCACTCTACTTTTCATTTTTTTTTACATTATAATATTTATTTATTTATTTATTATTTTATAAAATAATATAAAAAGTTAAAAAAAATCCTTACAGCCCCACCTTACAAACACGTAACTTCTTTAGATCCAATGAATTCTTTTCATAATTGAAACATGTGATTTGTCTTTATGGAAAGTCAACTTCACAATTCCGTCATCCTTATTAGTTAAATTTGTTATTTTCTAAATGTTAAAATAGAGTCAATCTCTTGGGATTCTTTAATAATTAAAATAAAATAAAGTTATTACGCCATTGAAAATCTAATCTGAATTAATGGAAAAAACTCGCACTAAAATGCGCTAATTATTAATTTATTTCTCCTTCAATTCCTCCTTATTTTCCTTTTTCTATGACTATAAGAAAATTATGAATATAGCTTTCCAAGTTAGTTGAGGCATTGGAAGTACTAAATTGGGTCAGTTCTGCATTTCATTTTCGGTGATTCACGTCCTTCCCTAAACAGTGAGAGAGCGTCTCAAGACGGAGCAAAAAATAGAGAAAGAGAAGACATAGGTTTGTACACTCTGGCTCTATTTGGAATTCTGCGCTTAAATGGGTGTAATTAGAAGCTTCGCTCTTTTGATTTAATTAGAACCAACATCTGATTTTCATCCTGTAACCTATGGCTTAATCATTCTGATGCTAGAAAAGTTTTGAGGAAAATTCTGGCATCAATAAGCCCACTATAAGGGTGTTCTTGCGCTATTTTAAATCTGCTTTCACATCTGCTGAAGCCTGAAACAGCTAAATTCTGAACTGACAAATTCTAGCAACCTTAAAGCCAACATGTTTGCCAAGGTAAGGGTAATTTGCTTGTAAATTTTATGTGGATCTGCTGTGTTCCCTGTGATATATGAAACATATACATTAATATGTTTATGATTTTATTTTTTGTTATGAGTGCAGGAACAACCCCGCTTGAACAGGAACAGACAGATTGTTTCAAGGCCACCTGCAGCAGCAAACATACAGATTGTTTCAAAGCCACCTGCAGCAGCGAACGAACAGATTGTTTCAAAGCCACCTTCAGCAGCGAACATACAGATTGTTTCAAAGCCACCTGCACCAGCAAACCGACAGATTGTTTCAAGACCACCTGCAGCAGCAAACAGACAGATTGTTTCAAAGCCACCTGCAGCAGCAAAGGGTAAATGGATACCTTGAAACTTACAATATTAATAAGTGCTAGATTAGTTTAGGCCAGATTTCGCTGGGGTTTTGGCTGAGAAGTATTCATGCAAATTGGCAGGTCCTGCAATGGCAGCACCCAACCAGAATGCATTATTAATCAACAACAATAGGACGCCCTTAGTAGACATTGGCAATCTAGTGGGAGCTTTGAACGCCCAATGCAATATCAGCAAAAATGGTGCCAGGAAGTATGTGTTTTGATGTTATGAACTTGTTTATTACTTATATGAGGTTATATATAATAAATCAATCCCTTGTAACAACAGGAGGGCCTTCGGAGACATTGGCAATCTCGTGGAAGATCTGGACGCTAAATGCATTATCAGCAAAGTTTGGGTTAGAAAGTATGTTGTTTGATGTTATTAACTTATTTCTTAGGTCATGTATAGTAAACAATCCCTTGTCACTAATCCTGCCTCTCTTCTGTTGGGTTCTTGTTTTGGGGATTTTGCTCTGTTTGGTGCTCTCTGCCATAAACATCCTACCCTAAACTTGTGGACTGCCAACTGTTTCAGGAGGCCTAGAACAAACTTTGGGGTCAATGCTAACAAGGGAGCCAGTTCTAGCACTCAGGTAAGTTTAATAAGAGACAGTTAAGCAACCTGAAAGATTGTTTTCTAGTAGTAATGTCAAACAGAACCCAGGGTTTTCTAAATGACAACCTTCAGGGGAATTGAAATAGCAACCTCTGTGGTGATCGACTTTTTTTTTTCTTGCTCTTCGTGCCTAGTATTCTATTTTTCAGAACGTCTAGTTTGTTGCTTTTCTTTCTATTTCAGGGGAGCTCATTCAATTATCTATTTTCTGTGAGCCCAAGCAGGGGATCTCTCATCTCACTCTTTTAATCTTTTCGTTTTGATTCCAGCAATTCCAGGGACAGGGTATTGTTGTCAGGGGAGAACAAAAGGCATGGGGCGGGATAGTCTGGGGAAACAAACAGAGCTGTGCTATTAAAATGAATGCTCAACACGCCACTGCTACTCAGAGGGGTACTGCCATTTCAATCAGTGATAGCATAGATTCAAGTGTACAAGATGGGGGAGTAAAAGCACCTAGCCAGCTGAAAGCAAGGAAACAAGCAGTACGAACAGTGACTGCAACACTAACAGCTCGAAGCGAGGTCTGTCTTATTGCTTTAAGTTGTATTAATTCACTCATACATTTTTTTGGTTAGCACTGGTTCGTATCTAAATACCGTACCCATATCCACTCCCAATTACTAGCGGGTTTTATATACTCAAATGCCTTTGTGTTTATTTATTATGTAAGTGGGATGAATTAATTTATAAATTTGATAAGGGCATTTCAGGATTCATTGAGGGACGTCCTTGAGGTTCCTCCTAGCATTGATGATGGAGATCGAGACAACCCACTGGCAGTTGTTGAATATGTTGAAGATATATACCACTTCTACCGGAAGATTGAGGTATGTCGCAATGTCAATGATTGTATTTTTTTTTTGAATGTGAAGGTAAAATTTATTTTCTCGTACAAATAATTTGGGGACCTGTATGTCCAGGTCAGGAGCTGTGTACCTCCAGATTATATGACAAGGCAGCTTGAAATCAAGGACTCCATGAGGGGAGTTATAATTGATTGGTTAATAGAGGTACATATTTGTTCCCATGCTGGTTCTATTTGCTGTCATCCTTAGATCTAGAAGAGGGTTATATGGACTATTTCTTAGAGTTGACTTCCAAATTTTACAGGTTCATCGGACGTTTCTTCTAATGCCAGAGACATTGTATCTCACTGTAAACATCATCGATAGATACCTCTCTATTCAGAGCGTTACAAGGAATGAATTACAATTAGTGGCTATCACTGCAATGTTTATTGCTTCCAAATATGAAGAAATCTCTCCTCCAAAGGTACGATGACTTTCTCTCATCTATGAGAATGGATAAAAGGAAATCTTTAGTGTATATAGCTAGTTTATACAAGCGATGATTGGCTCTTGAAAATTATGTGCACACTTCCACATACTCTCAGTTAATAGGGTGAATAGCAATCTCTGCTCCAGAGAAGATTACCCTTAGTCCTGACACCAGCACAAATAATATTACATGGTGGCTTACAGATTATTGACATAAGAACAACTGGTTCATTCTTGGCTACAGATCAGCGATTTAGTCTACATCACGAAAGGCGCATACACATCAAAACAGATAGTGAAGATGGTAATTAGCTAGAACTGATATTTGTTTCTTTCGTTCTCCAAAGATGCAGTTTGACTGATAAATTGATAATACTACTTGGCAGGAGCATACAATATTAAATCGACTGAAATTTAAGCTTACGGTTCCCACTCCATATGTATTCCTTGTCAGGTTTCTTAAGGCAGCTGGTCCAGACAAAGTGGTAAAGATCTGAACCCTGCCACTTTTTTAATATTGAAAGAATAATTCCCTGATGTAATGATCACATCTCCGTTAAGATTGCCTCCAGATAGATATCTAGCATTATTCTTTGGTTTAGATGTCTGTTCTTCTTTGTATTCCTACCAATCCTCTGCTGTACTGATAAGACTTAAACTCATTTATCAATGCTTCAGATGAAAAATCTGGCATTCTTCTTGGTTGACCTGTGTTTGCTTCATTACAAAATGATAAAATACAGTCCATCAATGCTTGCTGCTGCTGCTGTCTACACTGCTCAATGCACTTTGAAGAAGCATCCATATTGGAATAGAACACTTATCCTTCACACTGGCTACTCGGAAGCACACCTCAAGTAAGTCTTCTAGTTTTTAAAGCATCATGCTTCAAGTGAGTTTATTGTTCTAAAGTTTCCTACTCTTAGACATCTTAGATTTCCTCATCAGTTACAGGGAGGCAGGGAGGCAAACTGTATATTATAACAACTAAAACATTGATAAGCTGCAGCAAAAAGTTAAAAACTTGGTGCATTGATCAACTATGTTTTGGCATTAATCTACTCATATCCTGTCTGAATTGTATCTAATTCTAGACAATGTAATGAGATAATAACATTAATTTGACTTCCTCCAGGGAATGCGCACACTTAATGGCTGATTTACACCTGAAGGCAGAAGGAAGTAACCTCAAAAGTGTTTATAAGAAGTATTCATATCCAATTTTTGGCTCTGTTGCTTTTTTAAGCCCTGCCAAGATACCTGCGGGAACAGTTGCAGCTCCAGCAATTGATAAATGTGCACACCAGATTTACTTGAGGAACCTTCGTTGAAGGTTGACCATTCTTCCGATCGGTCGAAAACCTATCTCTGGTGGTACCGCTAAGAGAATGTTTTCGGTTGTGTGTATGTAAAATTGTAGATAGCCCTTGAACAAGGCATGTAAATTTATTGTTGATTATTTTTCATACATTGAGATTCTCATTATATTCTGAAAAATTAGCTTTCATTAGCAAGATAAATGCTAGATGCTTTGAACTGCCCTTTTTGAACTGGCATAGACTGCTAACATCCCCGGGCTTCTTAATTTCTAGGCGATATATATCGCCGTAACTTTGGATTTGTAAAGAATATAGGGGATCATTAGCTTTATGTAATTATATTTTTCAAGTATGATTCTTCATTCGACAATCTTTGTTGATGGATGCTTTGGTTCATAACATCTCTGTAAGTGAATATGGAAGGCAAGAGGCCTGTAGTTCAAATGTAATTTTGCCAGTCTCTAAAATTAAATAGGCCTCTGTTTTAACCTGTCAATGCATCCTGGTAAATGATATGATTTTCAGAGACCAAGAAGCATGAATGAAATTGAAATGTGCCTTTTTCAAAAAAGAGCCTGGTAACTGTACTGTAGATAATACTGTTGATCATAAGATTGGACTCAACCCCTGTTAGATAACACTCTTGATCATAAGATTGGACCCGGGGTATTATGCTATGCACCTACTGTTCCACTGGTCTTTTCGGTTATTGATAGATAACTTTTCTTTTGTTTTGTTTTCTAATAGATACGACTCTATTTCCTTGTTGTCAAATTAATTGACTGGAACCTTGTTCTTCATAATTGCATTATACCCGACTGTGATATTACTATGCTGTAGAAATGATTTGTACCAACTGTGATATTACTGTGCTGTAGAAATGATTTGTTATGCAAACCTCTTATAAGTCTCCAAGTATCGAAGACATTGCTGGTAATCCATGTGAATTTTCAAACACCAAGGAGCATGAATGGAATAGTATTTTTATTTCAGTTTAACTTTGTACAGGAGCCTGGTAAATGTTCCTTTAAAGCAAGGCCCAAACCTATTGTACAGTATCATGCATATTTTTTAGGATTATATGATATATTTAAGATGATATGATCTGACATTAGCATTTCTGAAATCAGAAATAGAATGAATACATATAAGAATTTTGGTGTTGAGAATGTCAAAATTAAATGTAATTATTTTATTGAGATTGAAAAGGTTGTAGAGAACCAGTAAAATAAGAAATAAATAAATATACTCCGTTGTAATTTATAAAATATCTGCATCTTAGCATAATGAAATGTTTCCTTGAAAGAAAGATAAAATTGTAACCATGCTTATGCTTAGTCATTTGATTAATTAACTCAAATTAAATGTATATATACCCTATTCTTGATGTTAGCAGCAGGAGACCCACCTTATAACCTCTCATTGTCCATCCAAAAGCAAGAAAAGTATTCAACTCTGCCTATTCCCATAGCAAATAAAATAAATTGCTTCAGCACTTCCAGAAGGATCCAGAGGTCTTTCCTCTACTGCCGTTGCCCACAAAGTAATAATACAACATTTGGAAATATTAACTTTGCTGCTTGGCAGGTTCAGTTTTTTTTATATAGAACCACGATTCAATGACTTTGATATAATTTGGGGATTTTTCTCTATGAATTGAAGAATGTTTTTATAATTTCACACATTCTATTGGTTTTTGTGGCACTTGTGTGTTTTTAGTGTAAGAAGATTTGAAGTGGGTAAAACTTGATGACATAGAACTAGCCATATGTTGAAACACATGGTGGTTCTTGATTGAGTTATGCATGGCTCAATGAAATCATTTACTTATGGAGGTCAGGTAGTAAATACTATGTAATTTAGTGTGTAGAAAGAACAAGTCATGAATAAAAAATGTGAATAAGTGTAAATGTAGCATTTTTTATAAAGTAAAACATCAATAAATCTAATAAATAATAAAGACAAAAGAAAGAGGAAGACATAAAATTGTTATGAAAAAATATAAGAGTTCGAAGCAATGCTAAACAACTAGCTTACCAAGAAAGTATTGGAAAATTAGCATTTAATTATCAGCTTACCAGGAGAGTTTTGGAGAATCACTATTGTATTAAAGGTGTAGCTTCCCATTGACCCAATCATTAATGAAATGGAATTGTTACATGTGAATCGATTCAATTGCTGAGGGGGTAGATTACTAATATGGATTGTAAATTCTCTTTTACACTAAATTGCCTCAAATTAAAACAAATAATTAGTGGAACAGTCACACAATATGATTCAACTATATTCAATATAACCATTCAAATATATTCGAGAGAAAGGATACTTAAACTATAAATAATAAAATCAATATTTAATGGAGGTTTAGTTAAAGAAAATCTTTAAAATGTGAGTTATATTCATATTTGGAATTTTAATTCATTCTTATTTATATTTTAGATGGTACTTAAACTATAAATAATAAAATCAATATTTAATGGAGGTTTAGTTAAAGAAAATCTTTAAAATGTGAGTTATATTCATATTTGGAATTTTAATTCATTCTTATTTATATTTTAGATGGTTTTGGTTTACAGTTAATTTTCAATATTTAAACTAATTTTTTATTTGTAGTTTTTCATTTTATGATACTATCATTTTTCTTTAGTGGCTCTATTTCTATCTCTATTTATATCACAAGGAATTGCATAGTTTCTACAATTTTAAAGTATCCTCTCTCTTCTCTACCATTGTTTGAGAGATTTTAAAATTGCATTTTTTTTTAAAGAATGGTGGGTTTTGTACCATTATAAACATATTTTGTATTTCACTAGTTTTTTTATATAAAACCACAAATGTATGTATGATTCAATGTATTTCATATAATTTGGGGATTTTTCTCTATAATTTTACACATTCTATTGATCTTTGTGGCACTTGTGTTTTTTTTTAGTGTAGGGAGATTTGAAGTTGCCAACACTTGATGACATAGAACGAACCATATGTTGGAACACATGGTGGCTTTTGTTTGAGTTACACATGGGCTCAATGAAATCATTTACTTATAGAGGTCATGTAGTAAACACAAAGTAATTTAGTGTGTGTAGAAAGAACATGTCATAAATAAAAAAATATGAATAAGAGTAAATGTGGCATTTTTTATAAAGTAAAACATCAATAAATCTAGTAAGTAATAAAGACAAAAGAAAGAGGAAGACATAAAATTGTTATAAGAAAGATGTGAGAGTTGGAAGCAATGTTAAACAACTACTCTTTGCTTTCAAGATTGAGAAGAGATTGATAATAAAATTTATTTTGATATTTGATATAATTATACAACTTTATGTTCCTCAAATGATCTCCTAAACGTAATTTGATTACAAGATCTTTCGTGGCATCCCCTATCCAAAGTTTGAAAATATAAATATGAAGTTACTCCTTTAGATTTGATAATGTAGAAAGATCTAGAGGAGTTAGTGTTACAGTAAAATAAAAACATTTCATAAATAAATTTCAGTTATGCATATTTAATTTGAGCTTTATAAAATTTGTTATGAAACCATTAAATTTATAAACAAAGAGTGGTGTTGTCTATTGAATTCACGATGAAAGGGACATCTGAAGATGAAATGAGGCAACATACATATCTCAAGAAATCTTTCTACAATGGAGTAAGGAATATGATATGGAAAAAACATTGAGACTTGATCAAGAGATTAGATCATATCACCAAAACCTTTATGTTTGAATTCAACGTGAGGATGCATAACCATTAGAAACCACCTCACAACTTTGAAAGGTTAGTTTGGATCTCTTAATTAGACAATATGGAGAAAAATGGAAAGCAAATGAAACGAGAGATATGGAAAAAATTCTAGAGTATTAATACATTAAAAAATCCAATGATAATAAGATAAGAGAATCATTAGTGGTAAATAGAACAAAGATGCATTTATCACAAAGACAAAATCCAAAAAGGAAAACTAATCATGTTAGAAAAATATATGAGATGTGTCCTTACAAACTAGATCTTACTAGTATACAAGTCATAAAGAAAATAATGACAAAGGGAATAAAAAGGATAAGTAACTAAACACTTATCACATTCAACCCTTAGAGATTTTAGAGATAAAAGCCTAGAAAGGCAAGGTTTGAGTAGAGAGATAGAGATAATAAGAAGGTTGAATGAGACTATGGTTATCTCCATTATACACATTACTTCATAAGATGAAAAATGATAAACATATAAAATAAAAAGAGAAAGGGAATCATATGGAGGGGAGTTAATATGGTTATCTTTCTTAGAGACTTTGATTTATAACATGAAAAATAACATATATGTACCAAATAAATAAAAATGGAAGAGGAAGGGAACTCTTAAAGAACCTAAAATGCA
The DNA here is from genome assembly GCA_031772625.1 of Pinus tabuliformis. Classification (NCBI taxonomy): domain Eukaryota; kingdom Viridiplantae; phylum Streptophyta; class Pinopsida; order Pinales; family Pinaceae; genus Pinus; species Pinus tabuliformis. The sequence goes on along the minus strand of CM062819.1, from coordinate 1,919,077,516 downwards.
TTAAAAAGTTTACAATAATCTCTAATTTATTATTATTTAAAGCAAATTTATATGTCTCAAAAATAGGGGTTAATAGAGGAGTTATGAATGGGAATAATCAATCCTATAGCCATCAAAACCATAGGGTTTGTATTCAAGATCTCAATTGGAATGGATTGATAGAGCAAGAATGATATGTGGTGATGAAAATTTGACATTTTATATAATTTTTCAAATTAAAGCCTTAAAAATTTCAAATGTTTTGAATATTGACATGTATATAAAAACATTTTGTGGGGAATTATGTCGTTTTTATGACTAATTTTTTCAAAAAATACTAATGTCATTTAATGAGTCAAATTGATGTTTAATTATTCTTGTCTATAATTTTTTTGAAAAATTTAACTAGTAAATTTTGTTCCCAACACCTAATTTAGCATTCAATACCTACACACAAAAACAATCTGCACATAATGTAATAATACTATTTTACAGTGTTTTAATTTTAATTTTAGAAAATTATATTTCTATTTTTTTTCCAAAGTCAATGAATTAACATTTGAATCACATTTTATACATCTTTCTATTCAAACCATTCTTATTCAAATATCTTGATGAAAATTTAACCTTTTATAGAATTTTTAAAGTTAAATCTTTAAAAAAATGTTGTGAATTTTGACTTATAGTTAAAAAACAATTTGTAGGGAATTGTGTTACCTTTATTATTATTTTTTTCAAAAAAGGTACCATTGTCATTTAATGTGTCAAATTTGTGTTTAAATAAATCTTTTCCCTAAATTTTTTGAAAAATTTAACCGGTAAATTTTGTTCCCAACACTTAATTTTGCATTCAATCTATACACACACAAAAAAACAATAAATACATGATGTAGTAGTACCCTCTTACATTATTTTATCTTTAATTTTTAGAAAATTATCTTTCTATTTTTTTCCAAAGCTAATAATTAATATTTGAATCGCGTTTTATACATCTTTGTGTTCCAAACAATTCTTGTGAAAATGTGGTGATGAAAATTGGCATTTTACGTAATTTTTAAATTAATGCCTTAAAAACTCTTGTTAGTCACTGCCTTGCCAAGGACTATAGTATTCACGTCAAAGTGCGTTGACTCTCCATTATTTTGTTGTTTTTATGACAATTTTAACCAAAGTTTCAGCAAAATGCTAAATATTTCTATTTTCCATAAATTCAAAAATATTTTTCTATTTTTTTGCAAATCTTATTTCTATTTTTCTATTGGTTTATCAACCTCTGATGGGACATAATTCCTCTGGTAGAGAGCATTTTATTTTCTCTATTTGTTAGTATCTCACAATTCATTTAAAAAAAAAAAACTATTCTTTTGTTTGACCATTCCATCGGTGAGTGTTGTGATATAACACTGGCACTGACATGATTATGGTGTTGCTCTAACCAATGAAGACAGAACTGATGCGGTTGCAAGTCCTTTAAGGGGGGGGGGGTTGAACAATTGTGTAGAGGAAGCAGGTCCTTTACGTAGGTGGAGGTGGGGAGGCTAAACAATTGTGCACTTTCTTGTGAACAGGAAGCAGGTTCTTCACGTAAGCGGGGGATGTTGAACATTTTTGCATAGCCAGAAGCTTCCTTCACACACTGCCAATCCTCTTGTTTGACTCTGATCCAGGTGGATATTGGTGGCCACCCGCCAAGACCACTTGGACCCCTACCATTGTTTCTTTTAGCTTTTCAGTTTCCTTAATTGTAGCACAATTTACTAATTTTAGCAGTTTTTCGGGTCCTGAACTTCCAGAGTTGTTTTTGAGGCCGTAAATGACGTTTTTTGGGAAAACTGGGAGCAACGATGTTGCTCTTCCCAAAGTTGTAGTTCTCGGATAGATATTTATAACGAGATATTGTGCGTGTCAAATGGAGATCGTATGCCACAGTTTGGCATTTCATCTTCTAGGGTTAGTTTTTTGGATGTTTAGGGTTTTCTATTGTTTCTCAACAATAAATAGGCCTTCGAGCCTCATTGTAACACAGTTCAGAGGCATGTAGCCACCACATCTCTTCTTAGAGATAAGCTACCATCGACCTAGCTGGTTTATTTGCATTTCTGTTTGTAAGCATATTTCGGTATTTTACATTAATGAAATGAAGTATTATTTTCGCTACATCTCTGTGTTTATGGTTATCTCTGTAATTTGTTGTGTTCCTGTTTAAATTCGACTCAGTGGTATCAGAGCGATCTACTTTTTCTCTGTTTTTCTTTGCATGTCCCCAACGAGGTCGGGATATAAGGAGTTAGGGCTTGAACTAGTCAAACGTTTGCGAAACCAGCCTCACAAATCCCGACGACCTCCCATGGTGGATGAAAAAAAGATGAGGGGGCGGGAGATCCTATCAAAATCTTGCTCGAAGAAGCCCTCGAGTGACAAAGGAACGCGATGATGGACAACTTTGCCCAAATCCTTCAACAGCTACCCAGGGGTGACGTATTGGCTTCCAATAGCTACTCTGGAAATGCCACACCGTTTAAGGTACAAGTTAATTTTGAAATCCCCATATTCGAGGGTCAGATAGATGCAGATGTTGTCGATAAATGGTTAAATCTGCTAGAGGGTTATTTTTCTGTTCAAGATTGTTCCAGTCGGGAAAAGATTATTTTCGCTCTTCTCAAAGTAGCCCCCCCACGTCAAGGACTGGTGGGAAACCTACTGCAAGCAAAAGGATGAAAGTACAGGCTCACTATTTTCAACTGCACCCGCTTGGAATTCATTCTAAGATTCCATTAAGGAGTAATACTACCCTTTCGGAAGCTATGAGGATCAATACATAAAGTGGACCATGCTGCAGCAGGGAAGGGACCAAGACGTGCTAGAGTTTACCAATATTTTCCATACCCTTCACACAAAGTTGGGTATCAAGGATTCGGAGCAACATTTGATACTCAAATACCGCGGCTGCTTGCACAAGTACATCCAGGAAGAAACAGAATTCTTGAACATCTCCTCACTTGACATGGCATACTGATATGCCATCAAGGTCGAGCAAAAGTTTAAACAGAAGAAGCGAGACTTTGGATCTGCTAATCCAAAGCAAGGGAAAGGTGCCCCAAAACCGCAAAACAAAGGACAAAGCCAAGGCAAGGCGGCCTAAGACAACCTGCCAAAGATGCAAGCAAAGAATAGTACCGCGAAGCCGAAAAAGGTCACGGGAAAGTGGTGTGAGTTCCATAAGAGCTCCACTCACAACACAAGTGAGTGTTGGGCCAAGCAGTCACTGGTGGTTGAGCTAAAGGTTTCAGAATCAGATGCATGTTTCAACTCTGAGTCAGAACCTGACAAGGGGAATGACCAAGGGAAGCAGATTATCGATGTGGAGCCCAATGCCACCATTGCCACCACGAAGATCCAGAAGGAGGAACCCGAAGATCTAGAGGAGGAAGAGCATCTCTTCCACTCCCATATGTGGGTAAAGGTCTCCCTAATACAGTTCATTGTTGACAACGAGAGCCAAAAGAACCTCATTTCGGTAGAGGTCGTGAAGCGACTGGGTTTACCGACCAAAACACATCCACAACCGCACACCATCGGGTGGCTTCACCAAGGATGGGATCTTCGCGTGAGCCAGTAGTGTCGCCCTCCATACAACATCAAGCCCTTCACAGATGAGGTATTGTGTGACATTGCTCCCCTTGAAGTTTGTGATGTATTATTAGGACAACCATACTTGTGGAAGCGACATGTTGTGTATGAATCAAGGCCTCGTGCTGTTATTGTTACTTTGGGAAATAAGTTGTACAGGATACCGGAGGTAGCATCGCCTACCACCATCTCTTTGGTTACTGCAAAACAATGCAGTAAGCTCATTTCAAAAACTGGGAAATTCGTTTTCCTGATGATACGCCCTCAAGGAAAGAAGAATATGGTGGCCACGACCTCCAGACAGGGCCCCTCTGCATGACAACTACAGATGGACAAGGTCATGGAGGAGTACAAGGACATCTTCACCTCCCCGTAGGGGTTCCATTGCATTGTCAGGTCAAGCACCCCATCGATCTGACCCCAGGTGCGCCGCTGCCCAATGGAGCAATCTATCGGCGCTCCATTCTAGAGAATGATGAAATCAAGAGGTAGATTCAGGAGTTGTTGTAGAAAGGCCACATTCGTCCGAGTTCATTGCCCTGTGTTAGCCTGATTGTGTTGCTACAGAAGAAGGATGGGACTTGGAGACTCTGTATTGAATATCGGGTGTTGAACAAGATCATTGTCCCTAATAGGTACCCGATCCTAGGGATTGATGACCTCCGAACCAACTGAAGGGGGCAAAATATTTCAACAAGATCGATTTGAAGTTAGGATATCACCAGGTACCAGTCGAACCCTCCGATGTGTGGAAGGCTACCTTCAAAGCCAAGAAGGGCCTTTTCAAATGGTTGGTTATGCCTTTCGAATTAACGAATGCTCCTGCAACCTCCACGAGGCTAATGGATGACATTGCGGCCATTCACCAACTAATTTGTAGTGGTATACTTGGATGACATCCTGATCTTCAACCAGAGTTGGGAAGAGCACCTCCAACACATCCGACAGGTTCTTCAAACACTGCGGCAACACAAATTATGTGCCAATTTGGAGAAATGCACTTTTGGCATGACCCGGGTTCAGTATCTGGGATACATTATTGATGAACAAGGGGTGCATGTGGATCCAGCCAAGATCCAAGTCATTTGGGATTGGCCATCTCCAACCACTCTAATAGAGCTCCACAGCTTTCTAGGTCTTTCCAACTTCTACCGCAAGTTCGTGTTGGGATTTTCTCATATCACTTGGCCCTTGAGTCAAGTCACTAAGGGAGGAGAGAAAACAAAATTCTTTTGGTATGAATCTCAACAGAAGACATTCACAGAGTTGAAAGATCGCCTCTGCTCAGCACCAGTGCTCGCATTACCAGACTTGCAACAACCATTTGAGGTCGAGATAGATGCCTCTGACTATGCTATTGGGGCAGTCCTTACTCAACATGGGCATCCAGTGGCATATCACAGTGAGACACTTTCAGACACAGTTCAGAAGTATCCCACTTATGACAAAGAGATGTATTCCATTGTGCAGGCCTGTTGACAATGGAAGCATTACATTTTGGGGAAGGAAACGATCATCCACACATACCAACGACCCCTGCAGTTCATACAGACCTGTTGTGGCCAAAACTACCACCCTATTAAAGCATGCTCTAATAGCAAATTTTGAATGGACCCCCTATAAGTCTGATCTATCATCTCTCTGAATGATCCTTTTCATCCTATTGATTTTAACTCTATGAAGAGCTGAATCTTCCATTCACAAATGGTGAAAGCCCCTTAACAAACCCCTCACATATAACCTTGTTAAGCCCTTCATTCATATGCTCATTGGGGTTTGCCTAACTTCCAAAAACCTTCATCGCATCATTGTCCCGTTATAATCCATTTACAAAGGAAACCCTTTGCAAATTACGTATATCCTCCCTCTTTCGCTTATCACATTCATCCTGGGCGCATAATGCATGCCATAAGGCCCCGAACTTGACGGCATTACGAACCACAATATATACATTTTCGGGTCTGAAAGCCCGTCGCATATTGCAATCAGCCTAAGTCCAAGGTTTATGTATATATGGCGTGCCCCTGGCCTCCGGACCCGTCGACACTATGAACCACATTGTATACATTGTCGGGTCCGGCCCCAATCGCATATCGTGTATTGGCGGAGCCCGGGCCTTATACATAATATGCATAGCGATATGGCAGACCCACCGAGCTATCAAATACGATTTATATATTTTTGGGTCTGAAGCCTTATCACATATTGCGATCGGCGAAGCCCTAGGCTTGTGCATATTGCGATATGCAATAGGCTAGACCCAGTGATATTTATAGACTCCAACATATAACATTTGAGGTCCGGCTTGAGCGATCGGGGCGGGATTTCCTGTGTTTTCATATGTTTTCCAAATTTTCCAAAATTACAAAGGGATCGGGTTTTCAGTGTAAAAGGTAGGCTTGTGGAGTCCTGATAGTGTAATTGCGCATTGAGGAAGTGGAAGGCATGGGTACTGTAACCCGCGGAGGGGCCGATACCCAATTGCGATTTAAAAGAAGCCCTCAAAAAACTGTGCCAAGCCTATGGGTTGAGCGGGAAATTGTATGTTGACTATGTATCAGGCATAAATCCTTTTCACACTTGTTCCGTAGTTTATAAAATGAATGAAGGCAGTGTTTACATTTGATTGAACATTTATGTTTTATTGTTCACAATCATCAAGCTAATGATAGCAATCCTTGCACGAGAGAAGTAAAAGACGCAGGAGGGGATTCGAAGAGCCATGTATGCAGCAGCGTTGTGTTTAAGGGTCTGGCTGCAAGCGTTCCAAGTCGGAACCCCACGCATTGCCTATACATTCCGTTAGCATAGCTGTCCCACGCTTCATTATGGGAAGGCAACATACAGTGACCTTTTTTACCAACATCTGTTCACTTCCTCAGGAAAGGAATCGATCAGGCCATTATGCTTTCTATGTGCCAGAGGTCACGCTGACGATCCTATCCTTGTGTAGTTGATTTGCATATCTGAAACAGTGGGAAGATGAAGAGGCAACGGAGACTTAGAGTTAGGGGCGTTTGCATAAGTATTACCTCTGAAGAGGAGAAAGGGCTTTTGATTTTCGAGAAGAACAATTTTGCTTTATTGTGGATAAGGACGAATGCTTTGGGGGAAGAAGGAGCCCTTAGTTTCAGACTCATTGTATTGTTTTGGATCATAGTGTTGTTACTGGCATGAATGTAAATGTGATTTGTATTTATGCATATTGATGACTTACAATTCACTATTAGTCTTGTTAAATTGAATGTGATTCAGTTTCATGGTTAACTTGTGAATGGTCTCTGATTTGAAAGTAAGTTAAACATCAGTTGCAAGTTTTAATTACATAGAAGAATGTGGATTCCTATATGAGTGATTGGATTTCAATTTAGCTTTAATACAGTCTTGTCCAACTGTGAATTCAGTGATGATTCATTTGGACTTGAATCTATGCATGATGTTTAACCTTCTTTATCACGCTCCTGCTAAACATATATATGATGTTTAAAGCTCTGTATTATGCTCTTGCAGGATAGATTAGGATAACTAGGATTAGATTAGAGTAGTTAGAAGTAGTATAGATAGGATTTAATACATAGAGGTTAGCTGTTTTATTTTGTTGATTTAATTGAAGTCTTCCTCTCAGAAGCAATCTTTTGACATGTTCAAATGGTTTATGGGGTCCCTTAAAACCCGTCGAAGCTAGCCATTCCAAACGAAAGTAGGTCTAATTGGGGCTTGTGATCGGGTTAGTTCCCCTTGTTGGCATAGTGCACATTAGCCATGTCAACAAATTGGCGCTAGAAGGAGGGCCTGAACCGCCATCCCCAAATTTTCAAGATTTCATCTATAAGTGCCACGCATGGATTCAAAAGGATTATTGTATTGATCATGAAGGTCAAAGAGATCCTGCCACACATTTTAAAGAGCCTCATTTTGAAGAAACAAGACCCCTCTAAGTCGTGTTTCTGCGTCACCCAAGGAAGAGAGATTATGGGAGTATCCTGTCACTCAGGAACAACCAGTCAGAACGCTTACTCGGGCTTACACTCGTTCCCTCTCTCATCTTCCCATCTTTCACTCTTTACCTCCGACAACTAAGAGAAAGCCAAGGATCTTTACCTTGAGTGAAGATACATCTGCAACCACTTCTCTTGAAGATATTGTGATATAATCCTTGCAAAGTATCGACACCCCTTGGGAAGAAATTCCTGAGGATTCCCCTTCTAAAGGTAACTCATCGCTTGATTTTGAGAATCCTAACGGAGAAGCCTCTGACCAAAACTTCTCTATCCATAGTATGGCCAATGTTCCCCCTCTAGGTGGGAATCCACATATTCGAGGGTCAGATAGATGCAGATGTTGTCGATAAATGGTTAAATCTGCTAGAGGGTTATTTTTCTGTTCATGATTTTTCCAGTCGGGAAAAGATTATTTTCGCTCTTCTCAAAGCAGCCCCCCACATCAAAGACTGGTGGGAAACCTACTGCGAGCAGAAGGATGAAAGTACAGGCTCACTATTTTCAACTACACCCACTTGGAATTCATTCTAGGATTCCATCACGGAGCAATACTACCCTGTTGGAAGCTATGAGGATCAATACATAAAGTGGACCACGCTGCGGTAGGGAAGGGACCAAGACGTGCCAGAGTTTACCAATATTTTCCATACCCTTCACACAAAGTTGGGTATCAAGGATTCAGAGTAGCATTTGATACTCAAATACTGCGGCTGCCTGCACAAGTACATCCAGGAAGAAATAGAATTCCTGAAAATCTCCTCACTCAACATGGCATATAGATATGCCATCAAGGTCGAGCAAAATTTTAAACAAAAGAAGTGAGACTTTGGATTTGCGAATCCAAAGCAAGGGAAAGGTGCCCCAAAACTGCAGAAAAAGGAAAAAGCCAAGGCGAGGCGGCCCAAGACAACCCGCCAAAGCTGCAAGAAAATAATATTACCGCGAAGCCGAAAAAGGACACGGGAAAGTGATGTGAGTTCCATAAGAGCTCCACTCACAACAACAGTGAGTGTTGGGCTAAGCAATCATTGGTGGCTGAGATAAAGGTTTCAGAATCAGATGCATGTTCTGACTCTGAGTCAGAACCTAACAAGGGGAATGACAAAGGGAATCAGATTATCAATGCGGAACCCAATGCCACCGTTGCCACCACGAAGATCCAGAAGGAGGAACCCGAAGATCCAAAGGAGGAGGAGCGTCTCTTCCACTCCCAGATGTGGGTAAAGGGTTCCCTACTACAGTTCATTGTTGACAGCGGGAGCCAAAAGAACCACATTTCGGCAGAGGTCGTGAAGCCACTGGGCTTACCGACCACAACACATCCACAACCGTACACCATCGGGTGGCTTCACCAAGGACAGGATCTTCGCATGAGCTAGTAATGTCGCTTTCCACACAACATCAAGCCCTTCACGGATGAGGTATTATGTGACATTGCTCCCCTTGAAGTTTGTGATATATTATTAGGACAACCATACTTGTGGAAGCGACATGTTGTGTATGAGTCAAGGCTCCGTGCTATTATTGTTACTTTGGAAAATAAGTTGTACAGGATACCAGAGGTAGCACCGCCTACCGCCATCTCTTTGGTTACTGCAAAACAATGCAGTAAGCTCATTTCCAAAACTGGGAAATCTTTTTCCTGATGATACGTCCTCAAGGAAAGAAGAAGATGGTGGCCACGACCTCCAGACCGGGCCCCTCCTCACGAAAACTATAGATGGACAAGGTCGTAGAGGAGTACAAGGACATCTTCACCTCCCTCGCAGGGGTTCCTTTGCACTGTCAGGTCAAGCACTCCATCAATATGACCCCAAGTGCGTCGCTGCCCAATGGACCAATCTATTGGCGCTCCGTTCTGGAGAATGATGAAATCAAGAGGCAGATTCAGGAGTTGCTGTAGAAAGGCCACATCTCTCCGAGTTCATTTCCCTGTAGGAGCCCGAATCCAGCCAAGATCCAAGTCATTCGGGATTGGCCATCTCCAACCACTCTAACAGAGCTCCACATCTTTCTAGGTCTTTCCAACTTCTACCGCAGGTTCGTGTTGGTATTTTCTCATATCACTTGGCCCTTGAGTCAAGTCACCAAGGGAGGAGCAAAAGCAAAATTCTTTTGGTCTGAATCTCAATAGAAGGCATTCATAGAGTTGAAAGATCGCCTCTTCTTAGCACCAGTGCTCGCATTACTAGACTTGCAACAACCATTTGAGGTCGAGACAGATGCCTATGACTATGCTATTGGGGCAGTCCTTACTCAACATGGGCATCCAGTGGCATATCACAGTGAGACACTTTCAGACACAGTCCGAAAATATCCCACTTATGACAAAGAGATGTATTCCATTGTGCAGGCCTGCTGACAATGGAAGCATTACATTTTGGGGAAGGAAACGGTCATCCACATAGACCAATGACCCCTGCAGTTCATACAGACCTGTTGTGGCCACAACTACCACCCTATTAAAACATGCTCTTATAGAAAATTTTGAATGGCCCCCCTATAAGTCTGATCTATCATCTCTTTGAATGATCCTTTTCATCCCAATGATTTTAACTCTATGAAGAGCCGAATCTTCCATTCAAAAATGGTGAAAGCCCCTTAACAAACCCCTCACATATAACCTTGTTAAGCCCATCATTCATATGCTCATCGGGGTTTGCCTAGCTTCCAAAACCCTTCATCGCATCATTGTTCCGTTATAATCCCTTTACAAAGGAAACCCTTCGCAAAATACGTATATCCTCCCTCTTTCACTTATCACATTCATACTGGGCACATAATGCATGCCATAAGGCCTCGGACCCGACGGCGTTACGAACCACAATATATACATTTTTGGGTCTGAAAACCCATCACATATCACAATCGGCCTAAGTCCAAGGTTTATGTATATATGGCGTGCCCCTGGCCTCCGGACCCGTCGACACTATGAACCACATTGTATACATTGTCGGGTCCGGCCCCAATCGCATATCGTGTCTTGGCGGAGCCCGGGCCTTATACATAATATGCACAGCGATATGGCGGACCCGTTGAGCTATCAAATACAATTTATATATTTTTGGGTCCGAAGCCTTATCGCATATCGCGATCAGCGGAGCCCCAGGCTTGTACATATTGCGATATGCGATAGGTTGGACCCGACGATATTTATAGACTCCAACATATAACATTTGAGGTCTGACTTGTGCAATCGGGGCAGGATTCCTGTGTTTTCATATGTTTTCCAAATTTTCTGAAATTACAAAGGGGTTGGGTTTTTAGTGTAAAAGGCGGGCCTATGGAGTCCCGATGGTATAATCGCGCATCGAGGAAGCGGAAGGCATGGGTACTGTGACCCGCGAGGGGGCCGATACCCAATTGCGATTTAAAAGAAGCCCTCAAAAAACTATGCCAAGCTTATGGGTTGAGCAGGAAATTGTATGTTGACTGTGTATCAGGCATAAATCCTTTTCACACTTGTTCCGTAGTTTATAAAATGAATGAAGGAAACATTTACGTTTGATTGAACATTTATGTTTTATTGTTCACAATCATCAAGCTAATGATAGTTATCCTTGCAGGTGAGAAGTAAAGAACGCAGGAGGGGATTCGAAGAGCCATGTATGCAGAAGCGTTGCATTTAAGGGTTTGGCCGCAAGCATTCTGGGTCGGAACCCCACGCGTTGCCTGTACATTCCATAAGCAGAGCTGTCTCGGTCTTCATTATGGGAAGGCAACATACAGTCACCCTTTTTACCAACATATGTTCACTTCCTCAGGAAAGGAATCGATCCGGCCGTTATGCTTTCTACGTGCAAGTGGTCATGCTGACGATCCTATCCTTGTGTACTCAATTTTCATATCTGAAACAGTGGGAAGATGAAGAGGCAGGGGAGACTTAGAGTCAGGGGCATTTGCATAAGTATTACCTCCAAAGAGGAGAAAGGGCTTTTGATTTTCGAGAAGAACAGTTTTGCTTTATTGTGGATAAGGAGGACTGTTTTTGGGGAAGAATGAGCCCTTAGTTTCAGACTCATTGTATTGTTTTGGATCATAGTGTTGTTACTCGCATGAATGTAAATGTGATTTGTATTTATGCATATTGATGACTTACAGTTCACTATTAGTCTCGTTAAATTGAATGTGATTCAGTTTCATGGTTAACTTGTGAATGGTCTCTGATTTGAAACTAAGTTAAACATCAGTTGCAAGTTTTAATTCCATAGAAGAATGTGGATTCCTATATGAGTGATTGGATTTCAATTTAGCTTTAATACAGTCTTGTCTAGCTATGAATTCAGTTATTGATTCATTTGGACTTGAATCTATGCATGATGTTTAACCTTCTTTATCACGCTCCTTCTAAACATATATATGATGTTTAAACCTATGTATTATGCTCTTGAAGGATAGATTAGGATAGCTAGGATTAGAGTAGAGTAGTTGGAAGTAGTATAGATAGGATATAATACATAGAGGTTAGCTGTTTTATTTTGTTGATTTAATTGAAGTCTTCCTCCCGGAAGCAATATTTCGACATGTTCAAATGGTTTACGGAGTCCCTTAAAACCCGATGGAGCTAGCCATTCCAAACGAAAGTAGGTCTGATTGGGGCTTGCGATCGGGTTAGTTCGCCTTGTTGGCATAGTGCACATTAGCCATGTCAACAAATTGGCGGTAGAAGGAGGACCTGAACTGCCATCCCCAACTTTTCAAGATTTCATCTATAAGTGCCATGCATGGATTCAAAAGGATTATTGTATTGATCATGAAGGTCAAAGAGATCCTGCCACACATTTGAAAGAGCCTCATTTTGAAGAAACAGAAACCCCTCTAAGTCCTGTTTCTACGTCACCCAAGGAACAGAGACTGTGGGAGTATCTTGTCACTTAGGAACAACTAGTCAGAACACTTACTCGGGCTTACACTTGTTCCCTCTCTCATCTTCCCATATTTCACTCTTTACGTCCGAAAACTGAGAGAAAACCAAGGATCTTTACCCTGAGTGAAGATACATCTATAGCCACTTCTCTCGAAGATATTGTGCTAGAATCCTCACAAAGTATAGACACCCCTTGGGAAGAAATTCCTGAGGATTCCCCTTCTAAAGGTAACTCATCACTTGATTTTGAGAATCCTAATAGAGAAGCCTCTGACCAAAACTTCCCTGTCCATAGTATGGCCAACGTTCCCCCTCTAGGTGGGAATCAGCCTCCACCTCCTCCTCTGGGTGGGAATCAACCCCCACCTCCTCTGGGAGTATTCCCTCCCTGGCTTGCACAGGATGTCATAGCATACCCAGGAGGTAACATCCCTTACCCAAAAATGTAGAAAGAGTGTTACCTAATTTCGACCCTGAGCGGGGAGATACCACTGATAACCATATTCACTCTTTCTTCCTAGCCTTGCACAGGTTGGGGGTTGTCGATGAAGACATGGTGTGATGCCTATTCTCTTTTACCTTGATTGGTGCAGCCTCCACATGGTATTTCAGCTTGAGAATAGGGTCAATCACCTCTTGGGATGCTTTTCAGCAGGCCTTTTTAGACAAGTTTGGTGATGAAAAAACACCTGTGACCTTAGTTTTACAATTATCCCGTTTAAAAATGGAAACCAAAGAGAAGGTTAAGGATTTTAACATCTGGTTCAACACCTTGTTCAACAGAATCGTAGCCACCGCTAGACCTACTAAGGAAGTGCTCATGGAGTTCTATGTCTCTGCTCACCCTGTCCCTACAGCGATGTGGGTTAAAAGAAGTAATGTGCAAACCTTACAAAGTGCTATCGATGAAGCAGTAAAGGTCGAGAATTAAATGCTCAGTTTTACAGCATGACACCCTACAACTGGAGAAAAGAAAGCCTCTCAGACATCCAAGAAGAATAATGGAAATGATAACAAAGGGGCTAAAACTAAAGGAAAGGACACCATAGATGTGGAAGGGTTGCATCGGATCATTAAGAAACTAACGAACATAGTCATTGATATGAAAAGGAATCATGGAGAGAGTACTAGTGGTAATGGAGGAGACTATAACAACAAAAAGCCCTTCAAGCCTTTCTATTGTAAGAAAATAGAAGGTGGTCATGGCCAACTTACATTGCCTACTCCACCTAATGAAGGGGCTTTAAACACAGAAGAGTTAGCTCTTATTGGATCGCTCCTTAACAAAGAAGAACCTATACTGGAGATCGAACCAGAACAAGGGGACAAGGAGGAATACCAAGTAGAAGAACCCTCAGATGAGGAAACCCAGATTAATGTGCTGTGGGATTTCCATAGTGATGAGAATGACGACGAAGGAGATAACATTGCAGAAATCAACGCTAATGAAATCCACACGTGAAGTAAAGGGCCACTCCCAGATGTGACAAAGCCATTAGACCGAACAAAAAAAGATGTTCGCCCTGTGAAAGCATCCACTCCCAAAGTTCCTGTTGAGAATAGTAGACTTGGCGGTCAATCCAAGAATGCCCCTGTTGCAAGTCACCCAAAGAGAGAAAATGCATCTCCAACTGCAACAAAGGCTACTCAAGACGGTAAGCTCCCATCTAAGAATGGCAAAACAGGTATGCTTACTCTGCCATATCCTATTTATAACATTGATTACAATATTGTGGAGGATCTCAAGAAGTCTAGGGCTAATATCACATATTTTGACTTGTTAAAATTAACGCAGCAAAGAGATTTGCTGTTGAAAGCTATGAATGAGCGGAACTGCAAAACCCCCACCACCTCAAGCACCCAAACCAAGAAGCCAATGTCCAAACTTGTTAGCACGACTAGCACAGCCCAAATACCATCAGCTATGGAGGCCATGTTATCTAAAATGAATTGAAAGCCCCAAGATGTCAGTGCGGCCATGATAGGGAGGAAATCAAAATCTATGACTCCACCCTTCCTTATCACATTTGAAATATTCAACATGAATGTGCATAATTGCTTGGTAGACTCTAGTGCCTCATCCACTGTTATGCCTTATGTTGTTGCTAAGAGACTTCAGGCAATACCCAATAAAACTAAAACTCGAATTATGCAGTTGGACAGAACAAATGTGAGAGTTATTGGGGAGCTGAAAGATGTGTTGATTCGGATGGCTGCCAAACCTCAATACACTCAAGTCATTGATATAGTGGTAGTGGATATACCCGAGGCTTATGGAATGCTGCTTAGTAGGGACTGGTCATCAAATCTAAATGGATATTTCTCAACTGATTGGTCCCATATTTTGTTGCCTCAGAGGGGAAAAAGTGATATGCTGAGAGTGGATTGGGAAAGATACATGAAGTATGTGGTAATGGAACCAAACAACCCCAATGAACCTGTAATGTTCTATAACTCTATCCTTGGGAATTATAGTTCCAATGTTTATGCCATGGAAACCTATTTCGGAGAGTGCCATGCAGAAACAATCAAGGAGGCTTTGACAAACACACAGTTGGAAGAAAGAATTAAACTAATCCAATTGATGAATTACCTTGTATTATAGTAGATGATAGGATTAATTTCATAGGAATTAGTTATTTTAACGTAGCATTAGAGTTTATTTTTGGGACACCCCACTTTGGTGACTCTAACTGTCTTGAAAGTGCAGGCGCTGGGAGCATTTTCATTGACCCACTAGGGAACCACCGTCTGATGGCCAGCCAGTTGGAATGCACGCGCACCAGTAACGCAGCAGAACATGAAGGCTTGCTCAAAGGACTGAGAAGAGCCATTGAAAGGATGTAAAAAATCTCAAAGTTTTTGATGATCCACAGACAATGGTGAACTAGGTGAAGAAAAAGATACACTGAAGTCCGCCACACCTGGTGAGGTACCAACATGAGGTGTTCGAAGGTGATAATCAAATCGTTGAGTTCCTGCATTGTGAAAGAACACCCAGAAACATAGCCATTAACAAAAGGGAGCATGACAAACTTATAAACGGAAGTGAAGATGAGGTGATATCTTTCATTGAGAAATTTAATTACTTTTCATCTCTCATGAGTGAGCCAACAGGTAAGCACACAAAATCACAACACTCATGGCTAAGCCCATTCCAAGTTGTGGAAAAAATTGGTCATGGAATTTACAGATTGAAAACCTTACAGGGAGAAACTGAAAGACTCCCTGTTTATGTCCATCATCTCAAGAGAAACTCCCAGTAGCCACCACATGGTGGTTACCTCCTGAGTAGGTTAGAGTTCATTTCATTTTGCTGTTAGTGTAGTTGTATTCCTGTCCTTTCTTTTTGTTTTCTGCAAAGTCTATTTTCCTGCTGTTTTGAATTACATTCCTTTTTAGCTAGCTGATTGTAGTCCTCCAGTCTCATTCTACCTTTCAGATTTGCCCTCATTCACTACTCTCGGCCTTTCCCTTCCTCATTAACTTGCTGATGATTATGCTATTCCTGAATCCATCATTTCCCCGCAAATCAAACAAACTTTCTATCAGCCCATGAGCACTTGAGAATCAACAGTGGAATGCAAACCGAAACCCCTCATTAGCATTTGTTGGGAACTGTGTGAGATCTATTGATAACTTGGATATATGGAGCATGTAGGGGCATCTTTATAAAACAAAAAATGTGTAACTACAGCTGGACTGGCATGGAGGAATGCTACGTTTAAATAAATCCCACTCAGACCTAGCCTATACTTGCTTGTAACGTTTACAGTCATTCTCCATTGGTCCCATCCACCACACTAAATGGTCCAATACATGTTATTCACAATTAAACCTCCTTTCATGGGCTAAGCTCACTGTCTCATACCCTGTGGCAAATCTAATTATGCTTTAGTCCTTGTGCCTGAAACTGGAAGGACTTATCTAAAAAGAAATGAAATGTCAAGTCCTTGTGCCAATCTAGAAGGATAGGTTGTTTGGGAAGCAGGTTAGAGTAAGGACTATTGCTGGGCTCAGAGTACCGGTTGACACATCAAGCCAAACCTTACTTAAGCGATTTAAAAAAATGGCATGATCCATGACTACGCCCCATTCAATCAATGAAAATATAGCACTGAAATTCTCATTAAAAGTGCAAGAAAAACATGTCTACATCAAGCTTGATGAGTAATAAAGAGACGAGGTACACACCTAAACAAGTATGGACAGACCAATGACGGCCCCAATGGGATTTTTGAAAGTGGGAAATAGGTAAAGGAAGGTCAATAAACCCCATAATACTGCCATTGGAGAATGTCTGTCAAAATCATATAAGCAAGTAGAAGCTATTTGTCTCTATCCCTCCTGAAGTAGTTAATGTTTAAGTGGAACCCATGCTTGTCCATCTATATAGTTTGCATTTCAATTTTATCTTCCTGATGTTTTATTGATTTGAAAGTTATTTCGAAACATAGATAACTGGTTCACCCAGCGGTTTGCCATTTGTTGTGGCCACAACTACCACCCTATTAAAACATGCTCTGATAGAAAATTTTGAATGGCCCCCCTATAAGTCTAATCTATCATATCTATGAATGATCCTTTTCATCCCAGTGATTTTAACTCTATGAAGAGCCGAATCTTCCATTCACAAATGGTGAAAGCCCCTTAACAAACCCCTCACATATAACCTTGTTAAGCCCTTCATTCATATGCTCATCGGGGTTTGCCTAGCTTCCAAAACCTTTCATCACATCATTGTCCCGTTATAATCCCTTTACAAAGGAAACCCTTTGCAAATTACATATATCCTCCCTCTTTTACTTATTGCTTTCATCCTGGGCACAAAATGCATGCCATAAGGCCCTAGACCTGACGGCGTTACGAAACACAATATATACATTTTCGGGTCCGAAAGCTCGTCGCATATCACAATCAGCCTAAGTCCAATGTTTATGTATATATGGTTCATCCCTGGCCTCCAGAATCGCCAGCACTATGCACTGCATTGTATACATTGTTGGGTCCGGTCCAATTTCATATCGTGTCTGGTCGAAGCCCAGGCCTTATACATAATACGCGAAGCAATATGGTGGCCCCTTCGAGCTATCAAATACAATTTATATATTTTCGAGTCCGAAACCTTATCGCATATCACGATTGGCAGAGCCCCAGGCTTATGCATATTGCGATATGCGACAGGCCGGACCCGACAATATTTATAGACTCCAACATATAACATTTGAGGTCCAGCTTGAGCGGTTAGGGCAGGATTTCCTGTGCTTTCATATGTTTTCCAAATTTTCTGAAATTACAAAGGGATCGGGTTTTCAGTGTAAAAGGCGGGCCTGTGGAGTCCCGATAGTGTAATTGTGCATCGGGGAAGTGGAAGGCATGGGTACTGCGACCCACGGAGGGGTCGATACCCGATTGCGATTTAAAAGAAGCCCTCAAAAAACTGTGCCAAGCCTATGGGTTGAGCGGGAAATTGTATGTTGACTATGTATTAGGCATAAATCCTTTTCACACTTGTTCCATAGTTTATAAAATGAATGAAGGTAGTGTTTACATTTGATTGAACATTTATGTTTTATTGTTCACAATCATCAAGCTAATGATAGCTATCCTTGCAGGTGAGAAGTAAAGGACGCAGGAGGGGATTCGAAGAGCCATGTATGCAGAAGCACTGCGTTTAAGGGTCTGGCCACAAGCATTCTGGGTCAGAACCCCATGCGTTGCCTGTACATTCCGTAAGCAGAGTTGTCTCAGTCTTCATTATGGGAAGGCAACATATAGTCACCCTTTTTACCAACATCTGTTCACTTCCTTAGGAAAGGAATCGATCTGGTCGTTATGCTTTCTACATGCCAGCAGTCACACTGATGATCCTATCCCTGTGTATTCAATTTGCATATATGAAATAGTGGGAAGATGAAGAGGTGGGGGAGACCTAGAGTCTGAGGTGTTTGCATAAGTATTACCTCCGAAGAGGAGAAATGGCTTTTGATTTTCGAGAAGAACAATTTTTCTTTATTGTGGATAAGGAGGATTGTTTTGGGCAAGAAGGAGCCCTTAGTTTTAGACTCATTGTGTTTTTTTGGATCAAAGTGTTGTTACTGGCATGAATGTAAACGTGATTTGTATTTATGCATATTGATGACTTAAAGTTCACTATTAGTCTTGTTAAATTGAATGTGATTCAGTTTCATGGTTAACTTGTGAATGGTCTCTGATTTGAAACTAAGTTAAGCATCAGTTGCAAGTTTTAATTCCATAGAAGAATGTGGATTCCTATATGAGTGATTGGATTGCAATTTATCTTTAATACAATCTTGTCCAACTGTGAATTCAGTGATTGATTCATTTGGACTTGAATCTATGCATGATGTTTAACCTTCTTTATCACGCTCCTGTTGAACATATATATGACGTTTAAACCTCTGTATTATGCTCCTGAAGGATAGATTAGGATAGCTAGGATTATATTAGAGTAGTTAGAAATAGTATTGATAGGATTTAATACATAGAGGTTAGCTATTTTATTTTGTTGATTTAATTGAAGTCTTCCTCCTAGAAGCAATCTTTCGACATGTTCAAACGGTTTACCGGGTCCCTTAAAACCTGTTGGAGCTAGCCATTCCAAATGAAAGCATGTCTAATTGGGGCTTGCGGTCGGGTTAGTTCCCCTTGTTGGCATAGTGCACATTAGCCATGTCAATAAGACCTAAGGAAAATTGCAGAATGATAGCCATCAGAAGTGGTCCACATACCTGCAACAGTTCCATTTGAATATGAAGTATAAGAAGGGCAACACTAATAATGTTTCAGATTGCCTTAGTCGACCCTGATCATGGCGTTAACCACCGTGCTCAACTCTTGTGGGCATGAGACTTCTGATTGGCCACTTCTCTACAAAAGCAACCCATAATTCGACCACACATACTAGACACTCTTGGAGGGTCAGCATGTTCCAGATGTTCACCTCTAAGATGCCATGTTATGTCACCTGGGTCACCTTTGTGTTCCTTCAAGCAAGAGTGCCAAGATGATTTGGGAAGCACACTAAAATTGGGCTACTGGGCATTTCGGGGTCGAGAAAACGGTGGTAGTACTGTAGAAGTATTTCTATTGGCCGAATCTTTGACAGGATGTCAAAAAGTACATCAGATCATGCACTACCTGCACTACTGCCAAACTGACCATCAAGAAGCAAGGCCTCTATACCCTGCTGCCTACCCCTAGTCGACCTTAGGAATCCATCTCCATGGATTACATGTCAGGCATTCCTTCCACTAAGCATGGAAATGACTGTGTTTTTGTGGTCGTCGCCAAGTTCTCAAAGATGGCCATTATGGTGGCCTGCAAGAAGAATATCACAACATAAGCCATTGCTAAACTCTTCTTTGAACGAGTGTGGGTACACTTTGGGATCCCACAGTCTATCATCTCAGATTGGGACAGCAGGTTCCTCAGTACATTTTGGTCCAGTCTCTGGTCGATGCTGGACACCAAACTCACTAAGTCCACAACATTCCATCCTCAAACTGATGGTTAGACAGAGGTTGTCAATAGGATGATCGTACACATTTTGCACATGTACAACTCAAAGCATCCATGCACATGGGACAACAGCCTCCCCTATGTTCAGCACAGCTACAATCGGGCTTTCCACAGCTTGACTAGCCACAACCCTTTTCAGGTGGGCTTGGGATTCCAGCCACTATGTCCCATTGATGTGGCCATGCCATTTGCAGCTACTCACGCAGATTTGGCTCATGTCCAGTCCAAAACAGATAAGGAAAAAAACTTCATTGAGCACATCCAACATATTCGCCAGCAGGTCCATGACATTATGGAGAAATCAAATGCCAAATACAAGCAGCGACATGATCAACATTGGGTGCCACACAAGTTTCGGGTGGGCGACAAAGTCTGGTTGCATTTGCAAAAGGAACGCCTTACCGAAGCCTATCGGAAACTCAGACCACTCTGATATGGTCCTTACACCATTACCAAGGTTGTGGGAGACAATGCATTTGAGCTCAACATTCCCCCATTCCTTGGCCTACACCCAGTGTTCAATGTGGACCACCTTCGGCCATACTTCCCACCATTAGTAGACACATCTGACATTGCAGAACAACTCAAACCCATAGAGTCAAATCCAGATTGCATGGAACAAGTTGCAACTGATCGGATCATGGACACATAGATCAAGCACACTCGCTAGTAGAATATCCAACTGTATCGAGTTGTCAAAGCAGGCCAACTCCTTCACTAGGGCAAGTGGCTCACCAGGGACCAAGTTCAGCAGAAGTTTCCTCATCTCATGGAGGAACTCAACGCAATGGGGACCATTGCTTCCTAAGGGGGGAGGAATGATCTAGGTGGATATTGGTGGCCACCCTCCAAGTCCACTTGGACCCATACCATTGTTTCTTTCAGCTTTTCAGTTTCCTTAATTGTAGCATAGTTTACTATTTTTAGTAGTTTTTCTAGTCTTGGACTTCCGGAGCCATTTTTGAGGCCCTAAACAATGTTTTTTGGGAGAACTGGGAGCAACATGGGTCCATGGGCTGATGTTACTCTTCCCAAAGTTGTAGTTCTCGGATAGATATTTCTAACGAGATATTATGCGTGTTAAACGGAGATTGTATGCCACAGTTTAGCGTTTCATCTTCTAGGGTTAGGTTTTTGGATGTTTAGGGTTTTCAATTGTTTCTCAACAATAAATAGGCCTTCGAGCCTCATTGTAACACAGTTTAGAGGCATGTAGCCACCACATCTCTTCTCAGAGATAAGCTACCATCACCCTAGCTGGTTTATTTGCATTTCTATTTGTAAGTATTTTTCAGTATTTTACATTAATGAAATGAAGATTATTTCCACTGCATCTCTGTGTTTATGGTTATCTCTGTAATTTGTTGCATTTCTGTTTAAGTCTGGATCAGACTCTCCATTAATTAACAAGGACAAAGAGGATTTTATATAGTTAGTTGTTATTAACGTACGAAGAAACACCCTTTGGGTTTTGCGCCCCCTCCCTGTCGACAAGGCCCTTTTGACAACCCTTTGCAATGTGGGTCCCATCTGTCCCTAATGTAAACCAATCAGGCGTTATCGTTCGTCTCCCTCTCTGACCTCTAGCATTGGTGTTACTGTTTGTCTCCCTCTTCGTCCTGCACTGTTGGCATTCCTGTCTGAGGAGTTTCGTATGCAAGGTGAGGTTATGACATGAAGACCCTTCATCGTCTACATTACTAAAACCCAATTTGTAAAAGCCTTAATCCTCCACATTACTAAAACCCAATTTGTAAAACCCTTCATCCCCCACATTACTAAAACCCAAATTGTAAAACCTTTCATCCTCCACATTACTAAAACCCAAATTGTAAAACCCTTCATCCCCCACATTACTAAAACCCAATTTGTAAAACCCTTCATCCTCTACATTACTATTATAGGTTTTGTGTAAAACCCTTCATCCTCCACATTACTAATTTAGATTCTACAAATAAATATCAGTATATATATCTATGCTTATAATATTATATAATTTATTAGCAGATTATTATATTATTAGCAGACGATTATATAATTTATGTAGACTATTATATAAAGGAAATGTTGTTCTGGGTTGCTTTCTTTATTTATGCAGACAATATTGTATTGTTTGACCAGTTCCCTAGCAGAAATAAGAGAGAAAACAACTGGTTGTTGCTTGTCAAGGGTTAGGAGAGCACCAAAGCTAGTTATAAAAAATCCACTGGTTCACTATTGCAACAACAAATTGTTTCACCGTTGTGGAAAATTGTTGGTTAATCATTGTGGTAACTCACTGGTTAAACATTGCAACAACTCGTTGGTAATTATTTCGGAAACTCGTTGGTTAACCATTGTGTCAAGTCGTTGGTTAACCATTTTGGAAAATTGCTGGTTAACCACTTTGGAAACTCATTGGTTACGAATTGTGGCAGCTTGCTTCTCAATTATTGTGGAAACTCGCTTGTCAACCATTGTGGAAACTCACTTGTTAACCCTTGTGGAAAATCGTTGGTTAACTATTGTGGCAACTCGATGTTTGACTGTTGAGGTAGATCATTGGTTTACCATTGTGGCAACACATTGGTTCAACTTTGTAGCAAGTCGTTGGTTTATAGTTCTAGAAACTCCCTGGGTCATTGTTGCAACACATTCTGGGTTACCGTTGTAGCAACATGTTGGGTCACAAAATGGTAAAGAAATTCAAATGGGAAACAATCGTTTCTCTTTTGGTGCAAGACCCTAAAGAAAATATTATATTTTCTAGGAAGGATTTAGATTGGTTTGAAGTACATGGAAAACACATGGATATTGATCACATTGCAAAAATACCTTCAAATAGAATTGGAGACTTTGTTAGAGGAGAGTAAATGAATTGAGATGCTCCATGCTCTTTCACCCAGGTACAAAATAAACGCCCAAGCTCAAGGCCTAATGATTCCTTGCGATATGAAGTGTAAGGCTTTTATAGATGCATTATTTAGATGTTGTTATAAATAGTGCTCGACCATTTTTCATGGATTCATATGTATTGACTTATCAAACATTTTTATGCAGTTATGCTTGTTAATATGGCCTCAACGACAAAAGAGGACAAAATGAAGTGAAGCGAAGATCCTCATTTGTGAAAAAGAGGGGCTATCAATGCCATTTCATTGTAAAAGTTATGGTTCAAATCCCTGAGATAACGATAATAACATATAACATGTATGAGATTGTAGATATCTAAGGATGGCCTTTTCATGGCCAACATGACACTTCGGGTGATGCTAGGTCCCTGCATCAACTAAATTTGTTAAGGGACATGGTTTCCTATGTAGAGAGTTGTTTCTTCTTGGAAGCGCTGATCGACTCGGTTTTCAAAATGCATGTTAAAAAATTTGTTGACTTGGATGCCACAACTCGAGAGAGGGATTTTTTTATGTGTAGGAAATATGTTGTTAACATCTATAATCGTCTAATGAAAGGAAAGTATCAGTTGCATAAGAAGGATGAAATGAGTGTGAACCTTTGGTATAGAAAAAACCAAGATGATTTTTTCTTTTATCAAAAGCCCAATGGCGGAGAGATCCCTTTTATAGTTGGAATCCAAACGAAGTGGATGTTGGATACCATGGTGAAGCTATTGAATAATAGCCTAATAGACATGGATTCAACATTCAATACAAATAAATATGGGGTGAGTGTATTAATAATTATTGATCTAGTACAATAATTTGATTAGTAATGATTTATAATGATTAATAAGATGAAGTTGACTTCATATGTTTTTGAATGTGATAGTATCAGTTGTACACACTGGTGGTGTTTGATGAGCAACAAAGTGGGGTGCCAATTGCATGAGTGGTGGAATCACATAATACATCACCTAACATTTCACTATGGTTGGAGCACCTCATGAATAGGTGTTACCAAGTTGATCATGGTTGGAAAGTTAATGCCTTCATGTTGATGATGCATTGGCTAAAATCAGTGCTTTAAGGTAACTTCAATATTCTTATTTTATAGTACAACTTATATTTATTACAAAAATAATATGCTTGAAATGAATTGAATGTGGCAGGAGAATCACAATGTGCAATGTTATCTTGTATGTTTGGCACGTATGTTGAGCATGGATAAAAAATGTGAATTGATTGGCTAGGTCCAAAAATAAAAAAAGAGATGTTTAGCGATTTGGGTTTCATTATGAATTATTGTTCCAATTATGAAGTGAGTAATGCAATTAATGCTTTCTTCAACAAATTTTCTAATGAGGAGAAGTTCCTAGACTATTTTCACAAGAATTGGGTTGTTGGTGACAATATTTGTAAGTTGACAAACTATTTCTTACATTTCTCTTTTTATTTTCATACGAATGAAATATCTTCATTAACCCAACTTTTTTGCAATTAGAGATATGGGTAAAAGGTTGTCGAGATTTTACCCATGCAAATCAAGAGACAAACAATGTTGTGGAGTCATATCACTGTTACCTAAAGGAAAAAACTCTATATGATAGAAGAAAGAAATGTGCTCGTAGGATGGATTGGTTGATATATGTTCTTCTAACAAATGTTGAACCCTATTATAAGTTTAAGAAAATTATAAAAAAGGAAGGATTTTAAAATAATTACAGGAAAGAGAAATAGTTTGAATCATTAATTGAAAAAGAAAAAAGAATTCCATATAGTGATTGCATGCCTCATGAGAAAATGGCTCATGTTTTTTTGGGTAAGGAGTCAACCTAAACCTAATAAGCAATATCTTGTCACTTGTCATCACACACATTTCTTAACTTGTGATTGCCCATGGTCTATTCATGGCAACATTTGCAAGCATGCCATAAAGGTTGGTTGGTTGTCTTCCCGTTTAATGGCTTCAAACCATTTACTAAATCATCAAATAATAATTGATTCATACAATGACCCTACTAAGATAAATATAGAGGGAATATCAGATCTGAGTGAAGATGCAAACAAATTCTCCATGGATAGTCACAATGTTGATGTAAATGTTGAAGGACTTCATTTGGCCAAAGAGGGGTTATTTGGCTACACAAACCTGGTTCGAAACAATTCTCCTGCAACTTTGACTAAGATTGAACAATCGATTGCTTTGGTTAAAAAAATGTTGGATGACACCAACAATCTTCATATTATTGATTATGAATTCACGTGTGGGTTGGGTGCTTTTGAGTCATCTTTGAAGAGAAAGAAGAGTTTCCTGAGGCCCAAAAAGAGAAGAAAAACAAGTAAATAAAATTCAAGATTGATTATTGACTTGAATATTGCTACAAATGAAGATGAAACATTTGATTTTAAACAAATCAACAAGAGAGGTCGCCCTCACTCTAATAATGCATTGTTTTCTAGGTTTGTTGTGAGACATTTGTTTTCAATTTGATTTTAATATTTATTAGTGTATTACATGTATTTAATGTATTATTGTTTTTTTGAATATGTTCATGTATGTTTGATAGGTGGTGAGGATATGTTTGTTGATTTGGGAAATTTGTCTGAGTTGTCATTTAAGGTCAATAAGTAACTCCATGCATTTACACTCAATTTTTCAATACATTGATGTTGTGGAAGATAGCTTTCATGGGGTTGTTGCATACTTGCATTATGCTTGCATACATTGGTGTCTAATCATGAATCTGATATATAAATTGGAATAAAAACAACGGAAATGTAAGAAAATTTGTAGCGGAAATGCAACGAAATCATAACAAAACATGTAAACACAATTTTAACAGTTTTTTATAAATTATCAATGCTATGGTGATATATTATTGGAAAATAATATATGTTACAACATCAAAGATTATGTGTTTTCTGACTACGAGTTGTCACACTAGTGGAAATGAGTGTCAATAATGGTGAGCCAGTGTGACAGCAATGGTGAGCCAATGTTTCAACAACGGTGATCCAATGTGTTAGTAACGGTGAGTGGGAGAGTTTCAACAGAAAGAGTGAATATCAACAAGAAGACATAAGTCACTCTACATTTGAGGATGAAGGGGTATTTTCATGAATATTGCTGATACAATAATCACTATGTCCTTCTTAACTAGGATGAAGATACCCTCTTGTTTCAATAATAACATTCCAACATTCAAACTCTTGTTTTTTTCTCAAGGTATAGAAATTTTTATATATCCTTTTTGGCGCCAGATCATTGGATATCGAAGTCTAAGACCGATCCAGTTATTCCCACACTATTCAATAGAAATAATATATTGAGCAACCCTTGTTAAGGCTATCTTTAAGTTTAGGCAGTTAAATGGATCTTTATTTTAGGTTTGTTTTCCCGAGGAATCCCACTTTTCAGATTTACTATCCAACTTTGTTCTTTTCTCCTTTGGAACATGTACATATGCATCACATCCAAATACCCTCAGATGTGAAAGAGAAGGTTTCTCACCAGTCCATACCTCTTGTGGAGTTTTATCCTCCAATGCTGATGAAGGTGATCTATTGACTGGGTAACATGCAGTGTCCACTGCCTTTGCCTAAAATTCTTGTCCTAACTTGACACCACTGAGAATGATTCTTTCCCTTTCCATCCACATATTGTTTATTCTTTCTACAATTTCATTTTTCTCAGGTTTGTATGGATTATTCTTCTACCGTGCTATACCACACTTCTTACAGAACTCTTCAAATTCCTTCTTGCAAAACTCTCCATCGTTATCTGTCCTCGGCACGTTTATCTTCTTCTCTGTCTGGTTTTCCACTAGAGCCTTAAATTATTTAAACCTGTCAAAGACTTCATATTTATTCTTGAGGAAATATATCCATGTATTTCTTGAGAAGTCATCTATAAATGATACATAGTACACAGACTTACCCACTGATGGAACCTAAACAAGTCCAAACACATCACTATGCACAAGCTCTAATATTTGTTTCACCCTCTTACCACTAGAGGAGAAACTCACCTGATTTTGTTTCCCATATACAAAATTTTCACAGAAATCAAAATCCAGAGAGCTATTAGACATACCTTCTACCATACCTTTACCATGAAGTATTCGAAGGCCCTTCTCTCTGATAAAGCCTAAGCCGCACATACCCACAGTATGCATATCAAATGCATGTCATATACATGTCCCAAGAATTTCAATTTCCTACTTAGGGAAAATTCTCTTCAATCAAAGTTTAATGCCCTTTCAATAAACCCTATGCAGAAACACTTCATTTAACTATCCAAAGTCTAAGCCTTCATAAACCTTTGAGTGGAACCTTATAAAAACTCTTCCATGATCTTTGGTTAATTCTTATTATCTGTGCATATTAATAATACCCTTTAACTTTGGTTTCAGTATAACCCAACATTAACCATAATACGTTTATTCTTCTCTATTTATATTATAACTCTTGTATAATAGAAATTACACATAAACCATTTAATCCTTCATTAACTTACCATTCTGCTGATTCACATGACTTTGCACCTTTACCAATGCCCAACCTGCAGTTCAAATCTCCACCGTTAATTCTCTTGTCTCCATCTAAGGGTGATCATGCCATATCGCACAATTACATGCACAATCGATATTAGATCGAGAGAGCGTGAGATAAGTGGTTTTTCCTTTCCATCGTGTGTTATGTGTCAACCACTTAGGTTAATCGAAAGAAATGGTAGAATACGATTTACCATTTTTTAAACGCACGAGATACTACTTACTGCTTCTGAATACTACTTCACATCCGTTAACACGTGGCTTAATCTGATCTCTTCATTTTCTTGACTTTATTTTGCGCGACTTAATCCTAGTCGTCTATCTCCTTCAATCTCGTCCGTTGATCTGACTGATGCACCGACTGTGCTTTGCTACTACGTTCTTTTACATCTTGTCTTCACTATGTAATAGTCTTCTCGGCTTCTCTGTCTGTGTATTGATCCTCGCCTTACAGTCTCCAATTGTTCTAATCCTGATCTTTGACTCTGTGTATTTCTCACTTTGCTCCTTTGTCTTGGATATTCTGTGCGTGATTTCCTCCTTAGCTTACTTCTGCACACTCTTAACCACTGTTTCTCTCGAGCTTTGGCTTGATTCTTCAATTGATTTCACTACAATCTGACCACTGTAATACTTTTCTTTGCTAGGTTTCTTTCATGTTCTTCTCTGCGTTCTACTTGAACTCCACCTGCATACACATACTATGTGGAAATAACCTAATTCTCGTATAATTTACAATTAATCACTCAAGTCACACCACACAAACTCAAGAATCGATTTATCTATTTTAATAAACAAATATTTACAAAAAAGAATTTCTTTCTGGCCTGATCTTCAACATCAACGACCTTTTCCTTTCTTTCCCGTAGGCTTATAGTCAAACCCTATCTAATCTCTGAACTCTAATTCCATAACTCGCTAACTCTCTAACTAACTCTCTCTATGCCTTTTAGGCTTACATTATACAAAAGGTTCTATAACCCATTTCTTGGTTTAGATCCATAACCTTCTCAATCAAAATACTAAAATCTCTTCTTTATCCCTAAGGATCCTCTCTAATCCACAAAATCATCAACTAATTCCTAATCTAGGCTTTATCAATCCCTATGAACTCTCAACTGTCCTAATTCTCTCATGTTCTCCAACATTCGAGAACATTTACAAAGTCCTCCCAATATTTAATTAATTCCTATTCCAAATCACTCAAAACATTAATAACTACATTAATTTGATACATAGGAATCTAACTTCCTTGAAAACACAAGACCCCTTAAGTTAACTAGAATATAATGAAATTGCTGCGCTGGATGCTCCTGCATCAAACTCCCAAGGTTAAAGTAATCATGATCTCTAGATCATGTGCTCCCAACCTTTTCCCTCTTGGATCTCATATTTTATTCTGTAATCTGTCTTTGGTTGTTGCTGTTGTTTGTTGTTGTTCTCCAAGTCTGCACACTTTATGTTTCTTTTCCCCACTAGCTATGCTTTCACAGTCTTTTGTTGTCTTTCTCTTACTGCTGCTTGGCATTCTTACTGTTGTTTTCTTCTGAGGCACCTTCATCATCAATCTTATTATTCTTTCAATCTCTATGTCCAATTTATCTTTTGACTGATAATTACTTTTCCATTTGTTGTTGTACTCTGTCCACTCATCTTCAAACTGTTGTTTATTATCTTCTCTTTGAATTTGTTGGATTCTTACTACCGCCCTTTCATCCTTACCCTCTTGTGGCTTTCCAAACAACCTCTGTTCAATATCTGTAAATTTACTTTCAAAAAATAAATTGTCCTCCAATTCCCTTTGTACTTGATTCCTCTCAAATACATCACTATGTTGTTCATCAATTCTACCATATTTCCCTTCCTCTTCCTTGACAATCCTCAGTAATTGTCCTTCACTTCCTCGACTGATTCTGATAGTCAATTTAACTTCTTCAAGCACGGTATCTTCATGCTTTTCATTTCTCTCATCAATATGTATGTCCTGGCAACTTCCAGTCTTCTTCAGTTCTAAAACTGATTCTTCAACTTGAAACATGTATGTCTCATCTTCATCAAATCATGTAATCATAAAACAATTATCATAATTAAAAATATAAGGCCTCATTACCTTTTCCTTCTCTGGAAACATCTCAGTATGCTGCTCTGAGTTTTCCTCCAATTCCATTGTCAACACATCAGTTTTTAGATTTAAAATCTCCTCCATATCATTTGTTTCAATGATAGCTCTCTGCTCTGGTTCACAATAATGAACTCCTTCTTCTGTAATGTGAATGTGTTGAACTTTTATTACCATCCCCTTTTCCTTATTATTGTCATTCATGACAATTTCTTTGTTTCACTTTTTCAACAATTTATCCTGAGTATATATCCTTTGCTTTTCCAGCTTTCTTCTTTGAAAGTCTAATTTTCTATATAACTCAATAATTTCAATTGGAATAGAATTTGGAAATTTTACACAATTTTCTATACCTTCACTTATTATTGACCAATCATCAGATGTACTTTCTCCCTTTGCTAAATCTTTTGCATATGCTTCTTCTTTCTTAACATCTTTTAGTAGATGTCCTTCTTCTTCAATACATTTTTCCTTGCTGTCTCTCTGTAAACCTTCCTCAAGAGCTATCCTTGCCCCATCATCTGCATTACTATTCTCATGCATTTGTTCTTCATCAATAACATTAATCAAATTCATTATATTACCTCTCTGAGACAATATTCCTTAATTCTTTATCAGAATAAGATCATGATCTTCCATCTCTATGACAACTTCAAATGACTTTCTTCTCTCATTAAGTAACTTATCCATCGACTCTTTTTGTTGTAACCAGTCAAATTCTTCTTCTTTTGAGAAATTGTCTTTGTCACATTTTACTTCACGATTTTCATCCATCTTGAAGACATCTTCAAAAGGTTGCTTTTCTCCTGTAATACCTACAATCATACACAAATTATCAATTTTAAAAACATAAGACCTTGTGGTCTCACTTGATGCTTCAGTCATCATATCTCCTTGTTGTTCTAAATCCTTCATATAAGTCAACTCCTTTGTAGATTTCTCCTCTATCTCTTCATTACTTTCAAAAATTAATGGACCATATTTGGGTTCACAAACATACTCATTTAATCTGAGTAACTCTCCCTTCAATTGAGCATTCACTCTTTGCTCCCATTTTACTTGCAATCTATGCCATTTTACTCTCCTTTTCATGATCCATCCATGCCTTTGGTCTTCCTTATTCATCTGCAACATCTCCATCAACAACTCAAGATGGAAATTTAACTTAGCTTTCTCTCTTTTGTAATGACCTTCAGTATTCATCCTTTCCTGTTTTGTGAACTTTGATCTGTCCACTTGTGAACTGCACCTACGCTTCCCTTTTTAGCAAGTCTCTATACCTGCCCTTCATCAACATTTTCTCCTTAAACTTGATCTATGGTTCTCTACCTCTAGAGCCATCTCCTTGTCAAGCTCCTCTTGACTCATCCACCCTTTTCTTTCATCTTGTAGCCTTCTTTTGAACCTTCCATATGACTTCCCATAGCCATCTTCTCTTCTGTGTGAGCTTCTACACTTGCAACCAATCAACTTCCTTCTGAGTTGATCTTCTCACCAAGATTCTCCTCTATCCGTTTTCCAAGTCCTCTTTTCCTTAGGACTTGCACTAAGCACCCTTGCTTTCTCTCTAGTTGCTACTCTCACTTCTATTAAGGAATCCTATGGCCTCAGCTGGAATAAGGTTCTGCTACAATCTCTAAGAACTTCAAAAAATTCTTCCTACAGTTTTACTGTTGTAGTCTTTTGCCAAACTTTTCCATTGCTTCAACTGCCGCAAACTTTCATACCTTTGTAATCAATTTATGTCTCAGCTGGTTGTCTCCTGCAAACATGCAACTTTTCCACCCCCTTGATCTGTTTCAATCTATAAAATATCATTAATTAATCAAAACTTATGCATTTCTTCTTCCCAACATCATCTGTCTTTAGGATCTCCTTATCTGCTGGTATTTACCATTCCTGTGAATCTGATTCTGCATTTCTGTCTCTGATCTTCATGCTTCCACTATGCATTATTTCAACATATAGCTGCTGCCACAACAATCAATCCTGAACAGAGCTTCTCCATATCTCGAACAAGACTTCAATCCACATCAATTTGGATCTCATTCCTAGAATGATCAAAATGCGTCCTTGTCTTTGAAAAGTGCTCTAAATCTGAACCTCAATAAATTAGAATTTACACAAAACTTTATTTGCTTTCTAAGCATTTATTTCACCAACAATATCCAATCATAACACAGTTCATAATTTTGCATTAATGATTTGAATTTCACCAATACAATACCTTGCAAACATAACAAGTCATCTCTTCCTCTTGCAATATGTGTAAATACAGTATAAAGATCACTTCAAACTTCCTCAAAAGTTCCCTTCCAAGTAGAAAACAATATTCCTTTGTTATCACAACCTACCACCCGTGATCAATCTTCATCATGCTTGTTCTTCCTTCTACTGGATAAAACCTGCTTTACTATGATCATCCTTTCTGTAACTCACTTAATGCACTGTTGGAACTATCAATCTCTGTCTAAATGAGGAAAATAATTTATGTGTTTGTTACTTAATTTAAAAGAGCGTTTACTCTGATACCAAATGATGTAGCCTAAGCCGCACATATCAACAGTATGCATATCAAATGAATGTCATATACATGTCCCAGGAATTTCAATTTCCTACTTAGGGAAAATTCTCTTAAATCAAGGTTTAATGCCCTTTCAATAAACCATATGCGGAAACACTTCATTTAACTATCCAAAGTCTAAGCCTTCGTAAACCTTTGAGCAAAACCTTATAAAAAGTCTTCCATTATCTTTGGTTAATTCTTATTATGCGTGCATATTAATAATACCCTTTAGCTTTGGTTTCAATTTAACCCAACATTAACCATAATACATTTATTCTGCTCTATTTCTATTATAACTCTTGTATAATAGAAATTACACATAAACCATTTAATCCTTCATTAACTTACCATTCTGCCGATTCACATGACTTTGCACCTTTACTGATGCCCAACCTACACTTCAAATATCCATCATTAATTCTCTTGTTTCCATCTAACGGTGATCGTGCCATATCTCACAATTACATGCACGATCGATATCAGATCGAGAGCGCGCGAGATAAGTGATTTTTCCTTTCCATAGTGTGCTACGTGTCAACCCCTCAGTTTAATCGCGTGAAATGGTAGAATACCAATTACCATTTTTTAAGTGCGTGAGATACTACTTACTGCTTCCGAATACTACTCCCCATCCATTAACATGTGGCTTAATATGATCTCTTCATTTTCTTGGCTTTATTTTGCACGACTTAATCCTAGCCGTCTATCTCCTTCAATCTCGTCAGTTGATCTGAATGATCCACAGACTGTGCTTTGCTGCTATGTTCTTTTGCATCTTGTCTTCATTGTGTAATAGTCTTCTCGGCTTCTATGTTTGTGTATTGATCCTCGCCTTACAGTCTTCAATTGTTCTAATCCCGATCTTCGACTCTGTGTATTTCTCACTTTTCTCCTTTGTCTTGGATATTCTGTGTGTGATTTCATCCTCAGCTTACTTCTACACACTCTTAACCATTGTTTCTCCTAAGCTTCAGCTTGATTCTTCAATTGATTTCACTACATTCTGACCACTGTAATAATTTTCTGTGTTAGGTTTTTTTCCTGTTCTTCTTTGTGTTCTGCTCGAACTCCACCTGCATACACATACTATGTGGAAATAACCTAATTCTCATACAATTTACAATTAATCACTCAAGTCACACCACACAAACTCAAGAATCGAGTTATCTGTATTAATAAACAAATATTGACAAAAATGAATTCCTTTCTGGCCTGATCTTCAACATCAATGGCCTTTTCCTATCTTGCCCATAGGCTTACAGTCAAATCCTATCTAATCCCTAAACTCTAATTCCCTAACTCGCTAACTCTCTAACTAACTCTCTTTATGCCTTTGAGGCTTACATTTATACAAAATGTTTTGTAACCTATTTCTTGGTTTAGATCCATAACCTTTTCAATCAAAATCCTTAAATCTCTTCTTTATCCCTAAGGATCCTCTCTGTTAGGTCCCTATAATACTAGTGATTACCCCATTACTGTTGTAGTTGTATCCCTTATTAATATTGTTGCGCCCCTATTGTCCTCATATTTTTATTGCTATGCCCCATAGAATCCCTCTATTGTTATTTTTGTGGCTTTATATTATTATTGTTAGGTTGGCTAGGTTATATTGTGATTCCTTAGACTCCTATATATAGAAAGGAGGTTTTGTCATTTGAATCATCCAAGAATTGTTCATTTGTGTAATGTAAAGGAGGTTGCCCCCTCAAAGAGGCTGAATTCTAAGGCATTCAACTATCTTTTCTATCTTTTTGTGAGTTGGTTTCATAACATTTGGTATTAGAGCTTTGGATTCTAGGGTTTCGCTGTTTCAAATAGGTCATCGTGGCATTTTTGCAATAACTTTTTTTCTGCAATGTTTTAGAAACCCATTTGAGAAGAAATCACACTGAACCTTGGATCCAAATTTCAGAGCTCTTCGCACTATATTTGCGGAGATATGATTTGAGGAAGTTGGTCTTTTTGTAGACTCCTGAATTACATTCCAAATAGGTGACCTAGGGAAAATCGTCATAACTTTTTCTCTGAGCATCGGATTGAAGTTTCATAAGAAGCTACAGAAAGAGGATGGACTGTAGTTTCTTGTATATATTTTTCAAAGCCAGAGGTTGAAAGAGGGACACGTGGCATGTCGTACAAGTTCGCTCTACTGAAGTAGTCTATAATCAAGTCATTGTGGGAGATTTGGCATAACTCTTCCTTGGAGAATCCAATTTGGATCAGACTGGTGGCATTTGAAAGAGGACATAGAGGGCTACTACAGGTCACAATTTCAAAACTGGATGATCCGAAATTACAGAGATACATCAGAGGCAATATCAAGCTCCTTCAAAGTGAAAAAAGGTGTGTAGATTTTTTTTAAATTTTTTCTTAAGCTTGGTTTGAAAAATTATTTTGAAGAATTCAAAAGGCATAGTAGAGCATTATTATCGGTAACTGATGCCCCAAGGAAAGAAAATGCAAACACCTAGTAAGCAACCTGAAAGCACTAGCATGACTCATGAAGAAGAGGAAGAAATGCTACATGATATATCAAAATTACAAGACCAAGTGCAACAAATGTCACTCTCACAAAAGCTAACAGAAGCTAAGATAAATGGTGTGGAATCTAAGATAAAGGGCATGGAAGCTAAGATGAATGGCATGGAAGCTAAGATGGACGATTTGAAGACATATTTGAAGACAGACATGGAAGAATTGAAGATAAATATGAATAAGTTGCTACAAGAAATGGTCACTAATGGTGAAAGGGTAGTAAACGAAACTCATGATGAGAACAAAAGAAATGTTAATCATGATTATATAGACTCTAATGTTGGATCGAAGACCCACCATATTCCAAAAATCGATATGAGGAAGTTTGATGGCAAGGACCCCGCAACATGGATATTACAGATGGAGCAAGTTTTTGATCTCAATAATGTGCAAAACACACAAAAGGTATGTATTGCAACTTTATATTTGGAACCAAATCAGTTTGTATGGTATCAATGGCTTTGCTCTCGTAAACAAATTATCACTTGGGCAATTTTTACGGAAGAATTGACAACACATTATGAGGACACAAAAAGCAACACTTTTTTTAGCCAATTGATAAGTCTCAAACAAAAGGGTTCAATAATGGAGCACATTGAGGAGTTCCAAAAATTGAACATAAGAGTAAAAAATATTCCAGAGGAGCATAGGATTGATGTGTTCATAGGGACTTTAAAGGATAATATCCAACATGATGTTCGCCTTTGGGAATGTGATTCATTAGAGAAGGCATTCAGGTTAGCAAGAAAAATGGAAAGCAAAATTATGGCAACCAGGAAGCATACCAGTCACAACTATAAAGATGGAAGTGTTGTTACCCCTAGCCTTCCACAACCTATAAATTTGACACCACAACAATTGGAAGAAAAAAGAGCAAAAGAGCTTTGTTACAGTTGTGATAGCAAATACACTAAAGGTCATAAGTGTGCTGAGAAGAAATTATTCTACATAGATTGTGAAGAGGAAGAAGAAAAGGAGCAAGAAAGGTCAAAAGAAGAGGATATACTCCAGGAACAAAGCCTAGATAAAGAAGAAATGAATCTGACCATATCTTGTAATGCATTAGCTGGAATTACCACTCCTTAAACCATCAAGATAGAAGGACAAATCAAGAAGAAAAAGGTAATAGTGTTGATTGATTAAGGAAGTACCCACAATTTTATTCATTGTAAGGTAGAAAAAGAATTGAATTGCTTCCTATATCCAACACCAGAGTTTCAAGTGATGGTTGCAAATGGAGGAACGATAAATTGCTCTAGAAAGTGCCATAATATCAAGCTATCCATGGGAGAATATGTATTGATGAGCCCAATGCTTTCCATTCCAATGGGAGGTGTTGATGTTGTACTAGGATTCCAATGGCTACAGTCCTTGGGTACTATAACTTTTAATTTTCAAGAAATTTTCATGAAATTCTCTGCGGAAGGAAAGGAAGTTGAATTAAGGGGTATTGCAGGGAAACCGGGAAAGATAATCAGCTCTAACGGTATGACAAAGCTTCTAAAAAAGGAACAAAGAGGTGTAATTGCACAATTATGTTCTCTAGATGTTTCCACATCGGAATCATCTATTTCTCTAGATCTCAAAAAAGTCTTGGACAATCATTCCAAGGTATTTGAGACTCCCAAAGGTCTCCCACCTATTTGTGATCATGATCATGCTATTCATCTGATTCCAGGAAGTGTTCCTCCAAACATCAGGCCGTACAGATATCCCTATGCCCAAAAGAGTGAAATTGAACGTATGGTTGCAGAAATGCTAGAGGCTGGTATAATTCAACCTAGTCAAAGTTCTTTCTCTGCTCCAGTAGTATTGGTGCACAAGAAGGATGGATCATGGTGCATGTGTCCGGATTATAGGGAGCTCAACAAGCTCACTATTAAAGATAAGTTTCCCATTCCTGTCATTGATGAATCACTGGATGAATTGCATGGATCAATTTACTTCACCAAGTTGGATCTTCATTCAGGATATCATCAAATCAGAATGAAGACTGAAGACATTTTGAAAACAACATTTAGAACTCATGAGGGTCATTATGAATTTTTGGTCATGCCTTTTGGCCTTACCAATGCACCTTCTACATTTCAAGGTTTGATGAATTCCATTTTCAAACCCTTCCTTAGAAAATTTGTGTTAGTATTTTTTGATGATATACTAATCTATATCAAGTCTTGGAAGGATCATGTTGAACATGTTGACAAGGTGCTACAACTATTGGAGGAGAAACAATTATATGCAAAAAGATCCAAATGTTTCTTTGGAGTACAAGAGGTGGAATATCTAGGTCATATTGTATCTCATGAAGGAGTTAAGGTAGACCCTAGCAAAATTAAAGCCATTAAGGAATGGAAAATCCCCATATCCATAAAGCATCTGCGAGGATTTCTCGCGTTGACAGGGTATTATCGCAAGTTTGTTAAGAATTATGGGAGAATAGCAGCACCTCTAACAACATTATTGAAGAAAGATGCATTTTCATGGACTCCAAAAGCAACAAAGGCCTTCGAACATCTTAAAGAGGCAATGTGCCAAGCACCAGTCTTAGCTACACTGGACTTCACAAAAACCTTTATTGTGGAATGTGATGCTTCAGGAAATGGAATTGGTGCTGTTTTAATGAAATATGAAAGACCCATTGCTTTTGAAAGTCGTCCAATCAAGGGAAAGTTTTTACACAAAACTATTTATGAGAAGGAAATGTTGGCAATACTACATGCACTTAAGAAATGGCGACCCTACCTAATGGGAAGACACTTCAAGGTAAAAACGGATCATGATAGCCTTAAATACTTTTTAGAACAAAGATTATCCTATGAAGAGCAACAAAAATGGGTCACAAAGATGTTGGGTTATGACTTTGAAATCATCTACAAAAAAGGGAAGCAAAATGTGGTGGCAGATGCACTCTCAAGAAAGGATGAGGATGTGGAAGCATTGTTGTGCGCCATTTCTATTATCCAACCAGATTCGATAAATGAAGCAAGGGAGGAATGGAAGAACGATGATGAAGTGTGGGCACTTATTCGAAATTTACAACAAGATTCCAATACATCTGATACATTTAGCTGGCAAAATGATTCGTTATGGTACAAAGATCACTTATACCTTTGTAAGAATTCGCAACTCAAACAAAAGATTCTTACGGAATTGCACACTTCTACCTTAGGAGGGCACTCAATATTTTAAAAAAATTACCACAAGGTTAAGAAGGAATTTTTTTGGGATGGCCTTAAATCAGATCTTCAAAAGTTTTTGGCGGAATGTTTGGTTTGCCAACAAAATAAAGTTGAAACAATTAAGACCCCGGGTCTATTACAACCTTTATCCATTCCAAGCCAATGTTGGGAGGAGGTTTCAATGGATTTTATCACAGGTTTACCCAAGTCTGAGGGAAAGAGTGTCATCATGGTGGTAGTTGACAGACTTACCAAGTATGCACACTTTTGTGCATTATCACATCCATTTAAGGCCAGTACAGTTTCTACTGCATTTATGGAAACAATTCAAAAGCTACATGGAAACCGAAAGATTATTGTAAGTGACAGAGATCCCATTTTCACGGGAAATTTTTGGACATAATTATTTTCTTGTCTTAGTACTCAGTTAGCTCATAGCTCATGTTATCATCCTCAATCTGATGGGCAAACTGAGATAGTAAAAAAATGTTTGGAAGGATATCTTTGTTGCTTTGTATCCGATAAACAGAGACAATGGGTCAAATGGTTGCCTCTGGCTGAATGGTGGTATAACACTTCCTTCCATACAACAACAAAAATGACCCCATTTATGGAACTTTATGGATATCAGCCACCATCCATCACATCATATTTAAGAGAAAATTCTAAGGTTCAAGCAGTGGAACATCACATCGAACATCAACAACAAGTCCTCCAACTCTTAAAGGATAATCTCGTGTTGGCACAGAATAGAATGAAACAACAGGTAGATAAACATCACAACGAAAGAAGTTTTGATGTAGGTGATTGGGTATTCCTTTGGCTACAACCATATAAAGAAATGTCCCTCAAGCAAGCTAAGAGGGATAATAAATTATCACCAAAGTATTATGGTCCGTACAAGGTGTTGCAAAAGATTGGTACTATGGCATACAAATTGGAGCTTCTTGTAGCGTCTCGAGTGCACCCAGTTTTCCATGTTTCATGTTTAAATAAGGTTATAGGTGACAAGCTCCCAGTTCAAACAATATTTCCAGAACTCGACGAGGAAGGAAAAATTATATTGGAACCGGAAGCAGTCACAGAAACAAGAAATCGACAGCTACGAAATCGATCAATTTCAGAGTATCTCATCAAGTGGAAGAACTTATCTGCTGAAGATCCACATGGGAGGATGAGAATTTTATACAGAAGCATCCAGAACTGCTCAAGCATTGAGGACAACACTTTTTTGATGGAGAGGGGCATGTTAGGTCCCTATAATACTAGTGATTACCCCATTACTATTGTAGTTGTATCCCTTATTAATATTGTTGCACCCCTATTGTCCCCATATTTTTATTACTGTGCCCCATAGAATCCCTCTATTATTATTTTTGTGGCTTTATATTATTATTGTTAGGTTGGCTGGGTTATATTATGACTCCTTAGACTCCTATATATAGAAAGGAGGTTTTGTCATTTGAATCATCCAAGAATTGTTCATTTGTGTAATGTAAAGGAGGTTGCCCCCTCGAAGAGGCTGAATTCTAAAGCGTTCAACTATCTTTTCTATCTTTTTGTGAGCTGGTTTCATAACACTCTCTAATCCACAAAATCATCAACTAATTCCTAATCTAAGCTTTATCAATCCCTATGAAATCTCAACTGTCCCAATTCTCTCATGTTCTCCAACATTCAAGAACATTTACAAAATCCTCCCAATATTTAATTATTTACTATTCCAGATCACTCAAAACATTAAGAACTACATTAATTTGATACATAGGAATCCAAATTCCTTGAAAACACAAGACCCCTTAAGTTAACTAGAATACAATGAAAATGCTGAGCTAGATTGTTATAGACATTTTTGTGCCTTACAGCATGGAGCATGAAATGTCAATAATCTGAGGGATCCAAAGTCCCTAAACATGTTGTTCCTACCCCTAGAGGAACAAGGTCAGCAAACCACAGCACTTCAGATCAGTTCTCCACTGAAAAACACTCAAAAACAGGTCAATTTTGGATCAAAGCAGCTGCTCCACTAAGCATCTGCGCTGAATGTCAAATGCTCTATGGTGTACCTACGCTGCATAGCAAGTGCAACAAAGGCTACCTGCGCTGGGCGTACTTTGACATGTGGAGGAATCTTTTCTCAATGTGCCAGTGCCCAGGAAGCTTCCAAAATGACACTTGGATCAGAAGATTCGCCTAATGATGAGTAAAGAGGTTCTAAAACTCCAAGTGGAAGGTAGAAACTCCGAGTGGACTCAAGGACTGAAGAACAACTGGAGTTGAAGAGGACAACAAGTCACACATCAAGCTGACTTATCTTCACTCCAAAACTCTATATAAGGATCTCATCCCATGGGATCTAGAAAGGCCGGAATTTTGTGCAAAGAATTGCTGTTGGTTTACAGTTGTGAGTATTGGGTGATTGCTTGAGGGAGGTGAAGAGGAGATTTCTTTCCGTCGGGAAGGTGATGCTGGATTGGACCTCTCACGGTTGTATCACCGCCTGAACCTTACTTCCTTATATTAATAAAGCATTTGAGGTTCTTCTATTCGCATGTGTTTCAATGGTGTATTGTCTTACTTGCGTATTTGATTTATGCTAATCCTTGAATCAATTATGAATGCATGCTTCTTGTAGTTTCCTTTTCTTGTCTTGTTCGCAGGATCTCGTGTAGCTGGGCCCGTGAGAAGACTTGGAGCTGGGAGCGAGCGACAAATAGAGGAGATTGGATCGACCATTTGCGCAAGACATCGGTAAGTGGATCTCTTCCTTTCATCTCTTGCATGTCATAAAGAAGTAACTTTAGATAGCTTTGCTTCAGCTGTTGCTAAGGAACTATCACCCTTAGAGTGGGATAGGGTCATTCCGTGTTGGATACTTTTCCCCACAACAGACTGGCGACTCCACTGGGGATCGTGTCTTGTTGGTAGCTTGTGTTTCTTGCTATTCATTTCCTAAACAAAGGGAGTAACGAATCGAACTGCATTCGAATCCTTCGAATGCAAAGTAGAGGGCAGCTACTCTAGCTCAGTGCTGGGCATGTTTATGATTTGAAGAGCTGATCCACAAGGACTCTTTTTAGCTCTTTGTGATAGTGTTCATCTTCCTTAATCATCCTCTAGTGTATACTTGGCTGACAGCCTCTGATTTGGCCAAAAACCATTGATTTTTGAGCAAACTGTGACCCGGAATCTGAGAGAGACGAGAGTTGTCTCTTCAGTGCAGCTGCAGCAAAGGATACCTGCGCTGCATGTCATATTGACAGTGCAGTACCTGCGCTGATCCAGTTTTGCCTTGTGCAACTGGGGTTCCCTACTGTCTGTTGCACAGTTTTCAATATTGTTTTTGCAGCCTGTTGTCAACCTGTATACCCAGCTGAAACTACCTTTCTTTGCCTTCATTCCGCCTCAGTTGTATGAAGAAACCGTGATTGTTCTTATTGTATTTCTTGCTTTCATTCACAGTTTCCCGTAGCGAAAGTGAACTAGTCTTGCTGTGACCTCTTGGATCTAGGCCTGTAAGAAAGTGTCGTTGTGATTCTAAGAGCTAGTTTATTACTGTTCATAGCTGCTTGAACATTTGCTTTCGTTATATGGTTCGAATTTCAGTATTTCTTGTGTTGAAACGAGTGAATCTTAAGGTGTTCTTTTGATTATTGGACAAAAACTTGTTTTCTTTCACTTGAAATTGAATTCGAAATTATACAACAGCTTTCTTTTTGTAATACATCAACATTAAGGAAGAAGAAAAGAAATACTTGCATTGTGCATGTGCATTTTGACAGTTTGCATGTCGATTTAGGAAAAGTGCATCAGTGTGTGCTCTATGATCTGTTTGAAAAGATGATGTCTTTCTTTTCCCTCAGTAGTTAAGATTTTCATAAGTTGAAAGAATTGAAAAAGCTTGCTTATCATTCTTAGACTGCATTTAGGAGTTGTATCATACATCACGTGGTGATCCATAAAGGCAAACTGCTAAGCAAGATCAACCTAAAAAGAACTGAATTTATCTAACAACGCTTTGAAACATAACGAAACACAGTAGAGGTCTAGGTAGAGACGTGTTCTGGCGTCGTTAAACATAGTGACCGTCGATCTCTACGAAGGTGGGTGATTCCTCCTGAGGGACGATAGCACTAATACGGACTTGTGCCCCCGCGTACCGTCGCGTATATTGGGGGACCCCTATAGGAACAAAGCCTTTATCCATAGGAAGCCGTGTCGACCGCCCTACTGATCGCGATGCAGTGAACACAGAATTCACGAAGATCGACCACTCGTACCGTAAAACGTATTCTGTGGTTTCGCGAAAGGTTTGGCACACCCTCTGCCTAGAACTCCAGAGTAGTTTCTTTTGGCCTTTTTCAAACTCTATAACTGAAAAAGTCCATCCGAGCATTTGTCACTTCGGGCTCGTTAATACATCGAAGGAGACTAGAGTCATCTTTAGCTTTTTCTCGACTCTTAAAAATTGAAAAAGCAAGTTGTGTCTAAAGCGTCGTCATATAAAATTCATTCTAAACGGAACATAATCACCCCTTATTCTTGCGTTGATCTTGAGGTTGAGAACATGGAACACGCCAACCAAGGGATTCCACATGATGGGAACCCTAGCCCTTTCTCCTCTTGGGGAGAAGTTGGTGCGCCCCACATGGCCACGTTGTCGCTTCCAGGACTGACAATTGGCCTGCCAGTTTGGCTATTCTCAACCACTGTAGTTCAGAACACCACGGTTCCTGAACAGTCGAGTCAACAGTTAGACCAGTCTAGAGCTACCCTCCAGCCTTCCACTTCTTATAAGCCTTCCTCCGATCCTTCTTCTTCGAAAGGTCAAGCCGCCGAAAGCGGAGCTCCCATAGAAAAAAAGAAGGAAAAGAAGAAGAAAGAAAAGAAGCAGAAGGAGCCAAAGGCGCCTGGGGGCAAGCAAAAGGAATCTAACAAAAATCCACACACAGCACGGACCGGGCCCAACTCGCCATGTGTCATATGTAGAGGAGACCACCTCCACCGTGATTGTCCCGGTATTCCCCGGATACTAAGGGACTGGTCCCCTCGTTTGCACAGTTCGGAAAAGTCAACCTCTAACAACCAGGTGGAATGCTTACCGTCGACCAACGAAAGTGAAGGTTCTAGACAACGAAGGGGAATGAAATTCCCCTGCGAATTGTGTGAAGGCAATCACACCCTCCGCCGTTGTCCCTTTTTAGACGAAGCAAAGAGAGTTTTGGAAGATCAACCGGTTGCACCGTTGCTACTTCCTCCTGGATACCAAAAACTCGCGCCAAGTCCTTCGTTGGTCGAAAATACGGCTGCCCCGCTCATAGGGCCAGCTGAAGTGTCAGTCACTGAAAATGAACCTACTGAATCCGGACTGGACGAAAGTCCAAAGGTCGAAACGGCAGTTGACCCGGTTCTCCCTTCAGAAGTTTCATCTTCAAATACCACAGTCACTGAGGATTCATCTTCAGCTGACACCCCTACTGAAGAGAGTAAGGATGACACCGTCCAGATTCTTTTCATCAACACCGATTCTGATGAACATCAGGGCAATGTGCCCACTCCTTTATCGCAGGAAGGAGCATCGTCAGGATCATACCCAGCCGTGTATTCGGTCCCACCACCAAGCAACCTGGTTGTGTCCTTTGATTGGAACCAACTAGGCAGACCCCAGTTACCAGCCAGTATACCATTTAGAATTATAGTCCAAATATACAAAATGGTGATGGCTGGGACTATCATTGATGAAGGGGCATCTGTGAGTATCCTGTCCTCTATTGCTTGGAAAGCACTGGGTTGCCCAGCGCTTTTGCCTGAGATAAGGAATCTCTCGGGTTTTGACAAAGGAACCAGTCGACCATTAGGGATTCTACCTAATGTGCCTATTACATTGAAAGGGAAGGCTGTCAAGATGAATTTGATGGTCGTCCAAGGACCCTTGGATTATAACCTACTCCTCGGACGAGACTACATATATTGCATGGAAGCAATAGTCTCCTCACTCTTTCGAATAATGTGTTTTCCATACGAAGGAAGAATGGTCAAGCTCGTAGACCAACTTTCATTTCCGGGATCACGCATCGCAAATAGTCACATACCTATCCTGAATAGTCTTTTCGATCAAGAAAGGTCTCTACCTCCGGTTCTTCTTCCTGATGAGTGCGAGTGATTCGGGAAAGTAGGGCCGGAACCCAGGGGGCATGCATCCTGGTCTGCTGGGGTCAGAGAAAACCTTGGGTGTAAAGTAGAATTTCCGCGGGAGAATATGACTAGTCCGTACCCCGTCCCCTCCTTCATCTTCGTAAGAGTAAGAGCCGGCAAGAGTCCGACTCTCATGAGGAAGAAGGGGCTGTTAGGAAGTGGGGTTGTTCTGGAAAAAGATTCTTTTGTTAAAGTTAAGTGTGTGGCGGA
Organism: Pinus tabuliformis; assembly: GCA_031772625.1. Taxonomy (NCBI): domain Eukaryota; kingdom Viridiplantae; phylum Streptophyta; class Pinopsida; order Pinales; family Pinaceae; genus Pinus; species Pinus tabuliformis. The sequence continues at coordinate 1,919,033,261 of CM062819.1, read as the reverse complement.
GCATCGTCATTCACCGTCGCCTAGTCGGCGTCGCCGAAGAAAGTTCTGTTTGAAAGGATTAGTGGAACAATCTTTGGGTAACCTGAAAGAGGTAGGCCTCACCCGTTAAAAACAAAGGTTTTGACGGATGAGTAGGGGCGACCTTGAAATTAGACTTACACCTGGGGGCATGCAAACCTCTTGGAATGCAAGCACGGGCGGCTTTTTAGTTTTAGGTAGGACTAACCCCTCTAACCCGTAGGATAAGTCGATACCCAGCTTGCATAAAGAGAGTATATGGAGCAAAGCATAGCGAGATGAAGCTCCTTAAAAAATAGCGAGCAATCTACCAGGAGACCTTCCTACTTTATGACTGGTAAAAATGAGCAGTTTTGGCAAAGTTCATGCTCGTTAAAAAATAAACGCAAGATCCGAGCAGTTTTAACGCGGACTTCATGCTCGTTAAAAAATAAACATAAGCATGTGAGCAGGCTTCCCCCCCAGAGTTCAAGCTCATCCAGAAAAAATGAACCGGTAAATAACCATTTGAGACCATAGATTCATCAGCCATAAAAGCCTTGGTCGTGTTTGTGCACCGTCACCTCCACTTTTCATTTGGCCGATCATTCACATCCACTTGATTGTTTACCTATTTTGAGGAACATCTGCGAAGAGTGATTTCACCTAGCCATCCTTGTGACACTGCCGTGATTGGAAAATTCCAACCTGTACCTGGAATCTGCTGCTATCCCTGTTTATCACTTGTTCCTCAAAATACGAGTCTTCTTTGAGCTCTTTTCACTGACTCGTAAAATATGAAAAGTTTGCCGAGTTTTGGCCTTCCAGCTCGTTAAAAGGACCGGAAGAGCTATCCCTCCTCTAGATTTTAATCTTTTTGGACCTGAGGGATTATTGCACAAAAAGATCGAGCGCTTGTCTAGTTCGGCTCGATAAAGATATCGAACATTCATCCCTTCTGTATTGTTTTATACTTTTTCGGACTTAAGGGATTAGATGACGAAAAAGGACCCCTGGAGTCCACTTTATGTACCCTTTTCAGACTCTCTAAAGATGAAAAGGACCGAGTTGTCTTTGTCGCTGGGCTCGTTAAAAATATTAGATAGCGACAAACTTGTCTTTAGACGAGAACGAGTTTCCCTATCGTTAAGCTCGTTAAAACATAGCGATGGGCTTGCCCGAAGGGCAGGTTATAGAACAAGCATATGTTATCCTCCTCAAGCTTGACAAAAATAAAGAGGTACTGGTCAGAAATGACTGGGGAAAAATTGGGAAGAACCTCAAAGCTTAATGGTAGCAAGTCGCTCTTGAACATGACACTTTTGCCTCCGTAAATATCGGGTTGGGTTATTATCATTCACCGGTCCCTTCACCATGGTCTCGCCATACCATCCATACATGGGGTAATGCTACCGATCCATCACATCAGTGTCGTTATATGTTCAAGAGATGTCATTCAGAAAGTGTCAACCGGGTCCCATCCACTACCATACATCATCTTTCGTCCTTCCATGACCGCCACCCTGAATCATATTTCACAGATCGTTTTCACCATCATCACTAGCTCCGTTCCGTGTCACTGATGTGGAATTCATTAAGGCCCTCCTTTGACGGATCACTTCTTGTCGACATCAACTCACTATCCAAGAAGTTGATCTAGGAACACCCCCTCAGTACTTTGAAGCTTGCATGCCTCAATGGCAAGTTTCTCACTTCTGGCGATAGGTATACATTAATGACCTTCGACCGGGAGACTTTGCGTGGTGTTCGACGTCAGATCCTATATTCATGCCACGTGAATTTTGCTGCAGTACCTTGAGGGTCATCATCATTATCGGTGATTCCTCTCGCGCTTGTTAACAGTTTACATTATTGACTGGTAATCAAGCGATGTCTTTCCATGTTCGACTTCAAGAAATTCTCACATGGATCGACTTGTACTAGAGTGAAGATCGGACAAGTTTGAAGACCCCGGATCTAGTTTCATCCATCCGGGCTGCGATATATATTCAGGAGATAAAAACATAGACATGTGCAGCAGATGATCATCCTACTAAAAGGATGATAATTAAAAGCAGAGAATTATCAGTCTATTATCAGACGATCGTCTGTTTATGTACAACAAATGTATTTATAAAGCTGAGCATGGGAAATGCCCACATCAGCTAGATCATGAAAAGAAAGTATGAAAAGATAATGTATTGTATTGTATTTTGTTACAGGTCACCTCCCGACGATTGAATGAACTTCGGATCCTCCTAATAAAGCATTTCACCCGATAAACGACCTCATACTTTAGGGGGCAACTGTTATAGACATTTTTGTGCCTTACAGCATGGAGCATGAAATGTCAATAATCTGAGGGATCCAAAGTCCCTAAACATGTTGTTCCTACCCCTAGAGGAACAAGGTCAGCAAACCACAGCACTTCAGATCAGTTCTCCACTGAAAAACACTCAAAAACAGGTCAATTTTGGATCAAAGCAGCTGCTCCACTAAGCATCTGCGCTGAATGTCAAATGCTCTATGGTGTACCTGCGCTGCATAGCAAGTGCAACAAAGGCTACCTGCGCTGGGCGTACTTTGACATGTGGAGGAATCTTTTCTCAATGTGCCAGTGCCCAGGAAGCTTCCAAAATGACACTTGGATCAGAAGATTCGCCTAATGATGAGTAAAGAGGTTCTAAAACTCCAAGTGGAAGGTAGAAACTCCGAGTGGACTCAAGGACTGAAGAACAACTGGAGTTGAAGAGGACAACAAGTCACACATCAAGCTGACTTATCTTCACTCCAAAACTCTATATAAGGATCTCATCCCATGGGATCTAGAAAGGCTGGAATTTTGTGCAAAGAATTGCTGTTGGTTTACAGTTGTGAGTATTGGGTGATTGCTTGAGGGAGGTGAAGAGGAGATTTCTTTCCGTCGGGAAGGTGATGCTGGATTGGACCTCTCACGGTTGTATCACCGCCTGAACCTTACTTCCTTATATTAATAAAGCATTTGAGGTTCTTCTATTCGCATGTGTTTCAATGGTGTATTGTCTTACTTGCGTATTTGATTTATGCTAATCCTTGAATCAATTATGAATGCATGCTTCTTGTAGTTTCCTTTTCTTGTCTTGTTCGCAGGATCTCGTGTAGCTGGGCCCGTGAGAAGACTTGGAGCTGGGAGCGAGCGGCAAATAGAGGAGATTGGATCGACCATTTGCGCAAGACATCGGTAAGTGGATCTCTTCCTTTCATCTCTTGCATGTCATAAAGAAGTAACTTTAGATAGCTTTGCTTCAGCTGTTGCTAAGGAACTATCACCCTTAGAGTGGGATAGGGTCATTCCGTGTTGGATACTTTTCCCCACAACATAGATGCTCCTACATCACTCTCCAATATGTCCAAGCATTTGATGCCATAGCATGGTCTTTTCTCCAGAGACCACAAGACTTTCTGCTCCACTTTCGGGAACCACATAACTATTGCACCCATCAATAACAATGCTACTTTGCAGCTTGTACAGAGTTCCAATCCAAAATCCCTGCATCAATACCAGTGCTCCCTGAACCATCTTGCATGTATCTTTCTCGAACACTGTTTTTACACCTACATCATCCATCTTTCATACATAAATCAGATTTCTGGGTAATGAAGGAATATGCATAACACTTGGAAGTGTTCTAATTCTTCCACCTTACAACTTAAACTTGACTTTTCCGCGACCAATGATTCTAGCCTTCCTGTCATCCCCCAAGAAGACATAACCACCATAATATTTCTCATACTCACAGAACCATTCTCTATGGGGAGTGAAGTGAAAGGATGCACCTGAGTGAAACAACCATGTCTCATGATCTACATGTGCACTTGAAGAAGAAGCCAAGTACACATCCCCACCTTCATCTGAGGTGGTTTACACCTCTGCAGAATGAGCATCATCAAATCCCTTTCCTTTCTCAAGAGCTTTAGATTTACAATCCCTTTTGTAGTGCCCTTTTTTTCCGCATTTCTAGCACACCTTTACAGGTTTTCCTAGAGATTTAGATCTCCCACTCGAGGAACTATTTTTGTTTCTCTTATGGGACCGTCCTGGTATAGACAAGGGATCACCATTCCGGCTCGCCATATTTTTCCGTCTCATCTCCTCTGTAAGCAAGGATTAGACTATTTCATCAAACTACAAGGCAGTTGCATTGCTGATGCAACTGCCTATTGCGACAACCAGACTATCCCACGAATCTGGTAGAGAATACAACAAATGGATGCACTTATCTTCATCTGAATTTTAATATCAATAGATAATAACTAGCTTACTACATTATTAAATGCGTTTAGGTGCTCTGTCATCGAGTCTCCATCTTTCATCTTCAGGTTAGACAAATTTTTCTATAGGAACAATTTATTCTCCAAAGACTTAGATTGGTACAAATTCCCTAACTTGTCCCACAAAGCCTTCATCGTAGCTTCCCCTGATACATTCAGCAATACTGATCTCAGACACACAATCATATTGTGCTTTTTTCCTTTCGATCCAGCTTCTTCCATTCTTCATTGGACACTGCCATTGGTTTAGTACATGGATCTATAGCAATCCACTGATCTTTATCCACCAACAGATCCTCCATATTGAGTTTCCACAACTCAAAACTCTTACCATTAAATTTCCCGATCTCTATCTTTCCACTGCTTGTCATCTTCTTTCACCATAAGAATCGATCCCACAGATCTCCCACTGAACAGGGTCTACCATAGGCTTGAGTGAAACCCCTCAATAGCAAAGATGTCCCCTTTGAAGCCAAAACAACTCTGATACCAAATGTAGATTTTAACCTCATATAGAAATTACCTACATACGAATTCTAAAAACAAAAAATAAACAATGGCGAGAGCATAACACATAAAAACTATATACATAGAGATTTTCCTTGGATCCCAAAATCGGGACTACCATATTGATTTTTAATTATGTTCCTTTCAATGTTACAATCTATATATATATATATATATATATATATATATATATATATATATATATATATATATATATATATATATATATATATATATATATATATATATATATATATATATATATATATATATATAGATATATATACACACACACACATGCCGAAGCATCCATTAACACCAATCCATTAAACTTGGATTAGAACATAACCGTAGTTCCCTTGACTGGATCTATAAAATACCATGAACCAAAAACCATCACGCCCAAAACCATGTGCAAAATCCTTGCACAAAACCATAGGTAGTTCCATCCACCTAATATAGGGTCCAAAAAAAAATTCATGGAAAGAATATAACACAACCCAACATGCAAAAACCTCTCCTTTGCAAGATCACAAGGGTTATTTACATATGTGTTAACCATGACTACAGTTTTATGACTTTTGACTTAGCCAATCTAGATTACTCACAAATAAACACAACATACCCAAACTAAATTGCTCTAATACCAATATGTTATGTAAACGGTCGTGGATATTCCAATGGACAATTCGTCACAATTGATTATGATACATTATACTTAAAATACGAAATATACAATATGAGGCTTTATTTCTCTTCATATTTTTGGATCTGTAAATTATTGTTTATTGTGTATGCATGCATAAAATATATAACAACAAAATAAAAACTCACAAACCACAATTTGACACAAGATATAACCTAGGAAACCCTTACGAGAGAAAACCCAACTGGAAGGTGAGGTTTCTCTACTCTCTTTCTCTGAATAGAAAATGGTTGCGAGTACAAAGAAGTAAGACCTGTGGCTCGTGGCCTACTATAGTGAAAAAACCTTTTTTGTGTGCTCTCTCCCTATCCCTCTTAGTTACTCTACTTGTCTATGGGACAAATGCACTTGAAAATATTGGCACCCCTTTTGCTCCTAATGGCCCGATTGTAACACAACCCGATAGCGTACTAGTAGTTAGATTTGAATTCCTCAACTCTTAATCAGAGTTACAATATCAACTATTCTAGAGTCTTATTCATAATGATCACATGTATAGCCCATTTTTATAAGTAATGGGGGTTGATGTTTCATCCTATAGAATTATGGTGGACAAACAAGAAGGTCAACTTCCGAGTGGCATAACATTTTCATACAAACTTTGATTGAGGTGATTCTTACACCATTGGAAAGGTATTTATGCGTAAAACAGGGAAAAAAGGTGTTGTATTAGGGGGGAATTTTTACCCCCCAAAAAATTCCATGCCTCAAAATTCTCCCATAAGGTTTAAGATCTGAATTTTCCAAATTGGGTCCCATTGGTAAAAGTGGTCATGTGAGTTGATTCCTCCACTTTTTCCACTCTAAAAGAATCCAGATGGATGCCAAACAATATAATGGTCCATTCACAATTAGTAGTATATGGATGGCCCTTAAATCCTCTCTCTACAATCCTATCCCAACCTAGGCTCTTCCTTCATGCTAATAGCTAAAGAAAGGTCAAAGCTAGATATCTTTGTTCCAAATGTTGCTCCAACAACCTTCCATTTATCAATCATTAAGCTTAACTTCTAGTTGATAACCTAGATTGACCCAAAAATTACCATCTCCATTCAAACCCCCTTGTCATGTGTCTTGATCGTGCTAAATAATTACCCTCCTTTTACTTAAATAGTTATTGGGTCCTACCTTTTCCTACCTTGTTATCTCTAGCGAACATTCTAAATTTTATTTCCATCTTCGAAAGGATGTTGAAATTTCCTAATACTTTCCATTACCGGTTGAATGTGCTCCAACCCCTTCCTTTGAGTTTAATTCTAGATTATTGAATGGATTCTAAGGAATATAACTTAGGTACTTGCTACCAAGGGATCTAGCTTATGTACCTTCTACCAAGCATTATCTGAGAGAAAAGTCGAAAGGAATCATGAATCTCCTAGAAAATATGATCTTGGACTAGGGATCTATTGTCCAAGCATTATTTGACGTGATATATCTTAAGCATGGGCCCTATATATGGACATGAACCTCCTTAATAATGTTGTGGGAATATCTGACTTCTAGATATTTCTCTAAATATTGTCCTTGCTTTTAACCCATTATCACCAAGTTTTTACTACGATGGATTTACTTAGTATATTCTTAATTACTAGCTCACTTCTTGCTCTGATAGATGGAATTTTTCCCAAGCAACTTCAACCCATTTACATTCTCTACTAGGCCCACCCTACAGGAAGGATCTTTGGATTCAATAATATTGGCCAATGTTATGAGCATAGAGAAAATATATAGAGACATGGAGCAAAGGACATATTTTATGAATGCGATTTTTCCTACCAATGTAAGAGATTTCAAGGTCCAACTCACTAGCTTGATTTTAATCTTAGAGAGGAGATCCTCCCAAGAAATATTTCTTTATGCATTTTCCAATAATAATTTCCTTAGGTATTTGGAAGGAAGTGAGCTCCTTTGAAATCTAAGAATTCAAGTAGTGTTCCTTTAGATTCTCAAAAAGGATTTGAGAAAAAGGATTTGATATTTACTTTGATTGATCAAAGCCCTGTGGCCAAAACAAAGGTGTTTAGAGTTGTTTTTGAAGCCTTAGGCCTCCCTAACCATTGTGATTCCTAAGAGCATGGCATCAACAAATTAGAGATGGTATAGTGAATTTAAGTTAGGATGCAACTTAATACGTTTCATATTGTCTACTCCTAGTGAAAACTTTAGATTTATACCCAATCCCTCAATAGCTATAATGAATAGGAAGCACGATAAAGGGTCTCCTTTCTAAATGCCTATAAAGGGATTAAAGTTTCAAAGGGAGTTCCTTTAACTAGAATGGAAAAGAAAGTTGAGGAAACTGAGATTTTCACCCAAGATATCCATTCTTTGTAGAAGCCAAAGGCTAGGAGAATTTTCTCAAGAAAAAACCAACTTCAATGATCATAGATCTTGACATGTCTAGCTTGATTAACATGTCCGGGAATTTGTTTGATTTCAGTGAATGGATAGTTTCATGGGATACTATGATACCATTAAGTTTTTTTCTCTCACCCACATATCTATTTTGCTTGAGGGTGATTTTGTTCATGATGGGTTTGAGATGATTGGAAATAATCTTGGAGAAAAACTTATAAATAACATTACAAAGAGAGATAGCTTTAAACTTGTCTATAGTGTTTGGATTCTCACCCTTAGGTATCAAAGTTAAGAAGGTGGAATTGGAAGACCAAAGAATATTAACTAAAATGCAAGAATGCTCCCTATTTGGATGGCCTTTTCTCTACCTTCTAATGGTTATATTAGGATTTAATTGAAGTGATATTGTAATTCCTTCTCTATGTCTTCATGTTTTTCTAGTGTAGTCCTTATAGTCATCCTAAGAGCCCTAATGTGATTATGATTTCTTTAGTTGGTCACAAGTTATGGAAGAACCTTGAATTCCTTTCCTCTTTTAGCCACCAAATCTAGGACTTCCAATTCCAAAGAGTCTCTTCATGTGTAGTCTAGAGTCTCCAAAGCCTTAGGCTCCTCAAATTTTCCGTCTTGAATGATCATTGATTTAACCATTTCCATCTCCTTTTCCCATTGTTGTTGCACTTTTAATATGTTTCCAAATACTCCCTTATCCCATTACTTAATATTCTATTTGAATTTTGTCAAATTTTGTTTGAATTGATACAATATGGATCCTTTATTGTATTCTGCTTAAGTCCACCAAGCATCCAACTTGGACATGGAGTTGTGATGGAGTCTAGGTGGTCAAGCTATAATTTTTGGAATTTGAATGGCTTAGGTCTCAGGGCCGACTCACTATCCTAAAATAAGTCGATAGGTTAGTGATTCAACCTTGAGAAGGGAAGGATTAGTTACGTAGCCTTGTTTTCAAGATTATAGGACAGCGGGTTGAGATATAGTTCTCCGTCTCTAGTATATCCTTAAGGGAATTTTGAAGAGGATCTCAAAATAGGCCCAAACATCCTACAAATCCATTCATTGATATTACTACAACTTTACCATTCCACCAACACTTATTAGCTATAGCAGTCATGGTGCCCTTATCACACTTGGTTTCTTTATTAGAACCATCACTCATTTTACCCGCGCTATGTTCTTTCTCATTGAACATTTCTCAATAGGATCATTAAGATCCCATATGATCCATGAGAGAATCTTCATCTTAGATCTTGAGTTGGGAAGAAACATATTTCTTTGGGAGTCTAATGGTTTTCCCTAAGTCAAGAGAAAATGGTACCACTTACTCCAATTTTGATTTGATGTCTTGTGCCCTCTTTTCTTCTCTTCCTCATCTTATATCTTTTAAGTCTTCATTGGATTGGTGTGGACCCCAAATCCTCTTGTTGGGTTGTGCACCTTCATTACTATTTTTCTAGAGCTTTTAACTAGTTCTATTTGAAGCTATTACAACCAAGGAGCTTGGAGATTAGTGAGAAATTTCTTTCCATGCTTGGAAATAAGAGTTGAGATATCAAGTTCCAACAATTCCACCTGCATGTCCCTTGTCTTTTCCTCTTCTTCCGAGTGTTGTGAACTTTCTTCTTCTACCTCCATGTTTCAATCCCTACTATCATTTTCTTTATTGCTTGAAAAGGGTTCTTCTATGCCTATTTTCTACCTTGTCTTGTCTTCAATGGTTCCCTACCTAGTGTTTTCCTTTGTGGTCTTACACTTTGATGTTTCTCGTCTTGATTGTATTGCTTGGAAGCTATTGTTGTTTTCTATTGCTATTGTAGGCATTGAATTAGGGTTCTTCCTACCAAATTTCCTCTTACTAGGAACCTTTGCGAAACCATCCTCATTTGCACTCCCTTTACCTTTATCTCTGCCTTGCTGCATTTAATGGGTGGTCTTATAATAGATGCATGTTCTCATGGCACTTGTAGCAATGGAATGGATTGTGTTCACAATCCAGAGTTTGAACCCACTCTATGTGTTGGTAGCTCATGCTTATTGATTATGGAAGGGTTTTTGAGACATTAATGCAAACATAGATCCTTGCATATGATGTGTATCACCCTGACTTTGTGACCTCCAATATTTTGACGAAGGAACCCAATGTGTTCCCAATTGCTTCTATGGTTTCTTTCTCCCAAGTACATGTAGGAGAGAGTGCGTTTAAATCTAAACTAGATCCCTTTTAAGTTCTCTTTTTAAGACCAAACCTTTTCATCCAATACCCCAAATACAACCTTATTGAGTTAAAGAAATAAGGGCCTTCCTCAAAGATATGTTCCTAATCTTGAATGCAAACAACTATTACTATGAAGAAAACCTTTGAACCAAGTTCTAGGTCAACTTGTGTTTTGGTTTTCCATTTGGAGTTCATTCAACCCATGACAACCTTCTTAGAGAGCCAAATTCCCATAAATTTTCTATTGATTGTGCAATTCTTCATGTATTGATTGCAATTACCAATATTGGGAGAAGTGACTTCATACTTTGGGTCATTGAGCTGAGAGGCTCATTCTATAGCCCAATATGATGTGTAGGGATGTCCGTCCATCATCAAAGTTGAAATTTTCCTCATATAGGCCAAAAAAAAAATAAAAAAAAATTAAATAACTATATAAAAATTAAGTAACTATATAAAACGTTTAAATAATGTCGGCTCATAAAAAAAATTGCAAGTAAAGAAATTGGATCCCTCTCGGTTCATACTAGATCTGTATTTAAGATGGATCTATGTTGGTTCTTAGTTTTTGCCAAACATCCATTTTACATCTTGTCAACTTACTTTCTTTTAACTTATTCAAAGTGGTTCGAATCCTTCCATTCATATTGCATATTACCTTTTCTTGCCCACCCATTTGTGCAAAAGAATGATTAAGTTGCTCTTTGAACCATGACCACATTCTAGAAAGATAGTAAACACTATATTGGGTTGTTGCCACTATACTTTTCATTTTTTTAAGATTATAATATTTAAATATTGTTTTATTTTGATAAATAATATAAAACGTTAAAAAAAATTCCTTACAACCCCAACTTACAAACACGTAACTTCTTTAGATCCAATGAATTCTTTTCATAATTGAAACATGTGATTTGTCTTTATGGAAAGTCAACTTCACAATTCCGTCATCCTTATTAGTTAAATTTGTTATTTTCTAAATGTTAAAATAGAGTCAATCTCTTGGGATTCTTTAATAATTAAAATAAAATAAAGTTATTACGCCATTGAAAATCTAATCTGAATCAATGGAAAAAACTCGCACTAAAATGCGCTAATTATTAATTCATTTCTCCTTCAATTCCTCCTTGTTTGAATTCAACATGAGGATGTATAACCATTAGAAACCACCTCACAACTTTGAAGGGTTAGCTTGGATCTCTTAATTAGACAATATGGAGAAAAATGGAAAGCAAATGAAACAACAGATATGGAAAAATTTCTCGAGTATTAATACATTAAAAAATCCAATGATAATAAGATAAGAGAATCATTAGTGGTAAATAGCACAAAGACACATTTATCACAAAGACAAAATCCCAGAAGGAAAACTAATCATGCTAGAAAAAAATATGAGATGTGTCTTTACAAACTAGATCTTACTAGTATACAAGTCATAAAGAAAATAATGACAAAGGGAATCAAAAGGATAAGTAACTAAACACTTATCGCATTCAAGACTTAGAGATTTTAGAGATAAAAGCCTACCTAGGCAAGGTTTCAGTAGAGAGATAGAGAGAATAAGAAGGTTGAATGAGACTATGGTTATCTCCATTATACACATTGCTTCATAAGATGAAAAATGATAAACATATAAATAAAAAGAGAAAGGGAATCATATGGAGGGGAGTTTATATGGTTATCTTTCTAATAGGCATTGATTTATAACATGAAAAATAGCATATATGTACCAAATAAAAAAAAGGAAGAGGAAGGGAACTCTTAAAGAACCTAGAATGCATTAAAAGGTTTACAATAGTCTCCAATTTATTATTTTTTAAAGCAAATGTATGTCTCAAAAGTAGGGGTTAATAGAGTACTTATGAATGGGAATAATCAATCCTATAGCCATCAAAACCATAGAGTTTGTATTCAAGATCTCAAGTGAAATGGATTTATAGAGCAAGAATGAAATGTGGTGATGAAAATTTGACATTTTATATCATTTTTCAAATTAAAACCTTAAAAATTTCAAATGTTTTGAATATTGACATGTATATAAAAAAACATTTTGCAGGAAATTATGTCATTTTTATGAGTAATTTTTTCAGAAAGTACTAATGTCATTTAACGTGTCAAATTGATGTTTAATTATGCTTGTCTCTAATTTTTTTGAACAAGTTAACTAGTAAATTTTGTTCCCAACACCTAATTTAGCATTCAATACCTACACAAACAAAAACAGTTTGCACATAATGTAATATTACTATTTTACAGTATTTTAATTTTAATTTTAGAAAATTATATTTCTATTTTTTTTTCCAAAGTCAATGAATTAACATTTGAATCACATTTTATACATCTTTCTATTCAAACCATTTTTATTCAAATATCCTGATGAAAATTTAACCTTTTATAGAATATTTAAAGTTAAATCTTTACAAAAGTGTTGTGAATTTTGACATGTAGTTAAAAAAAATTTGTAGGGAATTCTGTTGCCTTTATTATTATTTTTTTTTCAAAAAAAGTACCAATGTCATTTAATGTGTCAAATTTTTGTTTAATTAAATCTTGTCCCTAAATTTTTTGAAAAAGTTAACAAGTGAATTTTGTTCCCAACACTTAATTTAGCATTCAATGTATACACACACAAGAAAACAATAGATACATGATGTAGTAGTACCCTCTTACATGATTTTAACTTTAATTTTTAGAAAATTATCTTTCTATTTTTTTTCCAAAGCTAATAATTAATATTTGAATCACATTTTATACACGTTTGTATTCCAAACAATTCTTGTTAAAGTGTGGTGATGAAAATTGGCATTTTACATAATTTTTTAAATTAATGCCTTAAAAACTCTTGTTAGTCCCTGCCTTGCCAAGGACTATAGTATTCGCGTCAAAGTGTGTTGACTCTCCATTATTTTGTTGTGTTTATGACAATTTTAACCAAAGTTTCAGGAAAATGCTAAATATTTCTATTTTCCATAAATTCAAAAATATTTTTCTAATTTTTTGCAAATCTTATTTCTAATTTTCTATTGGTTTATCAATCTCTGATGGGACATAATTCCCCTAGTGAAGAGCATTTTATTTTTTCTATTTGTTAGTGCCTGACAATTCATTTAAAAATAAAAATAAAAAAACTATTTTTTTGTTTGGCCATTCCATCGGTGAGTGTTGTGATATAACAATGGCATTGACACGATTATGGTGCTGCTCTACCCAATGATGATAGAACTGATGCGGTTGCAAGTCCTTTACGTAGGCAATGGGGGGTTGAACAATTGTGTAGAGGAAGCATGTCCTTTACGTAGGTGGCAATGGGAAGGCTAAACAATTGTGCAGTTTCTTGTGAAGAGGAAGCAGGTTCTTCACGTAGGCGGGGGATGTTGAACAATTTTGCAGAGCCAGAAGCTTCCTCCACACACCGCCAATCCTCTTGTTTGACTCTTCATTAATCAACAAGGACAAAGAGGATTTTTATATAGTTAGTTGTTATTAACGTAAGAAGAAGGTGGAAATTTTGAAGCAAGTGCCAAACTGGATCCTTCCTAACGGAGTAAGTTAATGGGTTGACGAAACACCCTTTGGGTTTCACGCCCCCTCCCTGCCAACAAGGCCCTTTCGACGACCCTCCGCAATGTGGGTCCCATCCGTCCCCAACGTAAACAAAGTAGGCATTACCATCCGTCTCCCTCTCCGTCCTCTAGCTTGTTTGCTACTGTTCGTCTCCCTCTTCGTCTTGCACCATTGGCATTACTGTCTAAGGAGTTTCGTATGCAAGTTAAGGTTATGACATGAAGACCCTTCATCCTCCATATTACTAAAAACCAATTTGTAAAAGCATTAATCCTCCACATTACTAAAACCCAATTTGTAAAACCCTTCATCCCCCACATTACTAAAACCCAATTTGTAAAATCCTTCATCCTCCACATTACTAAAACCCAATTCGTAAAACCCTTCATCCTCCACATTACTAAAACCCAAATTGTAAAACTCTTCATCCCCCACATTACTAAAACCCAATTTGTAAAACCCTTCATCCTCCACATTACTAATATAGATTCTTTGTAAAACCCTTCATCCTCCACATTACTAATTTAGATTCTAAAAATAAATCTCAGTATATATATCTTTGCTTATAATATTATATAATTTATTAGCAGATTATTATATTATTAGCATGCAGTTATATAATTTATGTAGACTATTATATAAAGGAAATTTTGTCATGGGTTTCTTTCTTTAGTTATGCAGACAACACTGTATTATTTGACCAGTTCCCTAGCAGAAATAGGAGAGAACACAATTGGTTGTTTCTTGTCAAGGGTTAGGAGAGCACCAAACTTGATTGCAAAAAATCCACTGGTTCACTATTGAAACAACAAATTGTTTCACCGTTGTGGAAAATTGTTGGCTAATCATTGCGGCAACTCACTGATTAACCATTGCGACAACTCGTTGGTTAACCATTGTGTCAAGTCGTTGGTTAATCATTTTGGAAACTTGTTGGTTAACCATTTTGGAAACTCGTTGGTTACCAATTGTGGCAACTCACTTGTAAACCGTTGTGGAAACTCGCTTGTTAACCCTTGCGGAAAATCGTTGGTTAACTGTTGTGGCAACTCGATGTTTGACTATTGAGGCAGATCATTGGTTTACCATTTGGGCAACACGTTCATTCAACTTTGTAGCAAGTCGTTGGTTTATAGTTCTGGAAACTCCCTGGGTCACTGTTGCAGCACATTTTGGGTTACCGTTGCAACAACTCCCTGGGTCACTGTTGCAGCACATTTTGGGTTACTGTTGCAGCAACTCCTTGGGTCACAAAATGGTAAAGAAATTCAAATGGGAAACAATCATTTCTATCCCAGTGCAAGACCCTAAAGAAAATATTATATTTTCTAGGAAGGATTTAGATTGGTCTGAAGTACATGGAAAACACATGGATATTGATCACATTGCAAAAATACCTTCAAATAGAATTGGAGACTTTGTTAGAGGAGAGGAAATGAACTGATATGCTCCATGTTCTTTCACCCAGGTAAAATAAATGCCCAAGCTCAAGGCCTACTCCTTCCTTGCGATATGAAGTGTAAGATTTTAGAGATGCATTCTTTAGATGTTGGTATAAATAGTGCTGGATCATTTTTCATGGATTCATATGTATTAACTTATCAAACATTTTTATGTAGTTATGCTTGTTAATATGGCCTCAATGATAAAATAGGACAAAATGAAGTGAAGTGAAGATCCTCATTTGTGAAAAAGAGGAGCTGCCAATGCCATTTCATTGTAAAAGTTATGGTTCAAATCCCCAAGATAACGAGAATAACATATAACATGTATGAGATTGTTGATAGCTAAGGATGGCCTTTTCATGGCCAACATGACACTTCGGGGTCATGCTAGGTCCCTGCATCAACCAAAGTTATTAAGGGACATGGTTTCCTATGTAGAGAGTTGTTTCTTCATGGAAGTGCGGATTGACTCGGTTTTCAAAATGAATGTTAAAAAATTTGTTGACATGGATGCCACAACTCGAGAGAGGGATTCTTTTATGTGTAGGAAATATGTTGTTAACATCTATAATCGTCTAATGAAAGGAAAGTATCAGTTGTATAAGAAGGATGAAATGAGTGTGAACCCTTGGTATAGAAAAACAAAGATGATTTTTTCTTTTATCAAAAGCCCAATGGTGGAGAGATCCCTTTTATAGTTGGAATCCAGACGAAGTGGATGTTGGAGACCATGGTGAAGCTATTGAATAATAGCCTAATAGACATGGATTCAACATTAAGCACAAATAAAATTGGGGTGAGTGTATTAATAATTATTGATCTAGTACAATAATTTGATTAGTAATGATTTATAATGATTAATGAGATGAAGTTGACTTCATATGTTTTTGAATGTGATAGTATCAGTTGTACATGTTATCACCCCAAGAAACTCTCCTAAGTTGTATATCAGAGATGCTCGGGAACATTACAAACTCAACAAAAATGTTGGAAATATGGTGGATGAATGAAATAAATGCTGCATATTCAAGCCAGATAACCACTTCTACTATGCTTGACTACAGACATGGGTGAACACCCCCAGACTACAAGGCTTTAGACCACCAATTACTCACAGTTTAAGGAAAATGTGATGATGGAGAACACTGATCACACCAGCAGATGCACAGGACCCTGTGATGGCTAGCTACAACTAGTTTAAAGGTCTGTAAATCTATTTCCTAATGCACAAACAGGATGACAGCTCTCTAGCATTAAAACAACAGAAACCTGCATACAAATTCAATGAAACTAACTAGATTCTAACACAGAGGTGGGATGACAGCCCCTCTAATGCTAAACATCTACAACACATGAATAAATGCATAACAGGCACAACCTGGAACAAAGAAGAAGAAGTGGAAAATGAGCAATTAACAACAAAAGAAGCTTGCATTAGCTAAAAATGAAGACCAGAAGCTACATGTGTCACAGTAGTTACAGTCTCCAGAAGTTGAAGCTTACAACAAAATAACATTCATCAACCTCATTACATCTTGTTTTTCAGTATATATGGAGTTTTTCACAAAATTGCTCTGCTGCCCTAAGCGTGGAGGTGTCTTAACTGACCACCAACCGCATTTACAAACGATTATGGGCCTCTGATACACTCTGACTTTTTTAATTAACAAATTTGACATTCTCTAGTAATTTTTTGTACTCCTTGAACAGGTGTAATATTTCATGAATAAATGTCCATAGCTGTTGAATGAATCTAACTGCTTGAGGCAGTACCTTGCCATCCTTGACCATGCTATTCCTTCAATGAAGTTGTTAAGGATTAAATGTGTAGATTGTTGGATCATTTCCTCCTTCTTCGTGTGCACAAACAGGCTGAAAACACTGAAAACTGCCTGAAAATGGACGATGGCCTGCGAATGAATATTGACCGTTGGATCACAAATGGACGGCGGGGATCGAAAGCGGGAGGAATCGGGAGGCGGATGATGGAATAAATGAGGGCCGTCAGATCATGTAATCGGACGGTGGAGATCATTTGATTGAGGATATCAGAAGATAGGCGGATGAAGAAAAGAGGGTCGTCGGATCTGGACGCGGCAGATCCGATGGTGATCGGGAGCGAAAGGAGCAAGCACGTTAACGGCCGGGGGATAGGCGGGATGGGCGGTAAAAGGTTTTCCCCGCACCGCTTTCGGGCTATGGCGGTATTCATACAGGGTGGGTGCGATGCAGTGATATGACGACGCGTGGCAGGTGGGAAACCGCTTCCCCGCTGGCTATCGGTCGGGCATGTTCGCGGAGCGGGGAAAGTGTATGGCGTCAGATCAACAGGCGGAGGATCGGACGGACAGGTTTTAACGCACATGTTTTAGGGTGATGTGACAGGTACGGGCCCACCAGACTATGATTTTTATTATATGCGCACGATTAAATGGATTAAGACTTTAGCATCCGGGAACAAATGCAACATGGGTTATATGGGTTATAAAGGAATTATGAGGGTTTTATTAGAATTATAAAGGTTTATGTGGGGCTTTTAAAGGTTTTAAACAAAAAGAAGCCCAGGAGCCCGAAAAGAGTTTATGAGGGGTTTTGAGGCCAAAACAGGGATAAAGGGGTTTAGAGGGAAATAAGGGAAAATGAAGGGAAGGAGGAAATGGAAGTAGCGGGGAAAATAGGGAGAGACCATGATAACCATTATAAACCATCTCTGAGCTAGCAACCAAGGACCAAACCAATTCCTTCTCCTGGAAAAATCAACAGCATGTAGCAGAGCTAACACTGGCTCCTTCTGGGGATGAGAGCCTCCTTGTGAGGTCTCAAGAACCTGCAGACCATTGCCTTTCTAGCTGCAAACAAATTAACCAAAATTCCTAGTGTTCCATTGGGCATGGAGTCTACTGCATCTGTACTAAAACTGATAAAACACAATATTTACAACTTTTAAGGCCAAAGACCTTAAACAACATAAACTTTCAAAAACCGCCCATTAACTGGGCCATCAAAGACTGTCTCTCCTCCCATACTTTTCAATATGAAGGTGTTGTTCCCTTGAACCTGTGAAATGATGAAAGGCCTTGTCCAAAAAGCATCAAACTTCCCATGATTTCCTCTCTTCTCCTTTAATGTATCCCATTTCAAAACCAAGTCACCAACCTGAAAATTATCTGCTTTTGTCCCTTTGTCAAAAGCTTCCTTGATCCTTCTTTGATGTGCTACAGCCTTTTCAACCAACTGTTCTCTAATATGATGTATTTCTGCTAAATCAGTGATCCTCTTTGCCATGTCTTCTTCCTCATCCTGCTCTTCTTGAAGGAATTTTTCCACAGGGAGAGTTAGCTGAATTGGAAATATAGCCTCAGTACCATATACTAGCTTTAATGGAGAATTACCTGTGGATTTTTTAATGGTCACTCTGTCAGCCCACAGTGCATACTTTAGCTTTGAATCCCAATGCTTTTTATTGTCCCCTAACAGCTTTTTAATTATCCTGATCAAAATTTTATTAGAGGATTCTGCTAGACCATTTCCTTATGGATAATATGAGGTGGAATGAACAAGTTTAATGCCCATTGAATCACACATTTCCACCAATTCCTTTGCCCTGAAAGCTGCTGCATTATCTGTTATTAACTTATGTGGACAACCAAATCTGCTGAATATATTCTCTGTCAAAAACTTCATGACCACATTATGATCAGCCTTCTTGGTAGGGACTGCTTCAATCTACTTTGTTAAATAATCAGTGGCTACTAATATCCACCTATGCTGGCCACTGGAATGTGGATTGATTTCTCCAATGAAATCCAAGCCTCACTGCTGAAAAGGTCCTTTTGCAATTATTGGTTTTAGGGGCAGGGATTTCAACTGCTGTTTTCCTTCAAATCTTTGGCACCTGTCACAAGATTTAACAAAACAAATACATCAGAAAATAAAGTGGGCCAATAGTACCCAGCTCTGAGAATTTTGTGGGGAGTGGTTTTCCAATAATGATGCCCTCCACACAGGCTGTTATGAAACTGCTGCATAACTTCATTTGACTGTTCTTTGTCCAGACACCTTAAAAATATTCCAGATGGATCCCTCCAGTAGAGCAGATTTTCCATAATGCAAAATTTTGCTGCTCTAAGTTTTAAAGTTCTGGCCTGACTATGAGTAAATCCTGTAGGAATCTCTAGCTTAAGCAAAAACTTAATTATTGCAGCATACCAATTACATGAAGCTAGATTCTCGGCCACTGACTGTTTTCGGTCTGGTTCAGCTACTTCCTCTCCTTCATCTGTTTGACCAATTTCTGCAATTGTGCACAGGAACTCAACATCTTAAGACCTACAATTTCCCTCAGCCAATAACTTGGCAAGACCTTGACCTCTGACCAGCTTGGTGGGCTTCAGCTCTATGTTAAATTCTATCATATTTGCAATCCATTTTGCCCTTCTTCCATCAGCATCAGGTAGTGTTAGAAAATCTTTTATTGCAACAGAAGGTACATATGCTATTATTTTTGAATGCAAGAAATAAACTCTGAAAGCCTTTAAGGATTTAATAGGAGCATATGCCTTCTTTTCTATAATATCATACCTCAGTTCAGCATCCCTCAAGTTCTTGCTGAAAAATGCCACTAGATGCTCTGAACCTTCCTCGTCTGCCTACAATAAAACTGCTGCAATAGTATCTTTAGAGGCAAATGAAAATATATGAAACTCTTGCTGTAGTCTGGACTTATTAAAGTGGGAGCCTCCATAATAGCCTTTTTGATGGAATCAAATGATTTTCTTGTTGCATCAGTCCATCTTACCTTTGACCCTTTTTCAACATGGAGGTCACGTGCTTCACCAATTATGCAAAATTTGGAATAAACCTCCTCACAAAATTTATTTTACCCAAAAAGGATTGGATATCCTTCTTTGATCTTGGGACAGACAAAGTCTGAATTTATTTTACTCTTTTTAGGTCAATCTGAACACCTGTAGCAGACACAATATGTCCTAACAACTTGCCTTCATTTAAAGAAAATTGAGATTTTTTGGGATTGACTGATATTCCAAACCTTCTGCACTTCAAGAACGCTTTTTTGAAATGCTGCAAATGATTTTGATGGCTACTGGAATAAAATGTTATATCATCAAGGTAGATAAGCACAAATTTGTCCTTCTCTCCCACAAATGCTATATCCATAGCTCTCTGAAAGGTGGCTCCAACATTCATCAATCCAAATGGCATTTTGGCATACATAAAAGTGCCCCAAGGAGTGGTGAATGCAGTCTTTTCTTGATCATCTGGGTGCATAACGATATAATTAAAGCTTGAAAGTCCATCCAAAAATGACATCACTTTAGCTCCTGAGACCTTTTGCAACAAGTGCTCTGTCTTTAGCAAAGGATAGTTGTCTTTCTTTAAGCACTTATTCAAATTTCTGAAATCAACACAAAGTCTGATTTCTCCACTCTTCTTCCTCACCACCACTAGATTGGCTACCCATTTTGAATATCTGAGAGGTACTATGATCTTAGCAGCCAACAACTTTTTAATTTCTTTTTCAATCAGTGGAAGAAACATAGGATTTATTGGTCTCAGCTTCTGCTTGAAAGGAATAGTGTCTTTCTCTAGAGGGATTTTATGTTGAATTATATTCTTATCATACGTTTTGAGATCACTATATTCCCATGCAATCAAATCTGTAAGCTGCCTCATTAAATTGCAATATTCAGCGCTTTGATCAGCTGACAAAAGAGTTGATAGCTTTACATATTTAGGCTGACCTGGACTTCCTATATCATGCTTACAGACTGCAGATTGGTCTTCTTTTTGGGCAGCTTTGTAAGGCACATCATTTTGGTCAAACAATCTTTCAAGAGGAATTAGGCCCTTAGGAATATGATTACTAGGAAGCTGGACAATTTTGTCTTTACCAATTTTATTTCTAAGTTGGGGCTGGTGATTTTCTAACAAGACATGATTTTCTTGGTCAATTTGCATCTGAACTCATCAATGACTTGAAGAAACCTATTTAACTCATCATCATCAACAAAAACTTTCCAATGGTGGACATTATCAGGCAAGGATGGTCTATACTTCATTTGAACTTCATACACTAGTCTGGGAGGAATTGGAGGTATAAATAGACTAGCAGAAACAGTAAGGGAATCAGCAAGCTGATTTTGGGCTCTATGAATGTATGAAATATAGAAAAAATCAAAAGAGTCTCTGATTCTCCATACCTCATCTCTGTATGCTCTCAGCCTTGGGTTCTTTGTTTGAAATGTTTTATTTACTTGCTGTATAATCAAATCAACATCTCCAAACACCTTCAAATTCTTGATTCCTCTGTCTTTTGCTGCATTAAGCCCAACAACAAGGCTTCATATTCTGCTATATTGTTTGTCACTTGAAAAACCAGCTTAAAAGACAGCTGAATACTTTCTTTTTGTGGAGATACGAGTACCACCCCTGCTCCTGCAGTCTCCCTAGAACATGATCCATCAAAGAAAATCTCCCAAATCTGAATTCCTTGCTCTTCTTTGGCCTTAACTGTTGGTTTCCTGAGCTGCATTTCGGCCTTGTGAGATTCTTCTATTTGGAGAATACATGCTCCAAAATCGGTGTCCACTGCATATATAGGATGATTTGTAGGATTCTTTTCATCACTGATGATATATGCCAACTGTGCTTCTCTATACAATCTCCTACTTTCTCCTCCAAAAACTGGGACAGTTGCATAAGATAGATCATTCTGTAATGTCCCACCTAGTCTCTTAATCCACCCTCTGGACAGCAGCATGCCAAACTTAGGAGGGACATCTGCTACCACAATATCCATCATCATACTCTTCATGGGAAGCTGGGTTAAAGTAATGGCCAGATCTTTAATCAATCCAAGACATTTCACCTTCCTTGAATCAAAAGAAAATAAATCATGATAGGGTCTAGTGATATCAAGGCCCAACTCTTCCATGACAGCTTTAGGCATTAAATTGTGGCTGGCCCCTGTGTCTAGTAGGCAATTGTGGAGGATTTTGTCATGAATTGTCAATGAGACATAAAAAGATGGAAAATTGTTATCAGCAGGTTCAATCATAGGGCTGAGCACAATGGCAAGCTTGTCATCTTGCAAATTAATAGAGTCAGTGGAGGTTTGTTTAGTTTCTAGCTCAAGGGCTTCAAGGATGGGCTTTCTAAATACTTCACCCTTCACCAACTCAACCAGAGGCACATATATTTTCAATTTTTGAACTTCTGACTCAAAGCTGAAAGAAGAATATGACTTATCAGAACTTTTTACCTCTTGAACTGGAGCTTTGAGGATGATTGGATCAACTACTGGTCTTCTTTGCCTGCTATTCTGTGGTTCTATTTGCACAGCAGCTCTTTGGGCAGGATTGTCTTTGACATTTTTTGCATTGGACCTCAAGTTATATCTCCGTTGCTGTTCAGTTTGTAGAATAGCTTCTCTATCCCATTCTTGGCTGTCTTGTTCCTGCAGCAATGATTGTTCATACTCAGTTAATGTCAAAAATGCAGTGTTGCCTTTATCTTCCATGCGGTGAATTTCATCCTCATCTTCTTGAAATTGTTCTTCCTCCATGACTACATTTTGGAAAGGAGCTTTAACTTTCTGTTCTTCCTTTGTTTCTTGACCCCTCTGCATAATTTGTAACTGCTCATTTGTTCTTCTGGAATGATTTGGATTTCTTGGAGAAAATGTGCTTTGCTGCCTTGTTTTCCCTGAATGCTGCTCAACTTTCAGCTTAGAGATTTCAACAGCCAATGACTCTATCATCTTAGTCATCTTATCTAGTTTAGGCTCTGAAGATGATGTAGAAGAAGTAGATACCTGATTTCTCTGTCTTCTCCTGTCAGCTTGACCTTTTAGTTTCTCTGCAGCCATGATATTAGATTCTACTTCTAAGGCTGCATCCTGCATGTCTGCCAGTGTAGCACATATCATTTCTCTCAATAACAGGCAGAAATCAGAGTCAAAAGCATTGGCATAAGTGAGTTTGGCAGAGATGGGGGTAGGCTTTACCTCAGCTGGTATCTTACTATACATACGATTGAATCTTTTATTAAAACCAGTAATTGATTCCCCATTTTCCCTCTTCAGATTACCAAACTCAGTGTGGTAATACAACAAGTCCTTTTTATCTCCCCATTGCTTCAAAAATGCATCATCTAATGCTTCAATATCTGTTATGGATCTCTGGGGTAATTATCTAAACCACTTCCTAGCCTCTCCATCAAGGCTCTGGACAAAAACTCTCATCCACACGTCATTTTCACTTATATCTAAATTATCATCATAACTGTAAAATGCTTCTAGGTGTTCTTCTGCTGTTACTCCCTTTGTACCAGTGAATTTAGACATATATTTTTGACATTCTCTCACAGGCATAGGATTTAAATGCACAGGCAACACCAATGGTCCATATCTAGTAGCTACAATTCTTTCTATCCTTGTAGGTGCTTGCTGTCCTGCCATGATTGGAATATTTGGAAGAATACTAGCAGATTGAATGGTAGGGAGTAATGTGATGGATGGCAGAGATACATGGATGTTTTGGAATGAATGGGGTGCTTTCTTTGGACTGAGATTCAAAGGGGAACTAACTGAACAAGGGGCTGAACTAATCTCTGAAGGAATTTCTTTATTAACAATGCTGATTTCTAACTCTCCAAATTGTAAATCTTCAGCAACAACTTTATCTTTCAGAGATGCATGAGACTTCTTAGGCTTACCTGATCCTGATGCCCCTTTCTATGAAGTTTTCTTCGATTTAGCAGTCCTCTCAGGTTCAGGCAATGTTTCAGCAGGTGATTTCTGAGGATTTCTCTGAGCGTGTCTCACAAACTGAGCCAGAACTTCAATCTGGAGTCGCCAAAGAATGGTCTTCCTCCAATGGAGTCACCAGATAGATGATTACAACCAGGAATTGTGTCCAGACCTTGTCTATCATCAAAATCTGGAACTGTGTTGTTCTCCCAGGGAAGATGAGCTTCGATTCTCCTCTCCCCGACAACGGCGCCAATTAATGTTATCACCCCAAGAAACTCTCCTAGGTTGTATATCAGAGATGCTCGGGAACATTACAAACTCAACAAAAATGTTGGAAATATGGTGGATGAATGAAAGAAATGCTGCATATTCAAGCCAGATAACCACTTCTACTGTGCTTGACTCCAGACATCGGTGAACACCCCCAGACTACAAGGCTTTATACCACCAATTACTCACAATTTAAGGAAAATGTGATGATGGAGAACACTGATCACACTAGCAGATGCATAGGACCCTGTGATGGCCAGCTGCAACCAGTTTAAAGGTCTGTAAATATATTTCCTAATGCACAGACAGGATGACAACTCTCTGGCATTAAAACAATAGAAACCTGCATACAGATTTAATGAAACTAACTAGATTCTAACACAGAGGTGGGATGACAGCCCCTCTAATGCTAAACATCTACAGCACATGAATAAATGCATAACAGGCACGACCTGGAACAAAGAAGAAGAAGTGGAAAGTGAGCAATTAACAGCAAAAGAAGCTTGTATTAGCTGAAAATGAAGACCAAAAGCTGTAGGTGTCACTGTAGTTACAGTCTCCAGAAGTTGAAGCTTACAAAAAAATAATATTCATCAACCTCATTACATCTTGTTTTTCAGTATATGTGGAGTTTTTCACAAAATTGCTCTGTTTCCCTAAGCGTGGAGGTGTCTTAACTGACCACCAACCGCATTTACAAACGATTATGGGCCTATGATACACTCTAACTGTTTTAATTAACAAATTTGACATTCTCTGCTACTTTGCTGTACTCCTTGAACAGGTGGAATGTTTTATGAATAAATGTCTATAATTTTTGAATGAATCCAACTGCTCGAGGTAGTACCTTCTTGTCCTTGACCATGCTGTTCCTTGAATGAAGTCATTGAGGATTAAATGTGTAGATTGCTGGATCATTTCCTCCTTCTTCGCGTGCACAAATAGGCCGAAAACACTGAAAACTGCCTGAAAATGGACGATGGCCTGCGAATGAATATTGACCATTGGATCACAAATGGACAGCGGGGATCGGAAGCAGGAGGAATCAGGAGGCGGATGATGGAATAAACAAGGGTCGTCAAATCATGTAATCGGATGGTGGAGATCATTTGATTGAGGATATCAGAAGATAGGCGTATGAAGAAAAGAGGGTCGTCGGATTTGGATGCGGCAGATTCGACGGTGATTAGGAGCGAAAGGAGCAAGCGCGTTAACGACTGGGGGATAGGCGAGACGGGCGGTAAAAGGTTTTCCCCGCACCGCTTTCAGGCTATGGCGGTATTCGTACAGGGAGGGTGTGATGCAGTGATATGACGACGCGTGGCAGGCGGGAAACCGCTTCCCCGCTGGCTATCGATCGGGCATGTTCGCGGAGCGGGGAAAGCGTATGGCGTCGGATCAACAGGCGGAGGATTGGATGGACAGGTTTTAATGCACATGTTTCAGGGTGATGTGACAGGTACGGGCCTGCCAGACTATGATTTTTATTATATGCGCACGGTTAAATGGATTAAGACTTTAGCACCCGGGAACAAATGCAACAAGGGTTATATGGGTTATAAACGGATTATGAGGGTTTTATTAGAATTATAAAGGTTTATGCGGGGCTTTTAAAGGTTTTAAACAAAAAGAAGCTTGAAAGCCCGAAAAGAGTTTATGAGGGGTTTTGAGGCCAAAACAGGGATAAAGGGGTTTATAGGGAAATAAGGGAAAATGAAGGGAAGGAGGAAATGGAAGTAGCGGGGAAAATAAGGAGAGACTATGATAACCATTATAAACCATCTCTAAGCCAACAACCAAGGACCAAACCAATTCCTTCTCCTGGAAAAATCAGTAGCATGTAGCGGAGCTAACAATACACACTCGTGGTGTTTGATGGGCATTAAAGTGGGGTGTCAATTGCATGAGTGGTGGCATCACGTAATACATCACCTGACATTTCACTATGGTTGGAGCACCTCATGAATAGGTGTTACCAAGTTAATCATGGTTGGAAAGTTAATGCCTTCATGGTTGATGATGAATTGGCTATAATCGGTGCTTTAAGTAACTTCAATCTTCTTATTTTATAGTACAACTTGTATTTATTACAAAAATAACATGCTTGAAATGAATTGAATGTGGCAGGAGAATCACAAGGTGCAATGTTATCTTGTATGTTTGGCATGTATGTCGAGCATGGATAAAAAATTTGAATCAATTGGCCAATAGTCCAGAAATAACAAAAGAGATGTTTAACAATTTGGGTTTAATTATGAATTATTATTCCAGTGATGAAGTGAGCAATGCAATTAATACTTTCTTTAACAAATTTCCTAATGAGGAGAAGTTCCTAGACTATTTGCACAAGAATTGGGTTGCTGGTGACAAGATTTGTAAGTTGACAAACTCTTTCTTACATTTCTCTTTTTGGTTTTCATACGGATGAAATATCTTCATTAACCCAACTTTTCTGCAATTAGGGTAAAAGGTTTTTAGTATTTTCCCCATGCAAATCAAGAGACAAACAATGTTCTGGAGTCATATCACTATTACTTAAAGAAAAAAATTCTATCTGATAGAAGAAATAAATGTGCTTGTAGGATGGATTGGTTGATATATGTTCTTCAAACAAATGTTGAACCCTATTATCGGTTTAAGAAAATTCTAAAAAAGGAAGGATTTTAAAATAATTACAAGAAAGATAAATAGTTCGAATCATCATTGGAAAAAGTGAAAAGAATTCCAGATAGTGATTGCAACCCTCATGAGCAAATGTCTCATGTTTTTTGGGTGAGGAGTCAATCTAAACCTAATAAGCAATATCTTGTCACTTGTCATTGCACAAATTTATTAACTTGTGATTGCCCATGGTCTATTCATGGCAACATTTGCAAGCATGCCATAAAGGTGGGTTGGTTGTCTTCTCGTTTAATGGCTTCAAACCAATTACTAAATGATCAAAGAATAATTGATTCATATAATGACCCTACTGAGATAAATATAGAGGGAATATCAGATCTTGGTGAAGATGCAAACAAATTCTCCATGGATAGTCACAATGTTGATGTAAATGTTGAAGGACTTCAGTTGGCCAAAGAGGGGTTATTTGGCTACATAGACCTGGTTCGAAACAATTCTGCTGCAACTTTGACCAAGATTGAACGATCGATTGCTTTGGTTAAAAAAATGTTGGATGATACCAACAATCTTCATATTATGGATTATGAATTCACGTGTGGGTTGGGTTCTTTTGAGTCATCTTTGAAGAGCAAGAAGAGTTTCATGAGGCCCAAAAAGAGAAGAAAAACAAGAAAACAAAATTCAAGATTGGAAATTGACTTGAATATTGCTACAGATGAAGATGAACCATTTGAGTTTGAACAACTCAACAAGCGAGGTCGCCCTCACTCTAATAATGCATTGTTTTCTAGGTTTGTTGTGATACATTTGTTTTCAATTTGATTTTAATATTTATCAATGTATTACATGTATTTAATGTATTATTGTTTTGTTGAATATGTTCATGTATGTTTGATAGGTGGTGAGGATATGTTTGTTGATTTGGGAAATTTGTCTGAATTGTCATTTAAGGTCAGTAAATAACTCCATGCATTTACACTCAGTTTTTCAATACATTGATGTTATGAAAGATAGCTTTCATGGGGTTGTTCCATACTTGCATTATGCTTGCATACATTGGTGTCTAATCATGAATCTAATATATAAACTAGAATAAAAATAATAGAAATGTAAGAAAATTTGTAGCAGAAATGTAGCGGAATCATAACAAAACATGTAAACACAATTTTACCAGTTTTTTATAAATTTTCAATGCTAATGGTGATATATTATTGGAAAATAATTTATGTTACAACATCAAATATTATGTGCTTGCTGACTATGATTTGTCGCACTAGTGGAAATGAGTGTCAACAATGGTGAGCTAGTGTGTCAGTAATGGTGAGCCATTGTGTCAGCAATGGTGAGCCAATGTTTCAACAACGGTGATCCAATGTGTCAGTAACGGTGAGTAGGAGAGTGTCAACAACAGTGAAAGAGTGAATATCAACAAGAAGACATAGGTCACTCTGAATTTGACGATGAAGGGAGATTTTCATGAATATTTCTGATACAATAATCACTCTGTCCTACTTCACCAGGATGAAGATACCCTCTTGTTTCCATAATAACATTCAAACTCTTCTTTTTTTCTCAAGGTATAAGAATTTTTATATATCCTTTTTGGTGCCAGATCATTAGATAGCAAAGTCTAAGACCGATCCAGTTATTCCCACACTGTTCCATGGAAATAATATATTGAGCAACCCTTGTTAAGGCTATCTTTAAGTTTAGGTAGTTAAATGGATATTCATCTCAGGTTTGTTTTCCCGAGGAATCCCACTTTTCATATTTACTCCAACTTTTTTATTTTCTCCTTTGGAACATGTACATATGCATCACATCCAAATACCCTCAAATGTGAAAGAGAAGGTTTCTTACTAGTCCATACCTCTTGTCGAGTCTTATCCTCCAACGCTGATGAAGGTGATCTATTGACTAGGTAACATGCAGTCTCCACCGCTTCTGCCCGAAATTCCTGTCCTAACTCGACACCACTGAGCATGCTTATTTCCTTTTCCATCAACATCTTGTTCATTCTTTCTGCAACTCCATTTTTCTCAGGTGTGTATTGATTAGTCTTCTACCATGCTATACCACACTTCTTATAGAACTCTTCAAATTCCTTCTTACAAAACTCTCCACCGTTATCTATCCTCGGCACCTTTATCTTCTTCTCTGTTTGGTTTTTGTTATGAAACCAGCTCAAGAAAAGATAGAAAAGATAGATCAATGCCTTAGAATTCAGCCTCTTCGAGGGGGCAACCTCCTTTACATTACATAAATGAACAATTCTTGGATGATACAAATGACAAAACCTCCTTTCTATATATAGGAGTCTAAGGAGTCACAATATAACCCAGTCGACCTAACAATAATAATATAAAGCCACAAAAATAACAATAGAAGGATTCTATGGGGCACAATGATAACAATATGGGGGCAATAGGGGCACAACAATATTAATAAGGGGTATAACTACAATAGTAATGGGGTAATCACTAGTATTATAGGGACCCAACATGCCCCTCTCCTTCAAAAAAGTGTTGTCCTCAACGCTTGAGTAGTTCTGGATACTTTGTATAAAATTCTCATCCTCCCATGTGGAATCTTCAGCGGATAAGTTCTTCCACTTGATAAGATACTCCGAAATTGATCGATTTCGTAGCTGTCGAGTTCTTGTTTCTGTGACTGCTTCCGGTTCCAATATAATTTTTCCTTCCTCGTCAAGTTCTGGCAATATTGTTTGAACTGGGAGCTTGTCGCCTATAACCTTCTTTAAACATGAAACATGGAAAACTGGGTGCAATCGAGAAGCTGCAGGAAGCTCCAATTTGTATGCCATAGTACCAATCTTTTGCAACACCTTGTACGGACCATAATACTTTGGTGATAATTTATTATCCTTCTTAGCTTGCTTGAGGGACATTTGCTTATATGGTTGTAGCCGTAGGAATACCCAATCACCTACATCAAAACTTCTTTCACTGCGATGTTGATCTGCCTGTTGTTTCATTCTATTCTGTGCCAACACGAGGTTATCCTTTAAGAGTTGGAGGACTTGTTGTTGATGTTCGATGTGATGTTCCACTGCCTGAACCTTAGAATTTTCTCTTAAATATGATGTGATGGATGGTGGTTGATACCCATAAAGTGCCATAAATGGGGTCATTTTTGTTGCTGTATGGAAGGAAGTGTTATACCACCATTCAGCCAGAGGCAACCATTTGACCCATTGTGTCTGTTTATCAGATACAAAGCAACGAAGATATCCTTCCAAACATTTGTTTACTATCTCAGTTTTCCCATCAGATTGAGGATGATAAGATGAGCTATGAGCTAACTGAGTACCAAGACAAGAAAATAATTATGTCCAAAAATTTCCAGTGAAAATGGGATCTCTGTCACTTACAATAATCTTTGGGTTTCCATGTAGCTTTTGAATTGTTTCCATAAATGCAGTAGAAACTGTACTGGCTTTAAATGGATGTGATAATGCACAAAAGTGTGCATACTTGGTAAGTCTGTCAACTACCACCATGATGACACTCTTTCCCTCAGACTTGGGTAAACCTGTGATAAAATCCATTGAAACCTCCTCCCAACGTTGGCTTGGAATGGATAAAGGTTGTAATAGACCCGGTGTCTTAATTGTTTCAACTTTATTTTGTTGGCAAACCAAACATTCCGCCACAAACTTTTGAATATCTGATTTAAGGCCATCCCAAAAAAATTCCTTCTTAACCCTGTGGTAAGTTTTTAAAAATCCTGAGTGCCCTCCTAAGGGAGAAGTGTGCAATTCCATAAGAATCTTTTGTTTTAGCTGGGAATTCTTACAGAGGTATAAGCGATCTTTGTACCATAACGAATCATTTTTCCAGCTAAATGTATCAGACGTACTGGAATCTTGTTGTAACTTTCGAATAAGTGCCCACACTTCTTCGTCATTCTTCCATTCCTCCCTTGCTTCGTTTATCCAATCTGGTTGGATAATAGAAATGGCGCACAACAATGCTTCCACATCCTCATCCTTTCTTGAGAGTGCATCTGCCACCACATTTTGCTTCCCTTTTTTGTAGATGATTTCAAAGTCATAACCCAACATCTTTGTGACCCACTTTTGTTGCTCTTCAGAGGATAATCTTTGTTCTAAAAAGTATTTAAGGCTATCATGATCCGTTTTTACCTTGAAGTGTCTTCCCATTAGGTAGGGTCGCCATTTCTTAAGTGCATGGAGTATTGCCAACATTTCCTTCTCATAAATAGCTTTGCTTAAAAACTTTCCCTTGATTGGACGACTTTCAAAAGCAATGGGTCTTTCATCTTGCATTAGAACAACACCAATTCCATTTCCTGAAGCATCACATTCCACAATAAAGGTTTTTGTGAAGTCCGGTGTAGCTAAGACCGGTGCTTGGCACATTGCCTCTTTAAGATGTTCAAAGGCCTTTGTTGCTTCCGGAGTCCATGAAAATGCATCTTTCTTCAATAATGTTGTTAGAGGTGCTGCTATTCTCCCATAATTCTTAACAAACTTGCGATAATACCCTGTCAACCCAAGAAATCCTCGCAGATGCTTTATGGATGTGGGGATTTTCCATTCCTTAATGGCTTTAATTTTGCTAGGGTCTACCTTAACTCCTTCATGAGATACAATATGACCCAGATATTCCACCTCCTGGACTCCAAAGAAACATTTGGATCTTTTTGCATATAATTGTTTCTCCTCCAATAGTTGTAGCACCCTGTCAACATGTTCAACATGATCCTTCCAAGACTTGCTGTAGATTAGTATATCATCAAAAAATACTAACACAAATTTTCTAAGGAATGGTTTGAAAATTGAATTCATCAAACCTTGAAATGTTGAAGGTGCATTGGTAAGGCCAAAAGGCATGACCAAAAATTCATAATGACCCTCATGAGTTCTAAATGTTGTTTTCGGAATGTCTTCAGTCTTCATTCTGATTTGATGATATCCTGAACGAAGATCCAACTTGGTGAAGTAAATTGATCCATGCAATTCATCCAGTAATTCATCAATGACAGGAATGGGGAACTTATCTTTAATAGTGAGCTTGTTGAGCTCCCTATAATCCGGACACATGCGCCATGATCCATCCTTCTTGTGCACCAATACTACTGGAGCAGAGAAAGAACTTTGACTCGGTTGAATTATACCAGCCTCTAGCATTTCTGCAACCATACGTTCAATTTCACTCTTTTGGACATAGGGATATCTGTACGGCCTGATGTTTGGAGGAACACTTCCTGGAATCAGATGAATAGCATGATCATGATCACGCATAGGTGGGAGACCTTTGGGAGTCTCAAATACCTTGGAATGATTGTCCAGGACTTTTTGGAGATCTGGAGAAATAGATGATTTCGATGTGGAAACATCTAGCGAACATAATTGTGCAATTACACCTCTTTGTTCCTTTTTTAGAAGCTTTGTCATACCATTAGAGCTGATTATCTTTCCTGGTTTCCCTGCAATACCCCTTAATTCAACTTCCTTTCCTTCCATAGAAAATTTGATGAAAAGTTCTTGAAAATTAAAAGCTATTGTACCCAAGGATTGTAGCCATTGGACTCCTAGTACAACATCAGCACCTCCCATTGGAATGGAAAGCATTGGGCTAGTCAATACATATTCTCCCATGGATAGCTTGATATTATGGCACTTTCCAGAGCAATTTATTGTTCCTCCATTTGCAATCATCACTTGACACTCTGGTGCTGGATATAGGAAGCAATTCAATTCTTTTGCTACCTTACAATGAATAAAATTGTGGGTGCTTCCTGAATCAATCAACACTATTACCTTTTTCTTCTTGATTTGTCCTTCTATCTTGATGGTTTGAGGAGTGGTAATTCCTGCCAATGCATTACAAGATATGGTCGGATTTATTTGTTCTTCATCTAGGCTTTGTTCCTGAAGTATATCCTCTTCTTTTGACCTTTCTTGCTCCTTTTCTTCTTCCTCTTCACAATCTATGTAGAATAATTTCTTCTCAGCACACTTATGACCTTTAGTGTATTTGCTATCACAACTGTAACAAAGCCCTTTTGCTCTTTTTTCTTCCAATTGTTGTGGTGTCAACCTTATAGGTTGTGGAAGACTAGGGGCAACAACACTTCCGTCTTTATAGTTGTGAGTGGTATGCTTCCTGGTTGCCATAATTTTGCTTTCCATTTTTCTTGCTAACCTGAATGCCTTCTCTAATGAATCAGGTTCCCAAAGGCGAACATCATGTTGGATATTATCCTTTAAAGACCCTATGAACACATCAATCCTATGCTCCTCTGGAATATCTTTTACCCTTATGTTCAATTTTTGGAACTCCTCAATGTGCTCCATTATTGAACCCTTTTGTTTGAGACTTATCAATTGGCTAAAAAAAGTGTTGCTTTTTGTATCCTCATAATGTGCTATCAATTCTTCCGTAAAAATTGCCCAAGTGATAAATTGTTTACGAGAGCAAAGCCATTGATACCATACAAACTGATTTGGTTCCAAATATAAAGTTGCCATACGTACCTTTTGTGTGTTTTGCACATTATTGAGATCGAAGAATTGCTCCATCTGTAATATCCATGTGGCGGGATCCTTGCCATCAAACTTCCTCATATCGATTTTTGGAATATGGTGAGTCTTCGATCCAACATTAGAGTCTATGGAATCATGATTAACATTTCTTTTTTCTCATCATGAGTTTCCTTTAGTACCCTTTCACCATTAGTTACCATTTCTTGTAGCAACTTATTCATATTTATCTTCAATTCTTCCATCTTATCATCCATGCCATCAATTTTAGCGTCCATGCCATTCACCTTAGCTTCCATGCCATCCATCT
Source organism: Pinus tabuliformis (assembly GCA_031772625.1). Lineage (NCBI taxonomy): Eukaryota > Viridiplantae > Streptophyta > Pinopsida > Pinales > Pinaceae > Pinus > Pinus tabuliformis. The sequence continues at coordinate 1,918,999,636 of CM062819.1, read as the reverse complement.
TAGCTTCTACGTCTTTCTTTAAACAATCCATCTTAGCTTCTACACCTTTCTTTAAACCATCCATCTTAGCTTCTACATCTTTCCTTAAACCATCCATCTTAGATTCTGTTGCTTTTTGTGCAAGTGACACTTGTTGCACTTGTTCTTGTAATTTTGATATATCATATAGCATTTCTTCTTCTTCTTCATGAGTCATGCTAGAGCTTTCAGGTTCCTTACTAGGTGTTTGCATTTTCTTTCCTCGGGGCATCAGTTACCGATAATAATGCTCTACTATCCCTTTGAATTCCTTCAAAATAAATTTTCAAACCACTCTTAAGCAAAAATTTAAAAGAATCTACACACCTTTTTTTCACTTTGTAGGAGCTCGATATTGCCTCTGATGTATCTCTGTACTTTCAGATCATCCAGTTCTGAAATTGCAACCTATGGTAGCCCTCTGTGTCCTCTTTCCAATGCCACCAGTCTGATCCAATTTGGATTCTCCAAGGAAGAGTTATGCGAAATCTCCCACAGTGACCTGATTATAGACTAGTTCAGTAGAGCGAACTTGTACGACGTGCCACGAGTCACTGTTTTGTCCTTTGGCTCCAAAACATATATACAAGAATCTACAGTCCGTCCTCTTTCTGCACCTTCTTACGAAATTTCAATCCAATGCTCAGGAAAAAGTTATGATGATTTTCCCCAGGTCACCTGTTTGGAATGTAATTCAGGAGTCTGCAAGAAGACCAAATTCCTCAGATCATATCTCTGCAAATATAGCACAAAAATCTCTGAAGTTCGGACCTGAGACGAAACATGTTCTCAATGTCCCAAGCATATATATTTCACAAGATATGGCAGATAAGGGCATTAGATATACAAATAATATTGGATCACTTCAGCACGATGTCTTCTCAAATGGGTTTTTTTTTAGCTTCTGAAACGTCGCAGAAAAAAAGTTATAGTGAAAATGTCACGATGACCTGTTTGGAGTAGCGAAACCCTAGAATCCAAAGCTCTGATACCAAATGTTATGAAACTAGCTCAAGAAAAGATAGAAAAGATAGATCAATGCCTTAGAATTCAACATAAATGAACAATTATTGGATGATACAAATGACAAAACCTCCTTTCTATATATAGGAGTCTAAGGAGTCACAATATAACCCAACCGACCTAACAATAATAATATAAAGCCACAAAAATAATAATAGAGGGATTCTATGGGGCACAATGATAACAATATGGGGGCAATAGGGGCACAACAATATTAATAAGGGGTATAACTACAATAGTAATGGGTAATCACTAGTATTATAGGGACCCAACAGTTTTCCTCTAGAGCGTTAGATTATTTAAACCTATCAAAGACTTCAGATTTATTCTTGAGGAAATATATCCATGTATTCCTTGAGAAGTCATCTATAAATGATACATAGTACACAGACTTACCCACTGATGGAACCGACACAAGTCCAAACACATCACTATGCACAAGCTCTAATATATATTTCACCCTCTTACCACTAGAGGAGAAACTCACCCGATTCTGCTTCCCATATAAATTTTTTTCACAAAAATCAAAATCCAGAGAGCTACTAGACATACCTTCTACCATACCTTTACCATGAAGTATTCGAAGGCCATTCTCTCCAATATGTCCAAGCCTTTGATGCCATAGCATGGTCTTTTCTCCAGAGACCACTAGATTTTTTGCTCCACTTTCAGGAACCACAGAACTGTTGCACCCATCAATAACAATGTTACCTTGCAGCTTGTACAGAGTTCCAATCCAAAATCCCCGCATCAATATTAGTGCTCCCTGAACCATCTTGCAGGTATATTTCTTGAACACTGTTTTTACACTTACATCATCCCTATTGCTTACATAAATCATATTTCTGGCTAATGCAGGAATATGCAGAACACTTGGAGGTGTTATAATCCTTCCACCTTGCAACTTAAACTTGACTTTTCCGTGGCCAATGATTCTAGCCTTCATGTCATCCCCCAGGAAGACATCACCAGCATCATATTTCTCATACTCACAGAACCACTCTCTATGGGGATTGAAGTGAAAGGATGCACCTGAGTCAATCAAACATGCTTCATGATCTACATGTGTACTTGAAGAAGAAGCCAAGTACACATCCCCACCTTCATCTGAGGTGGTTTTCAACTCTGCAAAAGGAGCATCATCAAATCCCTTTCCTTTCTCAAGAGATTTAGATTTACAGTCCCTTTTTTAGTGCCCTTCCTTTCTGCATTTCCAGCAAACCTTTACAGATTTTCCTAGAGATTTAGCTCTCCCACTCAAGGAATTATTTTTGTTTCTCTTATGGGACCGTCCTCGTATAGATAAGGCATCACCATTTTGGATCTCCATATTTTTCCGTCTCATCTCCTCCATCAACAAGGATGAGACTATTTCAGCAAAGAGCAATGCAGTTGCATTGCTACCTATTACAACAACCATATTATCCCACAAATTTGGTAGAGAACACAACAAAATGATGCACTTGTCTTCATCTGAAATTTTAATATAAAAAAATAATAACTGGCTTACCACAGTATTAAATGCATTCAAATGCTTCGTCACTGAGTCTCCATCTTTCATCCTCAGGTTATACAACTTTTTCCGTAGGAACAATTTATTCACCAGAGACTTAGACTGGTACAAAATCCCTAACTTTTCCCACAAAGCCTCCATCGCAGTTTCCCCTGATACATTCATCAATACTGAATCTGAGACACACAATCATACTATGTTTTTTGCCTTCGGATCCAACTTCTTCCATTCTTCTTCAAACAATGCCATTGGTTTAGTACCTGGATCTACCACAATCCACTAATATTTATTCACCAGTAGATCCTCCATCTTGAGTTTCCACAACTCAAAACTCTTACCATTAAATTTCCCGATCTCTATCTTTCCACTGCTCGTCATCTTCTTTCACCACAAGAATCGATCCCGCAGATCTCCCATTGAATAGGGTCTACCACAGGCTCAAGCAAAACCCCTCAACAACAAAGAAGTCCCCTTGAAGCCAAAACAACTACGATAGCAAATGTAGGTTTTAACCCCATACAAAAATTACTTGCATACGAATTCTAAAAACAAAAAATAAATAGTGGCGAGAGCATAACACATAAAAAATATACACAGAGATTTTCCCCTAGATCCCAAAATCGGGACTACTAGATTGATTTTTCATTATGTTCTTTTCAATGTTACAATATATATATATATATATATATATATATATATATATATATATATATATATATATATATATATATATATATATATATATATATATATATGCCGAAGCATCCATGAACCCCAATCCATTAACCTTGGATTAGAACATAATCATAGTTCCCTTGACCGGATCTACAAAATACCATGGACCGAAAACCATCGTGCCCAAAACCATGTGCAAAATCCATGCACAAAACCATAGGTGGGTCCCCACCTAATATAGGGTCCAAAAAAAAAATTTCGTGGAAAGAATATAACACAACCCAACATGCAAAAACCTCTCCTTTGTAAGATCACAAGGGTTATTTACATATTTGTTAACCATGACTACAGTTTTATGACTTTTGACTTAGTCGATCTAGATTACTCACAAATACAAACAATATACCCAAATTAAATTGCTCTAATACCAATATGTTATGTAAACTATCGTGGATATTCCAATGGACAATTCGTCACAATTGATTTTGATAAATTATACTTAAAAATATGAAATATACAATATGAGGTTTTATTTCTCTTCATATTTTTGGATCTGTAAATTATTGCTTATTATGTATGCATGCATAAAATATATAACAACAAAATAAAAACTCACAAACCACAATTTGATACAAGATATAACCTAGGAAACCCTTTTGGGAGAAAACCCAACTGGAAGGTGAGGTTGCTCTACTCTCTTTCTCTGAATAGAAAATGGTTGCGAGTAAAAAGAAGTAAGGCCTATGACCCATGCCCTACTAGTGAAAAAACCCTCTTTGTGTGCTCTCTCCCTATCCCTCTTAGTTACTCTACTTGTCTATGGGACAAATGCCCTTGAAAATATTAGAACCCCTTTTGCTCCTAATGGCTTGATTGTAACACAACCCGATAGCCTACTAGTGGTTAGATTTGACTCCCTCAACTCTTAATCAAAGTTACAATATGAAATCTTCTAGAGTATTATTAATAATGATCACATATCTAGCCCAATTTATATAAGTAATGGGGGTTGATGTTTCATCCGCTAGAATTATGGTGGACAAACAAGAAGGTCAACTTCTGAGTGGCATAACATTTTCATACAAACTCTGATTGAGGTGATTCTTACACCATTGGAAAGGTATTTATGTGTAAAATAGGGAAAAAAGGTGTTGTACTAGGGGGGAAATTTTTACCCCCCCAAAAAATTCCATGTCTCAAAATGCTCACATAATGTTTAAGATTTGAATTTGCCAAATTGGGTCCCACTGGTAAAAGTGGTCATGTGAGTTTATTCCTCCATTTTTTCCACTCTAAAAGCATTGAGATGGATGCCAAACAATATAATGTTCCAATCCAAATTAGTAGTATATGGATGGCCCTTAAACCCTCTTTCTATAATCCTATCCCAACTTAGGGTATTCCTTCATGCTAATAGCTAAAGAAAGGTCGAAGCTAGATATCTTTGTTCCAAATGTTGCTCCAACTACCTTCCATTTATCAATCATTAAGCTTAACTTCTAATTGATAACCTATATTGACCCAAAAATTACCATCTCCATTCACGCTGATGATTTGTTAGATCAATTGAGAAATGTTGTCTATTTCACAAAACTAGACTTGCGAAGTGGTTATCATCAGGCCAGGATTGCAAAATAGGATGTATGGAAGACTACATTCAAGACAAAACAAGGGTTGTTTGAATGGTTGGTGATGCCATTCAAAATATGCAATGCTCCAAACACATTCATGAGGGTGATGAATGATATTTTTAGACCTTTTCTTAATGATTTTGTACTTGTGTATCTTGATGACATTCTTCTTTTCAATAGGACGTGGGAAGATCATGTGAGTCATGTTAAAAAGGTGCTTGATGTTTTTCAAAAAGAAAAATTGTATGTAAAAATGTCTAAGTGTGAATTTGGTAAGACCTCTTTGGTGTACTTGGATCACATTGTCGAAGGTGGACAATTAAAAATAGATCCTTCTAAAATTGATGTGATTGTGAAGTGGCCTAAACCCACCAATGTTATATAGGTTCGTAGCTTTTTGGGTGTAGTACAATACTGGAGAAGGTTCATTACCAAATTCTCCATCATTGCACCCCCCTTACATGCATTTACAAGTGTGAAGAAAACCTTTTAGTTGGGAGGAAAGCAACATAAAACCTTTGATACACTGAAAGAGAAGATTAATACCACACCAGTTTTGGCCTTACTTGACCTCTAGAAGCCTTTCGAGATTGAGGAAAATTCCAGTGGGTACGCCATGGGAGTAGTTTTGATGTAGTAGAGGAAACCTGTATGTTACCATTCAAAGACATTCTCCCAAGATGTTGTGAACTATCCCACATATGACAAGGAGTCGTATGCCTTGGTTCAAAGCATGAAGAATTGGAATCACTATTTGGTTGGTAAGGAGACCATCATTCACACAGATCACCAGCCCTTGTAGTACCTCTAGTTGTAAACTAAGCTTCAACAAGCACGCCATTTCAAATGGATGAGATTCTTCTAACAATTTCATTTGATAATAAAATAGAAGAAGGGAACCAACAAGAAAGTGGCAAATATGCTTTATCGCCCTCCTATTTTTGCATCTATATTTTTGCAAAATGTTTCTTTATATTTTGAAAGTTATGTTGAACAATATGTTGATGACGATGATTTTAAGGATATTCGTGCAAAGATGATTCATTGATCGTAGGTGAATAATTACCATTTGTAGGGAAAATTATTGTACCACCTTGGAAAATTTTGTATCCCCACCAATGAGAGAATACATGTAATCAAAGAGGCACATGCACCTCTTGTGTCATGTAATTTTGGTGTAGGGAAAACTTTGTGTCATTTACAAAGGTTGTGTTATTGGCCTCACATGTAAAATATTGTGACTTGATATGTAAAGGGATGTGTGTTGTGTTGAGTTAGCAATCCCACTAATAGAAAATTGAGGCTCTACACACCACTCCATGTTCCAAGTCATCCATGGGAAAGTGTGTCAATGAATTTTGTTGGTGGTTTTCCTTTATCTAGGAGAGGTCATGACTATTTGTATGTCTTTGTGGATAGATTTAGCAAAATGTGTGTCTTAATGCCTTGTAAAAGGCAGGTTAATGTAGAGTAGACTGCTCATCTCGTCTTCTAATTTTTATGGGTCCACTTTGGGCTTCCCACATCTATTGTGTCTGATTGAGACTCTCGCTTTCTTGGAGAGTTTTGGACGAGTTTGTAGAGAATGATGGACACCAAGCTAAAGAGGAGCACGACATTTCATTTGCAGACCGACGAACAAACAAAGGTTGTCAACTACACAATGATACATTTACTTTGAGTCTATTATGGAAAGCATCCCAAGTTGTGGGACGAGCAACTTCCCTATGTACAACATGTATACAATAGGGAAATGCATTCATCCACTCAGAGCTCACTGTTTGAGACATGCTTTGGATATTTTCCAAAGGATCCCTTAGACATGGTCTTTGGGAGATATGAAGATTCCACTGGGCAATATGATAGGGAAAAAACAAAAAAGTTCATTCAACAGATTCAAATGATTCACCAGGTAGTGTAGGAACAATTGGAGAAAAGTCTAGCTCAATACAAAGCTCAACATGAAAAGCACCGAGTCGATCACCAATTATAGGTTGGAGAAAAATTATGGCTCCACATCAGCAAAGACATGATTAAAGGGGAAGGAAATAAGTTGAGACCAATCCGCTATGGCCCATTCACCATATTAGAGAATATTGGAGACAATTCTTTTCATCTTAAGTTGCCAGCATACATGCAGATGTACTCAGTGGTGAACATTGAAAACTTGAAGCTTTATGAGCCTTCATTGATCATGGACACTAAAGAGGTTGGACAATTTCCTACAATGGACGACTTTTCACCTAAATATTTGGACAAGCTACCTGAGGATATCATTCTTGACATGAAGACTAGGACTCCATGATGGGGAGACATGGAGTACATGCATATTGGTTTCAAGGGAATGCATCCAAGTAAGGCCTGATGGATTGAAAAGGAGAAAGTGAGGGATAAATTCCTTCACTTTCCAATTGACTGATAAAGGTTTTGGCGGCCCAAAAGATCATTAATGGGGAGGAATGATCCAGGGGGCTCCAAAAATGCTAAGAATCCATAAATAACTCAAAATTCAAAGTTACTAGATTGAAGTGGGATGAGGACTAGATCATAGTGCTCTTTGTCTTGATTCCAACGACATGAATGACACTCAAATACAAGTTCGTATGCTCAAGATATTCACAATCAAAGTTCTAGTTAAACTAGGCCCAGTGGCAGCTACTAACGAGGCAACAATTTGAAAAAGTATCAGTGCATGGAATCTAACCACCAAAATGGGAAGATTTGTCGCCTCTTTAATTTTTCTGGTGACCCCAATTTTGGCCGACATATTTTTTAACCTCCTTGTTCCAAATATGGAAAAAATATAAAAAAAAATAGGGTGGCGCTCCACCAAGCCCACCACCCTCCAACTATGTAACAAAATATATGTTAAAATTAGGGTGGAGTGGCATCAATCCCACCACCCTCTGACTATACATATATTTTGAACCATATGGATCGATCCCGGACAAGTGTCAACCATAATGAGGGGTTGACGGGGTTTGAACCTGCCCGACTCAGTGGGTCAGCCCACCAACCATGCGGCCCCATTACCATTCTACAAAACAATGCTGAAAATACAATGTGGAGGAACCTTAACAGGGGGTCCTGTGTGTTGGACCTCGGGACCTCCCCAATTGCATGCCTTAATGCGACTCCGCCGACCAACGGGCCAATGACCTGTCCTTTGTAAGCTCCATCGCTACCACTACATAAGAACCATTACAATGCGTCGACGGGGGGAGGAGGAGTAGAGTTCCAACCAGAGTAGAACTACGACCAGCGGAACCCTGACGTCGAGTTTCAAGAGTGGAACCTTGACGCAAAGGTATCATTTGATGCCGAGAAATATTCCTTGGGGGTCCATAATTGTCAGTGTCAGAATATGATCAAGTGTGTAGTTTTTTGACACGATTTCGTGCCACAAATCCAATGGCAATGTCTATTTCTGCATCTGAGTTTTGCATTTTCAGACCATGTAGGAAATGGAGGTATAAGGGTCATTTATGTAAATTTGATTGTAATTTATTTCTGCTACCATTTAATGAAAGAGGCCTCCCCACATTGAGAAGGGTCCAAAGATGTAGCCCACACTCGGAAAACTCCGTAATCAAATTGTTTTGTGCCTTTGATCTCATGGTTTCTTTTGATTTCTGCTTATTTTCATGTGTTCAAGTTACTTGGTCACATGCTCTTTTATATGCAATTTTGCATGCATCCTTGAAGTAAAAGATCTGGATCAATAGAAAATCTAATTTTGCACTATTTTGTTACCTTTAATGTTGCATCCTTATTTACCCATCCCAACAGATATGGGCTTATATGATCATGAAATTCCAATCCCAATTTATTTACCAACTCTGTTGCAACAAGATTCACTCGCGATCTTGAGTAAAATAGAGCATCAATCTCTGTCTTCTTGACCTGTATCTTTATGTGGAAGAGTTTGGTCATTTCTTTCTCCTCCTATTGTTGAAGGATACTCAGATTCACCTCCTTCTGCATCGATGTACATACACTATTCTCATCCACATCCATGTTTCTTTCAATTTGGTTACTCAAATCAGTGGCCATGATATTCTTCTTCTTATTATCTTTATTTTTTTCTTCAAGTTAGGCTCCATATGCAACTTCCAACACTTCTCCTCTATATGATTGTCAATATTGTAGCGGTTGTAGTGGTTGTTGGGATCCTTGCAATTGGTGCGCTATGGATGCCATACTTTTATCTTACTCCCTTTCCACTTGTTCTTCCCCTCCTTAGAAGCATCCTGATGCTCCTTTTGCTTCAATCCACTTGATTGTTCTTTCTTCTAGCATATGTTCTATAGGTATTGTGTCTGTACACAAGCCTCATCCACCAATCTGGGCTTAAAAACAATCACTTGCTTTTGTAGATGGATGTGTAGACCCCCCAAATAATTGTCGAGTACATATGGGTTTTTTGGGGAGATACCTAGAATTATGGCCATTTTTTTAAATTCTATGGAGTACTCCTATACACTTTTCCCCTACTTCTACCTGAAGTAGTGCCACTAGATCCACTGGTCCTCTACATACCCGATAGGGTAAAATTGTGACTTTATGAGAGTTTTAAATCCCTCCTACTTAGTCATTGGAGGTTCTTCCTCCAATCTCAAGGTCTTCATGTGGCTTTCCCACCAGTTCAGAGCATGGCCCTCTACTTTCAGCCATGCAAATGAAATCTTATGTTCTTCCTCTAATAATATGATGAACACTAAATCAAACTTCTAATTGATGCAACTATTGATTTAGCTTCATAGCATCGATATCACCTTCTTACAACTTGATATCGATCTTCACTTCCATTTAGAACAAGGACTATGAATGGTTCATGACACTTGAACTGGTTTGATCTATTTCAAGTCCTTTCTTTTGCTTATTATATGTTTCTTCTCAATCTCTTTATCTGGCCTTTGATCGCTTCTCTACATTAGAACCCCCCTCTTCTTTGAATATCCCAAGCTTGTTGCTCTGGGATGACATGAGGAGATTCACATTACAACTTATATTTGCAACTTATGCTTCCATGTGCAAAAACCTCTCCTTTGCAAGATCACAAGGGTTATTTACATATTTGTTAACCATGACTACGATTTTATGACTTTTGACTTAGCCAATCTAGATTACTCACAAATACACACAACATACCCAAATTAAATTACTCTAATACCAATATGTTATGTAAATTTTCATAGATATTCCAATGGACAATTCATCACAATTGATTTGATAAATTACACTTAAAAATACGAAATATACAATATGAGGTTTTATTTCTCTTCAAATTTTTGGATCTGTAAATTATTTTTTATTGTGTATGCATGCATAGCATAGATAACAACAAAATAAAAACTCACAAACCACAATTTGACACAAGATATAACCTAGGAAACCCTTTCGGGAGAAAACCCAACTGGAAGGTGAGGTTGCTTTGCTCCCTTTCTCTGAATAGAAAATCGTTGTGAGTACAAAGAAGTAAGGCATGTGGCCCGTGGCCTACTATAGTGAAAAAAATCCTCTTTGTGTGCTCTCTCCATATCCCTCTTAGTTACTCTACTTGTCTACGGGACAAATGCACTTGAAATATTGGAACCCCTTTTGCTCCTAATGGCCTGATTATAACACAACCCGATAGCCTACTAGTGGTTAGGTTTGACTCCTTCAACTCTTAATCAAAGTTACAATGTGAAATCTTCTAGAGTATTATTCATAATGATCACAAGGCTATCCCATTTTATATAAGTAATGAGTGTTGATGTTTCATCCTCTAGAATTATGGTGGACAAACAAGAAGGTCAACTTCCAAGTGGCATAACTTTTTCATACAAACTATGATTGAGGTGATTCTTACACCATTGGAAAGGTATTTATGTGTAAAATAGGGAAAAAGGGTGTTGTATTAGGGGAGAAATTTTTACCCCCCAAAAAATTCCAAGCCTCAAAATTCTCCCATAAGGTTTAAGATATGAATTTTCCAAATTGGGTCCCACTGGTAAAAGTGGTCATGTGAGTTGATTCCTCCACTTTTTCCACTCTAAAAGCATCAATATGGATTCCAAACAATATAATGGTCCAATCCAAATTAGTATTATATGGATGGCCCTTAAATCCTCTTTCTATAATCCTATCCCAACGCAGGGTCTTCCTTCATGCTAATAGCTAAAGAAAGGTCAAAGCTAGATATCTTTGTTCCAAATGTTGCTCCAACTACCTTCCATTTATCAATAATTAAGCTTAACTTCTAATTGATAACATAGATTAACTCAAAAATTACCATCTCCATTCAAACCCCCTTGTCATATTTCTTGATCATGCTAAACAATTATCCTCATTTTACTTAAATAGTTATTGGGTCCTACCTTTTCCTACCTTGTTATCTCTATCGATCATTCTAAATTTGATTTCCATCTTCGAAAGGATGTTGAAATTGTCTAATACTTTCCAATATCGGTTGAATATGCTCAAACCCCTTTCTTTAAGTTTAAATCCAGATTATTGAATGGATTCTAAGGAATATAGCTTAGGTACTTGCTATGAAGGGATCTAGCTTATGTACCTTCTACCAAGCATTATCTAAGAGAAAAGTCGAAAGGCATCATGAATCTCCTAGAAAATATGATCTTGGACTAGGGATCTATTGATCCAAGCATTATTTCACGTGATATATTGTAAGAATTGGTCCTATATATGGACATGATACTCCTTAATAATGTTGTGGGAATATTTGACTTTCCAGATATTGCTCTAAATGTTGTCCTTGCTTTTAACCCATGACCACCAAGTTTTTACTACGATGGATTTACTTGTGATTAGTAGATTCTTAATTCCTAGCCCACTGCTTGCTTTGATAGATGGACTTTGTCCCAAGCAACTTCAACCCATTTACATTCTTTGCTAGGCCCACCCTACAGGAAGGATCTTTGGATTTGATAATCTTGGCCAATGTTACGAGCATAGAGAAAATATATAGAGACATGGAGCAAAGGACATATTTTATGAATGTGATTTTTCCTACCAAAGTAAGAGATTTCAAGGTCCAACTCGCTAGTTTTAATTTAATATTAGAGAGGAGATTCTCTCAAGAAATACTTCTTTATGCATTTTCCAATAATAATTCCCTTAGGTATTTTGAAGGAAGTGAGCTCCTTTGAAATCTAAGAATTCAAGTACTGCTCCTTTATATTCTCAAAAAGGATTTGGGATTTACTTTGATTGATCAGAGCCCCGTGGCCAAAATAAAGGTGTTTAGAGTTATTTTGAAGCTTCAGGCCTCCCTAACCATTGGGATTCCTAATTTCATGGCATCAACAAACTACAAATGGTATATTGAATTTAAGTTAGGATGCAACATAATACATTTTATATTGTCTACTCCCAGTGAAAACTTTAGATTTATACCCAATCCCTCAATAGCTATAATGAATAGGAAGCATGAGAAAGGGTCCCCTTTCTAAATGCCTCTAAAGGGAGTCAAGTTTCAAAGGGAGTTCCTTTAACTAGAATGGAAAATAAAGTTGAAGCAACTGAGATTCTCACCCAAGATATCCGTTCTTTGTAGAATCCAAAGGCCAGGAGATTTTTCTCAAGAAAAACCCAACTTTGATGATCATAGATCTTGACATGTCTAGCTTGATTAACATATCTGAGAATTTGTTTAATTTCAGTGAATGTATAGTTTCATGGGATACTATGATACCATTAAGATTTTTTCTCTCGCCCACATATCTATTTTTCTTGGGGGGTGATTTAATTCATGATGGGTTTGAGATGGTTGGAAATAATCTTGGAGAAAACATTATAAATAACATTACAAAGAGAGATAGCTTTAAACTTGTCTATAGTTTTTGGATTCTCACCCTTAGGTATCAAAGTTAAGAAGGTGGAATTGGAGGACCAAAGAATATTAACTAAAATGCAAGAATGCTCCACAACTTATGACACCTTTCTACTTGTGATAGGCCAACAAGCTTGGAAAAAGTCTATGGTAAAACTTTCTGACCCTAGCACTTTTCTAATGGGAATTTCCATAGTTTTCTAGGAGACTTCCTCATATGGAATTGGTTGGAGAAGAGCGATATTCTATTTGTGGGATACAAATGAGGAATGTCCCTTACTCCTATTTGGATGGCCTTTTCTCTACCTTATAATGGTTCTATTAGGATTTGGTTGTAGTGATCTTTTAATTCCTTCTCTCTGTCTTCATGATTTTTTAGTTTAGTCCTTATAGTCGTCATGAGAGCCCTGATGTGATTATGATTTCTTTACTTGATCACAAGTTATGGAAGAACCTTGAATTATTTTCCTCTTTGAGCCACCAACTCTAGGACTTCGAATTCCAAAGAGTCTCTTCATGTGTAGTCTAGAGTCTCCCAAGCCTTAAGCTCCTCAAATTTTCCCTCTTGAATGATGATTGATTTAACTATTTCCATCTCCTTTTCCAATTGTTGTTGCACTTGTAATATGTTTCCAAAGATTTCCTTATTCCATTATTTAATATTCTATTTGAATTTATTCAACTTTTGTTTGAATTGATACAATATGGATCCTTAGTGATTAAACCTTGAGTCGGGAAGGATTTTTGTAAGAATGATGGATCTAACATGGAAAAAAGACTCAAAGAAAAGGAAACAATCTAATTTGACAACAATCTAGTTACCCCACTTGTTTATTATTCCAATTGTGGCATCCATTAATGGTGTGAATACGCACCAATCTCAAAGTATCTATAGCTTTTTTGAACCTTGAAAATTTTGCACTTATTCTCCTTTGGTCACCTTTCTTCCCTTGCAACGAAATCATCATGTTAAAATCACCTTCTAGTAGGTAGGGTTGCCTTTGATATAAATCCCCCGGGGTTTTTGCTGCTTCAAGGAAGGGAACCTGTAATAAGGGGTTACAAGGGTCATAGGGATTAGTTACGTACCCTTGTTTTCAAGATTATAGGATAGCGGGTTGAGATATAGTTCTCCGTCTCTAGTCTGTCCTTAAGGAGAATTTGAAGAGGATCTCAAAATAGGCCCAAACATCCTACAAATCTATTCATTGCTATTACTATAACTTTACCATTTCACCAACACTTATTAGCTATAGCAGTCACAGTGTCCTTATCACACCTGGTTTCTTTATTAGAACCATCACTCATTTTACCTATGCTATGTTCTTTCTCATTGAAAATTTCTCAATAAGATCATTAAGATCCCATATGATCCATGAGAGAATCTTCATCTTAGATCTTGAGTTGGGAAGAAAAATATTTCTTTGGGAGCAACGGTTTTCCCTAAGTCAAGAGACAATGGTACAACTTCCTCCAATTTTTAATTCGATGTCTTGTGCCCTCTTTTCTTCTCTTCCTCATTTTATATCTTTTAAGTTTTCATTGGATTGGTGTGGACCCCAAATCCTCTTGTTGTGTTGTTCACTTGCATTACATTGACTATTTTTCTAGAGATTTTAAGTCGTTCTCTTTGAAGCTATTACAACCAAGGAGCTTGGAGATTAGTGAGAAATTTCTTTCCATGCTTGGAAATAAGAGTTGAGATATCAAGTTCCAACAATTCCACCTGCATGTCCCATGTCTTTTCCTCTTCCTACGAGTGTTGTGAAATTTCTTCTTTTACCTCCATGTTTCAGTCAATACGATCATTTTCTTTTGTGTAGTATTTACCGGATTATCCATAGTAACATATTCATCATGTCGACGTTTAATACCCCAAAGGGGATCCATCATCAGGACCAAAAAATGGTAGATATTGTTCTTTGAGAGAAGAATCCTCTGACTAGTGTATATATAAACCTAATTAATCCTAAATCGTGAAAGCCGACTAAGCCTACATATATTAGTTTAATTTTATTCTTTATTTTTATTTATTTATTTATCGCAGTTTTTAATTTATTTGTTTTGATTATTTATTTATTTTAATTATTATGTTAATTAATTATTCATTAGTTTGGAAATGAGTTAATTAGTTTAATTTTTATTAATTAGTTTAATTAATTAATTAGTCTAATTAATTTTAATGATTTTATTTTTATGTTTAAATTAATTATTAATTAGTTTTAATTAATTTTGTCCTAAGAATCTAATTTATAAACAAGAAACCTATCTAATTATTTAATTACTAAATTAATTAATTTAATTGATTTATAATTTTTATATAGTTTCTAAATGTTAATTTATAAACTAATGTTAATATAATATAAATTTATTTTGTTATTATTAATTAGTTTTAATTATTGATTGATTTTAATTAATTAATTAATTTATATTTTATTTCATTTTATTTTTATTTTTATTTTTATTTTAATTGGGGAGAGACCAGTGATACTAAGCTACAAAAGATTTGGACGGGTTTATTTTTCTAATAAAGGGAAGCCAGTTTCCACTAATTTCGCTCCCACTGTCCTGTTGAGGTTTTGAGGAAATTTTATGATTTCGATGGCCTCTCTGATTTTCCTCTTTTGATAATGATCCTCTCTTGCAGTGATTTTGGCGCTTTCTAAACATACATGATGTTTGGTTTTGGATGAGTGTTCCACAAGGGCTGATGTACGGGTTCTCCCATTCTTAATATCAGATTTGTGCTCCTTAAGTCTAGTTTTCAGAGGTCGACTTGTTTCCCTGATATAACTCTTTCCATATGAGCAATCAATCTTGTACACACCCTTGAGTTGTTGATAATCTATGTTATCTGTTACACAGTAATTTATCACTGTCTCCCTATCAGTCACCCCACTGTGTCAAGAACTCACCATAATCAAGTTCATGCCTTCTGAACTGGCCCAAAACCCATTTTTCTAAACTTTTCCTCATCAGCGCGTCTGTTTCTAAAATATCCGCGCTGACTGGCGGCTTGTAGTGTATTCAGTGCGCTGCCAGCGCGGAAGCACATCACTTTTCCGTGCTGGTCGCATTTCATGAGCCAGCGCACCTCTCCTTTGCATTGGGTCGCGCTGACATGACTTTCCCAGTTATTGAGGCACGACGTCAGCGCGTCAGTCACCTTATAATCCGCGCTGATCCTGTTTGGGCGAATTTGTTCCAACAGCCAGCCTTCCAGATAACTCCAGGCTTGGTTGTTGGCTTTGTGAGTATCGACTCCCTTCTATGGCATGACTGTTCGACCCTTTGCAACTACTTCCCTTCAGGATAAGCTCATCCTTCCACCCTTTTAGGAGGCTCCTTCTCCTATATAAACTTCCACCATTACCATGAGCAGCTAGTTTGGAATAGCTTGGATTGTATAGAGCTTATAGTGCTCAGATTGCTGCTACTATAGGTATTTGGTGTGCTAGGTGTGGAAGTGATTGATTTCTTAGGGAAGGTTGTTTTGTGTTGCTTGTGTGAGAGAGAGAAAGTTGCTTGTCTTGGGAGAATCATTTCCAAAGGTGAATGCTTGGGACACTCGCTGACTGGCCCCTCCTGAGAAGGTTACCGACGTCAGAACATTTGGTTGTACTCTTCTCTGTTTGATTAATAATAGATGACTGCTATTACTGTTCCATTCTCATTTGTTTATGCAATGGTTAAATGTGAATTACATCTTTTCTGACTGATGTATGGTTGCTTTTATTAGATTTCACGCTTGTGTTTGTTTCCTCTTCGTGTGTGCAGGTATCTATTCGTGGAGATCGCGGAAGATCGTGACCAGCCGAAGCGAAGGAGCGAAGGCGGCATCTCTTCGTCAAACAACAGCGCTGGAATCCAAGTAGGTGCTCTTTACCTCTTGTTTAATTGTAATTAGGAACATGCATAGCAGCATTGTTTGATTGTTGCTAGACCCTTGCTGGGCTAGTAGGGATCGCCTCTATCCGTAGAGGGGATTTACCTCTCCAACAATTTGGCGACTCCGCTGGGGATCAACCTTTTTGTCTCTTGTGTCCACTCTTTGTGCTTGAATTTGATTTTTCTCTTTTTTCGAGTTTTGGGGATTGTTTTTTCTGCTTGTAGTCTTCCTGGGTTCATCTGGGAAGTGTCTTGACTGTTAAAAGACTTTCTACCTTTGGTTTGGGAGTTTTCTGCCTTGATTCTACTCGTTTTCACCTTCGTCGCGGTTTAATTCAGAACAGACGCGCTGACGTCGCACCCCTGTTTCTTTGTTATCCTTGTCATCGCGGCTGTACCATTAATAGTCGCGCTGACCTCGTTTTTAGAGACAGCGCGCTTTATCCGTGTGCTTCCGCACTGACATCGCACACCTGCTTCTTTGTCCTCCCTGTCATCACGCCTGTACGATTAATAGTCGCGCTGACCTCGTTTTTCTGAGACAGCGCGCTTTATCCATGTATTTCCGCGCTGACGTCGCAAAGTTGCTACAGGCCTCCTCCCGTCAGCGCCGAGTTGCTGAAGGCTACCCGCGCTAATCCTGTAGAATTCATTTTTGTTCAGATTATCCTCCTGAACTTGTTGCTTTAGCTTTCCCCTCTTCTCTCCACTTGGTTTGTGACTTGTTTTTCATTACCTGAACTCTGAGCTGCTTGTTTGCGAAGTCTTGTTCCACAGGGTTTCGTTTTTGCTCATCTTTCGGTTTTTGCAAATACCTTCCTCTTTGCTTTCGCTGCTTGGTTTGTTTTTCCGCCATCACTTTTACAGCTGCTGGATTGTGTTGGATCTCTATTTGACTGGTTGGGACTCTTATCCTCCGGGTGTTTGCTTTTCTCCATTGATTTCGCACTCTAGCCCTAGGGCATCTAGTGGCCGTGTGTGTGTCAAGCCTTCCGTAGGGATCTTGTTTTCCTGTTTGACCAGCCAACTTCAGATTTGTTGTTGCACTTGTTCAGTGATTGTTGAAGTGTTTTTGGTTGTGTTTCCGAGTGGTTTTCGCTTCCTCCTTGTTTGAATCCTTGCTTGTCCTGCCGAGCTTAGATCACATAGCTCGTGCGGAGCTTGGTTTTCCTTTTGATTTGGAAATCTTTGTTGGACGTTTTGGGAACTTTGTGTGCTTTCATTAAGTAATTTACTTGGTGTTCCGGTTCCTCCAAATTCATTTAGATGCTTTGTGCCATTGAAAGAAAATCAAACTAGTAGCTTGGCTTTTGAGAATTGAAAAGGAAAAGAACATTTCATTGATTTGCATTTTCAAAAGAAAAATTTTCCTTTCCTTGCTTTTAGCTGCATTAGGTTGTTTGATTGCTTGTATCCGTTTTGTTTGATCAAAAATTATTTACCTTCTCATAGCTAGAATTCATCGAACAAAATGAAATTCTTTGGCATGTAGTTTGCATCTAGGTAATTGTGAGAGAACATACGATAGGACCTGAAATCGAAACTTAATTTCAAGATCAACTATAAAATGAACCGAATGAATCTAAAAACGCATTGGAACTAAACGCAAATATCTAGAGGTCTAGGTTAGAGACGTGTTCCGGCGTCTTTAAACATAGTCACTGTTGTTTCACATTAGGTTGGGTGATTCCTCCTTCTGTGACTCGATAGTGGTCTAACACGGACTGCGCTCCCACGTACCGTCGCGTATATAGGGAGACCCCACTAGGCTTTTATCCTTTATCCATAGGAAGCCGAGTCTGCCGCCTTGTGAACCGTAACGCACCGAACACAGCATTCGGGAAGATTTACTGCAGTACGGAAAGTCCTTGGCTCTCATACGATTGCTGAGGTGTATAAGCAGTTTTACGGGTCGCTTGGTAAACCTTATACCTAGAGTCTCCAGAGCAGTCACTTTTGATCCTTTTCGGACTCCCTAAATGAAAAGGTGCCTGTGAGCGTCTTGTCACTTCGTGCTCATTAAATATTCGAAGGAGACTGGAGTCATCTTTTCGTCCTTTTCTCGACTCTTGAAAAATGAAAAGGTCAAGTTTGGTTCTTGTGTCTTAAAATTAATTCGGCCACGATAACATCACCTGATTAGATCTTGTGTGCGTTAGTTTTGAGTAAGGTCTTTATCGTTAGTTTGCTTTAGGTTTTCTAAGGGGTCTTGTCATCCTGGCTGACCCGTCAACTCCCGATCCAAGTGATCAAGGTTCTCCATCTTCTGTTGCTCCAGAGGTACCAGTTGTAAGCGGTACTCTTCCCATTGTTCCGAGTATCCAGCCCATCAATGTACGTGCCCCAGGCGACGAAGATTACATAGAAGATTGGAATCCTATCTGGGAGCCTGATAGCGATTATACCCCTCGTACCCCTCGTACTCCTCTCGGTATGTCGTCTCCAATGTCTACTTCCCCCATGGATGAGACAGCTTCCAGCACAGGTGAGATGCCCGTGGTGACGGACATTGAGACTCCGATCCCGGCTTCCTCTCCACTCCCTCCACGATATCAATCAATGAGGGATAGGATAGCCGCTAGAACTACTTCTACGACTATATGGGATCCTAGTCTTATTGCCACCACCGGACCCTTTGTTTCGCGACCTCTTAGTACACCTCTTACTTCAGGGCTTAACACGCCCATTACCTCAGTTCCCACCAATCCAACCGTTTGTGTAGCACGCTCGACTCCGGTCATCAGTGCTGTACCAGCATCCTCATCTGTAAACCCTGAAGCTGGGCCCTTTCCTGGTGGCATTCCAGGAGCAGGGCCATATGATGCCCACGGGCAGCTCATTGTGGACCCAGATTACGATGGTCCACTCTTTTATTATGATGCGAACGGCGAGTACCTCGAGAGCATTTCGGTCCTTCCTCATCGTCCTTTCGAAGAGAACCAGGAACCGTTGAACGTTACGTATGATCCCGTTACTCATGTTTTCCATGGGAGCCGGGATCCTCCCGGACAGCCTCAAGGACCACCCAATCAAGGCTAGCCGCCTTATGTGCAAACCCCTCAAGGGCAACCACTTTATGGCCCGCCTTACCCAGGACAATCTGGGGGCCCACAGGGACAACCCTACCAGGGACAACCCTCGGCCATTGGAGGTCCGTCGTATTCATATCAAGGTCAACCTACTGGATATCCAGGGCAACCTGGTACCCAGCAAGGTTACCCAACTGGACAACCCGAGCAGCCTTACATTCAACAAGGCCAACCCGGTTTCCAGCAAGGGTACCCATCTGGACAAACTGGGTCAGTTTATAATCCTCAAAATCAACCAGCAGTCCAGCAGGGATATCCTCTTGGGCAGGGGGGGCAACCCTACTTATAGCAGGGTCAACCTACTGCCCAGTCCATGCATCTTTCTGGGCAAGGGGGGCAACCTGCTATACAACAAGGCCAACCCTCTGCTCAGCTTATGCACCAAGGAGGGCAGCCCGCTATACAACAAGCCCAGCCCTCTGCTCAGTCTGTTCACCCTGGGGGGCAAACGGGCCAACCTTCTATGCAGCAAGGTCAACCCGCTGTCCGCCCTAATCGTCCATCTGGTCAAGCTGGCCAACCTCAGCGTCAACCAGCTATCCAGCCAGCTCAGTCATCCATTCCGCAAGGAAAACCCTTGGTGGCGCACGGACAACCTGGTACCCAGCAAGCCTATCCTGCTGGCCAACCAGGTCCATCTCAAATCCAACCAAGTCAACCTTCGGGACAGATGGTTCAACCTCAGCCGGTTCAAGGACATTATTCTGGGCCCCAAACTCAAACAGGTTATCAACCTTCTTACCAGACGCAGCCTCCCTATGAGGCTCAGTATGGGGCACAGCAACCATATGGCTACCAGCAACCCCAGGGGCAAAATCAGTTTGCTCCTTATCAAAATTATCAATAGCCACAGGTCACTCCTTATCAAAATTATCAATATGGTGCACCTGTGGGGCAAGCTGCTAATATGTGGGGAGCTGGGGGGCAGACACAGGGACAGCCGTCTACATATGGCCAGAATCCGTATGGACAGAACCCCTACGGACAAGCCCCCTATGCGCCAGGCCCTTTTGGGCCAGGTCCATCGGGACAAAGTTCTTACGCACCAGGCCCTTTTGGGCCAGGTCCGTCCGGACAGAGTTCGTGGGGGCAACCACCATCTGGTTGGAACCCTAATGTCGCCTCGAATCCGCAGCCGCAGATGTCCTTCAACTCACAGTTACCATTCTTAGCAACGTTGGAACTGCCTGATGTGTCCATGTTAACAAATGATCCTATTTTGCATAATCCATATTGGCCACCGGTTCCAACCAAAATACCAGGTGACTGTCCAAAGTTTGATGGCAAAGCTGGTGAAGACCCTCAGGCCCATGTAATGACTTATCACCTTTGGTGTTCATCCAACTCATGGCTTGATGATTCTATCCGGCTTCGCCTCTTTCAAAGGACTCTCACTGGTTCAGCTGCTAAGTGGTACATCGAACTCAATCGCGACATGTTTCAAGATTTCAACTCGTTGGCTATGGCCTTTTTGACTCATTTTCAGTTACCCATTCGGTACGAGACTGGGACTCATCTTCTCACGTCTCTCAAACAGGATACGGCTACGCACATCTCTGATCATATACATGAATGGAGAAGGCGTCGTCACTTGATTAAATTTTGGATTCCTGATCAACTCCTGACTGACTGGTTCACGACTTCCTTTGTCCCTAAGATTGCAAAAGACATCGCAATGGGAGCGTGTGTAACTGAAGAGCAAGCAATCGCGCGAGCTCAGTACCTCGACTTAGTGTACTCTCAGTCGGGTACTTTGTATGAGTATTTGCCAGATGCCCCGAGGCCTGGACAGCCCAAGGCTCCACCAAAGCCTTCTGTTGATGGAGTCATTGGTTCTGTGAATTCGTCATCTAAGAAATCGGCCGCGAACCCTGGGAAGCAGAAACAGAACGCCTCAAACGAAAATGCTCCTCAGGGCCAATCAATTTCTGCTACTACCTCCGAGGTAAACGCCGTCCAGTCCACCGCGGCGGATAAATCCTCGAAAGGCAAAAAGAAAGGGAAGGCTAAAGATAAATCTGGATAGCCCAAGCAGAACCCTCCTAAACCTCCCTCCGAGGAAGGAGCCAAACGAAAGCCTAAGTATCCTTGTCTCATCTGCGAGGAGGATCACTACACCAAGGATTGCCCTAGGCGGTCCGAGGTTAGTCGACTTTTGAAAGGTGCTCCGGGACCTCCTGCTGTGCTAAAAGAGCCTTTCCCTTCCTAGCAGACGCATCAAGTGGCGGATCCCTCTCAATCCTCTTCCTCGTTCGGTTCTCAAGTGTTCATGGCTGGAACGATCCCCATCCATGTTTCAACTCGAGCGAAATATTATCCATCTCCAGCCGGGAAAGAGCCGGAGGTTCCCTCCAGCGCTCCTCTGTCCAGTTCTGGTCCCCTTCACATCGAACGGCCCAGCACTGAGACGATCCCCCGACCCCCTCCTAAAGGTGTACTCAGGAAGTCATCTTATAACCCCAATGCCCGTGCTGCCCAGCACTATAGCATTGTCGAGGACTTAGCTCAGGCTCCGTCTGCTATGTCCGCGTTAGAAGTCCTCCAGAGCTGCCCCTCCCAGAGGAAGTCCCTGCTATCAGCGATTGGTGGCATAGACCCGGCAGATTCGGATTTAATTTCTTTTGATCTCGAGGGTTTCACACAGAGACTGCCTCATCAGGTGGCTTTCCTTATACAGGTTCTCATCAACGGCAAAACGATCCATCGTACAGTCATTGATGAAGGTGCCTCAACCTGCATCATGTCAGTTGCTTGCTGGAAGGCTATTGGTTCTCCTGCTCTGAGCCAGTCTCCTACGACCCTGGAGGCTTTCGATGGAAGAGAATCTCGTCCATATGGTATCCTCCCGCGATTGCCTATCTCTTTAGAAGGGAAAACCGTAGAAGTAGAGGTTGAAGTTGTTGACGCTAATCTCACTTACAACCTTCTCCTTGGACGAAGCTAGACATACGCCATGCAAGCCGTGGCTTCCTCCTTGTTCCGTGTCGTTCGCTTCCCCCATCAAGGAAGAATCGTCACGGTGGACCAGCTGTCCTTTTTTGCTTCCTCTTCTGAAGGAAATGTGTCGTTCGTGGAGCATACCTCCAAGTCATTAGTGAGTGTGGGTGCTGGATTATTCAAAGATCCCTCCTTACTGGGAGTATTTCCCCTCCCACCTCCGAATCTCGCCCCTGTCAACATGATTTCAGTACGTTCTGATCCATGGGTTCTTCCTCCCTTGAATCAGGAAGACTCTTGGGGTGATATGATGCCGTTGAGTCCTACCGAGCTCAACTACATCGAGATTGTCGCTGCATCGGCTCCCCCTCCTGAACCTGCTTTTCTAAGCAGCATTCCCGATTCATATGATCATTTCCCTTGGCTGGGAGATGAGGCCACTTCAGATCCCTTGAAGGAATCATTTCCCTCTCGAGGAGCTCCCTTGGTTAGATCACCACCATCGCTCTTCGTTTCTCCCTCCGCATTCAGAAATGGTCGCATGTCTCGAGCGGTTTGCTTCATGTGTCCCATCTCCGCCTCTCCAAACACCTGTTCAGCTATATCAAGTGTCTTCGGAAGGCAATATGGGTAACATCACGCAGACCCAGCCTATCGACATCTCTGTCAAACCAGGGATTGTCGAGAATATTTTCATTAGAGTCACATGCACTCCTGAAGAAGTTCAACTTTATACCGCTTTATTTCGTGAATTCTGCGATGTCTTCGCATGGTCTTACGAGGAAATGCCCGGCATCGACCCTAGTATTGTGGTGCACGAGATACCTACTTATCCAGGCGCTAAGCCTGTTCGTCAGCGCTTACGTCCAGTGCACCCTCGAAAGACTGCAGCCATCAAGGCCGAAGTTGAAAAGCTTCTTCGAGCTGGTTTTATCTATGCCATTCCCCTCACGGAATGGGTATCCAATATAGTCCCTGTGAATAAAAAGCAGGGCACTATCCGGGTCTGTGTTGACTACCGCGATATCAATCGTGCCTGTCCAAAAGATAACTTTCCTACGCCTTTCATTGATCAGCTTATTAATGACTGCGCAGGAAGTGAGATTTATTCGTTTATGGACGACTTTTCTGGTTACAACCAGATCAACATAGCCCCCGCAGACCAGCATAAGACAGCTTTCATTTGTCCTTGGGGCACCTTCGCTTATAAAAAGCTACCTTTCGGTCTTAAAAATGCCGGTTCCACTTTCTAGCGTGCGATGTCGTATGCTTTTCATGATATCCGACACATCGTACAGCCTTACCTGGATGACCTCCCAGCTCATTCAGCTAAACGTCAAGACCATCCATCTCATCTACGCGAAATCTTTCTCCGCTGTCGACACTACCGTATTCGACTCAATCCGCATAAGTGTGTCTTCTGCGTAGAATCTGGCTGACTACTCGGGTTCATCGTCTCCCAGGAAGGCATCCGTCTGGATCCCCTCAAAGTCGAGGCCATTTTGAATCTTCCTCCCCCTGCCTCTTTGCAGCAATTGCAGAGCTTGCAGGGCAAAGCTAATTTTCTTAGACGATTCATTCCGAATTATGCCGAGGTGGCTAAGGGTTTCACACGGTTGTTAAAGCGAGACACACCCTTTCGTTGGGATGCTATCGCCCAGGAATCTTTCGAGTGCCTTAAAGACCTTCTTGTCTCAGCTCCGCTCTTAAGACCTCCGAATTACCACCGTGACTACACTTTCTATTTAGCTGCCGCTGACACCACCATCGGCATGGTTCTAGTGCAGGATGATGATGCCGTCACCGAGCACGTTGTCTATTATCTTAGTCGCAACCTTCTGGATACGGAAACTCGCTATGCATATGTCGAGAAGTTGGCATTGGCAGCTGTCTGCACCGTCCAACGATTCCGGCATTATATCCTGTTGCGCACAACGACCGTGATCTCTGATTGCAACCCCATGACCTACATTTTGTCGCGTCAGCTGTTGGGGGGCAAATACTCGAAGTGGATTGTGATCCTCCAAGAGTTCGACTTGGAATTCACTGTGGCCAAGTCTAAGAAATCTCTGGTCTTTGTTGAACTGCTCTGTTCCTTACCATCTCACTCTGCACCATCTCGTTCGGAGGAGCATATCCCGGATGAAACGTTGTTTCTCATCAGCACCCTCGACCCGTGGTACGGGGACATTATCGTATATTTACAGACGTCTTCCTTCCGTCCGAATGTATCGAAAGATGCTCGACGGCGAATTCGTCACCAAGCTCAACCCTATCGCATTTTGGGCGATACCCTGTACCGCCTCGGCGTTGATTCTGTTCTCCGCCGTTGCTTGACTCTCGAGGAGGCTGAGCGGGTGTTGAATGACTGCCACTCCGGCGCTTGTGGCGGCCATATGTCCGGATATGCTACCGCCCAGAAGATCCTCCGTGCTGGTTATTTCTGGCCTTCCATCTTCAAGGATTGCATCCTTGTTGTACGTGCATGTCATGAATGCCAGGTTTACCACCGGAAGATGCGTGCACCTGTTGCACCACTGCACCCTGTTGTCACCGTAGGTCCATTTGTCAAATGGGGCATCGATTACACGTCCTGTAACCCTCGTTCGGCCGGGGGGCATGGGTACATCATCGTTGCTGTGGATTATTTCACCAAGTGGGCCGAAGCGATGCCTACATTGAACAAAGACGGTTACACAGCGGCGCAGTTTTTATTCAATCATGTCATTACTCGTTTCGGAGTCCCTCAGGCTATTGTCACAGATCACGGAAAGCATTTCCGTAATCACATGATGACGGAACTAACGACCCAACTAGGCTTGCATCAAGATAGTTCGACACCGTACTATCCACAATCTAATGGTCAAGTCGAGGCCGTGAACAAAGTTTTGATCACTATGCTTCAACGCACCGTCAATACGCACAAGTCTAATTGGCATCTGATGCTGTTCCCAGCCTTGTGGGCCTACCGGACTTCCGTGAAGGACGCCACCGGCTTCACTCCATTTCAATTGGTTTACGGACTGGAAGCCACCCTTCCTGTCGAATGCGAGATTCCTTCGTTGAAATTAGCTGTCGAGTTGCTTCCCAACACCACTCCGGTGGAGGAACGGCTTCTGTACCTAGAACGGCTAGACGAGACTTGTCGTTTAGCTTATCTGGCTATCGAAGCGCAAAAGAAGAGAGTCAAAGCTCACTTTGACCAGAACATTCATCCTCGTTCCTTCGTTGAGGGAGATCTAGTACTGCTCTACGATCAAGCTAAAGATAAGTTGGGGGCAGGAAAACTCGAATCCATGTGGCTAGGGCCATATATCGTGAAAAGAGTTTTACAAAAGGGCGCATATGAGTTGATTGATTACGAAGGAAATCCTCTTGACAAGCCCCGCAACGGGCTGTATCTGAAGAAATATTATGCATGACTTCGTGCACTGACTTTGTACATACGCGTGTTTAGTGTGTTTTGTGTGCATAATTTCATGTCTTGCCTTGGTGTGAAGACGTGTTTTGCCTCTTATTGTGTTTTCTTCTTGTGCAAATGTCTAGTACACCTTATGTTGGTTTCGTTGATGGCGCCTGCCGTAGTACCTGCAATTTGTCCTTTGCGGCGTGGGCGATCTATGATCCTCACGGAGAGTTGCTAGATCTTCAAGGAGTCTGCCTCGGTCGTACCACTAATAATGTTGCTGAATACAGTGCCGTAATTGAGCTACTAGCCGAAGCAGTTGATCTCGGCATTCGAGCAATGATGGTAAACCTGGACTCCCAGCTGGTCGTTCATCAACTTAACGGGCGATATTCCGTCAGAGACCAACGTATCCTAAGGTTGTATCTACGTGTCAGATTGTTAGAAAGGAATTTTGACTATATCACATATCAACATATTCCGAGACGATTAAACACGTTGACTGATGCATTGGCAAATCATGTGTTAGACAGACATTTGCGAAATAGATAACATCATACAAGAAGACATAGAAAGCATAATAGAGTAAAGCATATGTAAATAAGATATTTTCTCAAGCATAGTTTGCATGCGTGCGTGTGTGCTTTTAAGCTTGCATTAAAAACATTAAAATATATGGGTCATGTGTTGTGCAATTCATACATAAGATCACATTTGTACTGAACATTTGCATAACATAAACAAAACATCATCACATGTAACAAGATCCATCCAAAAATCGGTATGTATATATATATATATCGTGTGGCGCACTGAGGCGCTAAAAAATAAGTGTATGTGTCAAAAATAAGAGTCACTGTTCTCCATACATTCGAGACATACGTCTCTCAAAAAAAAAAACAATAGAAGTAAACCTAGGCGACTAGTGGGCTGGGTTATGCTCTCTGTAGCATATAGCCGCTCGTGCCACCCGCCTCAAAAGGCGGTGCAACCTAGGTGCCACCCCCACTATGTGGATCTGGTGCTCTATAGGGACCTCCTCAACCCCCTAATAGTCCGGCACTCCCTCCAGCAGACCCTCAAGGTTGCGGGCCACAGTCTCCGATGTATCCACCCCTGGAGGAACTAAGGCCAAGGCTCCAGCGTCTGGTCCCTCTCTCCGTGCTGTTAGGGCTAGGCCCATGGGTCTCACAGGTCCCACATCTGCATACAGTGACTTTCATTAAGACATGTACATGAAAAATCAAAAACATTAAAAAATGTTAAAATGAGATCAAGTGACGTACCTCCGTCATCCCAATGCTCTCTTGCGGGCAGTGGCATGTCTGGATCATTGTGGAAGTCCATGCCGGCATACGGGCAGTCCTCCACAATGACAACCTGGCGCTCCAGCCACTCTCTGAAGTACACTCCCCAAGATACTGGGCGACCACCACCTCCACGTGGCATGACCCGGGCCCATCGACTGGCCCTCGTCTCCCGAGGACCTCTAGGTGGATCCACAGCCATGGTCTGTAGCTGTAAAACCGGCACCCGCTCCAGCATGAGCGGCAGAAGGAGCGACCCATATGCAAACTGCTTCGTCTCACCGCAACGGCAGTTGCTTAGTTGCCTCTTCATGCTCGCGGTCACAGCAGTCGCCCAGTCAAAGATGGTGGGCTGTAGACAATCCAGAGCTAACAATAGTTGGTTCTTCGAGGCCTCATGGTTGGCCAAAGAACCCGCTGCCCGTGTCACCAGGAAGAGTATCGTGCGGAGAGGCATGTCCCGCACTGTCGGGATAGCAACCTTCCCACTCCATGTCTTTTCAGCTCTTGGGCATACCCTAGCCATCAGCTGGTCTAGAGTCTCGCCGCTGGGTCGCTGCCCCTCCAGGATGGGCCTCTGGCCCCGGCGCGACAAACCAGTCAAAAAATAGATATTCGAAGCATCAAACTCGATATCTTGCCCGCGGATGGTGAATTTCCCATCTACTGGGTTCCAAGCTCTGATCAGGAACTCCAGCAAGTCAGGTTGCGCCCTTAGGCGCAGAGTCAGGAAGAACTTTAGGAAACCGCATGCCCGCATTGCGTTCCGGCATTCGGCAAGCCCATATGCAACTATATCCTCGTTATCGTGAGCTCTCTCTTGCCACACGAAAGACATTGTGCCCTGCAAAGCCATGAAAAAATATTAGATTGCCGTTGGTGGAAAAATTTACGTTCAATTTATTAAAATTCATATTTTTCCGCGCCAGCGCGACTGTTTTAAAAACAGTCGCGCTGAAAATGGCGCCCCTTTGTTTTTTCATTGGATCAGCGCGGAAGAACATGGGTTTTCCGCGCTGACCCAAAAGCTGGTACGTGTAATTTTAAATCGGTCAGCGCGGTCCCGAGCGGGAAACCCGCGCTGACCGAGAGCGCACCCATACTCAAAAAATTTGCCCAAATGGGCGAATTCTACCGTTAAAATTTTGCTAAATATAATCAAAATGGAGCGCATGGCAAGGGGAACCTACCTGGATCAAGCCGTTCGCCGAATGGTGTCCGCACGGGGAAGAATTTGCTCCGTCAACTTCACAGCTTCACAACGTTCTCAGAGGCTCAATATGGTAACAATGGTAAAAATGACTATTTACCCTCCTATTTATAGTAAAAATGGCTCAATTAACTATAGATTTTGCAAATGTGGGTTTTTGTCATGCTTTTACCATGGATTTAGCACTTCTGTCAATGTCTTATGCATGTTTTAATATGTTTTTAACATGTCGAACGGATTTATGCGGGTATTTTTTATTGTGCAGGTCCTCAGAAACAGTGAAAATCATAATGATCCTAAAATCACTTGGTCCCAAAAAATGTCGTCTTTGAGCTCTTTTCCGACATGAAACAAGAAAAGATGGCCGAGCCTCCTTTCAGCTCGTTAAAGGGAACGAGAGGCGGTCATTTTAAGCTCTTTTTCCGACTGTGTAACTTAAAAATATTGCCGGGTGTTTGTCGTTTCGCACTCGTTATCGGCTCTAAAACGACGTGTTTCCGACCGCTTTTTTACTTTTTCGGGTCGAAAGCACTATTTACGAAAAGTACTCCTCGATCGTAATGGTCGGGCGGTTCTTTCGAGCATAGTTTTATACTTTTTCGGGCTCGAGAGACACAACTGTACAAAAAAGGACCCCCCTGGAGTCTCCTTTTCCGCTGTCTTTTCAAACTCTCTAAACAAGAAAAGACGCCGAGTTTTTCCTTTGTCAAGCTCGTTAAACACTTGATGACATCGGGCATTGTCGAAATGACACTCTTCAAGCATATGCTATCCCCGTCAAGCTTGTCATCCAAAAATAACCGGGGTACCTGCCAGAAATGGTGGGGAAAATGGAACTATAATCATAGTCGTGTCAGCAGTATGTCTCTCTTGAACATGGCACTCCTCTGCTTCATGTCTGGGTGGGTCTATCTCATCTTGTTTTTCACTGGCCTCCGTGGGTTTGGGTTATCCTGTTTGACCTCTCATCTGCTCATTGCCATCGTCGCCATACCCTTTGCTCATTTGATGTCAAATACTGCCAAATCCGCTATAGTGCCGCCGATATGTTCAAGAGAAGTTGACCTCTGCAATAATACAACCTCTTCTGTTATCTCACACAAATCACTTTACCTCTGTCTCGTGTCGATGATGTGGGAAACATTATGGCCCACCTTCGATCAAGGTCACTTCCTGTCGACTTCAGCTCATTATCCGGGAAGGTGACTTAGAGACTCCCTTCAGGTGCCTTGGAGCCTGCATGCCTCAATGGCAGGTTCTTCGTGTTCGACGCGAGGTTTTCATCATTGGCCTCCGATCGGATGATTCTGCGGGTGTTCGACACCAGCTCATTGATTCACATGCCGCGGATTGTACCTATAGTACCTTGAGGGCCATTGTCATTATTGGTGGTACCTCTCGCGTCTGTTAACAGTTTTCATCATTGACTGGTAATCAGACGATGTTCATGCGTGTTCGACTCCAGTTCATGTATTCGCATGCTTGAACTTGTACTTTGTTCGGGTCGGGACGGAGCACAAGACCCTGGATCCCTGTCTGTTATGGTCTAGGTTGCGATTTTATGGATGATCATTGCATGACTCATTGATGGATGGCTGCGCCCATACCTGAGTCTTCATGGATGGCTGCGACCATACCTTGTCATTATTCTGGTCTCTTTAGCTGGGTGGCTGTGTCCATTCCACAGACCTTTTCGCATGTCTTTCGGATGGCTGCACCCATGCCTAGACTGCATGTACTTGATTATCAGAGATATTCGGTCCTTCCTGGTGGTGTTCCAGTTCAGCGAATGTTGTAAAGCATTTCACCCCTCCCACTCTCTCGGTCTTCATGCTTTAGGGGGCATCTGTTACACAGTAATTTATCACTGTCTCCCTGTCAGTCACCCCACTGTGTCAAGAACTCACCATAATCAAGTTCATGCCTTCTGAACTGGACCAAAACCCATTTTTCCAAAGTTTTCCTCATCAGCGCGTCTATTTCTAAAATATCCGCGCTGACTGGCGGCTTGTAGTGTATTCAGTGCGCTGCCAGCGCGGAAGCACATCACTTTTCCGCGCTGGTCGCATTTCATGAGCCAGCGCACCTCTCCTTTGCATTGGGTCGCGCTGACATGACTTTCCCAGTTATTGAGGCGCGACGTCAGCGCGTCAGTCACCTTATAATCCGCGCTGATCCTGTTTGGGCGAATTTGTTCCAACAGCCAGCCTTCCAGATAACTCCAGGCTTGGTTGTTGGCTTTGTGAGTATCGACTCCCTTCTATGGCATGACTGTTCGACCCTTTGCAACTACTTCCCTTCAGGATAAGCTCATCCTTCCACCCTTTTAGGAGGCTCCTTCTCCTATATAAACTTCCACCATTACCATGAGCAGCTAGTTTGGAATAGCTTGGATTGTATAGAGCTTATAGTGCTCAGATTGCTGCTACTATAGGTATTTGGTGTGCTAGGTGTGGAAGTGATTGATTGCTTAGGGAAGGTTGTTTTGTGTTGCTTGTGTGAGAGAGAGAAAGCTGCTTGTCTTGGGAGAATCATTTCCAAAGGTGAATGCTTGGGACACTCGCTGACTGGCCCCTCCTAAGAAGGTTACCGACGTCAGAACATTTGGTTGTACTCTTCTCTGTTTGATTAATAATAGATGATTGCTATTACTGTTCCATTCTCATTTGTCTATGTAATGGTTAAATGTGAATTACATCTTTTCTGACTAATGTATGGTTGCTTTTATTAGATTTCACGCTTGTGTTTGTTTCCTCTTCGTGTGTGCAGGTATCTATTCGTGGAGATCGCGGAAGATCGTGACCAGCCGAAGCGAAGGAGCGAAGGCGACATCTCTTCGTCAAACAACAGCGCTGGAATCCAAGTAGGTGCTCTTTACCTCTTGTTTAATTGTAATTAGGAACATGCATAGCCGCATTGTTTGATTGTTGCTAGACCCTTACTGGGCTAGTAGGGATCGCCTCTATCCGTAGAGGGGATTTACCTCTCCAACATTATCCTTGACTGATCTCATCATTTGCCTAATTGTTTGACATGTTGTAAACTGAGTGTTTATGTCCTTCTTTTTTACAATTTTTGCAATTTTATTTGTAATGCCCTGAATGAATGGGAGGTACACCTTCCCACAATTTTCTTTTCTGTTTTCCTGAGGATCCCCAGAGAGGACCTTATCCTGAGCTCTTTTTATAGTTTTCTTAATACTACATTCCTTATATCCTATGTTTTTGAAAATAGAGGTTAAGTGTTTAATTTCTTCATCTAGGTGATCAGGGTTAGAAATTCTGAGGGCTCTAACAGCCAGAGTGTTTAAGACACCAAATATGATACCGTGGATAATTCGGTAAATACTACACAAAATAACAACCCAGGAGCTTAAAGTCTTAGATAATTTTCTTTATTGCTTGAAAAGGGTTCTTCTATGTCTATTTTCTACCTTGTGTTGTCTTCAATGGTTCCCTACCTAGTGTTTTCCTTTGTGGTCTTACACTTTGATGTTTCTCATCTTGATTGTATTGCTTGGAAGCTATTGTTATTTTCTACTGCTATTGTAGGCATTGAATTAGGGTTCTTCCTACCAAATTTCCTCTTACTAGGAACATTTGGGAAACCCTACTCATTTGCACTCCCTTTACCTTTATCTATGCCTTGCTACATGCAATGGGTAGTCTCATAATAGATGCGTTTTCTCATGGCACTTGTAGCAATGGAATGGATTGTGTTCATAATCCAGAGTTTGAACCCACTCTATGTATTGGTAGCTCATGCTTATTGATTATGGAAGGGTTCTTGAGACATTAATGCAAACATAGATCCTTGCATATGATGTGTATTGCCCTAAGTTTGTTCCTAATCTTCAGTACAAACAACTATTGCTATGAATAAACCTTTTGAACCAAGTTCTAGGTCAACTGTTATTTTGATTTTCTATTTGGAGTTCATTCAACCCATGACAACCTTCGTAGAGAGCCAAATGGCCATAAATTTTCTAATGATTGTGCAATTCTTCATGTATTGAATGCAATTACCAATATTGAGAGAAATGACTTCATACTTCGGGTCATTGAGCCGAAAGGCTGATTCTACAACCCAATATGATGTGTAAGGATGTCTGTCGGTCATCAAAGTTGAAATTTTACTCATATCGGTCAAAAGAAAAAATCTAAAAAATCTAAAAATAAATAAAAATAAATAACTATATAAAACATTTAAATAATGCTGGCTCATAAAAAATTGCAAGTGAAGAAATTGGATCCCTCTCAGTTCATACTAGATCTGTATTTAAGATGGATCTATGCTAGTTCTTAGTTTTTGCCAAGCATCCATTTTACATCTTGTCAATTACTTTCTTTAACTTGTTCAAAGTGGTTTAAATCCTTCCATCTATATTGCCTTTCCCCCACCTATTTATACAAAACAATGATTAAGTTACTCTTTGAACCGTGACCACATTCTTAAAAAATGGACAAGGCTATATTGGGTTGTTACCAACTTCCACCTTTTTTTTATATTTTTTCACAACTTCCACCTTTTTTTTATATTTTTTCATTTTATAAAATAATATAAAACGTTAAAAAAATCTCTTACAAACCCCACCTTACAAACACTTAACTTCTTTACATCCAATGAATTCTTTTTATAATTCACAGCGTACATCTTAATAATGGAAAGTCAAAACTTCTCAATTCCATTATATTTATTAGTTAAATTTGTTATTTTCTAATTGTTAAAATAGAGTCAATCTCTTGGGATTCTTTAATAATTAAAATAAAATAAAGTTATTACGCCATTGAAAATCTAATCTGATCTGAATTAATGGAAAAAACTCGCACTAAAATGCGCTAATTATTATTTTATTTCTCCTTCAATTCCTCGATAACTTTCCAAGTTAGTTGAGACAATATAGCTTTCAGTTCGAGAGCGCCTCAAGACCGAGCAAAGAATAGAGAAAGAGAAGGCATAGGTTTGTACTCTGTGGCTCTATTTGGAATTCTGAGCTTGAATGGGTGTAATTAGAAGCTTCGCTCTCTTGATTTAATTAGAACCAACATCTGATTTTCATTCTGTAACCTGTCTGATGCTAGAAAAGTTTTGAGGAAAATTCTGGCATCAATAAGCCCACTATAAGGGTGTTCTTGCGCTATTTTAAATCTGCTTTCACATCTGCTGAAGCCTGAAACAGCTAAATTCTGGACTGACAAATTCTAGCAACCTTAAAGCCAACATGTTTGCCAAGGTAAGGGTAATTTGCTCGTAAATTTTATGTGGATCTGTTGTGTTCCCTGTGATATATGAAACATATACATTAATATGTTTATGATTTTATTTTGAGTTGTTATGAGTGCAGGAACAACCCCGCTTGAACAGGAATAGACAGATTGTTTCAACGCCACGTGCAGCAGCAAACATACAGATTGTCTCAAAGCCACCTGCAACAACAAACAAATAGATTACTAATATGGATTGTAAATTCTCTTTTACACTAAATTGCCTCAAATTAAAACAAATAATTAGTGGAGCAATCACACAATATGCTTCAACTATATTCAATATAACCATTCAACTATATTCCAAAGAAAGGATACTTAAACTATAAACAATAAAATCAATATTTAATGAAGGTTTAGTTAAAGAAAATGTTGAAAATGTTAAAAATGTGGGTTATATTCATATTTAGAACTTTAATTTATTCTTATTCATAAGATAATTTTCAATCTTTAAACTAATTTTTTATTTGGAGTTTTTCATTTTATGATACTATCATTTTTCATTTTTCTTTAGTTGCTCTATTTCTATCTCTATTTCTATCACAAGGAATTGCATTGTATTTGACATTTTGAATAGTTTCTACAATTTTATAATCTCTCGAGATATGGAAAAATGGAAAGCAAATGAAACAAGAGATATGGAAAAATTTCTTGAGTATTAATACATTAAAAAAATCCAATAATAAGATAAGAGAATCATTAGTGGTAAATAGGACAAAGATGTATTTATCACAAAAACAAATCCAAAAAGGAATACTAATCATGCTAGAAAAATATATGAGATGTGTCTTTACAAACTAGATCTTACTAGTATACATGTCATAAATAAAATAATGACAAAGGGAATCAAAAGGATAAGTAACTAAACACTTATCGCATTCAACACTTAGAGATTTTAGAGATAAAAGCCTACCAAGGCAAGGTTTGAGTAGAGAGATAAAGATAATAAGAAGGTTGAATGAGACTATGGTTATCTCTATTGTATACATTGCTTCATAAGATGAAAAATGATAAACATATAAAATAAAAGAGAAAGGGAATCATATGGAGGGGAGTTAATATGGTTATCTTTCTTATAGACATTGATTTATAACATGAAAAATAGCATATATGTACCAAATAAGAAAAAGAAAGAGGTAGGGAACTCTTAAAGAACCTAAAATGCATTAAAAGGTTTACAATAGTCTCTAATTTATTATTTTTTAAAGCAATTGTATATGTCTCAAAAATAGGGGTTAATAGAGTAGTTATGAATGGGAATAATCAATCCTATACCCATCAAAAGCATAGGGTTTGTATTCAAGATCTCAAGTGGAATGGATTTATAGAGCAAGAATGAAATGTGGTGATGAAAATTTGACATTTTATATAATCTTTCAAATTAAAGCCTTAAAAATTTCAAATGTTTTGAATATTGACATGTATATAAAAAAACATTTTGTAGGGAATTATGTTGTTTATATGACTAATTTAAAAAAAAAAATACTAATGTCATTTAATGTGTCAAATTGATGTTTAATTAGGCTTGTCTCTAATTTTTTCGAAAAAGTTAACTAGTAAATTTTGTTCCCAACACCTAATTTAGCATTCAGTACCTACACAAACAAAAGCAATCCGCACATAATGTAATAGTACTATTTTACAGTATTTTAATTTTTATTTAAAATTCTATTTCTATTTTTTTTTTCCAAAGTCAATGAATTAACATTTGACTCACATTTTATACATCTTTCTATTCAAACCATTCTTATTCAAATATCCTGATGAAAATTTAACCTTTTATAGAAGTTTTAAAGTTAAATTTTTAAAAAAGTGTTGTGAATTCTGACATGTAGATAAAAAACAATTTGTAGGGAATTGTGTTACCTTTATTATTAATTTTTTTTCAAAAAAAGTATCAATGTCATTTAATCTGTCAAATTTGTGTTTAATTAAATCTTGTCTCTAAATTTTTTGAAAAAGTTAGCGAGTAAATTTTGTTCCCAACACTTAGTTTAGCATTCAATGTATACACACACAAGAAAACAATAGATACATGAT
Source organism: Pinus tabuliformis (assembly GCA_031772625.1). NCBI lineage: Eukaryota > Viridiplantae > Streptophyta > Pinopsida > Pinales > Pinaceae > Pinus > Pinus tabuliformis. The sequence continues at coordinate 1,918,963,798 of CM062819.1, read as the reverse complement.
GTAGTGGTACCCTCTTACATTATTTTATTTTTAATTTTTAGAAAAGTACCTTTCTATTTTTTTTCCAAAGCTAATAATTAATATTTGAATCACATTTTATACACCTTTGTGTTCCAAACAATTCTTGTTAAAATGTGATGATGAAAATTGGCATTTTATGCAATTTTAAAAATTAATGCCTTAAAAACTCTTGTTAGTCCCTCCCTTGCCAAGGACTAGAGTATTCGTGTCAAAGTGCGTTGACTCTCCATTATTTTGTTGTTTTTATGACAATTTTAACCAAAATTTTAGGAAATGCTAAATATTTCTATTTTCCATAAATTCAAAAATATTTTTCTAATTTTTTGCAAATCTTATTTCTAATTTTCTATTGGTTTATCAACCTCTGGTGTGACATAATTCCCTTGGTGGAGAGCATTTTATTTTTTCTATTTGTTAGTGCCTGACAATTCATTTAAAAATGAAAATGAAAAACTAATTTTTTTGTTTGGCCATTCCATCGGTGAGTGTTGTGATATAACACTGGCACTAACATGATTATGGTGCTTCTCTACCCAATGATGACAGAACTGACGCGGTTGCAAGTCCTTTACATAGGCGAGGGGGGGTTGAACAATTGTGCAGAGGAGGCAGGTCCTTTACGTAGGTGGAGGCGGGGAGGCTAAACAATTGTGCACTTTCTTGTGAAGAGGAAGCCGGTTCTTCACATAGGTGGGGGATGTTGAACAATTTTGCAGAGCCAGAAGCTTCCTCCACACATTGCTAATCCTCTTGTTTGACTCTCGATTAATCAACAAGGACAAAGAGGATTTCTATATAATTAGTCGTTATTAACGTACGAAGAAGGTGGAAAATTTTGAAGCAAGCTCCCAACTGGATCCTCCCTAACGGAGTAAGCTAATGGGTTGACGAAACACCCATTGGGTTTCGCGCCCCCTCCCTGCAGACAAGCCCCTTTCGATGACCCTCCACAATGTGGGTCCCATCCATCCCCAATGTAAACCAAGTAGGCGTTGCCGTCCGTCTCCCTCTCTGTCCTCTAGCATTGGTGTTACCATTCGTCTCCCTCTTCGTCCTGCACCATTGGTGTTACTGTTTGAGGAGTTTCGTATGCAAGTTGAGGTTATGACATGAAGACCCTTCATCCTCCACATTACTAAAAACCAATTTGTAAAAGCCTTAATCCTCCATATTACTAAAACCCAATTTGTAAAACCCTTCATCCTCCACATTACTAAAACCCAATTTGTAAAACCCTTCATCCTCCACATTACTAAAACCCAATTTGTAAAACCCTTCATCCTCCACATTACTAAAACCCAAATTGTAAAACCCTTCATCCTCCACATTACTAAAACCCAATTTGTAAAACCATTCATCCTCCACATTACTAATATAGATTCTTTGTAAAACCCTTCACCCTCCACATTACTAATTTAGATTCTACAAATAAATCTCAGTATATATATCTATGCTTATAATATTAAATAATTTATTAGCATATTATTATATTATTAGCAGGGGGTTTTATAATTTATGTAGAGTATTATATAAAGGAAATGTTGTTCTCGGTTTCTTTCTTTATTTATGCAGACAATATTGTATTGTTTGACCAGTTCCCTAGCATAAATAGGAGAGCACACAACTGGTTGTTGCTTGTCAAGGGTTAGGAGAGAACCAAACTTGATTGCAAAAAATCCACTGGTTCACTATTGCAACAACAAATTGTTTTACCATTGCGGAAAATTGTTGGTTAATCATTGCGGCAATCCACTCGTTAACCATTGCGACAACTCGTTGGTTAACCATTTCGACAACTCACTGGTTAACCATTACGTTAAGTTGTTGGTTAACCATTTTGGAAACTCGTTGGTTACCAATTGTGGCAACTTTCTTGTCAATTTTTGTGGCAACTCACTTGTCAACCGTTGTGGAAACTCGCTTGTTAACCCTTGCGGAAAATCGTTGGTTAATTGTTGTGGCAACTCGATGTTTGACTGTTGAGGTAGATCATTGGTTTACAATTGTGGCAACACGTTGGTTCAACTTTGCAGCAAGTCATTGGTTTATAGGTCTGGAAATTCCCTGGGTCACTGTTGCGACACATTCTGGGTTACCGTTGCAGCAACTTCTTGGGTCTCAAAATGGTAAAGAAATTCAAATGGGAAACAATCATTTCTCTTCCGGTGCAAGACTCTAAAGAAAATATTATATTTTCTAGGAATGATTTAGATTGGAGAATTGGAGACTTTGTTAGAGGAGAGGAAATGAACTGAGATGCTCCATGTTCTTTCACCCAGGTACAAAATAATCGCCTAGGCTCAAGGCCTACCGCTTCCTTGCGATATGAAGTGTAAGTTTTTTAGAGATGTATTGTTTAGATGTTGGTATAAATAGTGCTCGATCATTTTTCATGGATTCATATGTTTTGACTTATCAAACATTTTTATGTAGTTAATATGGCCTCGACGACAAAAGAGGACAAAATGAAGTGAAGTGAGGATCCTCATTTGTGAAAAAGAGGGGTTGTCAATGCCATTTCATTGTAAAAGTTATGGTTCAAATCCCTGAGATAACGATAATAACATATAACATGTATGAGAATGTAGATAGCTAAGGATGGCCTTTTCATGGCCAACATGACACTTCAGGTCATGCTAGGTCCCTGCATCAACCAAAGTTATCAAGGGACATGGTTTCCTATGTACAGAGTTGTTTCTTCTTGGAAGTGCTGATTGACTCGGTTTGCAAAATGCATGTTAAAAAATTCGTTGACATGGATGCCACAACTCGAGAGAGGGATTTTTTTTATGTGTAGGAAATATGTTGTTAACATCTATAATCGTCTAATGAAAGGAAAGTATCAGTTTCATAAGAAGGATGAAATGAGTGTGACCTTTGGTATAGAAAAAACCAAGATTATTTTTTCTTTTATCAAAATCCCAATGGCGAAGAGATCCATTTTATAGTTGGAATGAAGAGGAAGTGGATGTTGGAGACCATGGTGAAGCTATTGAATAATAGCCTAATAGACATGGATTCAACATTCAGCACAAATAAATATGGGGTGAGTGTATTAATAATTATTGATCTAGTACAATAATTTGATTAGTAATGATTTATAATGATTAATGAGATGAAGTTGACTTCATATGTTTTTGAATGTGATAGTATCAGTTGTACACACTCATGGTGTTTGATGAGCAACAAAGTGGGGTTCCAATTGCATGAGTGGTGGCATCACGTAATACATTTCTTGAAATTTCACTATGGTTGGAGCACCAAGTTGATCATGGTTGAAAAGTTAATGCCTTCATGATTGATGATGCATTGGCTATAATCGGTGCTTTAAGGTAACTTCAATCTTCTTATTTTATAGTACAACTTGTATTTATTACAAAAATAACATGCTTGAAATGAAATGAATGTGGTAAGAGAATCACAAGGTGCAATGTTATCTTGTATGTTTGGCACGTATGTTGAGCATGGATAAAAAATGTGAATCGATTGGCCAGTAGTCCAGAAATAACAAAAGAGATGTTTAGTGATTTGGGTTTAATTATGAATTATTGTTCCAGTGTTGAAGTGAGCAATGCAATTAATGATTTCTTCAACAAATTTGCTAATGAGGAGACATTCCTAGACTATTTGCACAAGAATTGGGTTGCTGGTGACAAGATTTGTAAGTTGACGAACTCTTTCTTACACTTCTATTTTTGGTTTTCATACGGATGAAATATCTTCATTAACCCAACTTTTCTGCAATTAGAGATGTGGGTAAAAGGTTGTCAGGATTTTCCCCATGCAAATCAAGAGATAAACAATGTTGTGGAGTCATATCATTGTTACCTAAAGAGAAAAATTTCTATCTGATAGAAGAAAGAAATGTGCTCATAGGATGGATTGGTTGATATATGTTCTTCTAACAAATGTTGAACCCTATTATCAGTTTAAGAAAATTCTAAAAAATGAAGGGTTTTAAAATAATTACAGGAAAGAGAAATAGTTTGAATCATCAATGAAAAAAGAAAAATGAATTGTAGATAGTGATTGCAACCCTCATGAGCAAATGTCTCATGTTTTTTTGCTGAGGAGTCAATCTAAACCTAATAAGCAATATCTTGTCACTTGTCATCACTCACATTTCTTAACTTGTGATTTCCCATGGTTTATTCATGGCAACATTTGCAAGCATGCCATAAAGGTGGGTTGGTTGTCATCCTGTTTAATGGCTTCAAACCAATTACTAAATCATTAAAGAATAATTGATTCATACAATGACCATACTGAGATAAATATAGAGGGAATACCAGATATTGGTGAAGATGCAAACACATTCTCCATGGATAGTCACAAAGTTGAAGGGCTTTAGTTGGCCAAAGAGGGGTTATTTGGCTTGAGTCATCTTTGAAGAGAAAGAAGAGTTTCCTGAGGCCCAAATAGAGAAGAAAAACAAGCAAACAAAATTCAAGATTGGAAATTGACTTGAATATTGCCACAGATGAAGATGAAATATTTGAGTTTGAACAACTTAACAAGAGAGGTTGCCGTCACTCTAATAATGCATTTTTTTCCAGGTTTGTTGTGATACATTTGTTTTCAATTTGATTTTAATATTTATTAGTGTATTACATGTATTATTGTTTTGTTGAATATGTTCATGTATGTTTGATAGGTGGTGAGGATATGTTTGTTGATTTGGGAATTTTGTCTGAATTGTCATTTAAGGTTAGTAAATAACTCCATGCATTTACACTCAGTTTTTCAATACATCGATGTTATGGAAGATAGATTCTATGGGTTTGTTCCATACTTGCATTATGCTTGCATACATTGGTGTCTAATCATGAATTTGATATATAAATTGGAATAAAAAGAATGGAAATGTAAGAAAATTTGTAGCGAAAATGCAACGAAATCATAACAAAACATGTAAACACAATTTTACCAATTTTTTATAAATGCTCAATGGTGATATATTATTGGAAAATAATATATTTTACAACATCAAAGATTATGTGTTTGTTGGCTATGAGTTGTCGCACTAGTGGAAATGAGTGTCAGCAATGGTGAGCCAGTGTGTCAGTAATGGTGAGTCAGTGTGTCAGCAATGGTGAGCTAATGTTTCAACAACAGTGATCCAATGTGTCAGTAACGGTGAGTGGGAGAGTGTCAACAATAGTGAAATAGTTAATATCAACAAGACGACATAGGTCAATATGAATTTGAGGATGAAGGGAGATTTTCATGAATATTTCTGATACAATAATCACTTTGTCTTGCTTTACCAGGATGAAGATACCCTCTTGTTTCCATAATAACATTCCAACATTCGAACTCTTCTTTTTTCCTCAAGGTATAGGAATTTTTATATATCCTCTTTAGTGCTAGATCATTGGATAGCCAAGTCTAAGACCGATCTAGTTATTCCCACACTGTTCCATGGAAATCGTATATTGAGCAACCCTTGTTAAGGCTATCTTTAAGTTTAGGTAGTTAAATTGATCTTTATTTCAAGTTTGTTTTCCTGAGGAATCCCACTTTTCAGATTTACTATCCAACTTTGTTCTTTTCTCCTTTGGAACATGTACATATGCATCACATCCAAATACCCTCAGATGTGAAGAGAAGGTTTCTTACCAATCCATACCTCTTGTGGAGTCTTATCCTCCAACGCCGATGGAGGTGATCTATTGACCAGGTAACATGCAATCTCCACCGCCTCTGCCCAGAATTCCTGTCCTAACTCGACACCACTAAGCATGCTTCTTTCCCTTTCCATCAACATCTTTTCCATTCTTTTTGCAACTCCATTTTTCTTAGGTGTGTATGGATTAGTCTTCTACCGTGCTATACCACACTTCTTACAGAACTCTTCAAATTCCTTCTTGAAAAACTCTCCATCGTTATCTGTCCTCAGCACCTTTATCTTCTTCTTTGTCTGGTTTTCCACCAGAGACTTAAATTATTTAGACTTGTCAAAGACTTCAGATTTATTCTTGAGGAAATATATCCATGTATTCCTTGAGAAGTCATCTATAAATGATACATAGTACATAGACTTACCCACTGATGGAATTGACACAAGTCCAAACACATCATTGTGCAGAAGCTCTAATATCTGTTTCACCCTCTTACCACCAGAGGAGAAACTCACCCTATTCTGCTTCCCATATAAAAAAATTTCACAGAAATCAAAATCCAGAGTGCTATTAGACATACCTTCTACCATACCTTTACCATGAAGTATTCGAAAGCCCTTCTCTCCAATATGTCCAAGCCTTTGATTCCATAGCATGGTCTTTTCTCCAGAGGCCACTAAATTTTCTGCTCCACTTTCAAGAACCATAGAACTATTGCACCCATCAATAACAATGCTACCTTGCAGCTTGTATAGAGTTCCAATCCAAAATCCCCGCATCAATACTAGTGCTCCCTGAACCATCTTGCAGGTATCTTTCTCGAACACTATTTTTACACCTGCATCATCCATCTTGCTTACATAAATCAGATTTTTGGCTAATGCAGGAATATGCAGAACACTTGGAAGTGTTCTAATCCTTACACCTTGCAACTTAAACTTGAATTTTCTGCAACCAATGATTCTAGCCTTCCTATCATCCCCCAAGAAGACATCACCACCATCATATTTCTCATACTCGCAGAACCACTCTCTATGGGAAGTGAAGTGAAAGGATGCACCTGAGTCAATCAACCATGCCTCATGATATACATGTGTATTTGAAGAAGAAGACAAGTACACATCCCCACCTTCATCTGAGGTGGTTTTCACCTCTGCAGAAGGAGCATCATCAAATCCCTTTCCTTTCTCAAGAGGTTTAGATTTACAGTCCCTTTTGTAATGCCATTCCTTTCCGCATTTCCAGCACATCTTTATAGGTTTTCCTAGAGATTTATATCTCCCACTTGAGGAGTTATTTTGTTTCTCTTATGGGACCGTCCTTATACAAACAAGGCATCACATTCTGGCTCTCCATATTTTTCCGTCTCATCTCCTCCATCAGCAAGGATGAGACTATTTCATCAAACTGCAAGGTGGTTGCATTGCTACCTATTGCAACAACCAGACTATCCCATAAATCTGGTAGAGAACAAAACAAACTGATGCACTTATCTTCATCTGAAATTTTAATATCAAGAGATAATAATTGGCTTACCACAATATTAAATGCGTTCAGATGTCCTGTCACCGAGTCTCCATCTTTCATCCTTATGTTATACAAATTTTTCCGTAGGAACAATTTATTCACCAGAGACTTAGATTGGTACATAGTCCCTAACTTGTCCCACAAATCCTTCATCGTACCTTCCCCTGATAAATTCAGCAATACTGAATCTAGGACACACAATCATACTATGCTTTTTGCCTTCCAATCCAACTTATTCCTTTCTTCATCGGACACTGCCATTGGTTTGGTACCCGGATCTACCGTGATCCACTGATCTTTATCCACTAGTAGATCCTCCATCTTGAGTTTCCACAACTCAAAACTCTGACCATTAAATTTCTCGATATTTATCTTTCCATTGCTCATCATCTTCTTTCACCACAAGAATCAATCTCGCAGATCTCCCACTGAACAGGGTCTACCAGAGGCTCGAGCGAAACCCCTCAACAACAAAGACGTCCCCTTGAAGAGTTGGGCATGGAATCCCCCAAGGCATGTTTTGGGGCTCAAAGCCCAAGTTTTGAACATATCTTGTTGTAGAAGCTCCGCAAATTGCAGGCGCGGGATGCGAAAGTATGATAGAGTCACAGGGTTGTCCGCCCTAGTTTGGTAATGTAAATTCGGTTGGATAGACCTACCCATGGTCTGCGGACCATGGGATTGTATAAATAGAGCAAGGCTCTAAGTGTAAGAGGGGAAAAAGATAAGAAAAGCATGAGAAAGTCTAAGTGATTGGGTCGCAGGTTGAAGTGTGTCTTTGGGTCATAGAATAGGAGAAGGCTCTGCAGCTGAGTGCGCAGAGGCCTAGTAGTCCATAGCTGAGTGCGCGGACCCCTGCAGCTGAGTGCGCAAGGCGAGTCCAGTGCGCGGACACCAGCACAAAGAATATTACATGATGGCTTACAGATTATTGACATAAGAACAACTAGTTCATTCTTGGCTACAGAGTAGCGATTTAGTCTACATCACGGAAGATGCATACACATCAAAACAAATAGTGAATATGGTAATTAGCTAGAACCGATATTTGTTTCTTACATTGGATTACGACATAGTCTCCAAAGATGCAGTTTGACTGATAAATTGATAATACTACTTGGCAGGAGCATACAATATTAAATTGACTGAAATTTAATCTTACAATTCCCACTCCATATGTATTCCTTCTCAGGTTTCTTAAGACAGCTGGTCCAGACAAAGTGGTAAATATCTGAACCCTGCCACTTTTTTAATATTGAAAGAATAATTCCCTGATGTAATGATCACATCTTCGTCAAGATTTCCTCCAGATAGATATCTAGCATTATTCTTGGTTTAGATGTCTTTTCTTCTTTGTATTCCTACTAATCCTCTACTGTACTGATAAGACTTAAAATCATTTTTCAATGCTTCAGACGAAAAATCTGGCATTCTTCTTGGTTGACCTGTGTTTTCTTCATTACAAAATGATCAAATACAGTCCATCAATGCTTGTTGCTGATGTTGTCTACACTGCTCAATGCACTTCGAAGAAGCATCCTTATTGAAATAAAACACTTATCCTTCACACTGGCTACTCAGAAGCACACCTCAAGTAAGTCTTCTAGTTTTTTAAAGCATCATGCTTCTAGTGAGTTTATTGTTCTAAAGTTTCCTACTCTTAGACATCTTAGATTTCCTCATCAGTTACAGGGAAGCAAACTATATATTATAACAACTAAAACATTGATCAGCTGCAGCAAAAATTATAAAACATGGTGCATTGATCAGCTATGTTTTGGCATTAATCTACTCATATCCTGTCTGAATTGTATCTAATTCTAGACAATGTAATGAGATAATAACATTAATTTGACTTCTTCCAGGGAATGTGCACACTTAATGGCTGATTTACACCTGAAGGCAGAAGGAAGTAACCTCAAAAGTGTTTATAAGAAGTATTCATCCAATTTTTGGCTCTGTTGCTTTTTTAAGCCCTGCCAAGATCCCTGCGGGAACAGTTGCAGAACCAGCAATTGATAAATGTGCCCACTAGATTTACTTGAGGAACCTTCGTTGAAGGTTGCCCATTCTTCCGATCGGTTGAAAACCTATCTCTGGTGGTGCTGCTAAGAGTATGTTTTCGGTTGTGTGTATGTAAAATTGTAGATAGCCCTTGAACAAGACATGTAAATCTATAGTTGATTATTTTTCATACATTAAGATTCTCATTATATTCTGAACAATTAGCTTTCATTAGCAAGATAAATGCTAGATGCTTTGAACTGCCCTTTTTGAACTGGCATAGACTCCTAACATCCCCGGGCTTCTTAATTTCTAGGCGATAAATATCGCTGTAACTTTGGATTTGTAAAGAATATAGGGGATCATTAGCTTTATGTAATTATATTTTTCAATTATGATTCTTCATTCGACAATCTTTGTTGATGGATACTTTGGTTCATAACATCTCTGTAAGTGTCACTATATGGAAGCCAATAGGCTTGTAGTTCAAATGTAATTTTGCCAGTCTCTAAAATTAAGTAGGCCTCTGTTTTAACCTCTCAATGCATCCTGGTAAATGACATGATTTTTCAGAGACCAAGAAGCATGACTGAAATTGAAATGTGACTTTTTCATAAAAGAGCCTGGTAACTGTACTGTAGATAATACTGTGGATCATAAGATTGGACTCAACCCCTGTTAGATAACACTCTTGATCATTTTGTAGTTCCAATAGGGGAAATGAGGAAAGAAAGAAAAATTCATGTATACATCAATCAAGAAAGATTCATAATTAACTGGAAAACTGAAACCGAACACACAAATAAACACACAGGATTTACGTGGTAAAACCTTGACAGGGTGTCAAGGAAACATCCACGGGACAAGGGATTGGAATCTCTATTAATTCAACAATGATTCTCCACGATTATATTTCTCGGGCATTCACTAGTTTTATCCAAGCCTCCTCCGTTACATAACTGCTATTTCAGTATAAAACTAACTAGTTACATTTTTACCCAAATTTAAATAATTCGTTGTCAAACTTCCAACAAACTCCACCTTGACAACAATTTTCCTAATCCCTTGCCCATGCCCATTCATCATTTTTTCTGCAAGCCAAGAGAAGCTAAACACCATCACAGCTTCTCTACTGTGACTGGCTTTGTGAATATGTCTGCTCAATTCTCTCACGTATGGACATTTTGAAGAGCTACTTTTCCGCCATCGATCACATGTCTCAGAAAATGATACCTTACATCAATGTGCTTGGTTTTGCTATGATAAGCAGGATTTGTAGCCAAGTGAATAACACTTTGACTATCACAAAGTACATTCAGTTTCTCCTGCGTCCTAACAATCTCATCGAGCAGACTCTTTAACCAGATTGCTTCTTTACTGGCATCTAAAGCAGCTATATATTCAGCTTCGGTAGTGGACAACGCAACTGTTTCTTGAAGATTTGACATCCAACTAATTGCTCCACCTGCAAGAGTAAAGACATAACCTATAGTAGATCTTCTTTTGTCCAAATCACTTGCATAGTCAGCGTCTACATATCCGCAGACTGATCCTTCACTACCATTAAAGATGACGCAATGGTCATTTGTGCCTCTTAGATATCGAAGCACCCATTTCACTACTTGCCAATGTTCTTTACCTGGATTTTCCAAGAACCTGCTGACAACTCCAACTGCATGTGAAATGTCAAGTCTTGTAGATACCATCGCATACATTAAGTTTCCTACAGCATTTGCATATGATACATGAGACATATACTGCTTTTCTTCATCAGTTCTAGGACTCAAAACTGAAGAAAGCTTAAAATGGGAAGCTAGTGGAACATTAACAAGTTTCACATTGTTCATAGAGAACTTTTCAAGTACTTTCTCCACATACTTCTGCTGTGATAACCAAAGTTTTCCATTTTTCTTGTCTCTGTGTATCTCCATGCCCAAGATATGTTTTGCTGCTCCAAGATCCTTCATATCAAATGTCCTAGAGAGTTGAGCCTTTAACTTGTTGATCTATTCCATGCTTTTGCTTGCAATAAGCATATCATCAACATACAAAGTTAAGATAATGAATATGCCATTGAAACTTTTGAAGTATACGCAATGATCATACTCACTTCTTATAAAGTTCTGGCTCACCATGAAGGAATCAAACTTCTTGTACCATTGTCTGGGATACTGCCTCAGACCATACAATGATTTCCTAAGCTTGCAAACTAATCTTTTGTTGTGACTTTGTACAAAACCTTCTGGCTATTCCATATATATCTCTTCATTCAAATCACCATGTAGAAAAGTTGTTTTAACATCTAACTGTTTTAACTCAAGATTAAGTAAAGCAGTTAGTTCCAACATAGTACGAATAGAAACAAGTTTTACAACTGGAGAAAAAAGCTCATGAAAGTCTATCCATTCAACCTGAGAATACCCTTTTGCTACCAGTCTTGCCTTATACCTCTCGATACTTCCATCAACTTTCCGTTTCAGTTTGACGACCCACTTGCATCCAATAACACTTCTCCCTTCAGGAAGCTCTACAAGATCCTAGGTATTGTTCTTGCCTAAAGAATCCATTTCTTCTTCCATAGTCGTTTTCCATTTTTAGCTATCTGTATCATCTACTGCTTCCTAATAACAAGAAGGTTCCCCATCTTCAGTAATCAAAACAAAAGATGAAGCAGAATCTTCATACCTTTTGGGAGTTTTCCTTTCCCTTGTAGACCTTCTTAGAGCGATTGGTTGCTGAACTGGTTTAGAAGCTTCAACGGCTTCCTTTGTGTCTTCAACACCTTTTTCTCCAGAAGTCTCTCCTTCCTTTTGAATGTCACTGAAAGGTCTAGCCTCCAACTGAACTCGTTGATTTGGCGATACCTGTTCCTATTCAATTATTTCAACATTTGATTTTAAAAGAGAAGATTCATCAAATTTTACATCTTTACTAATGACTACCTTCCGCAATGTAGGATCCCACAACCTGTATTCTTCATTGCATAGTCATACCCAAGAAAGACATAACATTTCGATTTTGGATCTAATTTTGAACACTGATTTTTAGGAATAAGAGAATAAGCATCACAACCAAATATCCTTGAATGTGAATAATCACAAGATTGACCTGTCCAAACTTCTTCGGGAATTTTACAATTAATTGCTACTGAAGGTGATCTATTAACTAAAGAACAAGTAGTAGATACTGCTTCTACCCACAACTCCTTTTGCAAGTTAGCATTGCTGATCATGCTTTTGGCTCTTTCCATAAGAGTCCAATTCATACGCTTAGCAACAACATTTTGCTGAGGAGTATAAATAGCAGTTTTGTGTCTAATAATTCCCTCATCCTTACAGTATTGTTCAAATTCAATTGAAGTGAACTCACCACCATTGTTAGTTCTTAAACATTTAATAGATTTGCCTTTTCTTTTCTCTACCATTGCTTTAAATTGTTTAAAGACATTGAATACATCAGCGTTTTTTTTAGCATAAAGACCCAAACTGAGAAATCATCAATAAACATTAAAAAAATATAGAGCACCTCCATATGACACAACAGGGGATGGTCCCCACAGATCAGAATGAATATAGTCTAAAATGTTTTTACTATTATGATTTCCAACTTTAAATCTCTGTTTACACTATTTTCCATACACACAATGTTTACAAAAATCTAACTTCAAGGATTTCAGATCGGGAAGAGATTTACGTTTCATCAGTATCTGAAGACATTTCTTGCTCATATGACCTAATCACTGATGCCATAGACGAGTACCTGCTTCTTCCTCTTCTGACGCAACCGCTGCTTCACTGACCTGAGTACTTCCTTTTAACCTGTAATGATTTCCGACCTTTTCTGCTTTCATAACCACTAGGGCTCCTTTAAAGACTTTGAAGATGCCATCCTGACCTGTAAACTTATAACCATCTGAATCCAACACTCCCAAAAAAATCAAATTTTTCTTCAAATCAGGAACATGTCTAACACTAGTTAATGTTCTAACTGTGTTATCGTACATCTTAATCCTGATATTTCTCATCCCAACAGTGTGACATGACACATTATTACCCATAAACACAGAACTACCGTTTACATTTTCATATGAAGTAAACCAATTTCTATGTGGACACATGTGATGAGAAGCACCAGAGTCTAACAACGAACTTTCTAAACCCTGAGAGACATTACATTCAAGTGAAATTTCATCTATCATACATAATTCTTCAACATATAAAACTTCATCTATCATACTTGAATCGACCTGATTCGCTTCGTTATTCGGGTTATCAGATTCTTTTTGTTTCCAACAATCTTTCTTCAAGTGTCCAATTTTATTGCAGTGCCAACATTTTGCCTTACACTTCTTTCCCTTCGATTTAGATTTGGAATAGCCCCTTGGTTTTTCTCCTCTTTCCTTTGAGCATCCTCTAGCTACCATGGCTTCTGATGCCATTGTTTTAGTACTGCTTCAGACAGGAGAGCTCCCATGACTGATTCAAACTTCAAAGAATCAGCAGTGCTCAAGTTGATTGAAGTTACGAAGTGATCCCATGATTTGGGCAGAGAACACAGCAAGGTTAGGCTTTATCTTCTTCCTGAATTTTCACTTACATATCTGTTAATTGGCATATAAGTGTATTTAAAACATTCAAATGTTCTGCAATTTTTTAACCTTCTTTCATTCGAAGACTGTACAACTGCATTTTCAAATAAATTCTATTGGTTAATGATTTGTCATATAGAGTTTTTCTAGTTTTTCCCACAATCGTGAAGCTGTACTCTCTTCAACAATATTGAAGAGAAATTCATCCGCCAGGCATAACCGGATGGTACTGGGAGCTCGGGCATCCAAGTCCTCCAAGTCTGAAGTAGTCATGGTTGCAGGTTTCTTAGTTGCCACATCCCATGCCTTGTGAAACCCTTGTTGCGTACACAGATCTTTAACCTTTTCCAAAGAGCAAAATTGCTCTTGCTGGTGAATTTCTCTACCTCGAATTTTGCATTTGACATCTTGGCCATTTCTTTCCTCCTAGGGTTTCGTTCTTTCAACTCGGGTTTCTTAAAAAAATATTTTAATTGTCTTCTTCCAACAAAGGATTTCCAAGTTTTTAATGCTTCCTACTTCAATTTTCTTGGAAAAATTTCACAAATTGACTTAGAAAACCTACAACATTTTTTTGAAAATTCCTTTTGTAAATTTCAGTTTCCTGAAAAGGAAAATCCTTTGTTTTTTTAATTCAAAGAAAACCCTTTAACAAACCCTGAATTTATTCAACAATTGCTGAAAAAAATACCCGATCTTTCACGCAGCTTTGACGAGCGTCTTCTTTCTTGCAAACTGCTCTTCAAGCTCTGGACAATGCACTACGGGCAGTGGATTTGGCTTCTTCAACCAGTACACAGAGAATACAGCCTCTTGTAAGCAGCAAACGGGCCTCCTAGTCAATCCACGCAGTGAGCAGTGATCCACGCAGCGTCTCAGCAATCAGGCAGAGGGTCCACGCAAGCTTTCACCAGCGTGTTCTTCTGGACAACGCCTTCTGGGCAGAGGCAAACTTCCTTGACCAGCACGCAGAGGACACGGTCTCCCAGCGTAATTTTTTTCTCCGTAGTGACTGCACGCAGAGATAGGGTTTGGCTGCTTCAAGCTGTCACCAACGTCTCCTCCTCTCCTTCATGCAGGGCAGCAGATGGTTTTTCTGGTTCCTGCGTCCTCCTTTCTCTTTACACAGGCCGGTGCCTCCTCTTCACGCAGAGCAAAGCAAAGTAACTTCACACGCAGGGCAACAGATGGGCACACAGCTGTGGTAAGTTACACGCAGGGCAGTTTACGCAGGGACGCAGAAGATTTCTGGTCTACTCAGCACTCACAACTTTTAATCAGCACGCAACAGATTAATGAGCCTCCACTCCACGCAGCAATGAATCTCTTCTGCTTGCCTTCATGCAGAGCCACCACGATTTTCCACTGTGGTTCACACACAGATTTCCCCTTTTTTATCACACGCTCCTTAACTCAACTAACTTTGCTCTGATATCATTTGTAGTTCCAATAGGGGAAATGAGGAAAGAAAGAAAAATTTAGTTATACATTGATCAAGAAAGATTCATAATTAACGGGAAAACTGAATCCAAACACACAGGATTTACGTGGTAAAACCTTGACAGGGTGTCAAGAAAACATCCACGGGACAAGGAATTGGAATCTCTATTAATTCAACAATGATTCTTTACGATTACATTTCTCGAGCATTCACTAATTTTATGCCAGCCTCGTCGTTACATAGCTTTATCTCAGTATAAAACTAACTAGTTACATTTTTACCCAAATTTTCAACATAATTGATTGTCAAACTTCCAACAGCCTCAACCCCTGTTACATAAAACTCTTGATCATAAGATTGGACTCGGGGTTTTATGCCATGCACCTACTATTCCACTGGTATTTTCGGTTATTGATGGATAACTTTTATTTTGTTTTGTTTTCTAATTGATACGACTTTATTTCCTTCTTGTCAAATTAATGGACTCGAACCTTGTTCTTCATAATTGCATTATACCCAACTCTGATATTACTGTGCTGTAGAAATGATTTGTACCCAACTGTGATATTATTGTGTTGTAGAAATGATTTGTACCCCACTGTGATATTACAGTGCTGTAGAAATGATTTGTACCAACTATGATATTACTGTGCTGACCTCTTATAAGTCTCCAAGTATCGAAGACATTGCTGGTAATCCATGTGAATTATCAAACACCAAGGAGCATGAATGGATAGTATTTTTATTTCAATTTAACTTCGTACAGGAGCTTGGTAAATGTTCCTTTAAACCAAGGCCCCTGCCTGCTGTAAATAGTAGGCTTAATCATAAGATTTGCCTTAGGCCCTTGTCTACCCTTGATCATAAGGTTGGTTCCGGTGCATTACTTTTATTGACAAGAATCATTTTTTTTAATAGATGGTCTATTTTTCTTAATTCGTGCAAATATAATAGGCCTGCTCTTCTTTATTGCATTATATCTAAACGTGATACTATTGTGTTGTAGAAATATCTGCTATGAGATAATCTCATTGAATATCTACTTCTGTAATCCGAAAAAAACCGAAGATCATTAAGATGGTCTTTTAGTGGTAGGAGACCAGTGAATATGAATAGGAGATAAGGATAGATGGACTATGAATGTGATTCAACGAGTGGGATTGCAATATAATTAGCTAAACGATATTTGAAATGATGTTTGTTACAAAATAATGGTGGGCTTGAAGGAATTTATGACTTATGGTTTATAGGGAAAGAATACATGAATCAACTTGTAATGAATAGTATTATGCATATTTTTAAAATTATAATGAATAGTATTATGCATATTTTTAAAATTATAATGAATAGTATTATGTATATTTTTAAAATTATAATGAATAGTATTATGCATATTTTTAATATTATATAATATATGATTACATGAGATATTTAAGGTTATATGATTTGACAAATCAACATTTTTAAGTTAGAAATAGAAAAAATGGTTTATGGTTTATATAGAAAAAAACACAAAAATCAATTTGTGATGTATAGTATCATGTTTATTTTTAGGATTATATGATTTGATAATAGCATTTTTGAAGTCAGAAATAGAATACATATAGGAATTTGGTGTTAAGAATGCTAAAATCAAATGTAATTATTTTATTGAGATTGAAAAAGTTTTAGAGAACTAATGAAATAAGAAATAAATAAATATACTCTGATGTAATCTACAAGCTATCAGCATTTTAGTATAATGGAATGTTTCCTTGAAAGAGAGATAAAATTGTAACAATGCTTAATCATTTGATTAATTAATTCAATTTAAATGTATATATACCCTATTCTTGATGTTAGCAGCAGGAGACCACCTTATAACCTCTCATTGTCAATCCAAAAGCAAGAAAAGTATTCAACTCCAGCAATAGTAAAGATGCCAATTCTCATAGCAAATAAAATAAATTGCTTCAACACTACTTCATTGCCCACAAAGTAATAGTGGAAATATTAACTTCGCTGCTTTTCAGCTATTTTTTATTATAGAAAACCACAAATATATGTATGATTCAATGAGTTTCATATAATTTGGGGATTTTTTTTCTATAAATTGAAGAATGTCTTTATAATTTCACACATTCTATTGATTTTTGTGGCAGTTGTGTGTGATTCAATGACTTTCATATAATTTGGGTATTTTTTTCTATAAATTGAAGAATGTTTTTATAATTTCACACATTCTATTGATTTTTGTGGCACTTGTGTGTTTTTGTGACATTTGTGTTTTTTTTTAGTTTAGGGAGATTTGAAGTAGCTAATATTTGATGACATAGAATTAGTTATATGTTGGAATTCATGGTGGCTATTGGTTGAGTTACACATGGGGTCAATGAAATTATTTACTTATGGAGGTCATGTAGTAAATACTAAGTAATTTAGTGTGTAGAAAGAACAGTTCATAAATAAAAAATGCAAATAAGAGTAAATGTAGCATTTTTTATAAAGTAAAACATCAATAAATCTAATAAATAATAAAGACAAAAGAAAGAGGAAGACTTAAAATTGTTATAAGAAAGATGTAAGAGTTGAAAGCAATGTTAAACCACTGGATTACCAAGAAAGTACTGGAAAATTAGCATTTAATCATCAACTTACCAACTAAGAGACTTTTGGAGAATCACTATTGTATTAAACTTGTAGCTTCCCATTGACCCCATCATTAATGAAATCAAATTATTACATGTGAATCGATTCAATTCAATCGCTGAGGGGGTAGAATACTAATATGGATTGTAAATTCTCTTTTACAATAACTTTCCTCAAATTAAAACAAATAATTAGTGGAGCAGTCACGCAACCATTCAACTATATTCAATATAACCATACAACTATATTCAAGAGAAAGGATACTTTAAAACTATAAACAGTAAAATCAATATTTAATGGAGGTTTAGTTAAGGAAAATGTTAAAAATGTGAGTTATATTCATATTTAGAGTTTTAATTCATTCTTATTTATATTTTTGATGGTTTTGGTTTAGAGTTAATTTTCAATCTTTAAACTAACTTATTATTTGCAGTTTTTCATTTTATGATACTAGCATTTTTCTTTAGTGGCTCTATTTTTATCTCTCTTGCTCTGCGCATCTTTGTTGTCCATTGTTTCTAATGACACTCTTTTAATAAAGCTTCAGTGAAAGGTGAATTTTTCATCTTCCATGGGTTTTGGATTTTAGATAAATTATGTTAATTTTATTTTTATTTTTAATGTTTAAAAGATGAAAGAATATTAAGACCCATTTTGGATGTCTCTCACTATGTCTCACCATTTTTGTAGGTTGTTGTGAACCATGCTACATCATTCTGATAATTAATAAACTAGACAATAAATAAGGAATTGCATTGTATTTCACATCTTGAATAGTTTCTACAATTTTAAAATCTCTTCTCTCTTCTCTACCATTGTTCGAGAGATTTTAAAATTGCATTTTTTTTAAAAATGGTGGGCTTTGTACCATTATAAACATATTTTGTATTTCACTAGTTTTTTTTTTTTATTTATATAAAACCACAAATATATGTATGATTCAATGACTTTCATATAATTTGGGGATTTTTCTCTATATGAAGAATGTCTCTATAATTTCACACATTCTATTGATTTTTGTGGCATTTTTGTTTTTTTTAGTGTAGGGAGATTTGAAGTGGTCAACACTTACATAGAACTAGCCATATGTTGGAACACATGGTGCCTTTTGGTTGAGTTACACATGGGCTCAACGAAATCATTTACTTGTGGAGGTCATGTAGTAAATACTAAGTAATTTAGCGTGTGTAGAAAGAATAGGTCATAAATAAAAAATGTGAATAAGAGTAAATGTAACATTTTTTATAAAGTAAAACATCAATAAATCTAATAAGTAATAAAGACGAAAGAAAGAAGAAGACATAAAATTGTTATAAGAAAGATGTGAGAGTTGGAAGCAATGTTAAACAACTACTCTTTGCATTCAAGATTGAGAAGAAATTGATAATAAAATTTATTTTGATATTTGATATAATTTTACAACCTTATGTTGCTCAAATGATCTCCTAAATGTAATTTGATTACAATATCTTTTGTGGCATCACCTATCCAAGGTTTGGACATATAAATATGAAATGACTCCCCTAGATTTGATAATGTAGAAAGATCTAGAGGAGTTAGTGTTACACTAAAATAAAAACATTTCATAAATAATTTAAGTTATGCATATTTAATTTGAGCTTTATAAAATTTGTTAAGAAACCATATAAATTTATAAACAAATAGTGGTATTGTCTATTCACTTCACAATGAAAGGGACATGTGAAGATGAAATGAAGCAACATACATATCTCAAGAAATCTTTATACAATGGAGTAAGGAATATGATATGCAAAAAACAATGGGAATTGATCAAGAGATTAGATCATATCACCAAAACATTTATGTTTGAATTTAACATGAGGATGTATAACCATTAGAAACCACCTCGCAACTTTGAAGGGTTAGTTTGGATCTCTTAATTAGACAATATGAAGAAAATGGAAAGCAAATGAAACAAAAGACATGGAAAAATTTCTCGAGTATTAATACATTAAAAAATCCAATGCTAATAAGATAAGAGAATCATTAGTGGTAAATAGGACAAAGATACATTTATCACAAAGACACAAAATCCGAAAAGGAAAACTAATCGTGCTAGAAAAATATATGAGATGTGTCTTTACAAACTAGATCTTACTAGTATACAAGTCATAAAGAAAATAATGACAAAGGGAATCAAAAGGATAAGCAACTAAACACTTATCACATTCAACACTTAGAGATTTTAGAGATAAAAGCCTAGCAAGGCAAGGTTTGAGTAGAGAGATAGAGATAATAAGAAGGTTGAATGAGACTATGGTTATCTCCATTATACACATTGATTCATAAGATGAAAAATGATAAACATATAAAATAAAAAGAGAAAGGGAATCATATGGACGGGAGTTAATATGGTTATCTTTCTTATAGACATTGATTTATAAGATGAAAAATAACATATATGTACCAGAGGAAAAAAAAAAAGGAAGAGGAAGGGAACTCTTAAAGAACTTAAAATGCATTAAAAGGTTTACAATAGTCTCTAATTTATTATTTTTTAAGGAAAATGTATATGTCTAAAAAATAGGGGTTTATAGAGTAGTTATGAATGGGAATAATCAATCTTATAGCCATCAAAACCATAGGGTTTGTATTCAAGATCTCAACTGGAATGGATTTATAGAGCAAGAATGAAATGTGGTGATGAAAATTTGACATTTTATATAATTTTTCAAATTAAAGCCTTAAAAATTTCAAATGTTTTGAATATTAACATGTATATAAAAAACATTTTGTAGGGAATTATGTTGTTTTTATGACTAATTTTTTCAAAAAATACTAATGTCATTTAATGTGTCAAATTGTTGTTTAATCATGCTCATCTCTAATTTTTTTGAAAAAGTTAACTAGTAAATTTTGTTCCCAACGTAATTTAGCATTCAATACCTACACACAACAACACTCTTCACATAATGTAATAATAGCATTTTATATTATTTTATTTTTAATTTTAGCAAATTATATTTCTATTTTTTTTCCAAATTCAATGAATTAATATTTGAATCACATTTTATACATCTTTCTATTCAAACCATTCTTATTCAAATATCCAGATGAAAATTTAACCTTTTATATAATTTAAAAAAGTGTCGTGAATTTTGACATGTAGTTAAAAACAATTTGTAGGGAATTGCATTACCTTTATTATTATTTGTTTTCAAAAAGTGCCAATGTCATTTAATGTGTCAAATTTGTGTTTAATTAAATCTCGTCGCTAAATTTTTTGAAAAATTTAACTAGTAAATTTTGTTCCCAACACTTAATTTAGCTTTCAATGTATACACACACAAGAAAACAATAGATACATGATGTAGTAAAATCCTCTTACATTATTTTATCTTTAACTTTTAGAAAATTATCTTTCTATTTTTCTCCAAAGATAATAACTAATATTTGAATCACATTTTATACACCTTTGTGTTCCAAACAATTCTTGCTAAAATGTGGTGACAAAAATTGGCATTTTACGTAATTTTTAAAATTATTTCCTTAAAAACTCTTGTTAGTCCCTGCCTTGCCAAGGACTATAGCATTCGTGTCAAAGTGTGTTGACTCTCCATTATTTCTATTTTCCATAAATTCAAAAATAATTTTCTAATTTTTTGCAAATCTTATTTCTAATTTTCTATTGGTTTATCAACCTCTAATGGGACATAATTCGCCTGGTGGAGAGCATTTTATTTTTTCTTTTTGTTAGTGCCTAACAATTCATTTAAAAAAAAAAAAAAAAACTAATTTTTTGTTTGGCCATTCCATCGGTGATTTTTGTGATATAAAATTGGCACTGACATGATTATGGTGCTGCTCTACCCAATGATGACAAAATTGACATCATTGTAGGTACTTTACGTAGGAAAGGGGGGATTGAACAATTGTGTAGAGGAAGCAGGTCCTTTACATAGGTGGAGGTGGGAAGGCTAAACAATTGTGCCCTTTCTTGTGCAGAGGAAGTAGGTTCTTCACGTAGGCGGGGGATGTTGAACAATTTTGCAGATCCATGATCCAAAACTGATTTTGGATAAACTCCTAAGTCTAGTGTTCCTTATAGAGGAAAAATGAACATCCAAGGAAGTTCCTGGAAATAGCCCCATTGCAGAGACCTTTTCCTTCTGAATCTACTGCAACTTGAATGGGAAAAAATTGACTTAGGATGCAGAAGTTATCACAAAAAGAAGATGCCCAGTTTCTTTGGAAAAACAGGCAAATATTCAAAAAAATGGCCTAAAAGGCCTTATGAAGAAAATCGCATCGAAGGAGGTCCAAGGTAGACTTAAGCGGAAAGGGGAAGCCACCCCCGATCGTTGATCCCCGACATATTGTTACATGGAAAAGTGTCTACTCAGAACTGCTCATCCCACTAAGGTGTGACAGTTGCCTTAGAAACAAACAGAGTAAAGCTACTTTCGTTTTTCCTTTATGAATTATAGATAGAGAGGAACAAGAAGACCAACCTCTGTCTTGCGCTAATCTCCTGATTTGATTCCTCTCTTCCTTGATAGTCTTTCGCTACTTGTTCCCTTGCACGCCTGGCTTCACAAAGTACCTGTAAGATCACAGTAGCACAGCGCTATACAAAGACATGGATCTATAATCATAAACAATCTAGGATCAGATGTAAATTGACCATACAAATGCAACAAACAACAATGACACAAGAGTATGGAGGAAAACTAGAATAGCTTTTATTGATAAACAAGAAAGAGCCAAGAGGAGTTACAACCAGTTGTTCTGACCCAACATCAACCTCTCAGCAAGGAAGCCCCTCTTCACCTCATACAAAGCTTAGATCACCCAACAATCTGATGTTTGTCTCAAGAAACCAACAACAATTCCTTACAATATGCAAAATTCCAGCCTCTGGATCTCTGGTATGAGGGATCCATATATAGATATCTGTAATGGAGATGAGTCAACTTATGATTTGATTAGTGTCTTCCCTCTGATAGTTCTTGCTTCCACTTGGAGATTGATGATCTCTTACTCATCCTTGGTCGAATTCAGAGAGGCAAGTGTCACAGGAGAAGTTTCTGGAAGCTTCCATTGCCTCTCCACCTCGCGGAATGACACTGCCATTTGTCATTTCTCGCCCATCGCACCCCATAGAATGGATTTTTGAAATGCAACGCACCCACACAGTGTATTTAGGTGAGATGCAATGCACTTAGCCAGTGGAGCAGCTGAAATGATCCTGTTTTGACCAATTCTGAGCAGTTTTTCATGGAGAACTTTTGGGAGAAGCTATAATCTGTTGACCTTGTTCCTTTAGGGGTTACAACACTTTTAGGGACTTAGGAGCCCTTGGTTTATGGACATTTCATGCTTGGGGTTGTAGTGCTAAAAAATGTCTATAACAGTTGCCCCCTAAAGCATGAGGTCGTTAAACTTTTGATGTCGGGTGAAATGCTTTATTATGAGGATCCGAAGTTCTTTCAAGCTGGGAGGAGACCTGTAATAAGATACAATACAATACATTATCTTCATAATATTTTCATGATCTAGCTGAGGCGGGGATTCCCATGCTCAGCTTTATAAATTCATTTTCATGTACATAGGACAGACAATCGTCTGAGTGAAGACTGATGATTCTGATAAAGCCATCATCCCTTTGATTGGATGATTATCTGTGCAGCAATGATGTACATTTGATGTTTTTATTTTTCTGAATGTATATCGCAACCCATATGGATGAAACTAGATCCGGGGTCTTCAATCTCGTTCGATCTTCACTCGAAGTACAAGTCTATCCATGTGAGAAATGTTCTGAAGTCGAACATGGAAAGACATCGCTTGATTACCAGCCAATGATATAAGCTGTTAACAAGCGCGAGAGGAATCACCGATAATGATAATGACCCTCAAGGTACTGCAGTACAATTCACGTGGTGTGAATAAAGGACTTGGCGTCGAACACCACGCAAAATCTTTCGGTCGAAGGTCATTGATGTAAACTTGTCACCGGAAGTGAGAAACTTGCCATTGAGGCATGCAAGCTTCAAAGTACTGAATGGGGTGTTCCTAGATCAACTTCTTGGATAATGAGCTGATGTCGACAAGAAGTGATCCATCATAGGAGGGCCTTAATGAATCCCACATCAATGACACGGAACAGAGCAAATGATTTTAATGGAGGTGAAAACGATCTGGTGATATAAGGTTCAGGGTGGCGGTCATGAAAGAATGGAGTATAAATGTATTGTAGTGGGTGAGACACAGGTGAATTCTCTGAATGACTTCTCTTGAACATATCGGCGACACTGATGTGATGGATTGGTAGCATTAACCCCAAATGTGGATGGTATGATGGGACCATGGTGATGTGACCGGTGAATGAAACAACCCAACCCGACTCGGATGCGGAGTGAAAGTGTCATGTTCAAGAGCGACTTGCTACCAACAAAGTTTCCTCAAGTTTTCTTCCTAATTTTTCCCCAGTCATTGCTGACCAGTACCTCTTTATTTTTATCAATCTTGAGGAGGATAACATATGCTTGTTCTATAATTTGCCCTTCGGGCAAACCCATCGCTATGTTTTAACGAGCCTAGCGATAGTGAAACTCATTCTCGTCTATAGACAAGTTTGTCGCTATTAAAAATTTTAACGAGTTTAACGACAAAGATAACTCGATTCTTTTCAGTTTTAGAGAGTCTGAAAAGGAACGTAAAGGTAACTCCAAAATTCCTTTTTCGTCATCTAATCCCTTAAGTCCGAAAAAGTATAAAACAATACAGAAGGGATGAATTTTTGATACTTTTAACGAGCCGAACAAAACAAGCGCTCGATCTTTTTGTGTAATAATCCCTCAGGTCAAAAAATATTAAAATTTAGAGGAGGGATAGCACTTCCGGTCCCTTTAACGAGCTGGAGAGGCCAATGGCTCGACAATCTTTTCATACTTTACGAGTCAGTTGAAAAGAGCTTAAAGGAGACTCGTCTTTTGAGGAACGAGTGATAAAATGGGTAGCAACTGATTCCAGGTAAGGTTTGGAATTTTCCAATCACGACAGTGTTACAAGGATGGCTAGTGAGATCACTCTTCGCAGCTGTTCCTCAAAATGGGTAAACAATCAAATGGAGGTGAATGATCGGCCAATGTAAAAGTGGAGGTGATGGTGCAAACACGACCAAGGCTTTAAAGGCTGAAGTATTACATTCACGATGGTTATTTATCGGGAAATAGTTCATTTTTTAATGAGCTTAAACGCGGGGGGAAACATTTGCTCATGGATTATGTTTATTTTTTAACGAGCTTGAACTATGCGCTAAAACTGCTCGATGCGGGTTTATTTTTTAACGAGCTTGTACCTTGCGGTAACACTGCTCGATGATAAGTTTGCATGCCCCCAGCATAATAATGCAAATCAAGGTGCATGCCCCCCAAGCTTTATTGCATTCAACTCGGTGGTTGGAATGAAGGTTTACCTTCGAGATCTTTGAAAGACTCGACTTTGATTTTACGAGATCGTAATCAAAGACTCGATTTGGAAAGGGAGTCATTTCATTTTTTAATGAGGTTGACACAGTAAAAGAACTATCCTCATGACTCCTTGTTTCATTTTTTAACGAGGTCGACACGAGATAAGAACCGTCCTCGGAATCCACCATATTTACAGTATTTGATAGAAAATCAAAAACTGAAGGATAATTAAGGTCACTGGAACTATCTTCCTTACAATTCGGAAGATGGGAGCGATGGTGGTAATCTTCCCATGGTGCCTCCTCTATCATCATTGATTGAATGATTCCTTCGTCTGTAGAATGTACATGCGACCAAGGATCTGAAGAGGTGCCATATTCCTTAGACCTATCTATCCAAACACTCGATGAGCGTGATTTTGGTTTGCCCCCCAAGCCAAGAAAATTGATTGCTACAATATTTCTGTTGGGCTTGGAGGCAAAACCATTGCGTGATCCATGTTGATATCGTTTTCTGATATCTTTTTAGAAGATATCATGTTGCGGGTTACTACTGACGCTACTTCCGCCAAATTGATTGGAGGTGGAAGGGAAAAAGTTCTCATTAATACAGGGTATTTTAGTAGGCCTACTCCGATATTTTGAAGCGAATGGGGGCTTCCATGGATCATAGGAATGCTTCCCGTAACTTGAGAACTATTGGGGAGGAAGTTTTGTTGATCGACGATTGTAATCCCCCCTTGAAAGGGAAATGAAATATTCCTAAAATAGGTCGACACAACAACAGCCATAGCATATATCCATGGTCTCCCCAGTAGGATGTTGTAATCGAGATTTCCGTCGATTACCTCAACATCTATTTCTATTGTTTTTCCTCCTAGTTCAACCTTCAAGTTACTTAGGATACCATATGGGGTATATGTTCGTCCGCCAAATGCTTTTAACGTTGTCGAATATTGCGACAAGGTTGGAGATCCTAAATTTTTCTAGTAACTCATCGACATAATACATGTAGATGCCCCCTCATCAATAATTGTTTGATGAACAGTTTTGTTGAGGGCTTTCACTTGAACGAGGAAAGCTAGTTGAGCTGGTAACTGAGGATCGTATCCTTTATGATTGAAGGATACAAGATTGGAATCCTTTGGGTCTATCCCACCAATGGCTGATAATAAAGCCTGCTTTTGGGATGGGAAATTTTGTAGTACCTCAAGAGTCGACATAGCGGATGGCGATTGGGCCAAATCTTCCACTATGTTATAATGTTGTGCCGCTCTAGCACATGGAATAAACGTCGACTTGTGTACTACTCCATTTGGCGATTTTATTGTCAACTCGGGAATGATGGGTGGCGCAACTTCTGTCGAAGTTGTTGCCGAACTACTAGGTTGATCTTTATCCTTGTTGTTCGACAGCTGTGGATTCCCATAATCTTTTTTTCTTGTCGATATTAAAGCATCATTTTGCTGTTTGGAAATCAACAACATTAGCACTTGAGACCGAGAAGCATCTTCACTGTCAACCATATTTGTTCCTGGATTTGGAAACGGATCAGTCAATATTGCTGAGATTTTTGAATTCTTGAAGAAATTTTTAAGCTCAGCTCTGTGTGGACAATCTAGTGTCCGATGATCCTCATCGCATATCATGCATGGAAATTTTTGTTTCCTATTTCCTGGAGGGTTTGCAGAAGATTTCTCAGGTGATGATTCTTCCTGTTTCTTCTTCTTCCCTTTGCCTTTCTTCTTGCCCCCTGGTTGCTTGGTTTCTTTGCCTTTATCTGTCGATACAACATTTACTTCCGAGGCAAGAAGTTCATATTTTTCATTTTGACCTGAAATCTTATGGGCCTTTTTGGATGTAGCCTTTGTCGATTTCGTGTATGTTGCGCCAATCACGCCATCACCGGCATGAGAGTCATTGTTTGATTTAGGAGGAGGAGGAGGAACTGAGAATTTCAGTCTAGGGGCGTCAGGTATTTTATCGTAGAGCGTGCCGGACTGAGTGTAAATCAAATCCAAATATTGCGCACGAGCGATAACTTGCTCTTCTGTTACGACCCCCCCCTTTGCCACATCTTCTGTGATGGAAGGTAGTAATGACTTGATAAACCATTCAGCTAAGAGCTAATCGGGAACATACGTTTTTACCATTCTACGACGACGTCGCCACTCATGTATATGATCAAATATGTGAGTGGTCGTCGTTTGTTTGAAGTTGGTAAGGAGTTCCATTCCCATTTCGTACCTTATCAGTAATTGAAAATGGGTTAAAAAGGTTGTGGCTAGGGTACTGAATTTGTCGAATGAAGCTCTAGGCAATTCGATATACCATTTTGTTGTTGGACTAGTTAACGTCCTCTGGAAAAGGCGAAGCCTAATCGAATCATCGTTTAGGGTGTTTGATGAACACCACAGATGAAATGTCATCACATGATTCAACGGGTCTTCACCCGGATTTCCATTAAATTTAGGAATATCTGACAGAAGTTTATGCGGAATCGCTAGCCACCAAGGGGCATAAGCAATTGGATCATTCGTCAGCCGGTTTAGATTTGGTAATTCTAGAGTTGCTACAAAGGGCAACTGTTGATTCAGGTTAGGCGAAGCATACCCAGGATAAGATGGAATCGCCTGAGCAGTAGGTCTTTGCATACCAGGATAATGTATTTGATACTGGAAACTTTGACAAGGTTGATGGGCATAACCATTATAATATGGTTGTTGATAACCGCTTTGGAAATGCGGTTGCCCATTACTTACAAAGACTTGTTGCTCAGGTCCTTGATATGATTGCTGGAATGGCAGTTGTTGAGATTGAACCAACCATGGTTGTTGGACCATTTTCTGATGCCCAATACTGGATGATTGACCAAGATGAGGAGTCATAGTACTTGTTTGAGCCCGAGTCGCTCCAGATAAGGAGGCACTAACTTGAGGTTGTGATTGAGTCGTTGAGACAAGAGGCTGTTGTATTGCAACTTGAGAAACTTGAGGTTGACATACAACAGGTAGCGCTTGTACTTGCGATGCAGTCACCATAGCAGGTATAGTGGGAATATTTGACATAGGGTAGACTGGTTGCATTGAATATACAACCCTTGGTTGCTGAGGCAGTATTGGTACCCAACCGCTGGATGTAATTCCAGTTTGACTTGAACTTTGTTGTAAACTCCCATATGGTTGTTCTCCGGGAGGGACCAATGAAAAGGCATACTGCCCTCCATATGGTGGAAATCCAGTACTTAAAGGGTAGATTGGCCTTTGAAGACATATTGGATCAATTTGTTGAGTTTCAACATAAGAAATACCAGATGATAATCCGGATGAAGAAATAGGAACTGACCATGTCGTCGAAATAGTCCCTGATTGGACTCCGGCTTGTTGTTGATAACTTGCCGGGACAGATGGTATACCGGCGAACGTCGTTGGAGTGGCAGTAGGAGGCTCTGCCGCTTCTGTGTCAGACGACACAGTCCTAGATGTCGACAGTTGTTTAGACATTTCTAGTCTATCCAAAAGATTACCTAGCGATTCTACAGGAGCTTCTGCTGGCAGTAGATTAACTTCTAATGAAGAAGGATATAGAGTGATCCCGACTCCAAATTGTGATGGAGTATTAGTTGGAGGATCTTCCACAATCTCTTCTATGGCAATCAGACCAAGTGGAAGGGATAGACCGTCAGGTCCGTAGAATATTTCTGGTGCCGAAGAAGGTATGGAATTGGCAGCGACAGATGTTTGAGGAGCAAGACTCTCCGAACCGGTTGTAGATGGAACTAGTTCGGTAACACAAGTGTTTACCCTCAGACTAGGATCAGTACTACTGTCCTTCTATGGCTGCTAAACTTCTTCTGTAGAGGCAGGGATTCCAGAAATGTTTGGAGTAACCGGAGTCTCTGATGTTGTTGGAACACTTGTTCTAACTTTAACAGGAGATTTGGAACCGGTTAAACGAGTTCGCTTTGTCCGTACTAGCTTCGATTCCGGAGACAAAGACGGTTGACTCGTAAGCCTCCGCGAACAACGGGGTTTCAATTGATTTTCTTCCACGATTTCGGATTACTCGATCAACTAAAAATAAAGGGGAAGTATGTTTCCGAATTAAATGAATTTTAGACGCTTTGACACAACTTGTTTTTTCAATTTTTAAGAGTCGAGAAAAAACAAAAGATGACTCTAGTCTCCTTCGATTTTTAATGAGCCTGAAGTGACAAATGCTCAGATGGGCCTTTTCTGTTAAAGAGTCTGAAAAGGAACGAAAGGGACTGCTTTGGAAATCTAGGTATAGGGATTACCAAACCAATCGCAAAACTGCAGAATACTTTTTACGGTACGACAGTCAATCTTCTCGAATGTTGTGTTCAGTGCATTGCGATTGATTGGGCGACAGACACAGCTTCCTATGGATAAAGGATTAAGCCTATTGGGGTCTCCCAAAATATACTCGACAGTACGTGGGAGCACAAGTCTGTACTGGCACTTATCATCTCAAAGTGGAGGAATCACCCAACCATCAGTGAGAACAACAGTTACCAGGTTTTACGACGCCGGAATACGTCTCTAGCCTAGACTTCTAAATGTTGTGCGTTAAGTTCCAAAGCGTTATTAGATTCATTGAATTTATTTTATAGTTGATCTTGTTTATGAAGTTTTCCTTTCAGGTTCACCGCGAGATGTAGATGTAATTCCTAAAATGCAATCTAAGATTATAAACAATCTTTTTATCTTCTTTGTGCAATGAAATTCCTAGCTACTAAGGAAAGAAAGACAGAATCTTTTCACACAGAGCAAAGAGCACACTCTAAATGCACTTTCCTAAATCAAACCAATCAGACTGTCTATATGAAAATGCACATGCATGTATTTGTTTTTGACTTTCTTAGTATATGAATGATAAGAAGAAATTTGATGCACAAATCTGAATTTCTTTTCAAGCGACAAATATCAACAAGTTTCTTTTCGAAATAAAAAATGGAGACGATCACAACACCTTACGATTTTGAAATGAATACTTGTTCTTGACACTAGAAAATTACAAATTCAGACCAAAAACAATAGTAACAGGATAATCGACCATCAACAGCAATCAAACTCTTTCCTACGATTGAAATCGACACTTGCGACAGTTTCAAATCAAAGGACGACAGTACGATTATGCTACTTTTGCAAAGGAGAACTGAAAATGACTCAACAAACACACAAAAACATTTACAGTTCTTTTGTACAAAGGAGGCGAAATAATAGCAAGGAAAAGGGGTTTCAAACATACATATACTGATCACAGGCAACAAAATTCAGGAATAGAACTGGAAAGAATGAATCACAGAAACCAAAACTGCACAAAGCCTAGTATGATCAACGCACATGTAACACAGGGAATTTGAAATGCAGTGCACCTTCTCCACTCGGGAAGTGCGCTGAAGTTCAGATTCTCTGAACAGTACCTGCGCTGGGCCAGAAACGAGACTCTGTTTGGGTTTCGGGTCACAGTTTGCAGTTCAGTTCATGGGTTTTGGCTGAGCAAAATGTAATCAGTAACTCAACAATCAGGGGTAGATCTAAGGAGGATCTAAGAGCTACCACAAGGGAAATCAGAGAGTTTGTGAATCAGTTGTTTAAATCATAAACAGATCCCGTAGATGGACTGAAGTAGCATTTATCTATTTTGCATTTGCTATGGCAAATGCAGTTCGAATGCTACCTGTAAGTTTATGAAATAGACAACAAGGAAGATAAACAAACAAACTAATTCGTTCCCCAGTGGAGTCGCCATTTTGTTACAGGGAAAAGTGTCTACTCAAAACTGCTCATCCCACTAAGGTGTGACAGCTGCCTTAGAAACAAACAGAGTAAAGCTACTTTCGTTTTTCCTTTATGAATTATAGATAGAGAGGAACAAGAAGACCAACCTCTGTCTTGCACTAATCTCCTGATTTGATTCCTCTATTCCTTGATAGTCTTTCGCTACTTGTTCCCTTGCACGCCTGGCTTCACAAAGTACCTGTAAGATCACAGTAGCACAACACTATACAAAGACATGGATCTATAATCATAAAAAATCTAGGATCAGATGTAAATTGACCATACAAATGCAGCAAACAACAATGACACAAGAGTATGGAGGAAAACTAGAATAGCTTTTATTGATAAACAAGAAAGAGCCAAGAGGAGTTACAACCAGTTGTTTTGACCCAGCATCAACCTCTCAGCAAGGAAACCCCTCTTCACCTCATACAAAGCTTAGATCACCCAACAATCTGATGTTTGTCTCAAGAAACCAACAGCAATTCCTTACAATATGCAAAATTCCAGCCTCTGGATCTCTGGGATGAGGTATCCATATATAGATATCTGTAATGGAGATGAGTCAGCTTATGATTTGATTAGTGTCTTCCCTCTGATAGTTCTTTCTTCCACTTGGAGATTGACGATCTCTTACTCATCCTTGGTCGAATTCAGAGAGGCAAGTGTCACAGGAGAAGTTTCTGGAAGCTTCCATTGCCTCTCCACCTCGCGGAATGACACTGCCATTTGTCATTTCTCGCCCATCGCACCCCATAGAAGGGCTTTTTGAAATGCAATGCACCCACACAGTGTATTTAGGTGAGATGCAACACACTTAGCCAGTGGAGCAGCTGAAATGATCCTGTTTTGACCAATTCTGAGCAGTTTTTCATGGAGAACTTTTGGGAGAAGCTGTAATCTGTTGACCTTGTTCCTTTAGGGGTTAGAACAACACTTTTAGGGACTTAGGAGCCCTTGATTTATGGACATTTCATGCTTGGGGTTGTAGTGCCCAAAAATGTCTATAACACATATTGGGTCGGAGGAAGGCACATGTGATAACATAGGGATCGGGCCGATCGATATGCCGATCACCGATTTCGGCAGATTGCAATCGGCGAGGCCACGGGGCAAAAGCGGGACCCCGAGATGCGCGATGTGTCGATCATCGATGTCAGCGGATCACAATTGGCGTCGAAATCAGCCATGCCATATGGGAACCCCGGGCCAATGCGATGTGCGATTGCAATACCACAATATCACGTCGGGGTCATGCGACGGAGAGGGCCACATGCATATGCACTGATGGGATGTGACGGACTCAAAAGAGTTTTGTCAATGCCAATACATAATATTTCAAGTCATGTTACACTAAAAAATGTCACCATGACTATTTATAGTTAGTATGGCTCTATCAACAGTCATGCTATCCTCTTAGGCAAGTCTTATGCCTCTGCTCTCCATGTCAAACTCCAAAAAGAGAGAAAGTCTTTATAAATGTATTTATCTCTGGGTACGCAGGTTCTCTCAACCTTACCTGCGGGTACGCACCCAATGTTCACAAAAGCTGCGTCTTTGGACGCTCTGTATGTAAAGGGGCAGGTGCGTCCCCCTGTAAAGGTCAAAATGCGCAAGTTTCATCTTTAAAAAGTTACTTGTGGTCATTTCTAGAGCATTCTAGAAGGTTGTTCGACGTGTATTGAGCGCCTCCAGATGGTTCATGCACCCCTACCAAAGAGGAACTTATCCCATCAATAAGGGAGTTATCCCATCCAAAGAGGGGATTATCCCATTGACGGTGGACCTGATTAACTTCCTCTTGAACACTATAAATACAGGCATTGGGCTAGAAGGAGGGGAGGGTGGAAGCTATACATTTCTAAGGGTAAATGCTGCTGGAATTAGGACTCCCATTTAGAAGCTTGTGAGGAGAGATTGCCATCTTTGCTTGTTCTATTTGGAAGTGGGTGAGCTTTGTCAAAGTAAAGGAGAACTCTTGATGGACCCTGGGAGGGACTTGTACAACACCAAGGCTCAGGTTGTATTTGTTCCTTTTGTTACCTATTAATGCAAATGAGTCCATTCTTCTCAATAACTTGTTATTTATGAGTTGTTTCATGTACTCCTTGGTCTATGTGTTAAATATGTTTTATTCTATGAGATTATCAAGTGCTATTTAATCGTTTGATTGTTAGTGGATGCAGGTTTCAAAGTGAAGGAGGAGCTCATCCGGATCAGCGGAGCTGGACTGCTACAACAGCGTTGGATTACAGGTAGGATCTAAACACTTGATTTCCCATATAGTAAATGCATGTTTAGAGAAGGATTGCTCTTGTTTGTCTTGTTTGTCACTAGAGAGTCTTAGGCTCCTAGGGAGGTTGGTTGTGTCCGCACAATCGACTCTTTCCGCCTGACAAATTGGCGACTCCGCTGGGGACTCCATTGATGTGAAAGTCTTTTCCTTTGTATGCAACTTTGCTCTGAGAAAAGTCATTTATTTTCTGGTTTTTGGCTCTGTGACTTTGTTTTTGGGTGGGTTAGCTTAGGGTTAGATTCAATTTAGTTTTTCTTGAATTTTCCAGTAGGACGCACCCTCTGAGTATTGCACAGTGCGTCCCTGGACGCACTGTCGCTGTGTGCACAGAGCGGGCCCGCACCTGTCTTAATGGGTTGCCTGCGTCCCCTGCTAAAATTTAAGAAAATTCCATTTTTTTGCATTTTTTCTCTTAGATTTTGCTTTTTCTTAGTTTTTACTGCCCAGATCCGTTAGTCTCTTGTCAAAGATCTTCACCTGAACTTGTTTCGATAGCATTGAGTGTTTTAGTGGATTTCATAGAAGTTTAAGCCCTAGGGTTTGATTTTTGAGTAGGTCTTGTAGTGACTTTGGCGGTAGAAGTTGTCAAGCCTTAGATCTCTCTGGTTTTGTCAGCATTCTTAGAAGTCAGACCTGTCGTAAAGTCTACCTGTGAGAGCAACTTACCATTGAGTTGTCTCTTTGGCAAATTTCGAAGTGCTTGTTGATTGAGTATTGAATTCCATTTTACAAAAAGAACAAAAAGATTTGAGTTTTGTTTTGACTAGTCTTTTGATTCTGCATTAGCTGGTCCTTTACTTGATTGTGGTCAAGTAAAACAACCTAGAATCATCCTTGTAGGCTTTTGCCTCGTTAGGTTTGCTTAGAATAAATTTCTTTTGATTTGCTTGTGAGTCAAGTTTTCATAGATTTTATAGCTTTTGAGATTGATTTTCGTTAAGATAAATTTATATGCTTTATTAAATAAGAGAAAATACAAAAACATCTCCTTTGAAAAGTTTTGTTTCAAGTAGCTTTGAAGAATTTTGAAAGAAAAAGAGTTTTTCGTGCACGTAAAGAGTGGTCATGTTTGTATGCTCGGAAAGATAGAGAGAATTGTTTCTTTGATTGTCTTTACTAAGAAAGTTGTTTTCTATAAAATTTGCATCTCTCAACTCTCTTAGTTAGGAATTTCATTGAAAAAGGAAAGTAGCGTAAATCATCTTAGGTGCATCTTTGTAGTGGTTTGAGTCGAGTCTACACACCATTGGTTTCACTTCCGCTACCTTTTGTCTTTAAGAAAAACCATAAAATTAACGCTTAAAGTAAAATCGACGTAGTAACTTTTATTTACTAGGGCTCTGAAACACCAATTTAGATCAGGCTAGTGTCTTGGAGTAGGTGAGTAATTAACTCTCCAAGACAACAAAACCAAACAAGTAGCTTATCTTGTGATAGAATAAATCCAATTGTCTCATTTGTACTCTGGGAAAGCTCCTCTTAAAGGAGAAGCACGAGCTCGTGTCCGAACCAGTGAGGGGATCAATCCCCCCTCGTTGGGAACGACGCCAGACACGCACGTATTACAAACGGTAAACCTCGGATTAACCATTGTCGAGGAGCCAAGGGTCACTTGTCGGTAAACCTTGGATTATTGTCAAGGAACCGGCAAGGGGATTGAGCTTGATACTCTGCCCTTGCGTGCTGTCGGAGTGTAGACTGTTCCCCCAGGTGCATTTGTTGCGGTTGGTAACCTTAGTGACCATTATCTTTAGGATTCTACCGAGGTGACGGTGGAGGGAAGATCCCACTGTACCTGGAGCAGACGTCGGCTAGACTCACTTGGATTTTTCGGGGGTTCACTTCACTCGAGACGGTTAAAGTGGAGGAACTTGTGCCGGTCTATTCATTAAGCAGGTTGCCGGGGTAACTGTTCCACCCGCCACTTCTGTACTGAATCCGGCGATGTTGGGTTTCATCACCAACTAGCGCTTTCGGTCTGGAAGGCTACTGTTTGTGCTTGGTTTGACGCCCTAGATTCTTTAGGCGTGTGATTCAAATTTGTTTGGTTCTTTAGAGACTTTAGGTGGTTTGATTTGAAATTTTACTTTGTTTTCGTGTGTAGTAGTTAAAAGTTTTTAACTGTGGCGGAATTACCGAGACAGTCCCGTAGACTTCGGGGCCAGTCTCCTGAAGTTGTTTCTGTGGCCGAATTGTTGAGAAGATCCCGTAGACTTAGGGGATCACCTCCTCGAGACGACCCCGGTAATCTAGAAGGTTTAAAGGTCCTTGTAACTCCTCCTAGTGGCAGTAGAGTAGGTTCACCTGAAGAAGGAGAATCTTCCTTGGTAGTCCATTCAGATTACCAAGGCTTAGAGACAGGTTATAATCCCGAAGCTGTTACAGTTTCTGAGCTTGTTGGTAGTTTTTCGTCTACTAGTGATACAGGCGAAGAACCTGAAATATCTGAACCTGTTACTCCGACTTCTAGTGTTCCAGATTCACCGAGAGTAGAACGAGTTATCACCGAAAATCTTCCTACTGGTCTGATTGCTATTGAAGAACTTGCTCCAGAGGAAGAAATAGGCGTCTCTAACCTTGAAGATCAACTTACTATTGATCTAAGGGAGCGTGAATCTATCTTTTACAGTCCTCCTAGAAGTACTACTTGGTACCTTTCGTTAACCAATTATTTAGACAACTCAGGGGTAGGTTTTTCTACACCTCGTACTCCTTTTCCACCTGGAGGTATTTATACTCCTGTAAATATGTCTGGTCAGTCGTCCGTGTTTACTCAAAGTCCTGAATCTTTCTTACACGGCGGTCCTTCTGTTCCCACCGGGTATCAATCACTTTCTGGTACCTTTGCGGGGGCATCTCCTCAACCCATTGATCATGGGTTATTAGTTGGAAACAATGGTAATATACCATTGGGTGTAGGAGACATTTACATGATGTCAGGTTCAGTTCCCGTTTCCCAACCTCAAGGTGGCCAATTACCGCCTGGGGGGCAACCTCAGTTAACGCCTGGGGGGCAACCTCAAGGTACACAAATCGTGTCTGGGGGGCAACCTCAAGGTCAGTATGTACCTATGGTGCAATACATGCCTCAAGGTCAACCCCAGCCTCAATATGTACCCCAGGGTCAACCTCAGTATCAATATCAACCTCAAGGATGGCAACCTCAAGGATGGCAACCTCAAGGGTATCAACCCCAAGGGTATCAACCTCAAGGGTATCAACCTCAAGGTCAAGGTCAACCCCAGTATCCGTATTTACCTCAAGGTTATCAACCTCAAGGTCAATACTCGAGTCAAGGTTATCAACCACCTCAAGGTCAGTCATATGTTCCAGGTATGGGAACTGCACCTTTCAATTATCAATCCTATCCTCAATCCGGTTATGGATCTCAGTATCCTCAACCTGTTACGGGTCAATACCCTGGAATGTTAGTGTGGGATCCATCACAGGGTCAACAGGTGTTGCAGCCAAGTTCACAGTTGGTACCTCAAGCTGGACAACCCGTAGTTTCTGGTCCACCCCAGCAACCGCAACCTGTCCAGTCAAATGTTCAAACTTCTGTAACTTCGGTAGTTACTCAGCCGCCAATTGCACCTAGTACTCCATCTCAAACGGCTGCTGCAACTACCGCTACATCTGCCGCACTTACTTCTGGAGTATCGACAGCTCCGGTTTCTACTGTCTCTGCAACCACTCCTCAGACATCTTTACCGTTGTCTGGATCTACGATTCAAACCACGGTCCAGATGCCTACAGGTCAGCCTGGTATAAGTACGGTTGTCACTACTCAACCTCAATTTGTTCAACAACCGTACCAGGGACAGTACCAACCTGGGCAAGCTGTCCAACAGCCGGTTTACCAGTATCAACCGTATCCTGGGTACACTTATCAACAACCTCAACAACCCCAGTACGGTCCGGTTAATCCTGGTTTTCCAGGAGGATATAATATCCCAAATGCGACTCCTGTTCCTAGTTATCCTGGATATCCTCCTCCTGGGACTGGTCTTGTGACCCAGAGTTTTAGAGATCCTAACCGGCAGTTACCGTTTATCGCAACTTTGGATTTACCAGACTTGACGCGCCTAACGAACGATCCAATTCAATATCTTCCGTTCTGGCCGCCAATGCCAAATAAGTTGCCCAGTGATATACCCAAGTTCGAAGGTAAGTCTGGAGAGGATCCGTCCAATCATGTGATGACTTACCACCTCTGGTGTGCTTCAAATTCTATCTCGGATGATTCGATCCGCTTACGTCTTTTCCAGCGTACACTCATTGGTCTCGCGGCCAAGTGGTACATTGAGTTACCACGGGCCTCTTTTTACAATTTTAGCCAGTTAGCTACCTCGTTCTTAACTCACTTTCAGTTGCCGGTCAGATACGATAACGGCACGGAGTTATTAACTTCACTAAAACAATCAACGTCCACGTATATTTCTGATCACATTCATGAGTGGAGACGTCGAAGAAGGCTAGTGAAAGTTTTTATCCCGGACCAAATCTTAGCTGAATGGTTTGTTAAATCATTATTACCGAAGATTACTGAAGATGTAGCTAAGGCCGGAGTAGTTACTGAGGAGCAAGTCATTGCTCAGGCGCAGTACCTTGACTTAGTTTACACTCAGTCGGGTACGTTACACGAGAAGATTCCAGATCTTCCAAAGTCGAATCAAATCGCTGCTGCTCCTTCGGGATCTCATGCCGCTGATGGTATGATTGGTATCGTGAATACAAAGAGCAAGAAGAAGTCTTCCAAGGCTTCAACTACTCCTATTATCACTTTGCCTGATTCCCCGACAGGAGAGTCTTCTCCTGAACTTTCCGCCGATATTCACGCTGTAGAGTCATCTACGGCCAAATCAAAAAACGGTGGAAAGAAGAAAGGAAAGAAGAAGGCTAAAGCAGACAAGGCTCCGAAGGAGAAAACAGAAAAGTCGGAAACCAATGACGAAAAGCGCAAACCTCGATATCCTTGTCTTATTTGTGAAGAGGATCATTTT
Organism: Pinus tabuliformis; assembly: GCA_031772625.1. Lineage (NCBI taxonomy): Eukaryota > Viridiplantae > Streptophyta > Pinopsida > Pinales > Pinaceae > Pinus > Pinus tabuliformis. The sequence goes on along the minus strand of CM062819.1, from coordinate 1,918,925,430 downwards.
ACGAGAGATTGCCCTCATCGGGCCGAGGTTGTGAAAATAGTCAAAGGTTCTCCCACTCCTGCTGTGTTAAAAGATCCATTTCCAAAGCAGGAAAGTAAGATGATAGGTTCTTCCTCGACTGCCAGTGAAGAACCCATTTTGATGATGTCTCATGTGAGGATTGCGACTCGATCGCAAGATTATGGTAGTAAGGCTCCTGTTGATGGTAAGGAAGCAGAATCTTCTCATTCTAACCCATCAACCTCAGCTCCTGGTTCCGATCCACTACAGATCGAGAAACCTAACCCGGACTTAGTAATTAAACCGCCCGCCAAGGGTGTACTTCGAAGGTCTGCTTTCAATCCACATGCGAGAGCAGCCCAGAATTACAACATTGTTGAGGACTTAGCTGTTTCACCCTCAGCAATGTCGGCTTTAGAAGTGCTGCAATCATGCCCAGCACAACGAAAATTACTTTTGTCGGCTATCGGAGCTGTTGATGTTCAGGACCCGAACCTGATAATCTTCGATCTAGAAAATAGTACACCGCGTCTACCCCATCAAATGGCTTTCCAAATTCCAGTGATAGTAAAAAACAGGCCTATTCATCGGACTGTGATTGATGAGGGAGCTTCTACGTGTATTATGTCGATTCAATGTTGGAGATCGCTTGGTTCTCCTTCGTTGAACCAATCCCCGACCATCCTTAAGGCCTTTGATGGCCGTGGGTTCCGTCCGTTTGGTATTCTACAGGAATTGCCTATAGGGGTAGAAGGTAAAACCGTTAGTCTGGATGTGGAGGTGGTTGATGCCCCTCTAGACTACAACCTTCTTTTGGGTCGAAGTTGGTCATATGCTATGACAGCGGTCGTTTCATCGGTCTTCAGAGTAATAAAGTTTCCACATAACGGTAAGATCGTGACAATTGATCAGCTGACATACTTTTCATCCGACCCAGCCTCTTCAGAGAGTATCCAGCATGTCGGTAAGACGACAATCCCTTATAGGGACGTTGGCGTAGGTTTAGTTAAAGATTCCGGTTTACTGGGAACTTTTCCTTTCCCTCCAATCAACGCAGACCCTTCATTTGCATCAATTCATATGATTACATCAGAAAACATTATTTATGATGATCCTTGGATCGTCCCATCTGAATCTGAGATAGACTCATTCGGTGATGCTATGCCTTTGAGTCCATATGAAATTGCTTATGAAGCTGTCATGTCTTTTACCGACTCGCGTTCAACCGAGCTCGACCAAATGAATGTGGTCAGTGAAGAATCACTTTTCACCTCAACCTTAGAACGGATAGCGTTTCCCGAAGTCGTGTCATCTGACGAACAACTTCGCGAAATCCTAAGTGTAGACGATCTACCATGGGAAGATCTCCATCACAGATCTTCGTTTTTACCTAAGGATGATGCTTTTGAAAATGATTTTTCATCTATCTTTACCGCTGAATATGTCAAAGACGCTCAGAATCCAACGAAACATTCTGATTCAGAGTTGAATTTAGGGAATATTTCTCGTACTATTCCCATTGATATTTCAGTGAAGCCCGGAATTGAGGAGAACATTCATATAGGTGCCTCATGTACAGAAGATGAAATCCAAACTTACAAGGCCCTATTCCAAGAATTCCGCGATGTGTTTGCCTGGTCTTACGAGGAAATGCCGGGAATCGATCCTGCCATTGTTGTTCATGAAATAAAGACCTACCCGGATGCTAAACCCGTCCGGCAACGGTTGCGTCAGATTCACCCTCGGAAAGCGGCTGCGATTAAAGCAGAAGTCGAAAAGCTGTTGAAAGCAGGTTTCATTTATCCGATCCCGTTAACGGATTGGGTATCGAATATTGTTCCGGTCAACAAGAAACAAGGAACAATAAGAATCTGTATCGACTATAGGGATATAAATCGAGCTTGTCCAAAAGACAACTATCCTACGCCTTATATCGATCAAATTATTGATGATTGTGCCGGAAGTGAAATGTTTTCCTTTATGGATGGTTTTTCGGGCTATAATCAAATCAATATTCTACCTGCCGACCAACCAAAAACGGCATTCATTTGTCCATGGGGGACATTTGCTTATTGCAAATTACCTTTTGGGCTTAAGAATGCCGGGGCCACTTTTCAACGGGCGATGTCTTATGCATTTCATGACATCAAGCACATTGTGCAACCGTACCTCGATGATTTGCCTGCTCATTCTTTACATCGAGCTGATCACCTTGTCCACTTACGAGCAATCTTTATGAGGTGTAGGCATTATCGAATTCGGTTGAATCCCCACAAGTGTGTTTTCTGTATAGAGACGGGTCGATTGCTGGGATTTGTTGTTTCAAAAGCCGGCATTCGCGTCGATCCCTCGAAGGTCGAAGCTATCATCAAATTGCCTCCTCCTTCGAGTTTGCGCCAACTCCAAAGTTTGCAAGGGAAAGCGAACTTTTTACGCCGATTCATTCCAAACTACGCCGAGGTCACTAAAGGTTTTACACGGTTGTTGAAACAGAACGCTCAATTCTTTTGGGACGAGATTGCCCAACAATCTTTTGATGCACTTAAACACGCGTTGACCCATGCACCGTTGTTGCATCCTCCCAACTACAACCAGGACTACTTCTTATACCTCGCAGCTTCGCATTCCACCATTGGAATGGTGTTAGTTCAAGAAGATGAATTCGGAGCGGAACATGTGATATATTATCTTAGTAGGACATTAAACCCCACTGAGCTAAAATATTCGCATGTGGAGAAATTGGCCCTGGCAGCCGTTCAAGCTGTCCAGCGTTTTCGTCACTACATTCTTCTCCGTAAAACTACAGTTATTTCGGATTGCAACCCTATGATTTATATTTTGACAAAACAACTGCTAGGGGGCAAGTACTCTAAATGGATCGTTATCCTGCAAGAGTTCGACTTGGAGTTCGAGAAGTCCAAGTCTAAGAAATCCTTAGTTTTTGCGGAATTGATGTGTGATTTCCCGCGTGCTGACACAGAGACTGTGGCAGAGGAGTCCATTGCGGACGAATCTTTGTTTCTTATCAGTACTTTAGATCCGTGGTACGGGGATATAATCATCTATCTCCAAACCCAAACCTTTCGGCCTGAAGCTTCAAAGGCGGAACGTCGAAAAATTCGGTTTCAATCCCAGCAATACAAAATTATTGGAGATACACTTTATCGCCGGGGGGCAGACTTAGTTTTTCGACGTTGTTTAACTCACGAAGAGGCTGAGAGGGTTTTGAATGATTGTCACTCTGGAGCATGTGGCGGTCATATGTCTGGGTATGCCACAGCTCAGAAGGTGTTGCGCGCTGGCTATTTCTGGCCGTCTATGTTTAAAGATTGTATCATTGCAGTCCGAAGTGCCACAACTGTCAAGTGTTTGATCGCAAGATGCGCGCACCACCTGCTCCTCTCCACCCTATAATTGCCGTTGGTCCATTCGCCAAATGGGGTATCGATTTTATTACTTGTAACCCTCACTCGGCCGGGGGGCATGCGTATATCATCCTCGCGGTTGATTATTTTACTAAATGGGCCGAGGCGATGCCTACATTCGACGCAAGCGGCAAAACAGCTGCAGTTTTCGTATTCAATCATATTATAACTAGGTTTGGTGTCCCACAAGCAATCATTACTGACCATGGGAGCCATTTTCGAAACATCATGATGACTGAGCTTACAAGCCAGCTTGGTTTGCGCCACGATAGCTCTACTCCTTATTATCCGCAAGCCAACGGTTTGGTTGAGTCTATCAACAAAGTTCTGGTTATCATGATCCGACGAACCATTGGTATTCATCGGTCGAATTGGCACAACATGTTATTTTCAGCGCTATGGGCATACCGAACCTCAGTGAAAACTTCAACAGGGTTCACTCCTTTCCAGCTAGTTTATGGCTTGGAAGCTGTGTTACCCATTGAATGCGAAATCCCATCACTTCAAATGGCTGTCGAATTACTTCCAGCTACTTCCGAAGAGGAGAAACGTTTATTATACTTAGCTAAATTAGATGAGACTCGACGTGACGCTGCATTGGCAATCGAGACTCACGCGAAGCGAATGAAAGCTCAGTATGATAGAAATGTGACCCCTCGAAGTTTTTCGGAGGGAGACCTAGTGCTATTATATGATCAAGCTAACGATAAGCTAGGTGCTGGAAAATTCGTTCCTATGTGGCATGGACCCTACATTGTAAAGCGAAAGCTAGCAAAAGGGGCTTATGAGCTGGTAGATTTTGATGGGGACTCTTTGGGTAAACCCAGAAATGGACTTTACCTAAAGAGGTATTATGCTTAAATGGTGGGTATGGAGAATTTTTAGGTTAGGTTTTCTTTCTAGCTAGTATGTTTGTTAGTTTAGTTAGTGTGCTTAGCTTAGAGAGTGTGTTTTTCGTCGTTATTCTGGCTTATCTTGGTTTTACTCTTGATATTGCAGATGTCGACGCCTCTCCAAACATACATTGGATTTGCTGATGGTGCTTGTCGTAGTACACGGAATATCTCTTCCGCAGCTTGGGTTATCTATTCGCCCTCTGACGAGTTAGTTTCTATGCATGGGGTAAGCCTCGGTCAAACAACGAACAACATTGCAGAATACAGTGCAGTGGTTGAATTATTATCCGAATCTATTTCATTTGGAATTCGACGTTTGATAGTGAGGTTAGATTCTGAACTTGTTGTATTACAGCTTAATAGAGTATATGCCATTAGAAATCCTGTGTTATTAAGGTTGTTTTTGAGAGTGCGTCTCTTGGAACGTGAATTTGATTACATTGAATATCAGCATATTCCAAGGTCTTTAAATACATTAGCAGATGCAATTGCTTCTCGAATGTTGGACAGACATTTACGATAATCATGCAAGTAAATTTAAAAACATTTCATCACATATGTTAAACAAGATAAGCCGGTAATAGTGATATATATATAGATAGGAGTGTGTCAAAAAATATACATCGTCTTCGATCATAGGTTGAAAAACACCTTATGATCGGCAAAATGATAAGTACAAAAAGTCAAAAATGTCACATGTGTCTACAAAAGTGACTAGCCAATCACTGGTGGTGCTCTCTATACGACACCACTGCACGGGCTACCTTACACAAAAATCTCCTAAACGGTCCAGGGACTGCGACTACATAGCGCTGAAGTCTGATAGGAATATCATCTATGGTAGTCTCAGGTATATCCACCGTCAGACGCTCTAGATCCTGCTCCAACTCAGCTAGTGACTCTGCAGCCGCATCCTGTGGGGCCGGTACCGGTGCAACTGGATGTCTCCTCTCAAAAGGCCGGAGGTTGGCTGGGCGCTGTGGACCAACATCTGCATTTTGAAAATTTTTACTGTCAGTTTTGAGACGATATATATAAAAAAAAAAAATATATAATTTGAAAACTTGTGAAAAATAAAGTACCTCTGTCATCCCATTGTTCTCCCTGTGGAAGAACCATGTCCGGATCACCTCGAAAATCTACTCCGGCATACGGAAAGTCCTGGATCGAAAAAACCTGGTCCTCTAACCAGTGAAAATAACTATCAGGGAATCGAACAACTGCCGCGCCCTCGTCAGGATGCCGGGCCATCACCGTAACCCATCGTATCAGCTTTGGCTCCCGAGGACCCAAGATATCAACAGTGAGTTGCTGAGGGATCAGCATCGGAACTCTCTCTAAGGCAAAGCTCACAACTAGAGGCCCATATCCAAAGGTCTTCAGTTGTCCGTTCTTTGCCCTAGTCAGTTGGCCCTTCATATTGGCCGACACAGCATCACACCAGTTGAAAATGGTGCCTTGGAAACAGTCAATCGCCATCCGCATTTGGGACCCGGTGGCAATATGTAAAGCGGCTGCACCGCAAATTCTGGTAACCGTGAAAGCTATAACCTTGAGTTCACGCAGAGAGATGTGTTTGATTTCTACGCCTTTCGCATGGTGTGCATTGGGTGTGCACCAATCTGCCCGGAGACTAGCAAGGGATTGGCCACCCGGCCTAGTCCCGGCTAGATTGAGTTGCTCGCCCCTATTTGGCAAGCCAGTGAGAAAGTATATGTCAGAGGGCTCTATCTCGAGCTGGTGCCCTCCGATGTAAAAGCATTGCTCATGAATGTTCCATCTCTCAACCAGCCACTCCAAGAATCTCACCTGAGCCCTCATGCCAGGTATGGCCCAGTATTTATATAGTCCGCATGCTTTTAGGGCATCAATGGAAGGTTGATGATTAATTGCGGCTAAATCAACGTCCTCGTGCTCTCTTTCTCTCCAATCCAACATGGTGAGTGCCCTACACACCAAGAAACAAAGATTAGAATTGATTTGGGAAAATTCAAATGGTTGTTTGTGGAGTTTGGGGTTTCAAATTCCGCCTTTCGCGGGGGACGCACCCCGCGTTTAGGACACAGAGCGTCGGGACGCAGCTGGCCTGAAGGTGGGCTGCGTCCCCCGACCTTTTTCCTGTGTGGGAAAAAGTCGGGGGACGCAGGTCACCCTAAGGGCACCTGCGTACCCCGCAGAGCGATTTTTGAAACCCAAAACCCCCCAAAAATCAAAACTAAAACCTAAAACAAACTTTTAATCGGATGAAATTGAAGAGGAGGATGTTGTGAAATACCTGGAAGAGACGGCGTTCGATTCTGACGGTCGGATTCTCCGCAGCGACCACGGGAAGTTTCTTGCCAAAAGCCCTTTTTTCAACCTCAACAGTAAAATGGTAAAAATGACATGGTAAAAAGTCTTTTTATAGGTTTTTTGGATGAATGAATGCTAGGTTTGTTCATTTTTCACCATGGAAGGATATTTTTCAATGTATTTTTGCCTATCTTAAACAGGTATGAGTAATGTGTCGTTTTTGTGCAGGACAAAGGGATTTAGAGGGAAAATTGTCATTTTTCACGAACCAAAATATCAGAGTCATCTTTTAAGCCCTTTTCTGACTCCTAAAATATGAAAAGATTGCCGAGCGTTTCTTTTACACTCGTTAAAACGGAATTAAAAGACGGTCCCCTTATAGCTCTTTTCTGACCGTAAAATCAGGAAAAGATTGCCGGGTTTTTGTCGTTTCAAACTCGATACGGAAATAAAACGACGTGTCCTTGATCGCTTTTTACTTTTCAGGTCAGTGACACTAATTATGAAAGTACTCCTTGGTCGCAAGATCAAGCGGTTCCCCCAGGTATTATTTTATACTTTTTCGGGCTTGAGGGACACAAATCTACGAAAAAGTTCAACTTGGAGTCTTCTTAAGTTTTTCAGACTCTCTAAAATTGAAAAACGCCGAGTTTCTCCTATACTGGGCTCGTTAAACATTTCACAGTAAAGGACCTGTTCAATTACAAACAGGAACGAACCACTCCTTCCTAGGGTTCGAATCAAAACTAGGTTGGACTCATCCGAAGGATGAGCTTATAATCAAGCATATGTTATCCTCCTCAAGCTTGTTAAAAATAAAGAGGTACTTGCCAGAAATGGTGGGGGAAAAGAGAGAAGAATGAGCCTATTTGTTATCTTTTGTCTCAGAAGAAACTTTATTACCACTCTTGGACACGACACTTTTCATTCACCTGGGTTGGGAAATCTTTTACCTCACAGTTGATCAAACCACTTTGAAAGTCTTCAGCCGGGTTCCGGGGATTAACTTTGAGTTATTCATCACCAAGCCATCTGTCGTGTCGTTATGTGTTCAAGAGGTCTGCAAGCAAAACTTTCATCTGCAAAATACTTGTCATCCATTTGACCATCCCTGAGTCAGTCCTTACAGCAACATTTCTTCAACTTGAACAATGATTTCGTGTTGCGGGCTTGCCTGCAACGGGTCGCTTTCTATCGACATCAGCACATTATCTAGAGAGATGACTTAGAAATCGTCAGTACCTTGAAGTCTGCATGCATCAATGGCAGGTTTCTCGCCTTTGACGTCAGTTTACATCATTGACTTTCGATCGAAGGATTCCGTGAAATGTTCGACATCAACTCATTCATTCACATCTCATGGATTGTACTGGGTACTTTGAGAACCATTGACATTACTGGTGGTCTCTCTCACACTTGTTAACAGTTTACATCATCGACTGGTAATCAAGTGGTTTCTACCATGTTCGACATCAACTCATTTATTCGCATGGCTAGAATCGTACCAATTCGGGAAGTAGAAATGAAGACCCTGGATCTAGTTTCCACCATCCAGGCTGCGAGGAGTTTTGTATTCATTATCTAAGTAGACTAATCATAAACAGATGGCTGCGTCCATACTGTGTCTACAAAAGTCTATGATTATGATGTACTGCAAGATCATTCCTGTATCAGAGTAGTTAGTCTGTTAGTTAAAGTTTTGATCTGAGTATGGGAATGCCTACCTCAGTGATGATATAATCTTATACATGTATTTTGTGTTGAAAATTGCAGGTTCTGACCAGGCTCTCCACAAGATAATCCTTGAAATGATAAAGCGCTTCACCCTTCCTAGATAATACAAAACCCTAATCTATTACAGGCTTCGCACTTTAGGGGGCAATCTGTTACACTAAAAAATGTCACCATGACTATTTACAGTTAGTATGGCTCTATCAACAGTCATGCTATCCTCTTAGGCAAGTCTTATGCCTCTGCTCTCCATGTCAAACTCCAAAAAGAGAGAAAGTTTTATAAATGTATTTATCTCTGGGTACGCAGGTTCTCTCAACCTTACCTGCGGGTACGCACCCAATGTTCACAAAAGCTGCGTCTTTGGACGCTCTGTATGTAAAGGGGCAGGTGCGTCCCCCTGTAAAGGTCAAAATGCGCAAGTTTCATCTTTAAAAAGTTACTTGTGGTCATTTCTAGAGCATTCTAGAAGGTTGTTCGACGTGTATTGAGCGCCTCCAGATGGTTCATGCACCCCTACCAAAGAGGAACTTATCCCATCAATAAGGGAGCTATCCCATCCAAAGAGGGGATTATCCCATTGATGGTGGACCTGATTAACTTCCTCTTGAACACTATAAATACAGGCATTGGGCCAGAAGGAGGGGAGGTTGGAAGCTATACATTTCTAAGGGTAAATGCTGCTGGAATTAGGACTCCCATTTAGAAGCTTGTGAGGAGAGATTGCCATCTTTGCTTGTTCTATTTGGAAGTGGGTGAGCTTTGTCAAAGTAAAGGAGAACTCTTGATGGACCCTGGGAGGGACTTGCACAACACCAAGGCTCAGGTTGTATTTGTTCCTTTTGTTACCTATTAATGCAAATGAGTCCATTCTTCTCAATAACTTGTTATTTATGAGTTGTTTCATGTACTCCTTGGTCTATGTGTTAAATATGTTTTATTCTATGAGATTATCAAGTGCTATTTAATCGTTTGATTGTTAGTGGATGCAGGTTTCAAAGTGAAGGAGGAGCTCATCCAGATCAGCGGAGCTGGACTGCTACAACAGCGTTGGATTACAGGTAGGATCTAAACACTTGATTTCCCATATAGTAAATGCATGTTTAGAGAAGGATTGCTCTTGTTTGTCTTGTTTGTCACTAGAGAGTCTTAGGCTCCTAGGGAGGTTGGTTGTGTCCGCACAATCAACTCTTTCCGCCTGACAAGTCCATCTAAAAGCCATTTTACAAATTTTTAATGTATTTAAAAAAATACAAAAGGGAAGCCACAGGATGGGCATTGTGACTTGCGATAAGTGATTTGAGGCGGACCCGATAGGGATATAGTGCACATTTATGAAGATTTGAAGTCCGGTGAACAATGTTCTCTGCGTATTTCCCTCGTGTTAGTGTATTTTCCTGTGTAAGTCGAGAATGCCAAAATTTGTGGATTTCAAAGGCTCGATGGCCCCTTCCATTACAAAATAGGTGGCCACCGTCCCTGAGGGCATTTAGAAATGGTTGCTAACACTTAGAGAAGGGATTTGAGCAGACAAAGGTTGGAAGATAGGGAGCTCGAAAGGGAAAATGAACAGGCAGCACCGATTTGACTTAAAAGCCATAGAACGATAGAGACAGGAGGTTTTTGAGGTTGTTGTTGGAGTTGTTGCTGAAACCGAGAAGAAAATAGAGAGGGAAGCTCAGGCAAAAGAGAGTAGCGCAAAAAGGCAACAACAAAAAAGAGAGTGTAGAAAGCAAAAGAAGAAGCGCACGCAACCAAGGGAGTCACTTGGGGTTCAAGTGAAGAGCCAAGAGGGTTGTAAACTGATAGAGAGCAGAAAGGAGCCAGAGCTAAAGAGAAAGAGCCAAAGCTAGAGCCGAAGATCCAAAGTCAGAACCAAGAGCCAAGAGCCAGCGCTTCAAGAGCCAGGGAATAACATGGTGTTTGAACCCACTATTTTTGTGTAAAACAGTATGAGTTGAGCCAACAAATTGTAAAAAGGACTTATACCATAATCCCAGAGAGCCTAGTTGAGTTGACTAGAGCTCACGGAGACGTAGCCCAAGAGTTGTGGGTGAAATCCTAATTAAATTGTTGTTTTTGTGTGATTGTTTATTGCTGCACTGTTTACTGTTATATGCATATATATATATATATATATATATATATATATATATATATATATATATATATATATATATATATATATATATATATATATATATATATATATATAGACCAGTTTAAGCACATCAACTTACAACATAGACAATAGATTTTAAAGCATATAATCAGTTAAAAATAAATATAAGCATACACCTATATTTTCAAGCATTTCTTAATTCCGCATTGGTTAATCAATAAGACTTGGGAATATTTAAGCTTTGGAAGTGGGAGAGGTTCTTGTAGGTTAGACAAGAAGCCTAAGTGCTCCATTTTCAAAAGCTTCCTCCACACATTGCCAATCCTCTTGTTTGACTCTCCATTAATCAATGAGGACAAAGAGGATTTATGTATAGTTAGTTGTTATTAGCGTACGAAGAAGGTGGAAATTTTTTAAGCAAGCCCCCAACTAGATCCTCCCTAACAGAGTAAGCTAATGGGTCGACGAAACGCCCTTTAGGTTTCGTGCCCCCTCCTTGCCGACGAGACCCTTTCAGCGATCCTCAGTAATGTGGGTCCAATCTGTCCCCAACGTAAACCAAGCAAGCATTACCATCATTCTCCCTCTTCATCCTACACCATTGGTGTTACTGTTCGTCTCCCTCTTCATCCTGCACCTTAGGTGTTAACATCCGAGGAGTTTCGTATGCAAGTTGAGGTTATGACACGAAGACCCTTCATCCTCCACATTACTAGAACCCAATTTCTAAAAGCATTCAAACTCCACATTACTAAAACCCAATTTGTAAAACCCTTCATCCTCCACATTACTAAAACCCAATTTGTAAAACCCTTCATCCTCCACATTACTAATTTAAATTATGCAAATAAATCTTAGTATATATATCTATGCTTATAATATTATATAATTTATTAGCATATTATTATATTATTAGCATATGGTTATATAATTTATTAGCATATTATTATATTATTAGCATATGGTTATATAATTTATGTAAACTATTACATAAAGGAAATGTTGTCTTGGATTGCTTTCTTTATTTATGCAAAAAATAATATATTGTTTGACCAGTTCCCTAGTAGAAATAGGAGAGAACACAACTGGTTGTTGCTTGTCAAGGGTTAGGAGAGCACCAAACTTGATTGAAAAAAATCCATTGGTTCACTATTGCAATAAAAAATTGTTTCACAGTTGCGGAAAATTGCTAGTTAATCATTGAGCAACCCTTGTTAAGGCTATCTTTAAGTTTAGGTAGTTAAATGGATCTTTCTTTCGGGTTTGTTTTCCTGAGGATTCCCACCTTGCTTTACATCCTTCTTGTGTAGCAGCTTTGGCGGGTTGTCTTGGGCCACCCCACCTTGGATTTGTCCTTTATTCTACGGTTTGGGGGCACCTTTCCCTTGCTTCGGATTCGCAGATCCAAAGTCTCGATTCTTCTGTTTAAACTTTTGCTCAACCTTGATGGCATATCGGTATGCCGTGCCGAACGAGGAAATGTTCAGGAATTCTATTTCTTCCTGGATGTACTTGTGCAGGCAGCCGCGGTATTTGAGTACCAAATGCTGCTCCAAATCCTTGATACCCAACTTTGTACAAAGGGTATGGAAAATATTGGTAAACTCCGGCACATCTTGGTCCAATCCCTACTGTAGCGTGGTCCACTTTATGTATTGATCCTCATAACTTCCGACAGGGTAATACTGCTCCTTGATGGCATCTTAGAATGAATTCCAAGTGGGTGCAGCTAAAAATATTGAGCCTGTACTTTCATCCTTCTGCTAGTAGTAGGTTTCCCACCAGTCCTTGACGTGGGGCGCTACTTTGAGAAGAGCAAAATAATCTTTTCTTGACTGGAAAAATCATGAACAAAAAAATAACCCTCTAACAGATTTAATCATTTATCGACAACATCTGCATCTATCTGACCCTCGAATATGGGGATTTCAAAATTAACTTGTACCTTAAATGGTGTGGCGTTTCTAGAGTAGCTATTGGAAGCCAATGTGTTGCCCCTAGGTAGCCGCTGAAGGATCTGGGCAAAGCTGTCCATCATCGCGTTCCTTTGTCGCTCGAGGGCGTCTTCGAGCAAGATTTTGATAGGATCTCTTGCTCCTCATCTTTCTTTTCATCCGCCATGGGAGGCCGTAAGGATTTACGAGGCTGGTCTTGCAAAGGTTAAACTAGTTCAAGCCCTAACTCCCTATAGCCCAACTTCGTTGGGGACATGCAAGGAAAAACCGAGAAAAAGAAAACCGCTCTGATACCACTGATTTGGATTTAAGCAGGAACACAACAAATTACAGAGATAACCATAAACACAAAGATGTAGTGGCAATAATACTTCATTTCATTAATGTAAAATGCGGAAATATGCTTACAAACAGAAATGGAAATAAACCAACTAGGGCGATGGTAGCTTATCTCTGAGAAGAGATGTGGCAGCTACATGCCTCTGAACTGTGTTCCAATGAGGCTCGAAGGCCTATTTATTTTTGAGAAACAATGGAAAACCCTAAACATCCAAAAACCTAACCCTAGAAGATGAAACACCAAACTGTGGGCCCTGTTTGGGTAAATTGGCACATCTACCTCCCGGGGTTGTAACTTTGGCATACGATCTCCGTTTTATGTGCACAATATCTCGTTAGAAATATCTATCCGAGAACTACAACTTTGGGAAGAGAAACATTGGTCCATGGACCCATGTTGCTCCCAATTTTCCCAAAAAACGTCGTTTATGGCCTCAAAACAGTTCTGGAAGTTCAGGACCCGAAAAACTGCTAAAAATAGTAAACTATGCTACAACTAAGGAAACTAAAAAGCTGAAAGAAACAATAGTGGGGGTCCAAGTGGACTTGGCAGGTGGCCACCAATATCCACCTAGATCAAGTTCACAGAGCAAGTCTTTTTCTAGATTCATATAGACCCTATATGCTTTTATGAAACCATTTTTGTATTAAACCTGGAAAGGCTTATTTTTGAAGACCCTTGGACACATTACTTTGCATCTTAGCCATTGTGTTTTTATGTTTCCTTTCAATTTTGTTTATATATTCTTCCCAAGTCTTGCAAAGGTCATGTATTAAGTTTTCATGCGAATCGAAAGGTATTAGTTTTCCCTTGTAAGAGGGTACACAAGGTTAATTTATCCTTCGGTTCCTCATCCTTTATTTGGATAGCAGTGCCTTTAGCTAGTTTGATCTCGGGTTCCTGATTCTCTATTTCAACAATAATGTTTATGGTCAGTTTCATCTCTGGTTCATGATCCTCTGTTTGGATAGTTGTTTATTTTTTCAGTTTCATCTCTGGATCCTGTTCCTCTGTTTGTATAGTTGTCTCTTTTGTTAGTTTTATCTCTGGTTTGTGTTCCTCTATTTTCACAGTTGTTCCTTTGGTTAATTTCATCTCTAGTTTTTAGTCCTCTGTTTGCACAACAACGTCATCAATATATTTTTTCCAAGGGGTATATTTTGTTGGACCCCTGGAACAAGTATATCTATGATACCAATGGGTAGGGACTCTACAACTTGGGCTAAGAAATTTAATCTTTTTAATCTTTCAAAACTTTCTTTTTTTTATGAGCTCATCTGTTAGGGTTTTGACTTTGTTTTGTAGTTGTTTGTTCTCCATCTAGAGAATCCTATTCTTCCTTAACAATGAAAAATAAAAAGGAAGATTTGGAGGGGTACTTACTGTTTCAACGTGCTTCTTTGTCAATTTTAGTGGTGCAGTTGTCAATTATGTTGGTGAAGTTGTCAATTCTGGTGCAGTTGTTAATTATGGTGGTGCAGTTTTCAATTACGGTGGTGTAGTTACTTAGGGATTTGTTTCCTGTCCCTCCTCATCATCCCCATACAAAATTGAAATTGAGGCAGGGCCATCTGTTCCATACCATTCAACTACTTCTTGTATGTACTCATAGCCAAAATCAAGAGACGGAACCTGCTCAACTTGTTCTTTTTCTTCAACAAGGTGGAATAATCCTTGTTCCATGAATCCTTATTGCATGCATCCTTTTTCTATGAATCCTTCCATCAATACATCCTGTGGATGCTCTTGTTGTTATGTTGTTTCTTCTGTAATAATAGGGAGGGTTTCAGGAACTAAAGCATCACGTCATCACTTTGTCCTCTTCTGCTTGGATTTTGGCAACATTGTTGAGTGCTTCCTATATCCTCTCAATCTTTTAGTGGGAGGTTTACTCCCCAATATTTCTACTTCATCATCATCATCATCTTGTTCATCCTATTTCTATGGGGATGTAGTAGAAGAAGCCTTAGAAACCATGGTTTTTTGAACACTGGACAAATCGACTGCCATATGGAAAGGTTTTGTGGTAATTTCTGCATCTGGGATGTCATGGGGAAGAGTTGCAAATGCTAGGGCATCCTCTAGAAAGGTAGCAGCTTCCAAGGCATCCTCTTATGGGGTAGTGGCTTTAACGTGTAGTGGCCTTCCAACAAGTTCATCCCACGTTCTCCCTTCCCTTTACAGTGCACTAACTACCAAAAGTTTAATGAGGAAATGGTGGGACAAGATTTCGAATGGTAGCTTTGATTTCTGCACCGATCAGGCCATATGCTCTAGGGTTTTTACAAGAAAGAAAGGCATGTTAACCAACCTGCCATGACGCAAGTGGTCTATCAATTAGAGGTGCTGGTAATAAATAGCGACATACCTTCCTTCGCACGTGAAATATATTTGTACAAGGAATGCAACATCTTTCCAGGGTTATGGAAATTCCCTCTTATCAAACCTTGTGTGTATCTTTTTCATTTGTTCAGCTGCCTCAAGGAATTGCCGCACAACATTAGGTTGGGGTTTTTGGGGTGCAAACCACTCTTCTCCCGTCTAGGGTAACCCTATCACTTCCACAATTTATTCTTCTATTGCATGTAATGTTGTCCCTACTACCTCATATCTACCCTCCCTATAATGCATGGAAAATTGTAGAGCTATGTCGTCGTCACACCCTTGTAACCTGAATATACTCCAACTAGTCGGTGTGTTCAAAAAATGGTCTAACATGTGGAAATTCATTTACCAATGCTTCGACGGGTTCTCTGCGAACTCTTGGGCCTCTCATATTTAGTAAAAGTTCAGAGTGGCTATGGATGTGTTTGGAAAGTGCAACAGTTTGAACCTTGGAGAACGGAAAACATTGTCTAGTAATGATGTAAGCATGCAGCATCATCTCTTGTGACAGCCATTTGGCATCAATCATTCATTGCTTCCGTGAAAAAGGTAGATTCCCATTGACACAGTTAGGTGACCATTGGAATGGGAGGGAAAGTTGTCAGCCATTTGGCACCAACCATTGGTTGCTATCGTGATTACAAGAGATTTCCATTGTACGCAGTTAGAGGCTATCAAAACAGTGAACATTGGATTGGGAGGGTGTGTTACTAACCATTTGGCACCCACCGTTTCTTGTTGCCGTGATCAGGGGAGATTCCCCTTGTACGCAGTCAGGAGTTGTCACAACAGTACCACAGTTGATGCAATTTATTTGGGGAAACCATGATTTGTCATCATAATAATTTAAAGTTTGGTTACGTGAAACTTTGTGGTCCCATGCACCATTACACTCACTCCTTAAATTACTTGCCTTAAAAAGTATTGGTTACAGTTTATTAGTTATCCTTCATTGATTTGTAGGTTGTTCATATTATTTTCACTATTTTTTAGGCTTAGCTGTTGTTGCTATCATGTATGTCAAAATGTGCTTCAATTCAAAACACATGATCTTGTGGCTGAAGATGTTGATAATGGAGAAATTCACAGAAATTGAATGGTTTATTTGGATATTTATACAATTATGTCCTTTAAATGAGGTTGGATCTATGAATTGGAAAAATGCAAGATATCACAATTGAATTTTGCATTTAACCATGTATAAAGGGAAAATAATGATTGATCTATAAGTTATCTTGGTTGGCTTGTAACCAAGGGTATCTCACATAATTTATTATGTTAGGGGCTTCTTTAAGAATTCAAGCTCATTAGACTTTTATTAGAGACTTGTATAAATTTTGCATGTGCTACTCATGGATAATGAATGAATGAATGTTCCTAGAATTTGAAAATTTGAAGAGGTATTGAAGGCATTCTAAGGTCTTGTTTTTTAACATCTTTTGGAGTTCTCGTTATTTGATAATAAAAATATTTATTTTGATGTTCATTTTTGGGTTCTATTTAAAGTGATCTTCGCTGATAAAATAAAATTTGTAAAAGGAAATATTGATTCTCTTCCCACCCTTATCAACATTTCCAACATATAGAAAAAACTGAATGGTAATGAAAATGACACAACTAAATTGAAATGAACTGTTAGACGCAATTTTACTGAAATGAAATGAAATGAATTGTTAGACACAATTGAACTAGACTAAATTAACTATCAGTATTTCCAGCAAATAGCATTGACTGAAAAATATATTATTTACATACAAGTTGTCTTGATATATAAAAAAAGTATCAAAAAATAAGATGAGCCCATCTATAAAAAATAAAAAAAATCTCATATAAATGCATAAAAAATGGTGGACATAATGGTTGTTTACGCTGCTACAAACTATCACAAGAAATAAGATCACCATAATATTAGGACTCCCACCATAATAACCCCAATAGAAAATACAAGAACAATCCATTCATTAACATGCCACGTATATCAATTCCTATTAATGATAATTGGTGGAGCACATGTTGTTGGGCATGGAATCCCCCCAAGGCATGTTTTGGGGTTTAAAGCCCAACTTTTGATCGAATCTGGTTGTAAAACTCTGCAAATTGTAGTTGCAGAGTGCGAAAGTATGATAGAGTCATAGGGTTGTCCGCCCTACTTTTGTAACCTAATGTCGGCTGGATAGACCTACCCATGGTCCGCAGACCATGGGATTGTATAAATAGAGCGAGGTTATAAGTTGTAAGGAGAGGATAGTGAAGGATGAAGAATTAAGTCATATCCATAGAGTAAAGTCTAGTTTCGGGTCATAGAGTAGGAGAAGGCTCTGTAACTAAGTGCGCAGAGGCCTAGTAGTTCGCAGCTGAGTGTGTGGACCGCTGCAGCCAAGTGCGCAGGGCAGAGTTGAGTCTTTAACCGAGGAAGAAAGTAATAAAGAGAAGTTGCATTATGAACCTGTGTATCTGTTCTTGGGTTAATGAATGATTGATATACTTTGCAATTATACTGCTTATTTAATGCGTGCATCTGTATGAATGGTTTATGTTAAAGTATAACTTAAAGTACTCAAGCAGGCAAATATAACTAACTAACATCGAAACATAAGGAAGATTTGGGGTAATAACGAAGGGAGCAGTGTTCAGCCCCTCGATAGGGCTGCGTGAAGGCAGTATATCAGGATGCAAGGCATGGGAAAGTGTGCGAGGCAACCTATGCAAAGGGTCAAACTCCGCGGACTGTTGCCGAAAGGGCCAGTAGTACCGGGATTTGTTTGGCTAATTAACTATGAACCTAGGTAAGGCCCCAACAAGGCAACAAATGGTTCCATTGCCAAGACTGGGAACTGTATAGAGATGTTTGTTGTCGTATCGCTGGAATTCGACAAAGAAAGTAATTGAAGATTGGTTGGATAGAAAAATTCACGAGTTCGCAGTACAGGAAAACAGGAATCCACGACTATCAAAAGAAGAGTGGTTAGCTTGCTACTTGTATACGGAGATCTATGAAATTTTCTTTGCATCCTTCCCAACTGAGTTGTATGAGTGAATCACGAAGCTAGCAGACAGTCAAGGAAGGTGTAGACTCAACAAACCTATTGTGTGGGCCCTAGAATTGGTGCACAGACTAGAAGCATCAAGATATAAGATGGCGCGTGCTGTGGATCACTGGCTCGATCAAATTATAGGAGGATTTATCACTGAGTTAGCGGTAGATACTTCAGCCAGCTATAGCGAGGTAGAATGATGCTTCCTCAAAGGACCGCGAGGTAAGTACATTAAATCTTTGAACACTTGGATTAAAATGCTACTATGTGAAAAATGGGTTATGCAAATAAATTGATGTTTGGGGCTATGCGGAGTGGGAGGATCTGTAGAAATGGAGGTAGTGCAGAACTAGAAACCAACCCCTTAATTTCACCTCCACGAGAGAGAGAGGAAGAGCTTGCAAAGGTCTCACCAAGAAGTGTGATCAGTTTGATAAAACAACGAATTCCGCGCATACCACTCCCACCTACACCACCACCAGTTTCAGTGTCTTCAACCCCGTCTTCGCCCAAACCACCTTCGCCACCACCACAGTTCAATATGGAAAGTGCAATAAAGTTTCTAGTGTTCAAGGGAGTATGGAATGAAGACTCGGACCAGTTTTTTTTTGTGGTAAAGGTTGTATGGGAAGCGTAGGGAGTCACGGATGACAATATAAAGAAAGCGACGCTGGTCAGTGCTCTACAAGATCGCACACTGATGTGGTACATTAAGCATTCCAATGACAATTTGAATGCAAGGATCGTGGATATCCAAGCTGCGCTGGACAAAGAATTTAGCAGGCCAAAATCAGAGACACATTCGATCATTGGATTTAAGGAAATCACGATGCTTCCAGGTGAGACCCCCTGAGAGCTGGATTAGAGATTGAAGAGTAAGATCTGTGAATCTAATATGACCTTGACGGATGGACAACACCGCACATGGTGTGTAGCATCTCTAACGCTGCATCTAAGGAACGCGTTGTCACAACAAAAGCTAATCACTCAGGCTGAGGCCTTGGAGATGGCGATGAGATTGCACGATAACCTGATACAAGATTCTAAACTGGGAGTTCAACAGATCCACGCGCAGTTGCAGAACTTGTGTCTTGAGATGAAAAGTTTGAAACAAGACAGAACGGCTCACCCAGAAGCATGCGAGGAGGTATGGTGCGTAAAGTGCAAAGGCCAGGGACATGACAAGGACCATTTTCTAGTGTTCGCGAATTACCTGGTGGGAGGAGGACCAATTCCATTGAGATCGGAGGCACAAGAAGGACCGAGCATGACACCCGCATTATGGTGTGCGATTTGTCAGATAGGAGGGAATCATGCTACAAACAACTGCCATCTATTACAGAAGTATACACAGAATTCCCAGCAGTTGTTCTGTAATTTCTGCAGATTAGTAGGCCACGATGAGCACACCTATAGAAGTTATGAATTGATGAGGGATCAGACTCCAACCTACAGAGTTTAGATTGAAACACGGGCCCTCGATCAAAATGTAGGGATGGCACACACTAGATTTCATGGGCACGGATGAGGTTGAGATGGAATGGGACCATGAAGAGGTCGCAGACAGCTGATATGTTACAATTGCGGAGGGCCAGGGAATTATGCCTTCGATTGTACAAATCCAATGAGACTATCATGCTTGTATTATATGCAATTTGATCGTGAGATAGAGGACTGTCCCACACTGATAGTGAGATTGCACGATAAGGGGGCATTGCAGTCTCCCCTGACTCAAAACATGTAAATGATGAGGCCTGAGCCACGCGAGGTAGACCCAAATTTAAATATCGTGCTTCGAAGTGGTATCACGACAGGCGATAACAAAGGTAAGCAGCCTAAAGAGAGTGCCTAAGTTCGCAAGGCTCCAGCAAAGGAACCAGAATTTGATTTAGAGTGCGCTAAGGAGACATTCATGGAGGCTAAGAAGAGCTTCGTGAATGCCTCCACTTTAGGAAGTAAAGACAGACTGGAACCAGACATGGACCCATCAATGCTCACTACATTCTTGGAGAGATGCATGAAGCTACTGCGTGACAACAAGGCTATGAAGGGACTGCAAGAACACATCACTATATGTGTTGGGACCGTGCCAGGAGAACCGCACGTAGTCTGGAAGCTTGGAAAGCACATGACGTGAACATGAAGGGAGATGAGATTGACTGCGCAGATCGAGGAATATGAAATGGATCAAGTGATTCTGGATCTAGGGTCAGACGTGAACATCTTGCCAAAACAGACATGGGAGCATATGGGCAGGCTTGCACTATAATGGTCACCTATCCAACTGTGAATGGCGAACCAACAAAATATCCTACCTATGGGGAGATTGCAGGGGATCACGGTAGATATCGAGGGAGTGAGCATGCTTGTAGATTTCAAAGTGATAGAGATTGTTGATGACAACAATCCCTATCCCACACTACTGGGAATAGATTGGGTCACTGACATGAATGGAGTGATAAATCTAAAGAAGTGCAAGACGATTTTTGAGAAAAAGTCACTACGCGTAGTGGTACCATTAGACCCTACAGAAGGATCATGCTACATAGAGCCAGTACATGACTATGACAACGATGACGATCTAGAATGTATCTATAAGATAACTGCGTGGGAGAAATACTGGGTAAATCCAAGCCCGGATGGTAGAATCTTGTGGGAGCATGAAAGCTCCTGCACCTCAGATTCAGATGAAGAAATAGAACAATGGAGGAACCCGTTACACGAGGTAACCATGCTCCACTGTAACATGATGACAAGGTCATTGCGTTGCGTGACCATAGAAGTTAGAGATCTACCTACGTATGATGGGTTGAGCGAGGTGGATGATTTCCTAAACAAATTGAAAGAGAAGTACCGGAACAACAACATTTCGATGCTTGAAAATGGGTACTGCACGCTACACCCGCAAGATGGTGGGGTACGCAACGAAGGAGTTTTGGGGATTGGCACGAATGCAGATGGATGATGTGCATGCGATTCGGGAAGCCTTAGATGTGGTTAACAGACAAGTATGATGGATGAGATGATCCACGTAAACACCTCGTGAAATGGACTAAGGTCTATGGGGAAGAGCCGCAACCCAATTGGGTGCACCTATTCTGTCATACCTTGGATATCATACCAATGAATTGGTATACTGAGACGGAGCTCTGCCATGGCACGAGCAAATGGGATATTTTGCGTGAAGGATTCTTGTTAACCTTCATGTTTGAGGATCGTTGTTGGGATATTGTTGAAGATGTGCTACAAGTAGTAAGAGCAACTATCTTCAAAATACCCCAAGAGCCAAGGGAAGTGCTTCAGCCGGAATGGGCAACCCAACTGAGCTGCGCGCTGAAGTGTTACAATGTAAACGCCGAGGAGGACGACAAAGATCTAAGAAAAGTTAACATTCCAGAAATTGAAGGCTCTTGCGAGGTCCAAGGACCATTGATTGAAGATCTTGACATCACCGCGCCAATAAAAACAAAGCAGGTAAACATTGGGACGGAGGCCGAACCAAAGTATGCAACGCTCGGTGACTATTGGGGTGATGTCACGGTGGATAAGGTCGCTGAGTTACTCCACGAGTACCAAGACTTATTCCCAACCAAGATTACAGACTTAAAGGGGATCATTGGCGATTTAAGAATGATGAGGATCACCCTAAAACCCAACGCGAAGCCAATTAAGCAGAGGCCCTACCGCTTGAATCCAAAGTACAAGGAAAAAGTTCGCGTAGAAATAGACAAAATGATTGCAGCCAGAATTATTGAGCCGGTGGAAGAATCCGACCAGGTAAGTCCTATGGTAGTACAGGAGAAAAAACAAAAATGCAAGATAAGAATATGCATGGACCTCAGGAAGTTGAATGATGCCTATGTACACGACCCATTCTTAATCTCGTTCACAGACGAAGTATTAGAAAGTGTCGGCAGGCAAGAAGCGTCTTATTTCACCGATGGGTTCTTAGGGTACCACTAGATCAAAATCGCACCAGAAGACAGGAGCAAGACCACCTTTGCTACCGAGTGGGGCTGCTTTCAATACACCGTCATGCCGTTTGGATTAAAAAACGTGCCAACTATCTTTTCACGCATAGTTGTTGCTGCCTTCAAAGAATATATTCACAAATTCCTGGAGGTCTATTTGGATGATTGGATTGTATTTGGATTGGTTAAGCACCACGTAGCAAGCTTAAGAAGTGTACGTTCCTCATCCCCTTTGGGAATGTACTGGGACATGTGGTCTGCAGACAGGGACTAATGGTAGACCCCAAGAAGATTTCTGTAATTCTGAATTTGGAAGCATCGCGAAGTGTTAAACAGTTGCACGCTACCTTGGGGCATACAGGGTACTACAGGAAGTTCATCAAAGGCTATGTCCAGATCACTGCGTCAATGGAGAAGCTACTGAAAAAGGATGTCATGTTTTGCTGGAATGATGATTGAATGATGAGTCTAGATGTCCTAAAAGAGAAATTGGTCTCCACTCCAATCCTGGTCTTCTCGAAATGGGATGTAGAGTTTCATGTCCATGTTGATGCGTCATGTGTAGCACTAGGAGTGGTGCTCAAACCATTCTGCGCTAAAATACTTGGTCAATAAGCCTGTGTTGGGGGGGCGCATATGTAGGTGGCTCTTATTATTCCAAGAATATGACTTTGAGGTTGTGGTAAAACCTGGACGCCTGAACATAGGACCAAATCACTTGTCGTGTATTGAGACGGGCAAGGAACCTACTAGTTTGTAGGAAGGATTACCTGACGCACAACTCTTTGTTGTACGTGTTGCGGATGGACACTTCAAAGATATAATCTAATTTCTGATGATAGGAACTGCGCCAAAGGAATACTTAGTCCAATAGAAGAAGGAATTGGTGGTGCGCGTGGAATTTTTTTTTGTCATCACAGGGCACCTATACAAAATGGGAATTGATGAGATACTGTGAAGGTACGTACCTGAGTTCGAAAGAAGTTAGATCCTCACGAAAGCACATGGGGGTGTTGCAGGAGGACACTATGTAGGACAAGCGACCGCAGAAAAGATTCTTCGCGCAGGGTTGTGGTGGCCAACCCTTCATTAGGATTCAAAAGCACACTGTAAGGCCTGCGATATATGTCAAAGGACTGGTAAACCATCGTGAAGGGACGAGATGCCTTTAAAGCCACAAATGATGCTACAGCCCTTCGAAAAGTGGGCAATCAACTTTGTTGGACCTATCGAACCTCAGGGAAAAATGGACACGTGATACATCATCATCGCGACGGAGTACCTGACGCGTTGTGTGGAAGCGCAGCCAGTCAAAGACTGCACATCCACTACGACTGTGAAGTTTTTGTTTGAACACGTGTTGACTCCATTTGGTTGTCCGAAAATATTAATGAGTGATCGCAGTACACACTTCCTGAACGAAACCATCAACGCGCTCACAGAAGAGTTCCAGGTGTATCATCAGAAAAGCACACCGTATCACCCACAAGCCAATGGGATAGTAGAGGCATTCAACAAAATACTTGAAACTATGCTAACCAAAGTATTCAATTTGCAGCAAAGTGATTGGGACCTCTGCGTACCTGCAGTACTATGGGCTTATAGGACAACATGCAAGAAACTAACGGGAAGACACCTTTCTGGTTGGTTTATGGCGTGGAAGTTGTCATGCCAATGGATTATATTGTACCTACTCTGTGCATAGCAACGCTCACAGGAATGATGGATCGTGAAGCCATGGAAGAGAGGCTCGCGCAATTGGAAGAGCTTGAGGAAGAACGGTTCCTGGCCGGTTTTCATCAACAGGTGCAAAAGCAGTGTGAGAAGGCCTAGCACAATCGCCATACTAAGTTGCACACATTCAAGGTAAATGATTTAGTGATGTTGTATGACAATAAGTTTGATAAATTCTTGGGAAAATTCAGAATGCATTGGCTGGGACCATACGTTGTTAAGAAGGTCACAGAGGGAGGCACGGTACAGCTAGTCAAACTGAATGGCGAACCTTTCCCAGGCAAAGTGAATGGCAGTGTTGGAAATAATACTGAGAGGGGGGGTGAATCAGTATTATCAAGTTCTTTTAATAAATCTTCCTTATTTATACTTCGAATTATTTTTGCTTGTCAGTACCATAAAAATAATGAGCATGAACAAGAAAAATAGATAGTCACACCAAAGAACACCAGATATAAGGTGGAAACCCAATGTGGGTGAAAACCACCTGCTACAATATGTCTCTATCTTCTTTCAAATTAGAAACTCCTTTTACAATGGTTTTGTATTGGTGCAGTCCTTTATCAGTACATAGGCTGCAACCTGCAGAGAGCTACAACTCTCTCTCGTTTTCCAGTCTCTCCTGGAAGGGAGCTACAACCCCCCTACTTCTTTTCTTTCAAGGACCACTTTTCATAAATTTTCAAACTGGATCCATGAACATCAAATGATCATCAAGTACAAGTAAATCACCCAGTCAACTGCAGTAACCAAATCAATAGTAACAGTAAACTAAACCCAGAACACCTTATCAACAGAGAAAAGTCAGTCAAATAAATGCCTTAATACAGATACGCAGTTTTTCTTTCTCTGGCCTGCGTGGATCCGCACTTCACCTTCTGCTCCCCTGCGTATACCCGCAGAGAGCCTTCTGCTGCATCGCGTACCCACGCACTGTTTCTTCAATCACGCCACGTACCTTTACTGTGCCCATGCACCCACTGCTTCTATCGCACCGCATACTGCTACTGTAGCCACGCACCCACAGATGCTATCGTGCTGCGTACCTACGCACCTGCGGCTTCTGAAGGGCCGCGTACTTTCACTGTGCGTACGCACCTGAACCTCTGTCGCGCTGCGTACCCACGCACTGCACCTTCTTCTGCTCTGCGTACCCACGCAGTGCACCTTCTTCTGCTTTGCGTACCCACGCACTTGCACTGTTAATCACCTGCGTACCTCTGGTTAGGGCCGAATTGGCAGTCCACCAGTGTGCTACAGATAGTCAGATACCCATATCTGATCATGCACCCGAGAGATCAAGATTTTAAAACCGATAATCCAATATTTCAGATCTTAAGATATTCAATTTGCAAAGGTGTATTGGCCAAGTGATCTCCTTCCCTATTTATAGTCAAATTAGATCCTATACCACGGGCCAAAACCATAGAAACAAGAACGGCGGGCTAAATACCACGAGCCAAACATAAGAAACCCCACGTGAGCGCGCTTCTCTGCCTTGAGGTAAGTGAATTGGGGGTACGCACCTTCTGAACGGGTGACCTGCATGTATGGACGCACTTCTTGGCCGGCGTACCTGCGGGTACGCACCTTTTGAACTATTCTCCTGCGTACCTCTTAATTTTCAACATTTTGAGAGCCTGATCAGAGCATTGCCACCTGTATGTGTTGCCATCAAGTACAACACATGAATCATAGAGCCATACCAGAAACACCAGAAACATAATTCCAACAATCTCCCCCTTTGGACTTGATGGCAACCTCAAAATCTTCAACGTCATTCTCCCCCTTTGACATCAAGGGCAAAGGGTTATGCTCCCCCTAAGAACATGCTCCCCCTGAATATAAACCAGATCTGCAAAGAAGAACCATAATCCACCAAACACCATAAATGACCATGAAAGAGATAGAGACATATTGCAGCAATATTCAGACCAGCATCCATGATGTACTTCCTCCATAATGCCAACAATGCATTATATGCTCCCCCTGAACCTGTGCCATTCGATCTTCGACCAATCCACAACCCAGCAAGTGTATGCATATACCCCAGATGAACCTTGTGTACAGCCATCAATTAAAAGAGATTCAACAACATGATGATGCATCAACAACCCCCAGCTTTTGCCTGAGGTATTCAAAGGTCTCCCTGGGAAATGGTTTGGTGAGTATATCAGCAACTTGTTCCTTAGAAGGAACATACTCCAACTTGACCTTTTGTTCAAGTACTTGTTCCCGGAGAAAATGATACTTGATCGGTATGTGCTTGGTCTTTGAAATGCTGATTGCACTTGTATTATCACATTAGATGGAGATGGGTGGTATACAAGTGATTTGAAAATCCTGCAAGGTTTGCATCATCCAAAGGAGTTGAGTGCAGCAAGATGCAGCAGCAACATATTCCGCTTCAGCTGTAGACAAGGCAATCGAACTATGTTTCTTGTTGAACCAAGATACTAATCTGGAACCCATAAAGAATGCACCACCACTTGTGCTCTTCCTGTCATCCACGCTTCCGGCCCAATCTGCATCTGCATAAGCATGAAGTGTGAGGTCTGTATCTCTAGGATACCATAAGCCATAGTTTTGAGTTCCTTGAAGATATTTGAAGATTCTCTTTACTGCCTGAAGATGAGTTTCCTTTGGATTTGCCTGAAATCTTCCAACTATTCCTACTGCATGCATTATGTCTGGTCGGGTACCTGTCAAATAAAGTAGACTTCCAATCATAGATCTGTAGGTTGGTTGATGCACTGCTGCTGATTCATCATTTGCACTGAGGCTACATCCTGTGACCATGGGTGTACATACTGGTTTTGCATCTTCCATGCCATATTTCTTCAAAATCCACTTGAGATACTTGGTTTGAGACAAAAAGATCCCTCCTTCTTTTTGTTGGATTTGCAAACCAAGAAAATATGTCAGTTCTCCCAGCAAGGACATTTCAAATTCTTTCTGCATTACCAAGGCAAAGCTTTGACTCATAGCTTCTTCATTGCTCCCAAAGATAATGTCATCTACATACACAACAAGTATTAGCAATTTGTCGTTTTCAACTTTTATATAAAGATTGTTATCTGCTGATCCTTTTGAAAAACCTTGTTGATGAAGATATTTGTCCAAGCGATAGTACCAAGCCCTTGGAGCTTGTTTGAGACCATAGAGAGCCTTTTTCAATCTGCATACAAGATTTGGATCATTTCCAAGAATGAAATCATCTGGCTGCTCAATGTATACTTCTTCTTCCAAGTCTCCATTCAGAAAGGTTGATTTCACGTCCATTTGAAATACTTTGAAGTTTTGAAAGCTTGAGAGAGCTAGGAACATTCGGATGGCCTCAAGTCTTGCAACAGGAGCAAAGGTTTCTTCAAAATCTATTCCTTCTTGCTGCGCATACCCTTTACAAACAAGTTTGGCCTTGTTTCTAATTACTTCTCCATTTTCATTCAATTTATTTTTGAAGACCCATTTTGTCCCTATAACATTCTTATCCTTTGGTCTAGGAACCAGCTCCCAAGTGTTGTTCTTTTCGATCTGCTCAAGTTCTTCATCCATTGTTTTGACCCAACATTCATCTTTGCATGTCTCTTTCACATTTTGTGGTTCAGTGGAAGAGAGTAATGCCAAATAGCTTGAAGCTTCTGCAACTGTTCTTCTTGTTTGTACACCTGCTTCTTTCTACCCCAAAATCTGAGATTCTGGATGATTCTTCTGAACATATCTGGATGGAGTCTTCTCTTCTATCCTTATCTGCTCCTCTGGTTCTTCTTTAGGTTCTTCTTCTTCATCATTCTGTCTTTGAGGGTAGTCTTCATCTTCTTCGATATCTTCATGATTTACTTGCCTAGGAATGTATCCCTTCTCATCAACCACTACATCAATGTTGTCAACAATTCTTCCAAGTCTTTTATTTTAGCACTTGTATGCTTTGCTGTGTGGAGAATAACCAAGAAGAATGCCTTCATCTGCTCTAGGTTCAAGTTTTCCAAGTTGCTCATCAGTATTCTTAATATAGCATTTGCTCCCAAAGATTTTGAAGTGCTTTACCGAAGGAGTCTCACCATACCAGAGCTCATGAGGAGTTTGAGTGATGTTCACCCGAACATTTGTTTTGTTGAGAATAACAACCGCAGCATATGCAGCTTCACCCCAGAAAGTTGCGGGAGTTCCAGACTCATCAAGCATAGCACGGGCCATTTTTTGGATTGTTCTGTTCATTCTTTCCACTACTCCATTTTGTTGAGGAGTTCTAGCTGTAGAGAATTCTCTTCTTATCCCATGTTCTTCACAGAAATCGAAAAATTCATTTGAGGTAAACTCCCCACCTCTGTCGGATCTGAGGCACTTAATTTTGTATCCTGATTCATTTTCAACCAAGGTTTTAAAGGATTTGAATTTTTCAAATGCTTCATCTTTGTGCTTCATAAGTCCTAACCAGACAAACCTGGAGAAATCGTCAATGAATAATATCAAGTATTCTTCTCCTCGAGGTGTCCTTTTCCTGAATGGTCCACATACATCTGTATGTACAAGCTCAAGAGGCATGCTAGCTGATCCTTCCTTCTCTGGAAAGTTAGTTCTGGTTTGCTTTCCAAACTGACATGACTTTCATATGGTGTTGTCTGGAATTTTGATATCTGGAAGACCGCGAACTGCCTGATATTTGCATGCTTTCCTTATTTGTGAAAAGCTTAGATGCCCCAACCTCCGGTGCCATAACCAGTGTTCATCATCCTTGCTTAGATAGCATTGTTGTTGTCCTTCTTCAAATATGTATAGATTATTTGGAGTTCTTTTACCTTTGATCACCGTTTTACCTGTATCAAGATCATGAACAAGACATCCATTTGTTCTAAATATCACCTCGGTTCCTTGATCACACATCTGGCTGACACTCAGAAGATTATGCTTCAATCCATCAACATACAAAACATTTCCAGCTTTGACCTTTTCTTTTAACTGAGCAGTGCCTTTTCCTTTTATAGCTGCAGGAGTATCATTTCCAAAAGAAACTTTCTTTCCCTTTTCTAAAGTAGAATATTATTCAAGTTTTTCTTTATCACCTGTCATATGCTTCGAACATCCACTGTCAATGTACCATAGATTTTCCTGTCCCTCTGCATAAAATGCTATCCCACATCTTTCTGTTTGTGGTTCCTTTATTCTCCATGTTTTGGTGTTTGAGGCTTGTTCCTTTGTCTGCTGAAACCGGCTCCTGCATTCAAAATCTTCATGACCAAAGTTATTGCAAATAGAACATTCAACTTCATTTTCAAGAACCGAAAAGTTGTTATAGGTCCTTTTTGTAATCCCGGTCATACTTCTTTGTTTTTGAGCTTCTCTAGTCGTGATTGTTTTATATGCAACACATTGAGCTGCTTTGTGACCAAAGTTATGGCAAGAGAAGCATTGTCCATTGAAGAAACTTCTGCGGTTATCAAATCTTCCGGCCAAACGATTGTAATTTCTATTGTCATTCATTCTTGAAGCAAATTGAGAGGATTTTACCTGTGGCTGGTTGTAGCTTTTGTTCATCCTTAAGACGGATTGGCCCTAGTTTACTTGATAGTCTTTGTTTGTAATTGGTCCCTGCTTTACCTGGTGATCTCCATTGTGCTTTTGCTCATTCCTTCTTGCTGCATCAAGATAACTCTTTGAGGTGGATGCTTGAGAAGTTTCTCCATTATACCCCAGACCTGTCTTGTTTAGTGGAGAACGTTGTACATTGATGATCTCATCCAGAGTTTCAGATCCTTTGACAAACTTAAGATTAATAGCCTTTGTTTTCTTAATCTCTTTTCTAAGACCAACAATTTCACCTTCTAACTTTTCAAGATATTTTTCTTTTTCATCAATCTGAAATTGTAGAGTATCAATGATCATATTCTTTTCTTCTATACATGTCCTGAGTCTAGAAATTTCTTCATGAATGCTATCCACATCTATAGCATCCATGTAATCATCATCTTCAAATTCCATTAAAAGTTTATAGTCATTACCTCGTTCATCTTCATCACTATTTGATAGACCATCACTATCTTCATGAGTGTAGTAGCTTTTCTTATTTGCATTCTGTTTCTTGCTTCATCTAGCAGGTTCCTTTCCTTTGTCAATCTTATCCTTATGAGGACATTTCGCAGCATAATGACCTACTCTTCCACAAGCAAAACATTTAAAAGGTAACTTACCTCTGAACCTTCCAGTACCCCGTTGAAGATTTCTGACAAAATTTGATTCTTCTTCTTCTTCTGGCACGTGACTTGCTTCATAGTAGTCTCCTTTGCCTGAAGCCTTGAAAGCAGCTTCTCTCCTGTCTGATGGACCTCCCTTTCTCATTTCATAAGTAGTTAGAATTCCGTGTAGCTGAGACATAGTAAGAATTCGTAGATTTTCCTTTTCTTCTATTGCAGATACTTTAGATTCAAACTTGGGGGACAATGATCTTAAAACTTTTTCAACCACAATAGCCTCTTTTATTTCTTCACCCAAGTTTTTCATGCAATTAAAAATCTCGTCTACCTGAAGAAAATAGTTAGCCACACTTTCATCATTATACATTCTGAGATTCTCATACTGAATCCTGAGGGTTTGAAGTTTAGCATGCTTTACCTGTTCATCTCCTTCGTAGCTCAAGACAATCTTGTCCCATATTTCCTTTGCGGATTTATATTGCATAACCTTTACGCATTCTGTTTGAGATAAGCATCCTAGTAGAGTATTGACTGCTTTAGCATTTGTTTCATATTTCTTCTTCTCGGCCGAATCTGTAGGAGTAGCTGAAGGAAAAGTGTAGCCTGTATCTATGATATCCCAAACTTCTGTACCAAGAGATTGAAGATAGGCAGTAACTCTTAACTTCCAATAATTGAAGTTTGTCCCATCAAAGATTGGTGGCATGATTGATGCTTCCCTCTCGTAGTTTCTCATGATGAATGATCTTCCTTCAAGCGATCAAGCTTCTCTGAAGGACCTGCTCTGATACCAATTGTTGGAAATAATACTGAGGGGGGGGTGAATCAGTATTATCAAGTTCTTTTAATAAATCTTCCTTATTTATACTTCAAATTATTTTTGCTTGTCAGTACCATAAAAATAATGAGCATGAACAAGAAAAACAGATAGTCACACCAAATAACACCAGATATAAGGTGGAAACCCAATGTGGGTGAAAACCACCTGCTGCAATATGTCTCTATCTTCTTTCAAATTAGAAACTCCTTTTACAATGGTTTTGTACTGGTGCAGTCCTTTACCAGTACGCAGGTTGCAACCTACAGAGAGCTACAACTCTCTCTCATTTTCCAGTCTCTCCTGGAAGGGAGCTACAACCCCCCTACTTCTTTTCTTTCAAGGACCACTTTTCATAAATTTTCAAACTGGATCCATGAACATCAAATGA
Source organism: Pinus tabuliformis (assembly GCA_031772625.1). Taxonomy (NCBI): domain Eukaryota; kingdom Viridiplantae; phylum Streptophyta; class Pinopsida; order Pinales; family Pinaceae; genus Pinus; species Pinus tabuliformis. The sequence continues at coordinate 1,918,894,145 of CM062819.1, read as the reverse complement.
TCATCAAGTACAAGTAAATCACCCAGTCAACTGCAGTAACCAGATCAATAGTAACAGTAAACTAAACCCAAAACACCTTATCAACAGAGAAAAGTCAGTCAAATAAATGCCTTAATACAGATACGCAGTTTTTCTTTCTCTGGCCTGCGTGGATCCGCACTTCACCTTCTGCTCCCCTGCGTATACCCGCAGAGAGCCTTCTGCTGCACTGCGTACCCACGCACTGTTTCTTCAATCACGCCACGTACCTTTACTGTGCCCACGCACCCAGTGCTTCTATCGCGCCGCGTACTGCTACTGTAGCCACGCACCCACAGATGCTATCGCGCTGCGTACCTACGCACCTGCGGCTTCTGAAGGGTCGCGTACTTTCACTGTGCGTACGCACCTGAACCTCTATCGCGCTGCATACCCACACACTGCGCCTTCTTCTGCTCTGCGTACCCACACAGTGCACCTTCTTCTGCTTTGCGTACCCACGCACTTGCACTGTTAATCACCTGCGTACCTCTGGTTAGGGCCGAATTGGCAGTCCACCAGTGTGCTACACAGATACCAAAATCTAATCATGCGCCCGAGAGATCAAGCTTTTAAAACCGATAATCCAATATTTCAGATCTTAAGATATTCAATTTGCAAAGGTGTATTGGCCAAGTGATCTCCTTCCCTATTTATAGTCAAATTAGATCCTATACGACGGGCCAAAACCATAGAAACAAGAACGGGGGGCTAAATACCACAGGCCAAACATAAGAAACCCCACGTGAGCGCGCTTCTCTGCCTTGAAGTAAGTGAATTGGGGGTACGCACCTTCTGAACGGGTGACCTGCGTGTATGGACGCACTTCCTGGCCGGCGTACCTGCGGGTACGCACCTTTTGAACTATTCTCCTGCGTACCTCTTAATTTTCAACATTTTGAGAGCTTGATCAGAGCATTGCCACCTGTATGAGTTGCCATCAAGTACAACACATGAATCATAGAGCCATACCAGAAACACCAGAAACATAATGCCAACAGGCAGCCACTTGAAGCCCTACACGGGGGGTCTGGCTATCTAACTAGCCGGCAGCAGCACAGTCTTCGTGCTCCAAGGATCCAAACAAAGGCGTGGGACTTAAACATATGCAGGGGATACTGGTACAGATGCAGATAAGCACTCCCGACACAGAGGTCTCAAAACAACGTATGCAGCAACTCAGTGTGCTGCTGACCTCCACACAATTCGAGAACAGTTGGCGAGACTCTGTGTAAAGATCGTTGCACTGACAAAGTGACTCGAGGGCGAGTCACAATGTTTGTGTTGGGGGCCTGTTGGGCATGGAATCCCCCCAAGGCATGTTTTGGGGTTTAAAGCCCAACTTTTAACCGAATCTTGTTGTAAAACTCCACAAATTATGGGTGTAGAGTGTGAAAGTATGATAGAGTCATAGGGTTGTTCGTCATAGTTTTGTAATGTAATGTCGGCTAGATAGACCTACCCATGGTCCGCAGAACATGGGATTGTATAAATGGAGCGAGGCTCTAAGTTGTAAGGAGAGGATAGTGAAGGATGAAGAATTAAGTCGTATCCGTAGAGTAAAGTCTAGTTCCAGGTCGTAGAGTAGGAGAAGGCTCTGCAGTTGAGTGCACAGAGGCCTAGTAGTCCGCAGCTGAGTGAGCGGACCCTTGCAACTGAGTGCGCAGGGTAGAGTCAAGTCTGTAATCGAGGAAGAAAGTAATAAAGAGAAGTTGCTTTATGAACCTATGTATCTATTCTTGAGTTATTGAATGATTGATATACTTTGCAATTATACTGTTTATTTAATACGCACATCTGTATGAATGGTTTATGTTAAAGTATAACTTAAATAACTCAAGTAAGCAAAGCTAACTAACTAACATTGAAACATAAGGAAGATCTGGGGTAATAACGAGGGGTGCAAAGTTCAGCCCCTCGGTAAGGCTGCGCGAAGGTAGTATATCACGCTGCGAGGCACGGGAAAGTGTGTGAGGCAACCTGCGCGAAGGGTCAAACCGTGGACCAATTGAATTCATCAGACATCTCCAGGGCAAGGAAACCTAGTTCTAGCACCCTCCCATACTACTTCAGGTGAGACCTCAGTGCGCGCTCCGTGGACTGTTGATGAAAGGGCCAGTAGTACCGGGATTTGTTTGGCTAATTAACTTTGAACTTGGGTCAGGTCCCAACAAGCCAACACATGCTTTCTCCCCCACATATCTTGCACATCCGCATCCATTGGATGTTGCTTAAATGAGTATATCATCAACAACCCTTTCGACATCTGATATGTAAGCTATGTTAAAGCTTTGAAATTGTGTAGCAATGTTTTTCGTTTGCTTTTGTAGGGGTTTCAAATTTTGATTTCTGACGTTATATTACAATCATTTGAGTGGTTATCAATTCTGAATTGGTGTAAGTGACAATGCCACTTGCACCATAATTCTTTGCTACTCTTATCCCATCAACCAGGGCAAGATAACAGGATTCATTGTTTGTGATTATTCTAAGAATTTCTCTACTATTTTGATACACTTGGCTTGGTGTTTCATTATGAAGCACAAATATAGTTCATGCTTGGCCTGGGTTTGGATGGCACCAAATCAGGATGATCAATGTCCAATTTTGGAACATCTATAAAATAAGAAAATAATTAAATGAAAAAAATAATTTTATGAAATATTGTTAGATTGTTAAAAAAAGAGGAAAAGAGCTCTTATTAACATATGAAAAATCTAACCAAGTCAGGGACTTCCACATACCACCCAACCATAGATTGGGCTGAACCAAATATTTCTTTCATCCAATCACCCTCGTGCCATATTCCAAGCATGAATGTGGGACTCACAACAAAACCGACCATGCTTCTCAAGCTTTACCACATATCCTGCTAGAACCGGTCAAGGATTTCTAGGCACGAAGAAAGCACCTATACACCATGATTTATCGTATTTCCAGCGAAGGGATTCCTAGGCCTAAACAAGAAACATACACTACCGGTCTCTACGCAATCCCACCACATATTGGTCCAAGGATCAGTAGGCCTATATAAGCATGGATGCCTCTAGATCTCTCCACCTAAACTATGAGTAATTTGTCCATCTCCACCCTCTAGGCTTTACCTTATATCCTACCATTTGTTGGTTGAGGATTCCCAGGACCCATAAGGGTACACACAATCAAGATTTACCACAATCCCACCTTTATCAGTCTAGGGATTCCTAGGCCTTGTGATTTTTCCTGAGACCACCTCACTCAGTTTCAAAACAATCCAAAAATCTAGCTCAACCAAATGAAAGAACCCCATCATAATATGGTTTTCTGGAAATGACAAGGAAAGGCTGAAAATCACTGTCACACCTAGCAAAACCCATGCCAATGACAACAAGAGAACCAAATACACACATGCATGTACCATATGTGCCAAAACTAGCAAGGAAATCATACACGCAACTTGATACCTACCAGTAATGTTGCTCTAACTACTTGATCCATTTCTTCCTTGCTTGATCTTTTCTTTCCTTTGCCTTCCTTTTCCTTCCTTTGATTTCCTTTCTCTAGTGCTAGAGTGCTCCAAGAATGCTCTAACTGTGCAAGAGTATGAGAGAGTAGAGAGAATAGAGAGAGATATCCAAAACTTAACTGACAAAAGTTTGTCACACTGACAAAAGGTTGTGAACCGGTCCTCAGAACCCTTTTTATTAATGAGGCCTCTATTTTCTTCAATTTCCATTATTTTTCTTCAATTTCCTCCTCACATGCAACCTGTGACCTTTCACCTCCCTTTTCTCCTAATTTCTTGTATTTTCATAAATAAAATGCCAATAAATGTCTCTTGCCTTTTCAAATCCTTTTTCATTACCTTTGCCAATTTTCCATTAGCCATAATAAACCAAATGAACACCCACTAGGATGTTTTGCCCAACATTTAACTTGGAATACATTTCCCATGACCTTGGTTATTATTTTTCCTTTATTAACTTTATTACATGGATTTTAATTCAAGGGATGTTATAGTTGATAAGAATTGTAAATTCAAGTAGGGATCCTTATTTTATGTAGAGATTAATATTATTTTAGCATTATTTCTTGACAACTCTCTATTTGAAAACACATTTTGTTATCTCCATTATTAGTGTAATACTGGTTAGCAAAGAGAACTACAAATAATGAATCATCTAGAAAGATTAGGCACACCCTCATTTTAATGACTTGTGGAAATGAATTTGTGAAGGAGAGGAGGACAACACACCTATCAAGCCCACATCATATAAGGAGCTAGCCATTTGGGAGAACAAGGACAACAAAACCTATGCCCTAACTGTCGGTTCTATAAGTGAAGAGGCGAGCCATCATATAACTTCTATTACAAATTCTTATTGTGAAATAAAGAAGTTAAAAGACCAATGTGAATCACACTAAGAATTTGAGCTTCTTCAATTAATAGTCAAACTCTTCAACCTTGAGTTGAAATAGGATAATCCCTTGGTCATAACCTCTAAAATTAGAGTTATCATGCATGATATAGATGCTACTAGATTGAATATAGGAATTAATCTTACATCCTTCATTTGATTCTCTAAAAGGGAGTGGTAGTAGAAAGGATGTGGAAGAAATAATTTTAGAGGTGTGGGAAGGGGGGTGTGGGGGTTAAATACCATCAAGGAGAAAGATCTGATCTTCATTTAATTTCATTTTTTACAATAGATATGCATATGATGCATCGACTTGTAGAATCCCCTAGGAGAGAATCAAAGAAATTGAAAGAAGATAGAGGTATTACTCCAAATCCAACTAAAGGTAAAGCACATGAATCTTCTCGATATATCATTTCCCATTGCAATATTGGAGTAGTTGAAGATTTGTTTCACATTTTATTTTCTTCTTGGAGATATGCATGAATACTTGATGTAAGTGCAACATGCCACATGACATTCAATGACAATGTAGATGGAACAATGTATTTTCAGATAGATAAAGGTTTAATCCCTCCGGACTTGGTACCATGAGGATTAAATCGCCTAGAATTCATGATTTTCTTCTACATGATGTACTTTACCTTTCATAGCTACAAAGAAATTTGTTGTCCGTTGTTCACATTCACCAGCAAGTCCACTATACCCATATCTTTGACGAAAATTATAAATAAAGAAAACATTTGACAACATGGTTGTCATCATTGGAGTGGAGGATGAAATCCTATTGAAGTTGAAAGGGACATTTGCTGATACACAAAATATTACATACATCTCTCATCATGATGAAGGTACATTGCCATATAGTCTTCTATGACATGCTATATTTGGACATATTAATTATGACAACCTATGTTTATTGAAAAGTAATGGTGTTTCTAGTTTTCCTACTATTCTTAGGAAACTAAAGCAATGTGATGCCTGTATCCTTAGAAAGCACAACACATCATTCTTTCATGGTTCAACTTCCAAAGCATGTAGAAAAATTTTATTGATATATTTTCATTTGTGTGGCCCTATGTATGTGTCTTCTGCTAATGGAAATAAATATATGATGAATTTTATTGATTTTTACACCAAATTGTGTTGGGTGTACTTATTGGAAAGTAAATATCAAGCTTTTGAAACTTTAAGAAATTTTCATGTATGGATTGAAAATGAAGCACAATCACATATTGGCTCCCTTTATACTAATAATACCTCTAATAAATTTGAAAACTATCTTCACTAATAGGGAATTCAACATCAAAACAAAATTCCATACACTCCTCAACAAAATGGTGTAGCTGAAAGAATGAACATGACTATATTAATTATGGTTTTCTCAATGATGTTTCTAAAATATTTAAAGTTGATTTATTGGGATGATTAGTTCTATGTACAATGTATGTGAAAAATAGATGTCCATTTCATGCTCTTAGAAAACAAGACTCATGAAATTTTATGGCCTCATTCCTTTGGAAAGACATCTTAGGGAATTTGGTTCATCTTGTTATTCCTTGATTCCTAAGGAAAATATTCACGCTTGATTTAGGGATTCGAAAGTCCATCTTCTTGGTGTATTCAGATACCACCAAGTTATATCATATTTACGATGAGGTACATAAGAAGTTTATTCTTTCTAGAGATGTAATTTTTCTTTAATCTTTGAAGACTAACAACATTGTTAAGTGACAAACTAATCATTTGGATAGACTCACTCATGAAAATCCATGTCAAGGATTTATAATGAAATTCCACATCTTGAAGGGGGGATCCATATCTTGGAAATTTATGGAATTTCCTTATGAAGCATGTGTTTGTCCAGCACAAAGTTTTGACCACTTCATCAAATCAAAAGGACCCTTTGAATGATGTGATTGAGAGGACTAGAAGATTGAATCTTGATGTAGCCCCATATCAATAAGTGGAGCAACCTATACCATCTCATAAAGGTCCCCCAAAATGGCTCACAAAACACTTGAATGTGTTCATCCTAATGAGGTTGGAAAGATGGGAACTAGAGGTTCCACCAGAAAATATAATGTTGATGTAGATCATTCTAATTCAATTGATGCAAATGATATGGATTTTTCATATAATTGTGAATTGAATTTATCTACTGAATTTGAACCAACTTCCTTTAAAAAATATGCTTCTCATGATGAATGGAAAGAAGCAATGCAAAAGGAGCATGATTCTCTTGTAAAGAATGGAACATGGAAGTTTGTGGATTGTGTATTCATAACCAAACTAATTGGCTACAAGTGTGTCTATAAGAATAAATAAAAATTAGATAGCTCACTTGACAAGTAAAAAGAAAGGCTCATGGAAAGGATTTGTACATAAAGAAGGTGTTAATTATGAACATATTCCCCACCACCCCTCCCCCCCCCAACCCACAACACAATGGTCCACCATCTAAACTATATTTTCCTTGACAACTAAGAATGGATGGAATGTTAATCAAATGGAGGTGAATACTTCTTTCTTGAATGGACACTCCGAAAGATAATATCTTTGTGGCTTAATCAAAAGGATATTTTGTGAAGGGGAAATAACAGAAAGTATGCAAACTCATTAAATCCTTATAAGGGTTAAAACAAGTAGCATGAGCCTCATATGAAAAGTTAACTGATCATCTTTTATAAAATAAATCCAACACTTTAATATTGATGATGCAACTTTAATTGTCAAGAAATATAGAAAAAATGGTGTATATCTTGTGGTATATGTGGATTATTTGTTCATAACAAGGAATGATGAAAACTATATTGCATCCATAAAGAAAGAGTTGAAGAATGTCTTTGAGATGAAAATTTTGGGACACCTTCACTACTATATGAGAATTTAAGTGACTTAATATCCAAAGTATATATTCATCTCCCAAAATAAGTATGAGAATTATTGGACATGTTTGGCATGGCTAAATGCAACACTCTATCTACTCTACTATAATAGAATTTGAAGCTTGTTAATCAAGGTTGTCATTGATGTCAATGTGGCATTGTCCGAGATGGAAAGTATTCTTGAGATTCTTGGTTCTAATTGATGATGAGGTACATTTTGAACAAACTCTTGTTTGATGCATATTCCATCAATGAAAGATGTCAAGCTATTAATATGTCAAGACACCAATGAAGAAATCTTAAGAAATCCTAGAAATGTGCCTTGATTGATGATCTAGACTGTAAGTTCCAATGAAGTATCTAATATAGAAGTCGTTGATGACATATGGAGGACTACACTTGATGATGTCATACACTTAATGAATGACCACAAATTATGATGGCACTTGATGAAGATCGGAGACTATATATGACAATGATTGGAGACACGTCATGAAGGAATTGCAAATATCCTAATGACAAATTAATAATTGCTGCACTATGACATATCATTGCACTAGTATATAATGATATTGTTGGATATGATGACATGGATGTACTACATGATGACACTATGATCCTATGTTTGATGACTATGATCCAATGATGAAACAATGGAGAAGCCATGTTGTCCCAAACTTGTTATGCACAAAAATTAAGGACAATCACAAAGAAAAATTATGTTTTACCACCTTAGAGGCATCCTTCCAAAATGATTCCTATACCATCTTAAAAAATATATTTTTTCCTTTCCAGTGAGCCCTTACTTGCCTCAAAACTCCTAATAGTTTGTGAGATATTGAATTTTTAAGTTAAGGAAATTATTCCTAACAGTGAGCCAACCTATGCTCAAAAACACATGTCGGCCTACCTCCAGTGACATTCCCCTTCACTTTGACTAGGAAAAGAACTATAAATACATAATTATGACCTCATTTCTAGAGCATCCTTCTTGGCTAGAATTACAAGAATAATAGGAACTCGTGAAAAAAAGGAGAAGGAACATAGAAGTTGAAGGAAATAGGGCAACGATTCTCTATTTTGGGTCTAAATCTACAAGAGAGTGTGGACAATGGCATACCTTGATTGTGGTTTGGTGCAACAACCTTCTTTCTACAACTCAGTTTTATTCATAATTCCTTTCCAGTGACTCAGACTGTACAAACGTTGACACAACAAGCTCCTTCAGTGGTTCGGATGCATTGCTGATGTGTCATCAGATTACTTGCTCCAAACAGTGTTGAAACAATATATTTCAGATTCCTGTGCAGTAGGCCTTTCTCTCCGGACAGTGGTGGATTCTCTTCTTTGATCAAACAGTGACATACCTTCACTGTAATTAGTGTAACAACCTCTCTCTAGTGATCTAGATTGGTACATCGACCTCATTTAGAAGCTCAGATCCTTTGTTTCATCTAAAAATCTGAACAGTAAGTGGTATTCTAGGACAATGGCTCAGAATTGATGTTGGAACCTCTTCTTCAGTGGCTTGAAGCTTCTCATGTGACTGTATTACCATCACTAGCTTAAACCCTGTGGTTCGGATCTCCCTTGAAGGCAGTCACAACAAAATATTGTCTCGTTTGACTGTGACTATGGTACAATACCTCAAACAATGTATTGGATAGTGAAGATCTTAGTGTGATGAATAATTGAGACAGTGTCTTGAATTGTTCATTGATAAAAGCAACAGTGAGGTCTAGTGGCTCAAGTTAATTCAAGTACAAGTCAAGCACAAATTGTTGTTAGAACATAAGAAGAAGTTGAACAGTGCTTTGGGTTTGAAGACATTCCTTGAAGATCGTGAAGATTAGGTTCTAGAGCTGACCTGGTGCATCATAGTAAAGAATATTGAAGACATATTGGAGTATCTTTAAGACATCTTGAATATTGTGAAGAGATACTTTGTTTGGCCCTTGTGAGAAGATCTTGAAAAATCCCTTTAAACAGGCTTAGAGCAGGTGCAAAATTAGGGTTGCTCATTGAAGTCACATTGAAGATTTGTGGAGATATGATGTTAAGAAATTTAGTGCATAACATAAATAATTACTCTATCCTGAGTCAAGTTTACCTAACACATGATATCATCCTGAGGTGATTTGGAGATTCTTGTTTTGGGTACCATGAATAACAACAGAGACACCTTCGTGTGAAGATAAAGGTCATCATTAATGATGTGACGTGGAGAATAAGTGAAGGGATAGCTGAAGATTGACAGGGCTCGTTGAAGAAGACATTGGGATCCATGAAGTATAACCAAATACATATTAACAAAGTAAATCAAGGGTTGGAGCCTCAAAAAGACAAGGTTGGTGCCTTGGAGGATAGGGTTGGAGCCCTAGAGGATCGAAGTCCTCAAGAAACCAGGTCGGAGCCTGAACTAGATATAGGGTTAGAGCCCTTGAGGTCGCTGCCTCAAAATTGACAAGGTTGGAGCCTTGTAAGTCCAAGTTGGTTCGTGGCAAATACAGGTTGGATCTTGGGAGATTGTAGATTAGTGTCTTCATCTAGGGTTGTATCCATACATATATTGACTTGATTTATTGAAGAAATTAATAAAATCATTTATTCTTATTGTTCATTCTGTGTTCTAAATATCAGTGATCTAACTGGTAAAAGTAACAATTGAAAAGGAATATTGATTCACCCCCCACCTCTCAGTATTTCCGACAATTGGTATCAAAGGCAATACCTTCACTCAAAGCCTAGTAGCTTGAAGGTTGATCCTTAGAACACAAATTACAAAGCCAAGGAAGAAATCCTCCAATCCTCCTAAAGATGTCTCTTCCTCAACCATGAAAATTGAAGACAATCAAATTGAGAAAGTTCTAGCGTTCAATGGAAACTTTGATATATGGAAGGTAATAATGAGAAATTTATTAATGGATCAAGGCATTGGAGTATGGGAATAAATGATTATTGATAACACGATGGATAGTGTATCCAAGGAATACAATACAAGAGAAATGAAGATAATTTTGAATGGGATACCAAATTATATAAAGGAAAATTTGGAAAAATGTTCGTCAGCAAAAGATATATGGAACAAACTTCATGACCTTCACTCAAAAGGAGCATTGACCATGACCTCTAGGCAAGAAGATGATGGAAAGCAAGAAGGAAATCTAGAACCCATCAAGGAAGCTGAAAGTAAGAATGATGACATCAAGGCCAAAGAAGACCTAGAAGAAGAAGAAAGAAAAGAAGACTTTGAAGAAGTTCTCCTAACTAAACTTATAGCTTCTATAGAAGATATTAACAGTTTGAAAAAGGAAAATGACGAACTCAAAGAGAAAGCACAAGATGGTGACTAGGACAAGACAAGGAAGGAATTTGACCTTTTCAAGCTTCAAGTACAAGAAAGAGACGAGGAACTCACCAAAATTAAAGAGGAATTTTCATCAAAACAAAAGAAAGCATCATGAAGAAGTCATATCCATGACAAATCAATTGGATAAGGCAAAGAAAAGGAAATAAAAATTTTCAAGCCACCTTGAACAAAGACTCAAGAACTTGAAGAAACTTGAAGCAGATATTGGTCAATACAAGAAAGAGGTCTCCTCCCTTAGATCTCAACTAGAAGAAGCAAGGAATCAAGCACAGGGAGCTGAGAAGGTGATGGAAGCTTTGGCATTCATAGAAGGACAAGTTGATGAAGCAGAAAAGGAGAGAAACACCATGATGTGTCAACTAGAAGAAAAGGATGATGACATCACCAAGTTAAGATTAGAAATCACTTCTCTTAAGTCCCAATCATACGAAGCAACCAAGATGAAGGAAGAAGTGGAGATTAGTTTATCAAATAAGGATGACAAATGCAAGAAAATGAAGGAAGAAATTGTCTTTCTTAAAAAGGAAGTTGACTTTCTGAATAATAACTTGAAAAGTTCTCAAACCGTAGATGACATCCTAAGTCACCAAAGGTCTCCCCTTGATAAATCAAGCCTTTCCTATGCAGGTGAATCCTAAAGCAAGAATGATAATGCTTCAACCAACAAGGATGTGAGGAAGCCAAAAGGAAATGTTGATGTTCCCAGTTCCAGCAAAGGCAAGGAGAAGAGTCAAGACAACTATGGAAGAAAATCTACTCCAAGGAGACTTGGAGATGCTGTCAAGAATACAAAAGGCAATGAATATAATCAAAGATTCCCAAGGAAAAAAGACTTCAGAAGTACATCAAGGAAATATTCATCTCCTAAGTACCAAAGTATATTTATTGGTTATTTCTATTCTTATACAAACTTCGGGCACATGGAAAAAGATTGTAAGGCATATCACAAAGACAAATATAATGGTCCCCGTCAATCTCCTAGAAGTAATTTTACAAGAAGAATTCATGATTTCTCATTCATGAATAAGATGGAGTGATTCAATTGCCATAACATTGGACACATGGCATGTGATTGTAACTTGACTTGGGCACAAGCTAGAACCATGAGAACCAAGGAAGAAAAGAAAGTTACACAAATATGGAGAAATAAGAAAATTGGATCTGAAAGTCTCTTGGACACTCTATCCAACAACACATGTTGTTGATTTGATGAAGACATCCTTGACAGATGTGATATCCCAAGTGTTTGATGATAAAAGGACACCATTCATAAAGTTAGTGGGAGTTGTTGATCATTCTTGAATCTAGAAGTGTTTATGCAGGCAAGGGAAGTTGGTTCATCACACGAAGAAATGTAAACAAATATATCATGGACCAAATTTACAGAAGGAAGAGCACCATGACAGGGGGAGTAACATACCTATAAATAACTACTATTGATGACGAAAAAAAATCAACTTGACAGGGGGAGTACTTGGGCACCCCATTTTCCATTGATGTCAAAGGGGGAGAGAATGTTGAAAGGGTAAGAATATTTCCATAAATGACAAAGGGGGAGATTGTTAATCAAGGTTGTCATTGATGTCAATATGGAATTGGCTGAGATGGAAAGTATTCTTGAGATGCCTAGTTCCGGATAATGATTAGGTACATGTTGAACAAACTCTTGTTTGATAAATATGCCATCAATGAAAAATGCCAGGCTATTAATATGTCAAGCCACCAATGAAGAAATATTAAGAGGTCCTAGAAATGTGCCTTGATTGATGATTTAGACCATAAGTGCCAATGAAGTATCTAATATACAAGCCCTTGATGAAATATGGAGGACTACACTTGATGATGCCATACACTTAATGAATGACCACAATTAATGATGGCACTTGATGAAGGTCAGAGACTATATATGAAAATGATTGGAGACACATCATGAAGGATTTGGAAATATCCTAATGACAAATTAATAATTGTTGCACTATGACATATCACTGCAATAGTATATAATAGTATTGTTGGATATGATTACATGGATGTCCTAGATGATGACACTATGATCTTATGATTGATGACTATGATCCAATGATGAAACAATGGAGAAGCCATGTTGTCCCAAACTTCTTATGCACAAAAATTAAGAAGAGTCACAAAGAAAAATATTTTTTACCACCTTAGAGGCATCCTTCCAAAATGATTCCATTACCATCTTAAAGAATATAGTTTTTCCTTTCTAGTGAGCCCTTACTTGCCTCAAAACTCCCAATAGTTTGTGAGATATTGAATTTTTAAGTTAAGGAAATTATTCCTAGTAGTGAGCCAACCCATGCTCAAAAACACATGTCGACCTACCTTGAGTGATGTGCCCCCTCACTTTAACTAGCGAAAAACACTATAAATACATAATTATGACATCATTTCTAAAGCATCCTTCTCGGCTAGAATTATAGGAATAATAGGAACTTGTGAAAAAAAGGAGAAGGAGCATAAAAATTTAAGGAAATAGGGAAATGATTCTCTCTTTTGGGTTTGAATCTACAGGACAACATGGACAGTGGCATATTTTGACTATGGTTTGGTGCAACAAGCTTATTTCTACAACTCTATTTGATGCAGCATGCTTTTTCAATGTCTCAGATTGTACAAACGTTGACACAACAAGGTCCTTCAGTGGTTCGGATGCATTGCTGATGTGTCATCAGATTACTTGCTCCAAACAATGCTGAAACAATATATTTCAGATTCCTATGTAGTAGACCTTTCTCCTCAGATTATGGTGGATTCTCTTCTTTGATCAAACAGTGACATACCTTGACTATAATCAGTGCAAAAACCTCTCTCTAGTGATCCATATTGGTACAACAACCTCATTTAGAAGCTCAGATCCTTTGTTTCATCTGAAAATCTAGACAGTAAGTGGTATTCTAGGACAGTGGCTCAAAATTGATGTTGGAACCTCTTCTTCAGTGGCTTGAAGCTTCTCATGTGACTGTATTACCATCACTAGCTTAAACCATGTGGTTCAGATATCCCTTGAAGGAAACCACAATACAATAATGTCTCCTTTGACTATGACTGTGGTACAGTACCTCAAACAGTGTATTGGATAGTGAAGATCTCAGTGTGATGAATAATTGGGACAATGGCTTGAATTGTTCATTGATCAAAGCAACAGTGAAGTCTAGTGGCTCAAGTGAATTCAAGCACAAGTCAAGAACAAATTGTTGTTAGAACATAAGAAGAAGTTAAACAGTGCTTTGGGTTTGAAGGCATTCCTTGAAGATCATGAAGATTAGGTTCTGGAGTAGACCTGGCGTAGCATAGTAAAGAATATTGAATACATCTTGGAGTACCTTGAAGACATCTTGAATATTGTGAAGAAATACCTTGTTGGGCCCTTGTGAGAAGATCTTGAAAAAGTCCTTTGAAGAGGCTTAGAGCAGGTGCAAAACTAGGGTTTCTCTTTGAAGTAACATTGAAGATTTGTGGAGATCAATGGAGACCGTGATATCGTCATGAGGTTATTTGGAGATCCTTGTTTTGGGTAACATGAAGAACTATAGAGACACCCTCATGTGAAGATCAAGGTTGTCATTGATGATGTGACATTGAGACTAAGTGAAGGGATAACTGAATATTGACAGGGCTTGTTGAAGAAGACATTGGGAGCCGTGAAGTATAACCAAATATATCTTAATGAATTAAAGCAAGGGTTGGATCCTCAAAAGGACAAGGTTGGTGCCTTGGAGGATAGGGTTGGAGCCCTAGAGGATCAGATTCCTCAAGAAACCAGGTCGGAGCCTGAACCAAATATAGGATTGGAGCCCTTGTGGTTGGTGCCTCAAAATTGATAAGGTTGGATCCTTGAAAGTCCAAGTCGGTGCTTGGAAAATACAGGTTGAATCCTGGGAGATTGAAGATCGGTGTCTTCATCTAGGGTTGGAGCCCTACATATCTTATACTTTATTTATTGAAGAAATTAATAAGAGAATTTATTCTTATTGTTCATTTTGTGTTCTAAATATCAGTGATCTAAATGGTAAAAGTAACAATTGAAAAGGAATATTGATTCACCCCCGCTAGTATTTCCAACTAAGCTCACATGAAAAGAATGGTATAAATTTGAGGATGCAACTAAGTACAAACAACTTGTGAGAAATATTATCTACCTCATTACTACTAGACCATATATTTCATTTGTTTTTGGAATTATTTCTATATGCAAAAGCCTTATGAAGGACATTGGTTTAATGCAAAATTAGTTTCGAATTACTTGAAAGAAACTCAAAAATTTGGACTCAAATATTGATGGGTTGGATGAATTTAGTTCGATTGAATATTTTGATTTAGGCTTTGATAGAGGTAAAGAAAATGGAATTCTTACTTTAGGCTATCTCATGAGTCTTGGAACAACAACTATCTCTTAGGAGTCACACGAATATTTAGTTTCATCAGATTCCACGATAGAGGCAGAATATGTGGCACTTGTAGAAGCAACAAAGGATATTGTCTGGCTCAAGAAAATACTTGAATATTTGTAGGAGAAACAAGTGAATTCTACTTCTCTTCTGGTTAACAATACTTCTAGAATAAAGTTGGCCAAGAATCCCAAATTCCATGATTGAACCAAACACGTGAACACAAATATCATTTGATTCAATATTATGTAGAGGCCAAGACTATTCAATTAAGACACTTGTTCCACAAATGAGAAAATTGTAGGCAGTTTCACCAAAACACTTGGAAGAGAAAATTTTAAAAATTTTAGAATGTTGTTTTTCAGCTTGGGGTGGGGAGGGGTGTGAGGAATGTTGGGCATAATACTTTAGGATCTTTAAATAAATAAAGTATGAAAATTTGAAGATGAAGAAACCCGTGGAAAATTAAATGAAGGGTTATGCCATTGCATAAAGCTAATACTAATGAATTCCATTATAGGCACAATAATCCAATGTTAGTTAGCTCAGATGAGCATGGCCATTGATCTAATGGTAGCTAACTTGGTTTACTATTTTTCTATGTAATATTTATTATTGTGGAACCAATATCCCACTATAGTAATAGTGTTAGTCACTCACATGGGTAAAAATAATATATAGAAGTGGCCAAAAAAGACATGATAACAAAACCATAAACACCATATTTATCATATCAATGGAGGATGTGATTACATCAACACAAATATTCACACCAGCAATGGGTTGAATTTGATTGGGTTTGGTTGAATTTGGTGGCTTTCCTTACCTTCTGTTAGGTAAAGCATCTCTACATATGTTGATGTTATACATGTGTGTTACATGTCATTTTATCGCATTAGGAAAATGACCGCTAGTCTGGATATTTCACTATCCATAAAATTGTTCCAAGGCATCCCCCTGCAAAGCTAGAACTCGAATAATCCAAAAGTGAATGAAATTCCTAGATCTCAAGGCTAAAAAACCTATTCTTGACTTCCTGCGCAGTTCCCTAGTAAGATGTTGCGCATACGTAGAAGAGACCATTAGAAGTTGTGCAAAAGTGCACTTTGTCTTACAATATGGCTTGCGCACATGACTCAACACATGTAAAAAATAAAAATTAAAGTCTAGAAGCTTTGTTAGTCGAATATTTCCCAACTAACAACTTCAAATTCATGAGTACTCAAGCCTGATTTCTCCCATCATGGAGCTACTTCCATCTCTTTGAGGATCCCCTATTCCACCATTTTCAGGTATCTTCCCTTAGGAAGAGGATCCAAAACCTCCTCCTCTTGGTTTATAAATCAAACATAGACTAGAGGATTAGGGAGGATCATTGAAGGTAGGCTTATGCTACAGAAATAAGGCTAGGACGATTTTCATCCAAGGAGAAGGTTGGAGATCGTAGGAAGAGGCTTGTAACATCAAGGCATTGAGGTTGTAAGTTTGTTCTCCCTTTTTATTCAATAAAAAACAATTTTTCTTTCCTAGTAATGTCTACTCTGATATCATTAGTGGGATTCCTTGATCACTCACATAGGTTATGATTGCTTATTGATTCAATTTACGATATATGCTGAGATGGGTGTTTCATTTATATTTCATTCTATATATTAGATGTTTTGATCCCTTGTGTGGTTTTTTCTATGCGGATCTCCTTCGAAACATCATGGAGAAGTTGCGGAAAGCACTAGAATGTTATCTAAAGAATCTAGGAGAATCCAACTATGGAATGCACTAAAAGGACTTCGATAAGCACTTTGTTAAATTGGTAAGTAATCCCTTAAATACTACTTGTTTCAATCAATTATAAGATAAGGAATGGTAGTAGTTATTTTCTTGTTTGCTGCTAGATTTCATTTGATATTTAGGGAGATTTGTCTTGTCCGCAAGAAGAATTAGTCCGCCTAACAAATTGGTGACTCCATTTGGGAACGTCTCGATCTCCTTCATCTCCTTGTTTTGACTATTGATCCTTTTGTCATAGCCCTCTCTTAGTGTTCGAAAATAATGAAAGTCTAGATTTTATGATTTTTTTGGCTTCTTTTCATTTTTTCTAAAATTTTCCCATTGTGCACACTTTATCTTTAAGCACAGAACGCACTTCTGCGCACTTAGCCCTTAGAAACATTGTGTATGTGCATTGGATTGAACTATTGCCTGCACACATACCTGGAATTTTTGAAAAAATGAGTTTTCTCTTAACTAAGTTTATAAACTTTTGTTTTGTTTTGTTTTTTTTTTTTGTTTTTTTTTGCCCTTTTTTTTTTGTTTTTACATCTTCAAAAAGAATTGGTCAGTTTAGTTGAGTGTTGTGAAAGAGTCTTCTTGCAAATTTATATTTTTCACAAATTAGGGTAAAAGCTTCATCTAGCGTGTTATAGATCTATCAAAAGAAAGATCATTTGGTATTGGTTTTTTGTCTCCTTGTCTTTCTTCTTTCGAACAGGTCAGATCTTGTGTTTATTTTACTTTTTTGTGAAAAATTGCTTTCGTGAATGAAAAGAAATGATTTTCAAGGATGAGTATTGTTTATGAAAAGTGCTTCATATGCTATATTTGAAACAAAAAGCCATTTTTCTTCAATTTTTGAAGTGTTTCAGAATTGTACTCTTGACTGCATTAAATTCATAGCATTCATTAGGAGAAATTCATTTTAATTTTTTGATTGGTTTCTTAATGCATTTTGGAAATTTTTGAGTGATTGTATGTCAAAGGAAAGTTTCTTGATTTTGAGTTATTGGGCGATTTGAAATTTTAAAAGTTAATTTATGCATGTGGGTAATTCGATACATGTTTACATTTAGGAAAATGGATATATTGGGAAGTTAAGAGTTTTTGTATTTCCATTGAAAAATAAAAAACTCTCTCCTTACTTCAGTTAGAAATTCATTGAAAAGAAAATATTACAATTTCATGTTCAATTGCATTAAGGTTTTACGTCAAGTCATAACACCATTAGTTTCATGTCCATTTACCCTTTGAGTAAGTAACATCTTTAGAAAACAATGCTAATAAAATCAATTTATAATTTTTTATTATTTTAGGGTTCTTTTCCACCTACATTAGATCAGGTTGTAGGGCTTTGGAATAGGGAAGTGATTTAACTTTCCAAATCTACAAACAAGCATTAGAATCTTGTGATAGGGAGTAAATCCATTTACTGTAATTCTTCTCTGGGAAGCTCCCCTTACAAAGGAGTTAAACATGATATCATGTCGGACCCAATGGAGTGATCGACCCCACTTCATTGGTTATGGTAGAGTGATTTAAATGTATTAAAAACAATGTCGAAAGGTACTTGGGAGTCACTTGGAAGTCAACCTGTGACTAACCATGTTGAGGAACTTTCAAGGGGATTGAGCTTTGTTACTCTGCCCTTGTATGTACATCTAATCTGTGACTATCCCCCTAGGATAATATTTTTTAAGTGGTAACCTTAGAGACCATAATATTAGGGTTATTACCCAAGGTGACAGTGAAGGGAAAGTCTCTGTTGTACCTGGAATAGACATTGGCTAGACTCACTTAATGTACCTTTTGGGAGGGTATTATTCACTCGAGATGGCATAAGTGAAGATTACTTGCACCAGATCATGTAAATTAAACAAGTTGCCAGTGTAATTGGTTCCAACTACTCTATCTTTAGCCGCTTTTCAAATTGATCTCTACGACGTTGGGTTTCATCACCAACTAGTGATTTCTCTGTAAAAAGCTTGTTTTCATGGTTTGATTCCTTGGATTTACTGGCGCAAGTTATTTTCTTTTATTTACTTTTTAGAGACCTTAGGTGTGGATTGTGAATATTATTTGGTTTCTTAATAGACTTTCATCGTGGTTGATTCACCATGGCATTTGCATAGAATGCAGGGTTTACCCCCCGAATTTACACCTAGTCAGTTGGAATAGATTAAATTGCAAAAGTCGGAATCAACAGGATCTGGAACCTTAAAACAACCTGAAACATCTAAAGTTTTAGAATCTGAAACAATAAAAAATGAATTGTTTCCAACCTAAGAAGTAGAATAAGGCTTAGTTCATTCTGACCCAAAAGTTAACAAAGTTGTTCAAAGTGGATCTGGTACTGGAGAAGTTTTAGACACAGAACTAACTAAACCAAAAGTTGAAGAAACTGAGTCTGATATTTCTCAACCTGAATCACCTTCAACTATTATAGCTCCTACTCTTGCTCCACCTTCACCTCAAAGGAAGCTTATAATTATGACTAGATTACCTCCTAGTTTAACTATTATTGAAGATATTACTGGGAATGAGGAGGAAGAACCACCTAGTACTCCAGTTACTATTGGACAACCAAGAATTTTTCCAAGATTTCCTTTTGATCCTTGGTATTCTACCCCTTTAGACTTTCTAGGTCAATGTTTTCCACCTCACCGCATTCCTTTTCACTATTCACCGAGATGAACCATGTCATAACTTCCTCCTGGGAGTCAACCTACTAGTACCTCTATGTTTACCAGCTCTCTATAGTCAATATTGCATGGTGGTCATTCAGTTCCTTCAGGACACCAATCACTTACTGGGACCTTTATAGAAGCTACTCCTTCCCCTCAAGTTTCTACTTGGTCATCTGGTTTATCTACATCTACTATTTAGAGCATGACATCCATGCTTGAAGCACCCTTGGCATGAGACCAATATGTTCACATGGTATCCGATAACTTAAGTAATATTCAAGTAACCCCAAATAGTGTTTATTACCTGCTTGGGGGGAAACCACATTATCCTCCACCTAGAGGACAACCTGTTGTTAGATCATATCCTACACATGGAGGACAACCTTTTATTGGAACTTACGCTCAGATACCTCAGCTCGGTCTAGGTCAACATGTTCTGGGTAAACCCTTGATTGGTACTCCTTACCCTGGGATGAATACTATTTGGAACCTTTATTTTTCTCAACAACTTGTTCCAGTTACTCCACAAGTGTCAGTTTATCAACCTATTCAACTTACTGGACAATATATTCCTCAAATACCTATTCCAAGTATTGCAGTACATGTCCTTGGAATTTCGTAAACACTTGTTCAATAGCTTGTCCAAGGATTTCCACAAACACTTGTTCAACAACCAATTCAACAACTTATTCAGCAACCAGTTCAACAACCTGTTAAAAGTGGATCTGAGACACCTATTCAATCTACTGTCTTGACGTCTGTTCAACAATCGATTCCAAGTTCACCTCAGACACCTATCCCAAGAGTATCATAAAAAACTATTCAAGTTACCCCTCAAATACTTGTTCCACAACCTACAAAGGGCATCCCTTGGGTATCTACTTATCAAACTGATCCTACTATCCAGTCTGTTATCCTCCACAATGTCCCAGGTTGAGGGGGAGATTGAAAGAGGTAACCTCAAACTACTTGTAGTTCAATAGCTAGCCCTGCTTAACCAAAGAGGGATCTCTCTAACGATTTCACATTCAATGACTGGAAGAAAAATGGATTTTAGGCTAGATAGAATAGTTTCAAATGAGTTTTTTGGAAATTTAGGGTTTTTTCGATTGCTGGATCAAGGATAAGAAAAAGCAGCTAGGTCAAGGCCTCAAAGGGTTTCAATAGCAGGCATAAGGAGGAGCAATATAACAATGTATTTTGATGGATATGAGAGTTTGGTCAATGTAGTGTAGGGTCTGAGAAGCTTAGAAGGTCATAATGAGCATGTGTGCCATGAATTCATTAATCTAGAAGAAGGAAACATAGAAATGATTTTCCAAGAGATTTAAATATAAATAATTTTGCCTACATAACTGTAAGGAAAATCACTGAGGAAAGAAAAACATGTTAAGAAGTATGGATTCATTCATAAGAAATTTACATAGAAAGAAAATAATATCACAAACTCACTGCACATGAATTCTTGAAAAATAGATGTAACTACTCCTTTGATTCGCTGAGTGAAAGAATAAGGTACAAATTCTCTCCTCTGAAGTCCAACCCTTCTCTCTGACTAAGAAAATGATACATATAGACTAATAAAACCATTTCCCCACCTTCAGGGGTCAAATCCATGAGTGGTAGAATAGTTTCCAAGAATATCTCAACCAACAAGTGAGAGTGAGAAGGTCAAAAACAAACTCTTCTCTTAGACTTTGATTTGAGTTTTTCTTTCTTTATGAGGCCTAATTAAACATAAAAACATCCTATCATGCTAATTTATTAATTATTACATCATCTAGACTTCAAAATACTGAAATTACATCATCAAAATAAAGATCTAGCGAAGACATGCTAAGAAAGGTTGTTAGAGGCATTTGTGTAGCGCATTCAGGCATTTGCGCAGCGCACTCGGGCATTTGCGCAATGCCATCTTGCACGAATATTTTGGAGGCCTTCCCATGCTCCAAATTGATAACTTGATAGTGAAATGGAGATATTTTAGTGTCTATTGTCCTTTGACTATTCAAGCAAGTGATTTGGACACTCCATCTAGGAGAAAAATTGATTTTCCCAAGGTCACTCCAAACATGCAGGGTGTCTCTGACAAAAGTGCAGCACCAACTTGCAAAGCAGTTTTGGATGCCTCAAACTAATAAAAATCACTATATTAAGGTACCATTAGAAATATTAGTATGTCTAGTTTTCCATAGAGTATTTAAGCATGTAAAATTACCTCTCCAAGGCTGAGAAAAATGAGTTTTCACAAGGTCACTCCAAAAACACAGGGTGTCTCTGACAAAAGTGCAGCGCCAACTTGCAAAGCACTTTTGGATGCCTTCCTAGAGGTTTTTTGGGCTGAAAGTGGTATGGTTAGAAATACTATGATGTCTGCTACACAATAAGTCCTTAATAGCTATCAGCACCTACTCCAAATCCCTGATTGAAGTCAAACTGTCCAGAAGTGCAGCAACTCTCCCATAGCAAGTGTAGTTTGGGAATTTCTCTCCAATCATAACACCTATGCATAAACTAAAGGAGGATTTTTTTCCTTGGCCTATTATTGACAAAAACCTCTCTCATGTTTGTAAAATTATTCTCCATTTGGTCAGAAACATATTTTGAAACAAAAATGTCCCTATGTGCAGCAAATGGCCTCAAAAAGAAAATGAGTTGTTTTGCAAATGGAGGGAGATGAAGGGGTTTAAAGGTGTCTAAATTCTTGGGAAAATTTTTGGTGGTAGGGATTGATGTTAGGGAGTGTATGGAGGTGGAATTTCTTGAAAAGAGTGAGGGAAGGTGTGAAAAATTCCAAAGCATAGTCCTAGCCTAGAAATTTGCAAAAACGCAGCATTGAGCTAGGGTTTAGGGAAAATGAGGTGAAATGAAGGGAATGGGTATGGTAAATGGCTGGTAGGGGTATAAAAGGTATGCATGGGGATTACGGAACTTAAAAAATAGGATTTTTCTCACTGCAATGAAGCAAAATCATTTGGAGACCAAAAGCACAACGAAACCCTAGGAGAGGGATTTTCATTGAGTTCTTCGAAATGAAGGATTCATAAGAGGTTCCAGATGTTTATTTACTTGCCAAGGAGATGCTTAAACTTGTGAATGATGAAATGAAACCCTTTTGATGCTTTGGATGGTCCTTTTTGTCTTAAAATTTGATTTTTTCTCTGGTAGTGGCATGACATCATATGTCCCTTTGAGAAATGATGAGACGAGGTAGTGTATTGCAACATTGTCTGCTTTCCCTAAGTGCTAACTCCATTTATCCACTAACTCACATGATGGACATGTTTTTGTTTTGACATATGGTATCATGATGAGACATGAAGTGAAACCCTAAACCATGACCTAAAATGAGGAATTTAACAATTTCAACCCAAGACACTTAAATGAAGATACGATACCTCGAAGAAGACAATGACCATGATGAGTGATGAAGACCATGAGTGGGTGAAGGGATCAGCAGTGACCTAGACACAACAACTAGTGACCAAATTTTATTTTGAAACCTAATGAAATGATAAAATTTGACCTCAGGACCCTAACAAACCTTGTAAGAGCATATTTGATCACTAGTGGCTAACATGACTGACAAGCACTAACATTGGCTCTAACTAGGGATGGAAGCTCCTTGGAGGTGTCAAGAACACCGTAAACCAAGTAGCCTTATCCATTGGGCATGGAGTCAAAAATAAAAATACCAAACTCAAAAACTGAAAACTAACTGACTAACTGACTTTACTATAAAAAATAGACTGCCTGAACTTACTTATGGCAACAGACCATTGGGATCTTAGGGCCTTCACCTCAGGCTTCAAATCCTGATGATAACCACCCACCTACTGAATATATATATATATATATATATATATATATATATATATATATATATATATATATATATATATATATATATATATATACAATCATGTGTAATGATCCCTCCAGTGTAACCAATCCAGTAAATGGCTACTTACTTGAATCCTGTTCAAACCCTCCTTGCGCAGTAGAAAAAAACAAAAAATAGGCCACTACAAGTGTCCTCTAAACATATGTACATGATCCATAAATACAATAAGATTGATCTCCCTCGATGACTGAAACAATTTAGCAAAAGGATCCTGAATAATCTGAAATGTTACCCTGTCTTGAAAGTCAGCATAAATACAAGCACACTCTTCATTTTCTGAATCTGGAGGAATATCATCATGTGCAAGAGGCTTTAAAACAACGTGTTCTTTTTCACTGCTTTCTTGTAACTCATTATGGTTAATTTGAAATCTAACATCCTCAAAACATGAAGCTACATGTATGAATGTCTCTTCATGTAAATCTAGATTCAAAGTTTCTAGAGCAACAGATTCATCAATTATTTGGAAAAGATTACTTTCAAAATATTCTTCCACAACTAGCACAACAAGATGTAATTCTATATCACATACCCTTTTATTTCCATCATCTTGGGCTACATTTTCGTGCTCTTGAGAATCAGAATGATTAAAAGGATCTAAAATATTCCTTTTATTCATTAGTTCCTTAGAAGAAACATAAAGCATTTGACTATCTATTTCTTCTTTTCCTTGCTGATTTAAAATCTGCTGAACAGGTTGATCATTTAGTTCTAGGAAACAAACCTGCTGCTCATTAATTTCGAACTCAATGGATGAATGATGAATCTTAGGAATCTTAATGCAAACCAACTCAAAATTAGAATCTTCATCAAGGAGTGGAGGGTAGCTGAAATGACCATTATCAAATGTATCTTGTACACTAAAAGAAAGGCATGACTGCTGCAAATTATCACCTATTTTAGATGATAGAATATCAGTGTCATCTATTGGAGACTTCTGCTCAATTTCATTTTCATATAGGGTAGACTCCATGATCTTAACATGGTGGTGAAAATGGTTTTCATTCAAAGCACTGAAGATTTCATCATCCATAAAATCTTCATCACCATAAGCACTTTCCAGCTCTTGAATAAAATTTTCAAAATTATCACAACAATCTTCAATCAAAAGCAAATAAGGATAGGCTTCTCTATACTTCTCAAAAAATACTGAGTGAAATACTTGAGAGAATAGATACAAGCAGGAGGCAAGATTTCATACCAAAACTGTGCTCTTTCTTCTAATGTGACCATGAACATCTTCATTAAACAATATTCATGAAAATTAATCCTCAGTTAACGCACATGCATATGAAATCTTATTAAATGAAGTGTAGCATCATCACCTTCTCCATCTCTAAATTTTGACAAGTATGTTTTCCAATCTACCTGAGGCATATGATTTGGAAAGCCTAGAACATGATCTCGATGCATAGGAGCATACCTTCTAGATTAAGAACTCATTTCGATTTCTGGATCCTACTACCAGTAGAGTCTTCGGATAAAGTGGGAGTCACCAGGTGAGTGGTTCAACCTTCATATGTGTTTGATCACTATTCACCATCAACAATCAGATTTGATATTTGTCATTCTTTCCCAGGGAAGATATGATCTCTCGTTTCCCCAGTAATGGCGCCAAAATGTTATCCTCCACAATGTCCCAGGCTGAGGAGGAGATTGAAAGAGGTAACCTCAAACCACTTTCAATTCAACAACTAGCCCTGCTAAACCAAAGAGGGATATCTCTAAGGATTTCACAGTCAATGACTAGAATAAAAATGGATTTTAGGCTAGATATAATAGTTTCAGATGAGTTTTTGGAAATTTATGGTTTTTTGGATTGTTGGATCAGGACTAAGAAAAAGTAGCTAGGTCAAGGCCTTAAACGGTTTCAATAGCAGGCATAAGGAGGAGAAATATAGAAATGTCTTGTGATGGATTTGAGAGTTTTATCAATGTAGTGTAGGGTCTGAGAAGATTAGAAGGGCATACTGAGCATGTGTGCCATGAATTCATTAATCTAGAAGAAGGAAACATAGAAATGATTTTCCACATAAACAGAGCTTTAAATATAAAGAATTATGCCTACATATTGTAAGGAAAATCATTGAGGAAAGCAAAACATGTTAAAAAATATGGATTCATTCATAGGAAACTAACATAGAAAGAAAACAACATCACAAACTCACTGCACATGAATTCCTGAAAAATAATTGTATCTTCTCCTTTGATTAGCTGAGTGAAAGCATAAGATACAAATTCCCTCCTCTAAAGTCCAACCCTTCTCTCTGACTGAGAAAATGATACATATAGACTAAGATAAACCATTTCCCCACCTTTAGGGGTCGAATCCATGAGTGGTGGAATAGTTTCCAAGAATATCTCAACCAACAAGTGAGAGTGAGATGGTCAAAAACAAAATCTTCTCTTAGACTTTGATTTGAGTTTTTCTTCCTTTATGAGGCCTAATTAAACATAGAAAACTCTTATCATGATAATTTATTCATTATTACATCATCTAGACTTACTACTACTGAAATTACATCATCAAAATAAATATATGGTGAAGACATGCTGAGAAAGGCTGTTACAAGCATTCGTGTAGCGCATTCAAGCATTTGCGCAACGCACTCAAGCATTTGCACAGTGCCATATTGCAAGAGAATTTTGGAGGCCTTCCCATGATCCAAATTGATAACTAGATAGCTCATTGGAAATATGTGAGTGTCTAGTTCTCATTTGACTATTCAAGCAAGTGATTTGGACACTCCAGCTAGGAGAAAAAATGATTTTCCCAAGGTCACTCCAAAAACGCAGGGTGTCTCTAACAAAAGCGCAATGCCAACTTGTAGAGAACTTTTGGATGCCTTCCACTAATCCAAATCATGATCAGAAGGTTCCATTGGAAATATTTGGATGTCTAGTTCTCCATAGAGTATTTAAGCATGTAAAATGGCCTCTCCAAGGCTGAGGAAAATGAGTTTTCCCAATGTCACTCCGAAAACACAGGGTATCTCTGACAAAAGCCAGCGCCAACTTGCAGAGAACTTTTGGACGCCTTCCTGGAGGATTTTTAGGCTCAAAAGTGGTATGGCTGGAAATATTATGATGTATTCTACAAAATAGAGTCCTTAAGCATTGTCAACACTTGCTCCAAATCCATGAAAAACCATCCTGAAGTCAAAGTGTCCAGAAGTGCAACAACTCTCTCGTAGCAAGTGTAGTTTGTGCATTTCTCTCAAATCATAACACCTGTGCATACACTGAAGGAGTTTTTTTTCCTTGGCCTATCATTGACAAAAACCTCTTTCACTTTTGTAAAATGCTTCTCCATTTGGTCATAAATATATTTTGAAACAAAAATATCCCTATGTGCAGCAAATGGCCTCAAAGAGAAAAGGGTCTATTTTTCAAATGGAGGGAGATGAAGGGGATTCAGGTGTCTAAATTATTGGGAAAATTTTTGGTGATAGGGATAGATGTTAGGGAGTGTAGGGAGGTGGAATTTCTTGAAAAGAGTGAGAGAAATGTGTGAAAAAGTCCAAAACACAGTCCTAGCCTAGAAATTTGCAAAAACGCAACTTTGAGCTAGGGTTTAAGGAAAATCAGGGGAGAAGAAGGGAATGGGTACGAGAAATGGTTGGTAGGGGTATATAAGGTATGTGTGGGGGTTATGGAACATAAAAAATAGTATTTTTCTCACTGCAATGAAGAAAAAGCATTTGGATACCAAAAGCACAGTGAAACCCTAGGAGAGGAATTTTCACTGAGTTCTTCAAATTGAAGGATGCATAAGAGGTGCCAGATGTTTATTTACTAGCCAAGGAGATTCTTAAACTTGTGAATGCTGAAATGAAAACCTTTTGATGCTTTGGATGGTCCTTTGTATCTTGAAAGTTGATTTTTGCTCGGGTAGTGGCATGACATCATATGTCCCTTTGAGAAATTATGAGAGGAGGTAGTGTACTGCAACATTGTCTCATTTGAAATAAAACATTACCTTTACCTTTATTTTGCTTTCCCTAAGCTGCTAACTCCCTTTATCCATTGACTCTCATAATGGACATGTTTTTGTTTTGACATATGGTATCATGACGACACATGGAGTGAAACCCTAGACCATGACCTAAAATGAGGAATTTAACCATTTCATGACCCAAGACACTTAAATGAAGATATGATACCTCAAAGAATACAATGACCATGATGAGTGATGAAGACCATGAGTGAGTGAAGGGAGCAACAGTGACCTAGACACAACAACCAGTGACCAAATTTTATTTTGAAACCTAATGAAATGATAAAATTTGACCTCAAACCCTAACAAACCTTGTAAGAGCATATTTGATCATTGGTGACTGACATGACTAACAGGAACTAATACATTCTACAACACACATTCCTATTAGATAACTTGGTATAGGGACAATGCAAGCACCTTTTCAAGGCCAATATTTTCAAAGCCCACCTTTTCAAGGTCAATTTTTCCAAAGTCAATCTATTCAAAGCCAATTTGTTGAAGGTGAAACTTTACAAGCTCAAAATTTATAGGGGTAGTATTACTTGGGTCAAATGGGTCAAATTCCACCTTTCCAAAGTCAACCATACCTTGGTCATACTTATCAAGTTCCTGTTCAACCAAAACCTAGTAAGATTCACCCTGGTTACCCTGCAGGAATGCAAATACCAACTGCACAAGATATTCCAGGATATCCTGGGTATCCTCCTCCAGGGGTTGGAATTAACCCTCAAGGTTATTACACTCCACAAGAAGACCCCAAACAGTAGTTATTGTTCATCGTAGCCATAGATTTTCCAGATTTATCCTCGTTGATGAACAATCCTATCTATTATTATCCTTTTTGGCCAGCAATTCCTACCAAGTTATTGAGTGATATATCGAAGTTTGAAGGAAAATTAGGAGAGGACCCATCAAATCATGTTATGACATATCATCTTTGGTGTGCATCGAATTCATTAATCGATGATTCTATCAGAATACACCTTTTCCAATGAAATTTAACTAGTTTGGGAGTAAACTGGTACATTGAGTTACCTCACGCTTCTTTCCATAATTTCAACTCTTTAGCAACAACATTTTTGACACATTTCCAGCTACCAATTCGATATGCAACTGGTACTGAACTGTTGACTTCCCTAAAAGAATTGAAATCTACTTACATTTTTGATCATATACATGAATGGAGACGTAGGCGTCTTACAGATCAAATTTTAGATGAATGGTTTACAAAATCATTACTTCCCGGTATTACTGAGGATGTTGATGAGGGAGGTGTTGTGACAAAAGAGTAGGTAATTGCTCATTCTGAGTACCTAGACTTAGTCTATACCCAATTTGGCACCTAGTATAAGAAAATCCCAAATCTACCTCGTCCAACAATTTTAAATGATCAACTAGATTCAACTCCTACAGGATTGAACACCGCTGATGGTGTAATGTTTTATGTCAGCCATCATTTTAAGGGTAAAAATAAAAATTCTAAAAGCAGTCAGACTTTGGCTATATAAGATTCGCACAGTGAGAACCTTTCTTCGGAAATTACTTTTGAAAGTAATGTCATAGAATTATCTACTAGAAAGAATCAACCATCCGGAGCTAAAAAGAAAGGGAAAGTTAAAACAAAATAGAATTCTCCTCTAAAAGAGAAACCAACCAAAAATTAACCTATTGATGAGAAAAATAAACCTTGTTATCCTTACTTAATCTGTAATGAAGATCATTATACGAAGGAATGACCACGTCGGGCATAGGTGACCAAATTCATAAAAGGTTATCCAACTCCTATTGTTTTGAAGGATCCCTTTCCTTCTAAAGACAATAAAATGGACTCACATAAACCATCTTATTCTTCCTTATCGACGGATATCATGATGATGTCTTCGCAAAAAGTTATGGCAGCAACAAGATCAAAATATTATGGATCGAAGGGTCCTGTAATAAATGGAAACGATGCTAGTTCATCTAGACAACCTTCCGCTTCAATTTCTCCTCCTCCTTCTGAAACATTGCAATGTGAGAAACCAAACCCTGAGATGATGATTTGACTGCCTCCCAAAAGTATTGTTCGAAAATTAGCTTTCAACCCACATCCTAGAGCTGCTAAGAACTATAACATTGGTGAAGAGATGGCAATGTCTCCTTCAACAATGTCATCTCTTGAAGTAATGCAAACGTGTACATCAAAAAGAAAGTCAATCTTGTCATCTATTGGAGTAATTGATCCTTAGGATTTGAATCTTATCATATTTGACCTTGAAAGTCATATACCTAGACGCCCACATCAACTAGCATTCCAAATACCAGATTTTGTCAAAACCAAATGAGTGTTTCACACAGTTATTGGCGAAGGAGCCTCTACGTGTATCATGTGTACTGCTTGTTGGAAATCTTTAGGTTCTCCAACTATCAATAAGTCTCCTACCACTTTAAAAGAATTTGATGGAATTGTTTTTTGTCCTTACAGGATCTTAAATGATCTACCCATAGAGTTAGAATGTAAGACAATCGCAATCAAAGTGTAAGTTATTTATGCCCCCCTCGATTACAACCTTTTACTCGGTCGAAGTTGGAGCTATGTTATGTCTTCAGTGGTCTCATCTCTTTTCCACATGATACATTTTCCCCATCAAGGGAGAATAGTAAAAGTAGACCAGTTGTCTTACTACACTTCCGACCCTAACTCTACTGGTAGCGTACCTTTTTTCGGGAAAAAAATTACTCCCTATGAAGATATAAGTGTTGGTTTTTTGACGATTCATCACTGATGGAAACTTTTCACTCCCTCCAACGAATTTTCTTTCTAATGTTTCCCAGGATAACATGATCTCATCAAGCACTGTGGAATATTATAATTTGTGGATAGTGCATTTAGAATATGGATTGATCTCATATGGAAACAATATGCCTTTGCACCCACTTGAATTGGCTTATCAGGCAGTTCAAACATTTTCTAATCCACCACATTATGAAATTGATCGAGTGAAAATAATCACTAATGTTTATTCCCATTTAGCTTGGTTAGAACCAATTTCATTTCATGATCCTTTCAATAATATGTTTCCAATTGATGAGAGTGTTATGGATATTATGGCTTTGGATGAAATTGCATGGGATGATTATCATCATCATTCATATATTCTTCCTAACTTTGATAGAATCAAGAATGATTTTTCTACCATATTTTTGCCTAAGATCGTAGATAATCCTGAATGGCTGTGTCAATTCTTCAAATTGAATCTGAAAATAATTTGGGAAACATATCTACAATGATTTCAATTGATATATCAATCAAAAATAGGAATTCCATGACCTTTTTTCCAAGTCTTATGAGGAAATGCCAGGAATTGACCCGCGTACTGTTGTTCATGAGATTAAGACTTACCCAAATGCTAAACCTATTAGACAAATATTATGTCCAATGCATCCACGAAAGGTTGTTGCTATCAAAGTTGAGGTTGAAAAGTTGCTTAAAGCAGGTTTTATCTATCATGTTCCCTTGACTGATTAGGTTTCCAATATTGTTCCTGTTAACAAAAATAAAGGGACCATTAGAGTATGCATAGATTATAGGGATATTAATAAGGATTGTCCCAAAGACAGCTATCCTACCCCTATATTGATCAAATCATTGACGATTGTGCTAGTAACGAAATCTTTTCTTTCATGGATGGATTTTCCGAATATAACCAAATCAACATACTCCCTACTGATCAACATAAAACAACCTTCATATGTCCATGGCAGAATTTTTCTTATCAGAAACTCCCATTTGGATTAAATAATGTCAACACAACCTTTCAACAGGACATGTCCTACGCATTTCATGATATCAAGCATATTGTACAAACTTATTTCGATTATATACAAGCTCATTTTCTGAAATAGGAAGATCATCCAACACATTTGAGAGTTATCTTTATCAGGCGCCGACACTATAATATACGCTTGAACCCTCAAAAATGTGTTTTTTGTGTACAATTTGCTCAGTTATTGGGATTCTTATTATCAAAGTAAG
Organism: Pinus tabuliformis; assembly: GCA_031772625.1. NCBI lineage: Eukaryota > Viridiplantae > Streptophyta > Pinopsida > Pinales > Pinaceae > Pinus > Pinus tabuliformis. Next base: position 1,918,862,684 of record CM062819.1, on the reverse strand, counting down.
GCATTTGTGTCAATCCGCTTAAGGTAGAGGCTATTTTGAATTTGACTCCTCCTTCCAATTTGTGCCAACTCCAAAGTTTGCAAGGAAAAGAGAAATTTCTATGTTGATTAATCCTGAACTACGTTGAGCTAACTAAAGGTTTTAGTCGACTATTGAAAAAGGGCATCTCATTTACATGGGATGGAGTTGCTCAAAAAGATTTTGATGCACTCAAACACGTGTTGACTCATACACTATTGTTGCATCGTCCCAATTATCATCGAGACTATTTTTTGTATTTACTTGCATCTAATGTTGCGATTGGCATGGTCTTATTTCAGGAATACGAATTGAACGTGTTGTGTGTGGAGCATGATTGTTCAGAGGTCTTTGTTTTAGCCGGATGTATACCCCAGGAAGTTTGTACACCCCTCCACGCGGGGGGGTGCGGGGGGACTAGTAATTTCTAGTCAATCTGGGCCGTTCATTAGGCAGATGATCTGACGGTAGAACTTATGTTTAGTTTAGGGTTTTTTGCCCTAGAAGGAAACCCCTCTCTTTGTATGAGGGCATTGTATTGGAGGCTGAGATATATAGATGAGTATTCTGTGAGCGAGAAATGGAGAGGTGAGACTGTGAGAGAAAACAGAGGATATTACAGCGGATTTGCTGTAGGTTGTGTCTCTTCATTTTGCTGGATAATAGAAAGGAAGGACTGGCTGTTCGGGGTGGACGTAGCCCAAACTGGGTGAACCACGTATATCTGTGTCTCTCTTGTTTTATGCATTCTTTGTGTTTATATTTTTGCAATATTTAATGTGTTCCATTGCTCTGTAATAAATAATTTTCTAACATCTCAAATACCTTAGAATGATTGTCCAAGACTTTTTGGAGATCTAGAGAAATATATGATTCCGATGTGGAAACATCTAGATAACATAATTGTGCAATTACACCTCTTTGTTCCTTTTTTAGAAGCTTTGTCATACCGTTAGAGCTGATTATCTTTCTCGGTTTCCCTGCAATACCCCTTAATTCAACTTCATTTCCTTCCGCAGAGAATTTCATGAAAATTTCTTGAAAATTAAAAGTTATAGTACCCAAGGACTGTAGCCATTGGAATCCTAGTACAACATCAACACCTCCCATTGGAATGGAAAGCATTGGGCTCATCAATACATATTCTCCCATGGATAGCTTGATATTATGGCACTTTCCAGAGAAATTTATCGTTCCTCCATTTGCAACCATCACTTGACACTCTGGTGCTGGATATAGGAAGCAATTCAATACTTTTTCTACCTTACAATGAATAAAATTGTTGGTACTTCCTGAATCAATAAACACTATTACCTTTTTATTCTTGATTTGTCCTTCTATCTTGGTGGTTTAAGGAGTGGTAATTCCAACCAATGCATTACAAGATATGGTCGGATTCATTTCTTCTTTATCTAGGCTTTGTTCCTGGAGTATATCCTCTTCTTTTGACCTTTCTTGCTCCTTTTCTTCTTCCTCTTCACAATCTATGTAGAATCTTAGCACACTTATGACCTTTAGTGTATTTTCTATCACAACTGTAACAAAGCTCTTTTGCTCTTTTTTCTTCCAATTGTTGTGGTGTCAACCTTATAGGTTGTGGAAGGCTAGGGGTAACAACACTTCCATCTTTATAGTTGTGACTGGTATGCTTCCTAGTTGCCATAATTTTGCTTTCCATTTTTCTTGCTAACCTGAATGCCTTCTCTAATGAATTAGGTTCCCAAAAGCGAACATCATGTTGGATATTATCCTTTAAAGTCCCTATGAACACATCAATCCTATGCTCCTCTAGAATATTTTTTACTCTTATGTTCAATTTTTGGAACTCCTCAATTTGCTCCATTATTGAACCCTTTTGTTTGAGACTTATCAATTGGCTAAAAAAAGTGTTTCTTTTTGTGTCCTCATATTGTGATGTCAATTCTTCTGTAAAAATTGCCCAAGTGATAATTTGTTTACGAGAGCAAAGCCATTGATACTATACAAACTGATTTGGTTCCAAATATAAAGTTACAATACGTACCTTTTGTGTGTTTTGCACATTATTGAGATCAAAAAATTGCTCCATTTGTAATATCCATGTTGCGGGGTCCTTGCCATCAAACTTCCTCATATCGATTTTTGGAATATGGTGGGTCTTCGATCCAACATTAGAGTCTATATAATCATGATTAACATTTCTTTTGTTCTCATCATGAGTTTCGTTTACTACCCTTTCACCATTAGTGACCATTTCTTGTAGCAACTTATTCATATTTATCTTCAATTCTTCCATGTCTGTCTTCAAATATGTCTTCAAATCGTCCATCTTAGCTTCCATGCCATTCATCTTAGCTTCCACGCCCTTTATCTTAGATTCCACGCCATTTATCTTAGCTTCTGTTAGCTTTTGTGAGAGTGACATTTGTTGCACTTGGTCTTGTAATTTTGATATATCATGTTGCATTTCTTCCTCTTCTTCATGAGTCATGCTAGCACTTTCAGGTTGCTTACTAGGTGTTTGAATTTTCTTTCCTCGGGGCATCTTTTACCAATAATAATGCTCTACTATGCTTTTTGAATTCTTCAAAATAATTTTTCAAACCAAGCTTAAGAAAAATTTTAAAAAAATCTACACACCTTTTTTCACTTTGAAGGAGCTTGATATTGCCTCTGATGTATCTCTGTAATTTCCAATCATCCAGTTCTGAAATTGTGACCTAAAGTAGCCCTCTGTGTCCTCTTTCCAATGCCACCAGTCTAATCCAAATTGGATTCTCCAAGGAAGAGTTATGCCAAATCTCCCACAGTGACCTGATTATAGACTACTTCAGTAGAGCGAACTTGTACGACATGCCACGTGTCCCTGTTTCAACTTGTGGCTTTGAAAAATATATACAAGAAACTATAGTCCATCCTCTTTCTGTAGCTTCTTATGAAACTTCAATCTGATGCTCAGAGAGAAAGTTATGACGATTTTCCCTAGGTCACCTATTTGGAATGTAATTCAAGAGTCTGCAAAAAGACCAACTTCCTCAAATCATATCTCCGCAAATATAGTGCGAAGAGCTCTGTAATTCGGATCCGAGGTTCAGTGTGATTTCTTCTCAAATGGGTTTTTTTTTTTGCTTCTGAAACGTTGCAGAAAAAAAAGTTATTGCAAAAATGCCACGATGACCTATTTGGAGCAGCAAAACCCTAGAATCCAAAGCTCTGATACCAAATGTTATGAAACCAACTCACAAAAAGATAGAAAAGATAGTTGAGCGCCTTAGAATTCAGCCTCTTTGAGTGGGCAACCTCCTTTACATTACACAAATTAACAATTCTTGGATGATTCAAATGACAAAACCTCCTTTCTATATATAGGAGTCTAAGGAATCACAATATAACCTAGCCGACCTAACAATAATAATATAAAGCCACAAAAATAACAATAGAGGGATTCTATGGGGCATAGTAATAAAAATATAAGGACAATAGGGGCGCAACAATATTAATAAGGGATACAAATACAACAGTAATGGGGTAATCACTAGTATTATAGGGACCTAACAGAGAGGATCCTTAGGGATAAAGAAGAGATTTAAGGATTTTGATTGAAAAGGTTGTGGATCTAAACCAAGAAATAGGTTACAAAACATTTTGTATAAATGTAAGCCTCAAAGGCATAAAGAGAGTTAGTTAGAGAGTTAGCGAGTTAGGGAATTAGAGTTTAGGGATTAGATAGGATTTTCCTGTAAGCCTATGGGAAAGAAAGGAAAAGGCCATTGATATTGAAGATCGGGCCAAAAAGGAATTCATTTTTGTCAATATTTGTTTATTAATACAGATAACTCGATTCTTGAGTTTGTGTGGTGTGACTTGAGTGATTAATTGTAAATTGTATGAGAATTAGGTTATTTCCACATAGTATGTGTATGTAGGTGGAGTTCGAGCAGAACACAAAGAAGAACAGGAAAAAAACCTAACACAGAAAAGTATTACAGTGGTCAGATTGTAGTGAAATCAATTGAAGAATCAATCCGAAGCTCAGGAGAAACAATGGTTAAGAGTGTGTATAAGTAAGCTAAGGATGAAATCACACACAGAATATCCAAGACAATGGAGAAAAGTGAGAAATACATAGAGTCGGAGATCGGGATTAGCACAATTGAAGACTGTAAGGTGAGGATCAATACACAAACATAGAAGCCGAGAAGACTATTACACAATGAAGACAAGATGCAAAAGAACATAGCAACAAATCACAGTCCGTGGATCATTCAGATCAAAGGACGAGATTGAAGGAGATAGACGACTAGGATTAAGTCGTGCAAAATAATGCCAAGAAAATGAAGAGATCAGATTAAGCCGTGTGTTAATGGATGGGGAGTAGTATTCGGAAGCAATAAGTAGTATCTCGCACGCTTAAAGAATGGTAATTGGTATTCTACCATTTCACGCGATTAAACTGAGGGGTTGACACGTAGCACACGGTGGAAAGGAAAAACCACTTATCTCGCGCACTTTCGATCTGATATCGATCGTGCATGTAATTTTGCGATATGGCACGATCACCGTTAGATGGAGACAAGAGAATTAATGATGGATATTTGAAGTGTAGGTTGGGCATCAGTAAAGGTGCAAAGTCATGTGAATCGGCATAATGGTAAGTTAATGAAGGATTAAATGGTTTATGTGTAATTTCTATTATACAAGAGTTATAATAGAAATAGAGCAAAATAAATGTATTATGGTTAATATTGGGTTAAATTGAAACCAAAGTTAAAGGGTATTATTAATATGCACGCATAATAAGAATTAACCAAAGATCATGGAAGAGTTTTTATAAGGTTTTTCTCAAAGGTTTACGAAGGCTTAGACTTTGGATAGTTAAATGAAGTGTTTCCGCATAGGGTTTATTGAAAGGGCATTAAACCTTGATTTAAGAGAATTTTCCCTAAGTAGGAAATTAAAATTCCTGGGACATGTATATGACATGCATTTGATATGCATATTGTTGATATGTGCAGCTTAGGCTGCATCATTTGGTATCAGAGTAAACGCTCTTTGAAATTGAGTAACAAACACATAAATTATTTTCCTCAGTTAGACAGAGATTGATAGTTCCAACAGTGAATTAAGTGAGTTGTAGAAAGGATGATCATAGTAAAGCAGGTTTTATCCAGTAGAAGGAAGAACAAGCATGATGAAGATTGATCATAGGTGGTAGGTTGTGATAACAAAGGAATATTGTTTTCTACTTGGAAGGGAACTTTTGAGGAAGTTTGAAGTGATCTTTATACTGTATTTACGCATATTGCAGGAGGAAGAGATGACTTGTTATGTTTGCAACGTATTGTATTGGTGAAATTCAAATCATTAATGCAAAATTATGAACTGTGTTATGATTGGATATTGTTGGTGAAATAAATGCTTAGAAAGCAAATAAAGTTTTGTGTAAATTCTAATTTGTTGAGGTTCAGATTTAGAGCACTTTTCAAAGACAAGGATGCATTTTGATCATTCTAGGAATGAGATCCAAATTGATGTGGATTGAAGTCTTGTTCGAGATATGGAGAAGCTCTGTTCAGGATTGATTGTTGTGGCAGCAACTGTATGTTGAAAGAATGCATAGTGGAAGCATGGAGATCAGAGACAAAACTGCAGGACAAAACTGCAGAATCAGATTCACAGGAATGGTAAATACCAGCAGAAAAGGAGATCCTAAAGACAGGTGATGTTGGGAAGAAGAAATGCATAAGTTTTGATTAATTAATGATATTTTATAGATTGAAACAGATCAAGGGGGGTGAAAAAGTTGCATGTTTGCAGGAGACAACCAGCTGAGACATAAATTGATTACAAAGGTATGAAAGTTTGCAGCGATTGAAGGAATGGCAAAGTTTGGCAAAAGACTACAATAGTAAAACTGTAGGAAGAACTTTTGGAAGTTTTTAGAGATTGTAACAGAACCTTATTCCAGCTGAGGCCATAGGAGTCCTTAATAGAAGTGAGAGTAGCAACTGGAGAGAAAGCAAGAGTGCTTAGTGCAAGTCCTAAGGAAAAGAGGACTTGGAAAACGGATAGAGGAGAATCTTGGTGAGAAGATCAACTCAGAAGGAAGTTGATTGGTTGCAAGTGTAGAAACTCACACAGAAGAGAAGATGGCTATGGGAAGTCATATGGAAGGTTCAAAAGAAGGCTACAAGATGAAAGAAAAGGGTGGATGAGTCAAGAGGAGCTTGACAAGGAGATGGTTCTAGAGGTAGAGAACCATAGATCAAGTTTACGGAGAAAATGTTGATGAAGGGCAGGTATAGAGACTTGCTAAAAAGGTAAGCGTATGTGAAGTTCACAGGTGAATAGATAAAAGTTCACAAAACAAGAAAGGATGACTACTGAAGGTCATTACAGAAGAGAGAAAGCTGAGTTAAATTTCCATCTTGAGTTGTTGATGGAGATGTTTCAGATGAATAAGGAAGACCAAAGGCATGGATGGATCATGAAAAGGAGAGTAAAATGGAATAGATTGCAAGTAAAATGGGAGCAAAGAGTGAATGCTCAATTGAAGGGAGAGTTACTCAGATTAAATGAGTATGTTTGTGAACCCAAATATGGTCCATTAATTTCTGAAAGTAATGAAGACATAGAGGAGAAATCTACAAAGGAGTTGACTTATATGAAGGATTCAGAACAACAAGGAGATATGATGACTGAAGCATCAAGTGAGACCACAAGGTCTTATGTTTTTAAAGCTAATAATTTGTGTATGATTGTAGGTATTACAAGAGAAAAGCAACCTTTTGAAGATGTCTTAAATGTGGATGAAAATCTTGAAGTAAAATGTGAAAAAGAAAATTTCTCAAAAGAAGAAGAATTTGACTGGTTACAACAAAAAGAGTCGATGGATAAGTTACTTAATGAGAGAAGAAAGTCATTTGAAGTTGTCATAGAGATGGAAGATCAAGACCTTATTCTGATAAAGAATGAAGGAATATTGTCTCAGAGAGGTAATCTAATGAATTTGATTAATGTTATTGATGAAGAACAAATGCAGGAGAATAGTAATGCAGATGATGGGGCAAGGATAGCTCTTGAGGAAGGTTTACAGAGAGACAACAAGACAAAATGTATTGAAGAAGAAGGACATCTACTAAAAGATGTTAAGAAAGAAGAAGCCTATGCAAAATATTTAGCAAAGGGAGAAAGGACATCTCATGATTGGTCAATAACAAGTGAACGTATAGAAAATTGTATAAAATTTCCAAATTCTATTCCAATTGAAAATATTGAGTTATATAGAAAATTAGACTTTCAAAGAAATTGTCATGAATGACAATAATAACGAAAATGGGATGGTAATAAAAGTTCAACAAATTCACATTACAGAAGAAGGAGTTCATTATTGTGAACCAGAGCAGAGAGCTATCATTGAAACAGATGATATGGAGGAGAGTTTAAATCAACAAACTGATGTGTTGACAATGGAATTGGAGGAAAACTCAGCGCAACATACTGAGATGTTGCCAGAGAAGGAAAAGGTAATGAGGCCTTATATTTTTAATTATGATAATTGTTTTATGATTACATGATTTGATGAAGATGAGACATACATGTTTCAAGTTGAAGAATCAGTTTTAGAACTGAAGAAGATTTGAAGTTGCCAGGACATACATACTGATGAGGGAAATGAAAAGCATGAAGATACAGTGCTTGAAGAAGTTAAATTGACTATAAGAATCAGTCGAGGAAGTGAAGGACAATTATTGAGGGTTGTCAAGGAAGAGGAAGGGAAATATGGTGGAATCGATGAACAAAATAGTGGTGTATTTGAGAGGAATCAAGTACAAAGGGAATTGGAGGACAATTTATTTTATGAAAGTAAATTTACAGATATTGAATAGAGGTTCTTTGGAAAGCCACAAGAGGGTAAGGATGAAAGGGTGGTAGTGAGAATCCAACAACTTCAAAGAGAAGATAATAAACAACAATTTGAAGATGAGTGGACAGAGTACAACAACAAATGGCAAAGTAATTATCAGTCAAAATATAAATTGGACATAGAGATTGAAAGAATAATAAGATTGATGATGAAGGTGCCTCAGAAGAAAACAACAGTAATAAGGCCAAGCAGCAGTAAGAGAAAGACAACAACACACTGTGAAAGCATAGCTAGTGGGGAAAAGAAACATAAAGTGTGGAGACCTGGAGAACAACAACAAACAACAGCAACAACCAAAGACAGATTACAGAATAAAATACGAGATCCAGGAGGACAAAGGTTGGGAGAACATGATCTGGAGATCATGATTACTTTAACCTTGGGAGTTTGATGTAGGAGCATCCAGCTCAGCAATTTCATTATATTCTAGTTAACTTAAGGGGTCTTGTGTTTTCAAGGAAGTTAGATTCATGTGTATCAAATTAATGTAGTTATTAATGTTTTGAGTGATTTGGAATAGGAATTAATTAAATATTGGGAGGACTTTGTAAATGTTCTCAAATGTTGGAGAACATGAGAGAATTAGGACAGTTGAGAGTTCATAGGGATTGATAAAGCTTAGATTAGGAATTAGTTGATGATTTTGTGGATTAGAGAGGATCCTTAGGGATAAAGAAGAGATTTTAGGATTTTGATTGAGAAGGTTATGGATCTAAACCAGGAAATGGGTTATAGAACCTTTTGTATAAATGTAAGCCTAAAAGGCATAGAGTGAGTTAGTTAGAGAGTTAGCGAGTTATGGAATTAGAGTTCAGAGATTAGATAGGGTTTGACTATAAGCCTACGGGCAAGAAAGGAAAAGGTCGTTGATGTTGAAGATCAGGCCAGAAAGGAATTCTTTTTTGTAAATATTTGTTTATTAAAATAGATAAATCGATTCCTGAGTTTGTGTGGTGTGACTTGAGTGATTAATTGTAAATTGTACGAGAATTAGGTTATTTCCACATAGTATGTGTATGCAGGTGGAGTTCAAGCAGAACGCAGAGAAGAACAGGAAAGAGACCTAGCACAGAAAAGTATTACAGTGGTCAGATTGTAGTGAAATCAATTGAAGGATCAAGCCAAAGCTCGAGAGAAACAGTGGTTAGGAGTGTGCAGAAGTAAGCAAAGGAGGAAATCACGCACAGAATATCCAAGACAAACGAGCAAAGTGAGAAATACACAGAGTCAGAGATCAGGATTATAACAATTGGAGACTGTAAGGCGAGGATCATTACACAGACAGAGAAACCGAGAAGACTATTACATAGTGAAGACAAGATGTAAAAGAACGTAGCAGCAAAGCACAGTCGGTGCATCATTCAGATCAACAGACAAGATTGAAGGAGATAGACGGCTAGGATTAAGTCACGCAAAATAAAGTCAAGAAAATGAAGAGATCAGATTAAGCCACGTGTTAACGGATGCGAAGTAGTATTCAGAAGTAGTTAGTAGTATCTCGTGCATTTAAAAAATGGTAAATGGTATTCTACCATTTCACGCGATTAACCTGAGTGGTTGACACATAGCACACGATGGAAAGGAAAAACCACTTATCTCACCCGCTTTCGATTTGATATCGATTGTGCATGTAATTGTGCGATATGGCATGATCACCGTTAGATGGAGACAAGAGAATTAACGGTGGAGATTTGAACTGCAGGTTGGGCATTGGTAAAGGTGCAAAGTCATGTGAATCAGCAGAATGGTAAGTTAATGAAGGATTAAATGGTTTATGTGTAATTTCTATTATACAAGAGTTATAATATAAATAGAGCAGAATAAATGTATTATGGTTAATGTTGGGTTATATTGAAACCAAAGTTAAAGAGTATTATTAATATGCACAAATAATAAGAATTAACCAAAGATCATGGAAGAGTTTTTATAAGGTTCCACTCAAAGGTTTATGAAGGCTTAGACTTTGGATAGTTAAATGAATTGTTTCTGCATAGGGTTTATTGAAAGGGCATTAGACTTTGATTTAAGAGAATTTTCCCTAAGTAGGAAATTGAAATTCCTGGGACATGTATATGACATGCATTTGATATGCATACTGTGGGTATGTGCGGCTTAGGCTTTATCAGAGAGAAGGGCCTTCGAATACTTCATGGTAAAGGTATGGTAGAAGGTATGTCTAATAGCTCTCTGGATTTTGATTTCTATGAAAATTTTGTATATGGGAAACAAAAACAGGTGAGTTTCTCCTCTGGTGGTAAGAGGGTGAAACAAATATTAGAGCTTGTGCATAGTGATGTGTTTGGACTTGTTTAGGTTCCATCAGTGGGTAAGTCTATGTACTATGTATCATTTATAGATGACTTCTCAAGAAATACATGGATATATTTCCTCAAGAATAAATATGAAGTCTTTGACAAGTTTAAATAATTTAAGGCTCTAGCGGAAAACAAGACAGAGAAGAAGATAAAGGTGCTGAGGACAGATAACGATGGAGAGTTTTGCAAGAAGGAATTTGAAGAGTTCTGTAAGAAGTGTGGTATAGCACGGTAGAAGAATAATCCGTACACACCTGAGAAAAATGGAGTTGTAGAAAGAATAAAAAATATGTTGATGGAAAGGGAAAGAATCATTCTTAGTGGTGTCGAGTTAGGACAAGAATTTTGGGCAAAGGCAGTGGAGACTGCATGTTACCTGGTCAATAGATCACCTTCATCAGCATTGGAGGATAAAACTCCACAAGAGGTATGGACTGGTAAGAAACCTTCTCTTTGACATCTGAGGGTATTTGGATGTGATGCATATGTACATGTTCCAAAGGAGAAAAGAACAAAGTTGGATAGTAAATCTGAAAAGTGGGATTCCTCGGGAAAACAAACCTGAAATAAAGATCCATTTAACTGCCTAAACTTAAAGATAGCCTTAACAAGGGTTTCTCAATATATTATTTCCATTGAATAGTGTGGGAATAACTGGATCGGTCTTAGACTTCGATATCCAATGATCTAGCGCCAAAAAGGATATATAAAAATTTGTATACCTTGAGAAAAAAACAAGAGTTTGAATGTTGGAATGTTATTATGGAAACAAGAGGGTATCTTCATCCTGGTTAAGAAGGACATAGTGATTATTGTATCAGCAATATTCATGAAAATACCCCTTCATCCTCAAATTTAGAGTGACTTATGTCTTCTTGTTGATATTCACTCTTTCTGTTAACACGACACATTGGATCATCGTTGTTGAAACATTGGCTCACCATTGCTGTGACACTGGCTGACCATTATTGACACACATTTCCACTAGTGTGACAACTCGTAGTCAGCAAACACATAATCTTTGATGTTGTAATATATATTATTTTCCAATAATATATCACCATTAGCATTGATAATTTATAAAAAACTGGTAAAATTGTGTTTACATGTTTTGTTATGATTTCGTTGCATTTCCGCTACAAATTTTCTTACATTTCCGTTGTTTTTATTCCAATTTATATATCAGATTCATGATTAGACACCAATGTATGCAAGCATAATGCAAGTATGGAACAACCCCATGAAATCTATCTTCCACAACATCAATGTATTGAAAAATTGAGTGTAAATGCATGGAGTTACTTACTAACCTTAAATGACAACTCAGACAAATTTCCCAAATCAACAAACATATCCTCACCACCTATCAAACATACATGAACATATTCAACAAAACAATAATACATTAAATACATGTAATACACTAATAAATATTAAAATCAAATTGAAAACAAATGTCTCACAACAAACCTAGAAAAAAATGCATTATTAGAGTGAGGGCGACCTCTCTTGTTGATTTGTTCAAACTCAAATGTTTCATCTTCATCTGTAGCAATATTCAAGTCAATAACCAATCTTGAATTTTATTTACTTGTTTTTCTTCTCTTTTTGGGCCTCAGGAAACTCTTCTTGCTCTTCAAAGATGACTCAAAAGCACCCAACCCACACGTGAATTCATAATCCACAATATGAAGATTGTTGGTGTCATCCAACATTTTTTTAACCAAAGCAATCGATTGTTCAATCTTGGTCAAAGTTGCAGGAGAATTGTTTCGAACCAGGTTTGTGTAGCCAAATAACCCCTCTTTGGCCAAATGAATTCCTTCAACATTTACATCAACATTGTGACTATCCATGGAGAATTTGTTTGCATCTTCACTAAGATCTAATATTCCCTCTATATTTATCTTAGTAGGGTCATTGTATGAATCAATTATTATTTGATGATTTAGTAATTGGTTTGAAGCCATTAAATGGGAAGACAACCAACCCACCTTTATGGCATGCTTGCAAATGTTGCCATGAATAGACCATGGGAAATCACAAGTTAAGAAATGTGCGTGATGACAAGTGACAAGATATTGCTTATTAGGTTTAGATTGACTCCTTACCCAAAAAAACATGAGAAATTTGCTCATGAGGGATGCAATCACTATATGGAATTCTTTTTTCTTTTTCAATTAATGATTCAAACTATTTCTCTTTCCTGTAATTATTTTAAAATCCTTCCTTTTTTATAATTTTCTTAAACTTATAATAGGGTTCAACATTTGTTAGAAGAACATATATCAACCAATCCATCCTACGAGCACATTTCTTTCTTCTATCATATAGAATTTTTTTTCTTTAGGTAATAGTGATATGACTCCACAATATTGTTTGTCTCTTGATTTGCATGGGGAAAATCTCGACAACCTTTTACCCATATCTCTAATTGCAAAAAAGTTGGTTTAATGAAGATATTTCATTCGTATGAAAACAAAAAAGAGAAATGTAAGAAATAGTTTGTCAACTTACAAATATTGTCACCAACAACCCAATTCTTGTGAAAATAGTCTAGGAACTTCTCCTCATTAGGAAATTTGTTGAAGAAAGCATTAATTTCATTACTCACTTCATCATTGGAACAATATGTTAGTGTCAGTCTTTCCAGCCTTCCTCCAGTGATCAAATATGCTCTTACAAAGTGGTCTCAGAGTGTCAAGGTCAAATTTTGTCATTTCAAAGAGTTTTTAAGCAAAATTTGGTCACTAGGCATTAGGTCTAGGGTTTGCTTTAACTCCTTCTAAAGTTGTCCAAATGTCGGTCCATGTCACCATTCAGCTGATTTTATCATCATTCATAGGGTTTTCATTATCATGTCAGTGTCTAATGAGTCTTTTTACACCTTGTCCATGCTTCAGTTGCGCCTAGGTAAGGTCATATTCCTCTCCTAGGGTTTTGAAGCCAATTTCTCTTGGACGGTCAAATCATTAGCAAAACTTGTATCCTGATGTTCATACACCTTCCCCTATCCTTAAAGTACCTTACCAAATGCTTCCCATCACTGAGATTCCCCAACTTCCTCATTTTCGCACAAACCCTAGTTTCTTGCTACAACCTGGCAATTTTCTAGGTTTGACCTGTGTTTTGCCCTTTTGGACCCCTTCCCCTCACTCAATCTCCACAATTCCACTTTCCCTTGCTTCCTAAAATCCCTCCCTACTTTCAAAAATTTCCCCAAGAATTTAGAAGCCTCTTATCCCCTTCATTTCGCTTCATTTCGACAAAATTCCTTGTTTCACACATCGAGACAAGTTTCACTCAAAAGCCGTTTCAGAGCAATCAAAGATGAATTTTGGGAAACTAAGAGAGGCGTTTGTCCACAACATGCCAAAGAAGAAAAACCTCCTTCACGTTTTTCATAGGTGTCATGGTTTGAGAGAAATGTCAAGAATACCGTTGTTTCAGGAGAATCAAAGACACCTCTGAAGTGACCTTGGGAAAATCAAGTTTTCTCCTAGCTTGGTTGGCCAAATGATTTTCTTGATGGGTAAAATGATAACGAGACACAAATATCTTTCCAATGAGCTATCATGAGCTCAATTTGGGGTTGAGGAAGGCATTCAAAAGTTGACTGCAAAAACACTCTTCCTTGAGGCAGCCTCATTTGGCACTTTTTGACCAGTCTTGGGAGATTTGATTTTTGAGAAGGCAAATGAACTCCAAATTGAAAAATTCCAATTGGGTTGGAAAGTAGACTCAAAGGCCTTTCCAACGAGCTATCATGCACCTGATTCTGACACTAGGAAGGCCTTTAAAAGCCTCCTTCAAAAGCACGCGACCTGTTGGGTGCGCACGACCTGTCAGGGGGGTCTTACCAGTTGAGAAAATACACTGGCGCGACCTGTTGGGAATTTATCCACAAAAATTGCCTGTAAACTGCCAAACATCCCAAAATTTCTTCAAGATTTCAGGTAGGCCTTTTATCATCAAAGTATTTTGCTTGATAAGGAAAAATGGGCATGAGAAATGTGTTTTAATGCCATCAAGTTGAAATGAGAGGTTCATGTATATTTTCTTTAAAAATGTCAAAATTACAATCGCCAGATCCAAGGAGGTTGGCCAAGGCACTAAAACGACGGAGAAGGCCCGATCCCCTCCACATCTTGGCTGAGGCTTCCTTGAAGGAGCATGATATTAAATGACCTCACTACAGCACAAATTTCAAAAAAAATTGAACATTTTTGGTCAATTATGAATTTTTGGGCAAAAAACAGGTTTTTCTCCCTAACAGGTCGCGCGCCGCGCACGACCTATTCGATGGGCAACTTCATTTCAGGAAAACTCAGCATTTTTGGATTTTTCATGCAAAGATACACCTGCTCAGCAATTACCAAGAGATTTCATCAAGTTTTGAGCCTCCAGAAGGTCAAAAAACATGCAAAAATTGACTTTCTGCCACCTTTTTGACAAACAAGGAGCAGTCTTGGGAGATTGCAATTTTGGAGGGGCAAATGGCCACCAAATTTAGAAATTCCAGTTGGGTTGGAAAGTAGACATCCAAACCGTTCCAACAAGCCCACTTTTGCCTCATTTGGACACCTGGAAGAGCCTCAAACGGAGCTCCAAAGAAGCGCGACCTATCAGGATTAGGGCGCGACCTATCAGGCAATTTTCAAAATTTTTCACCTACAGCTCAGGAATTCGCCCAGCTTTGGCCAGTTTTGACTTGGGATGAGATTTTTCACCCTCTTTGATGTAATTAATGTATTTTCATGTTGATATGACACTTATTTACCTATTCTAGAAGATTCATTCATGAAATAGCAAACATTTAATGAATGAATTGGTTTCCTAGCTTATAGAGGCAAGTTGTTTTGACTGCCTAGATTTTAGTGCTCATTTTAGAATTGGTTGAAACAGCTCCTAGAAGGATGAGCTTGACCCCTAGAGGCAAGGAAATATGTTAGATTTCCTATATTATGTACTTTCTTGGTCATTTTCATGGTTGGACTCTTGAGGGAGAAAGCTCTATTGTATTGTTCATTGTATCTCTGCAATTTTGGCAAAGGAAGAAAGACCAGGGTTTTGCAGTCCTTTTTGGGATTCCTGTGGTTACATGTATTGATGGTGTGTTTCTCTTTGTACTTGTAAGTGTGTTATGTGAAATCATCCTCTTTCTTTTTCTTCTGAAATTAGGCAAATGAAGTGTTAAAGTAGAATTCATGATTTCCATCCTCTGCTTTTAAATTTGCTTAATATCAATGTTTTCATCTGTTTAAGGAGAACTCAAGGTGATTGCTTGCTCTCCTTAGCTCCTCACCGGTCATTCCTACCCATTCACTTAATTTAAAGGCATCAATACAGTCTCCTACCTTGCCCCAAAGAAACCCCTGCAAAAACTGTGTCCAATCCCCGCACCCAAAATTGCTTTTCCCCGATTTTCCACCAAAATCCAAAAATCCCAAAACAAACTCTTTTTATCAGTTTACTAGCCTAAAATCAGTGTTTCCTTATTGGTTATCTTGCCCGTTGAAGATCCCTATCGAGATAGACCGGAGAGAGCCCTCTCCTGCCCCGTAGGGCTAGCTACGAGGCTAAGTGGTTTGATGTTGCCTTGAAGTTTGCCTTTCTCAGCCTGAGGTGAAATTTCAAGCGCTAACATATTGGCGACCATACTGGGGAGAAAAACTTGTCTGTTGATTGATGTGTTTGCTTCATAAGTCTTAGACGGAGCCTGAAGTTACGCCAGGTAGCCTTCGAAACGCTTTTGCTTTGCATAAGCGGAAGTAGATAAACGCTGCTTCAGTCAATCTCCGTGAGCTTGTGAATACAGCACTTCAATTGCATTTTACCCCAGTTCATTTGTAAACTCTGAACTTTTGGATGATTAGTTGAGAGTTTTCACAGGCTGAAATCATTCACTGGCGACTCCTTCACTGAAAACTCCAGAGATCAATGCTTCATGGTGACTTCACTGCAGAGAGATCAGTAGCTGTGAGATTTTCAAGATGGACCGAATCACAAGAAGATATGCTCCCTTGAGCTGAGATCACATCCCTGGTTTTCCAAATAAAATTCCAAAGGTAGATTGGTCAAGGAATTTGCCTACATTTAAAGATGATGGTAAGAAGGATGCTGCTTTACATCTAGTTAGATTTCATATGCATATTCGCAAGTTGAAGGTGGATTTTCCTGAAGATTGCTTGATGAAGATATTCCTGGCCACTCTGGAAGATGAAGCCCAATCATGGTATGAAAGTTTGCCGCCTGCTTGTATTTACTGTTTAAAGGATTTTGATGCCTTGTTTATTGAAAGATATAAGGACTCTTATCCATCATTAAATTTAGTTCAAGACTGTTGCAAGCATGCTTATAGTTTTATTGAAAGCCTTGAGACATATTATGAAGATGATAATTTTATGGACGTTGAGATTATGGAGGCTCTGTATGAGAATCCATTTCAGCAGTACACAGAAATCTTAGAGGATACTTGTCAAGACCAGCAGGCTGAAGATTTCCATATGGTTGAAAATGAGGAAAGAGCAAATGTTGTTTCAGATCTGTCCATAGAAGAAGACAGCATGCAGCTAACGCAGGAAAGTAATGTTCCAATCTCAGAAAGTGATGATGATAAATCAGATCGGGAGATAAATTGTGATGAGGCAAAACATGTTGTTCCAGATCTCATAAAAGAGAGTTGTATTGTCGCGGCTGCCTCAAATGAAGAAAATGGAGTAGTAGACCTAAATGCTCTCATTTCACCAACACTAGATCTTCTTGAGGAGGTAGTTCATTGCCTCTGTGAAAAACAAGACAAGATCTTTGTTCAAGTAAGTGAAAAGGTTTCTCTGGATGAATCTATGATAGCTGATAGAAATGTTAGTGTTGGGTTTCACGAAACATTTGAAATTTCTTTTCTCATGATTGATGAATGTAATGAGAATCTGGCTATCATATCATATGAGGATGACTTACCGTATATTCAAACTACAAAAGATCAGACCATTCAGGATTCCATTTCAGATTCTTCTTCATATGTCTCATATGTTGAAATGTTTTTACAAGAGGAGATCTGCTCATCTACTTGTTCAGAGTTTTTTGAAACCCATGAGCCTACTTTTACTGAAGCACATGATGAAGGCAGATCAGAATTTGAAACAAAGGACACCTTGATCTTTCAGCAGGAGGTGGCAGTGGCAAATCTTCATGTTTTTCACGATCCTCTAGCAAGTTTTTTGCAGCCAGCAGTGAAAGTGTTTATTACAGTGTTTTGTTGCAGCCATGGTCAACTATGTTTTTGGATGCCCATTGATAGGTTTGTATTGTTGACCAGAAGATCTAATCAGGCGAATCAATCAAGAAGGCATCTGCTTGATTGGTTGCATTGGCATTTTGATATAGTTTGACGGTATATTATCTTGTAAGAAACACAGGTGGTTGTCATCATGATTTCAAACCTTGATGGACTGCTACCCTTCAATAAGCTTTGTAAGTTCTTGTTTTCGTTAAGTCAGTCATGAGTCAGTTATGAGTCAGTTTTCAGTCATGTTGGTTTCATAATTGTGTCTGCTTGAGTCAGGTTTCAGTCAATAAATGAGTCAAAGTCTTGTGTCGTTTGCCGAAATAATGACTCCATCGCCCAATGGTTAAAAGCATTGGTCTGCTCTCCCAGAGGTCTGAGGTTCTTGGCACCTCCAAGGAGCTACCATCCCCATTGGAGCCAATGTTAGTGTTAGTCTTTCCAACCTTCCTCCAGTGATCAAATATGCTCTTACAAAGTGGTCTCAGAGTGTCAAGGTCAAATTTTGTCATTTCAAAGAGTTTTCAAGCAAAATTTGGTCACTAGGCATTAGGTCTAGGGTTTGCTTTAACTCCTTCTAAAGTTGTCCAAATTTTGGTCCATGTCACCATTCAGCTGAGTTTATCATCATTCATAGGGTTTTCATTATCATTTCAGTGTCTAATGAGTCTTTTTACACCTTGTCCATGCTTCAGTTGCGCCTAGGTAAGGTCATATTCCTCTCCTAGGGTTTTGAAGCCAATTTCTCTTGGACGGTCAAATCATTAGCAAAACTTGTATCCTGATGTTCATAAACCTTCCCATATCCTTAAAGTACCTTACCAAATGCTTCCCATCACTGAGATTCCCCAACTTCCTCATTTTCGCACAAACCCTAGTTTCTTGCTACAACCTGGCAATTTTCTAGGTTTGACCTGTGTTTTGCCCTTTTGGACCCCTTCCCCTCACTCAATCTCCACGATTCTACTTTCCCTTGCTTCCTAACATCCCTCCCTACTTTCAAAAATTTCCCCAAGAATTTAGAAGCCTCTTATCCCCTTCATTTCGCTTCATTTCGACAAAATTCCTTGTTTCACACATCGGGACAAGTTTCACTCAAAAGCCGTTTCAGAGCAATAAAAGATGACTTTTGGGAAACTGAGAGAGTTTTTTGTCCAAAACATGCCAAAGAAGAAAAACCTTCTTCACCTTTTTCATAGGTGTCATGGTTTGAGAGAAATTTCAAGAATACCGTTGCTTCAGGAGAATCAAAGACACCTCTGAAGTGACCTTGGGAAAATCAAGTTTTCTCCTAGCTTGGTTGGCCAAATGATTTTCTTGGTGGGTAAAATGATAACTAGACACAAATAGATTTCCAATGAGCTATCATGAGCTCAATTTGGGGTTGAGGAAGGCATTCAAAAGTTGACTACAACAGCACTCTTCCTTGAGGTAGCCTCATTTGGCACTTTTTGACCAGTCTTGGGCGATTTGATTTTTGACAAGGAAAATAAACTCAAAATTGAAAAATTATAGTTGGGTTGGAAATTAGACTCAAAGACCTTTCCAACGAGCTATCCTGCACCCGATTCTGACACTAGGAAGGCCTCCAAAAGCCTCCTGCAAAAGCGCGTGACCTGTTGGGTGCGCGCGACCTGTCAGGGGGGTCTTACCAGTTGAGAAAATACACTGGCGCGACCTGTTGGGCGCGCGCGACCTGTTGGGAATTTATCCACAAAAATTGCCTGTAAACTGCCAAACATCCCCAAATTTCTTCAAGATTGCAGGTAGGCCTTTGATCATCAAAGTATTTTGCTTGATAAGGAAAAATGGGCATGAGAAATGTGTTTTAATGCCATCAAGTTGAAATGAGAGGTTCATGTATATTTGCTTTAAAAATGTCAAAATTACAATCGCCAGATCCAAGGAGGTTGGCCAAGGCACTAAAATGACGGAGAAGGCCCGATCCCCTCCACATCTTGGCTGAGGCTTCCTTGAAGGAGCATGATATTAAATGACCTCACTACAGCACAAATTTCAAAAAAATTTGAGCATTTTTGGTCACTTATGAATTTTTGGGCAAAAAACAGGTTTTTCTCCCTGACAGGTCGCGCGCCGCGCGCGACCTATTCCATGGGCAACTTCATTTCGGGAAAACTCAGCATTTTTGGATTTTTCATGCAAAGATACACCTGCTCAGCAATTACCAAGAGATTTCATCAAGTTTTGAGCCTCCAGAAGGTCAAAAAACATGCAAAAATTGACTTTCTGCCACCTTTTTGACAAACAGGGAGCAGTCTTGGGAGATTGCAATTTTGGAGGGGAAAATGGCCACCAAATTCAGAAATTCTAGTTGGGTTGGAAAGTAGACATCCAGACCTTTCCAACAAGCCCACTTTTGCCTCATTTGGACACCTGGAAGTGCCTCAAACGGAGCTCCAAAGAAGCGCGACCTATCAGGCAATTTTCATAATTTTTCACCTACAGCTCAGGAATTCGCCCAGCTTTGGCCAGTTTTGACTTGGGATGAGATTTTTCACCCTCTTTGATGTAATTAATGTATTTTCATGTTGATATGACACTTATTTACCTATTCTAGAAGATTCATTCATGAAATAGCAAACATTTAATGAATGAATTGGTTTCCTAGCTTATAGAGGCAAGTTGTTTTGACTGCCTAGATTTTAGTGCTCAGTTTAGAATTGGTTGAAACAACTCCTAGAAGGATGAGCTCGACCCCTAGAGGCAAGGAAAGATGTTAGATTGCCTATATTATGTACTTTCTTGGTCATTTTCATGGTTGGACTCTTGAGGGAGAAAGCTCTATTGTATTATTCATTGTATCTCTGCAATTTTGGCAAAGGAAGAAAGACCAGGGCTTTGCAGTCCTTTTTGGAATTCCTGTGGTTACATGTATTGATGGTGTGTTTCTCTTTGTACTTGTAAGTGTGTTATGTAAAGACCAGGGTTTTGCAGTCCTTTTTGGAATTCCTGTGGTTACATGTATTGATGGTGTGTTTCTCTTTGTACTTGTAAGTGTGTTATGTGAAATCATCCTCTTTCTTTTTCTTCTGAAATTAGGCAAATGAAGTGTTAAAGTAGAATTCATGATTTCCATGCTCTGCTTTTAAATTTGCTTAATATCAATGTTTTCATCTGTTTAAGGAGAACTCAAGGTGATTGCTTGCTCTCCTTAGCTCCTCACCGGTCATTCCTACCCATTCACTTAATTTAAAGGCATCAATACAGTCTCCTACCTTGCCCCAAAGAAACCCCTGCAAAAACTGTGTCCAATCCCCGCACCCAAAATTGCTTTTCCCCGATTTTCCACCAAAATCCAAAAATCCCAAAACAAACTCTTTTTATCAGTTTACTAGCCTAAAATCAGTGTTTCCTTATTGGTTATCTTGCCCGTTGAAGATCGCTATCGAGATAGACCGGAGAGAGCCCTCTCCTGCCCCGTAGGGCTAGCTACGAGGCTAAGTGGTTTGATGTTGCCTTGAAGTTTGCCTTTCTCAGCCTGAGGTGAAATTTCAAGCGCTAACACAATAATTCATAATGAAACCCAAATCGCTAAACATCTCATTTGTTATTTTTTGACCACTAGCCAATCGATTCACATTTTTTATCCATTCTCGACATACGTGCCAAACATACAAGATAACGTTGCACCTTGTGATTCTCCTGCCACATTCAATTCATTTCAAGCATATTATTTTTGTAATAAATATAAGTTGTACTATAAAATAAGAAGATTGAAGTTACCTTAAAGCACTGATTTTAGCCAATGCATCATCAACCATGAAGGCATTAACTTTCCAACCATGAGCAACTTGGTAACACCTATTCATGAGGTGCTCCAACCATAGTGAAATGTTAGGTGATGTATTATGTGATTCCACCACTCATGCAATTGGCACCCCACTTTGTTGCTCATCAAACACCACCAGTGTGTACAACTGATACTATCACATTCAAAAACATATGAAGTCAACTTCATCTTATTAATCATTATAAATCATTACTAATCAAATTATTGTACTAGATCAATAATTATTAATACACTCACCCCATATTTATTTGTATTGAATGTTGAATCCATGTCTATTAGGCTATTATTCAATAGCTTCACCATGGTATCCAACATCCACTTCGTCTGGATTCCAACTATAAAAGGGATCTCTCCGCCATTGGGCTTTTGATAAAAGAAAAAATCATCTTGGTTTTTTCTATACCAAAGGTTCACACTCATTTCATCCTTCTTATGCAAATGATACTTTCCTTTCATTAGAAGATTATAGATGTTAACAACATATTTCCTACACATAAAAAAACCCCTCTCTCGAGTTGTGGCATCGATGTCAACAAATTTTTTAACATGCATTTTGAAAACCGAGTCGATCAGCGCTTCCAAGAATAAACAACTCTCTACATAGGAAACCATGTCCCTTGACAAATTTAGTTGATGCAGGGACCTAGCATGACCCAAAGTGTCATGTTGGCCATGAAAAGGCCATCCTTAGCTATTTACAATCTCATACATGTTATATGTTATTATCGTTATCTCAGGGATTTGAACCATAACTTTTACAATGAAATGGCATTGATAGCCCCTCTTTTTCACAAATGAGGATCTTCGCTTCACTTCATTTTTTCCTCTTTTGTCGTTGAGGCCATATTAACAAGCATAACTACATAAAAATGTTTGATAAGTCAATACATATGAATCCATGAAAATTGGTCGAGCACTATTTATAACAACATCTAAATAATGCATCTCTAAAAGCCTTACACTTCATATCGCAGGGAATCAGTAGGCCTTGAGCTTGGGTGTTTATTTTGTACTTGGGTGAAAGAGCATGGAGCATCTCAATTCATTTACTCTCCTCTAACAAAGTCTCCAATTCTATTTGAAGGTATTTTTGCAATGTGATCAATATCCATGTGTTTTCCATGTACTTCAAACCAATCTAAAGCCTTCCTAGAAAATATAATATTTTCTTTAGGGTCTTGCACCAAAAGAGAAATGATTGTTTCCCATTTGAATTTCTTTACCATTTTGTGACCCAACGTGTTGCTACAACGGTAACCTAGAATGTGTTGCAACAATGACCCAGGGAGTTTCTAGAACTATAAACCAACGACTTGCTGCAAAGTTGAACCAACGTGTTGCCACAATGGTAAACCAATGATCTGCCTCAATAGTCAAACATCAAGTTGCCACAATAGTTAACCAAGGATTTTCCACAAGGGTTAACAAGTGAGTTTCCACAATGGTTGACAAGCAAGTTTCCACAATAATTGAGAAGCAAGCTGCCACAATTCGTAACCAACAAGTTTCCAAAATGGTTAACCAACAATTTTCCAAAATGGTTAACCAACGACTTGACACAATGGTTAACCAATGAGTTTCCGAAATAATTACCAACGAGTTGTCGCAATGTTTAACTAGTGAGTTACCACAATGATTAACCAACAATTTTCCACAACGGTGAAACAATTTGTTGTTGCAATAGTGAACCAGTGGATTTTTTATAATCAACTTTGGTGCTCTCCTAACACTTGACAAGCAACAACCAGTTGTTTTCTCTCTTATTTCCGCTAGGGAACTGGTCAAACAATACAATATTGTCTGCATAAATAAAGGAAGCAACCCAAGACAACATTTCTTTTATATAATAGTCTACATAAATTATATAATCGCCTGCTAATAATATAATAATCTGCTAATAAATTATATAATATTATAACCATAGATATATATACTGAGATTTATTTGTAAAATCTAAATTAGTAATGTGCAGGATGAATGGTTTTACAAAGAACCTATATTACTAATGTGGAGGACGAAGGGTTTTACAAATTTGGTTTTAGTAATGTGGGGGATGAAGGGTTTTACAATTTGGGTTTTAGTAATGTGGAGGATGAAGGGTTTTACAAATTGGGTTTTAGTAATGTGGAGGATGAAAGGTTTTACAATTTGGGCTTTAGTAATGTGGGGGATGAAGGGTTTTACAAATTGGGTTTTAGTAATGTGGAGGATTAAGGATTTTACAAATTGGGTTTTAGTAATGTAGAGGATGAAGGGTCTTCATGTCATAACCTCACCTTGCATACGAAACTCCTCAGACAGGAACGCCAACAGTGTAGGACGAAGAGGGAGACAAACGGTAACACCAATGCTAGAGGTCAGAGAGGGAGACGAACGATAACGCCTGATTGGCTTATGTTGGGGACAGATGGGACCCACATTGCAGAGGGTTGTCAAAAGGGCCTTGTCGACAGGGAGGGGGCGCAAAACCCAAAGGGTGTTTCTTCGTACATTAATAACAACTAACTATATAAAATCCTCTTTGTCCTTGTTAATTAATGTAGAGTCTGATCCAGATTTAAACAGAAACGCAACAAATTACAGAGATAACCATAAACATAGAGATGCAATGGAAATAATACTTCATTTCATTAATGTAAAATACTGAAATATACTTACAAACAGAAATGCAAATAAACCAGCTAGGGTGATGGTAGCTTATCTCTGAGAAGAGATGTGGTGGCTACATGCCTCTAAACTGTGTTACAATGAGGCTCGAAGGCCTATTTATTGTTGAGAAACAATTGAAAACCCTAAACATCCAAAAACCTAACCCTAGAAGATGAAACGTTAAACTGTGGCATACAATCTCTATTTGACACGCATAATATCTCATTAGAAATATCTATCCAAGAACTACAACTTTGGGAAGAGCAACATCAGTCCATGGACCCATGTTGCTCCCAATTTTCCCAAAAAACATTGTTTAGGGCCTCAAAAATGGCTCCGGAAATCCAGGACCAGAAAAACTGCTAAAAATAGTAAACTATGCTACAATTAAGGAAACTGAAAAGCTGAAAGAAACAATGATTGGGGTCCAAGTGGACTTGGCGGGTGGCCACCAATATCCACCTAGATCATTCCTCCCCCCTTAGGAAGTAATGGTCCCCATTGCATTGAGTTCCTCCATGAGATGAGGAAACTTCTGCTGAACTTGGTCCCTGGTGAGCCACTTTCCCTGGTGAAGGAGTTGGCCTGCCTTGACAACTCGATACAGTTGGATATTCTGCTAGCGAGTGTGCTTGATCTATGTGTCCATGATCCGATCAGTTTCAACTTGTTCCATGCAATCTAGATTTGACTCTGTGGGTTTGAGTTGTTCTTCAATGTCGGATGTGTCTAGTAATGGTGGGAAGTATGGCCGAAGGTGGTCCACATTGAACACTGGGTGCAGGCCAAGGAATGGGGGAATGTTGAGCTCAAATGCATTGTCTCCCACAACCTTGGTAATGGTGTAAGGACCATATCAGAGTGGTCTGAGTTTCCGATAGGCTTCAATAAGGCGTTCCTTTTGCAAATGCAACCAGATTTTGTTGCCCACCCGAAACTTGTGTGGCACCCAATGTTGATCATGTCACTACTTGTATTTGGCATTTGATTTCTCCATAATGTCATGGACCTGCTGGCGAATATGTTGGATGTGCTCAATGAAGTTTTTTTCCTTATCTGTTTTGGACTGGACATGAGCCAAATCTGCATGAGTAGCTACAAATGGCATGGCCACATCAATGGGACATAGTGGCTGGAATCCCAAGCCCACCTGAAAAGGGTTGTGGCTAGTCGAGCTGTGGAGAGCCCGATTGTAGCTGTGCTGAACATAGGGGAGGCTCTCGTCCCATGTGCATGGATGCTTTGAGTTGTACATGTGAAAAATGTTTACGATCATCCTATTGACAACCTCTGTCTAACCATCAGTTTGAGGATGGAATGTTGTGGACTTAGTGAGTTTGGTGTCCAGCATCGACCAAAGACTGGACCAAAAAGTACTGAGGAACCTGCTGTCCCAATTTGAGATGATAGACTGTGGGATCCCAAAGTGTACCCACACTCCTTCAAAGAAGAGTTTAGCAATGGATTCTGTTGTGATATTCTTCTTGCAGGCCGCCATAATGGCCATCTTTGAGAACCTGTCGATGACCACAAAAACACAGTCATTTCCATGCTTAGTGGAAGGAAGGCCTGACATGTAATCCATGGAGATGGTTTCCTAAGGTCGACTATGGGTAGGCAACAGGGTATAGAGGCCTTGCTTCTTGAGTGTCAGTTTGGTAGTGGTGCAGGTAGGGCATGATCTGATGTACTTTCTGACATCCTGTCGAAGATTCGGCCAATAGAAATACTTCTGCAGTACTACCACCATTTTCTCGACCCCAAAATGCCCAGTAGCCCAATTGTAGTGTGCTTCCCAAATCATCTCGACACGCTCGCTTGAAGGAACACAAAGGTGACCCAAGTGACATAACAGGGCATCCTAGAGGTGAACATCTGGAACATGTTGACCCTCTAAGAGTGTCTAGTATGTGTGGTCGAATTCTGGGTTGCTTTTGTAGAGAAGTGGCCAATCATAAGTCTCATGCCCATAAGAGTTGAGCACGGTGGTTAATGCCATGATCGGGATCGACTAAGGCAATCTGCAACATTATTAGTGCTGCCCTTCTTATACTTGATATTCAAATGGAATTGTTGCAGGTATGTGGACCACTTCTGATGGCTATCATTCTGCAATTTTCCTTAGGTCTTATTGACATGGCTAATGTGCATTATGCCAACAAGGGGAACTAACCCGATCGCAAGCCCCAATTAGACCTGCTTTTGTTTGGAATGGCTAGCTCCGACAGGTTTTAAGGGACCCAGTAAACTGTTTGAACATGTCGAAAGATTGCTTCTGGGAGGAAGACTTCAATTAAATCAACAAAATAAAACAGCTAACCTCTATGTATTAAATCCTATCTATACTATTTCTAACTACTCTAATCTAATCCTAGCTATCCTAATATATCCTTCAGAAGCATAATACAGAGGTTTAAACATCATATATATGTTCAACAGGAGCGTGATAAAGAAGGTTAAACATCATGCATAGATTCAAGTCCAAATGAATCAATCACTGAATTCACAGTTGGACAAGACTGTATTAAATATAAATTGCAATCCAATCACTCATATAGGAATCCACATTCTTCTATGGAATTAAAACTTGCAATTGATGCTTAACTTAGTTTCAAATCAGAGACCATTCACAAGTTAACCATGAAACTAAACCACATTCAATTTAACAAGACTAATAGTGAACTGTAAGTCATCAATATGCATAAATACAAATCACATTTACATTCATGCCAGTAACAACACTCTGATCCAAAACAATACAATGAGTCTAAAACTAAGGGCTCCTTCTTGCCCCAAAACAATCCTCCTTATCCACAATAAAGAAAAATTGTTCTTCTCGAAAATCAAAAGCCCTTTCTCCTCTTCGGAGGTAATACTTATGCAAACACCTCAGACTCTAGGTCTCCCCCGTCTCTTCATCTTCCTACTATTTCATATATGCAAATCGAATACACAGGGATAGGATCATCAGCGTGACTGCTGGCATGTAGAAAGCATAATGACCAGATCGATTCCTTTCCTGAGGAAGTGAACAGATGTTGGTAAAAAGGTTGACTGTATGTTGCCTTCCCATAATGAAGCCTGGGACAACTCTGCTTACGGAATGTACAGGCAACGCATGGGGTTCTGACCCATAATGCTTGTGGCCAGACCCTTAAACGCAGTGTTTCTGCATACATGGCTCTTCGAATCCCCTCCTGCGTCCTTTACTTCTCACCTGCAAGGATAGCTATCATTAGCTTGATGATTGTGAACAATAAAACATAAATGTTCAATCAAACATAAACACTACCTTCATTCATTTTATAAACTACAGAACAAGTGTGAAAAGGATTTATGCCTAATACATAGTCAACATATAATTTCCCACTCAACCCATAGGCTTGGCACAGTCTTTTGAGGGATTCTTTTAAATCGCAATCAAGTATTGGCCCCCCCCCGTGGGTCGCAGTACCCATGCCTTCCACTTCCCCGATGCGCAATTACACTATCGAGACTCCACAGGCCCGCCTTTTACACTGAAAACCCGACCCCTTTGTAATTTCAGAAAATTTGGAAAACATATGAAAACACAGGAAATCCTGCCCTGATCGCTCAAGCTGGACCTCAAATGTTATATGTTGGGGTCTATAAATATCACCGGGTCCGGCCTATCGCATATCCCAATATGCATAAGCCTGGGGCTCTACAAATCGCGATATGCGATAAGGCTTCGGACTTGAAAATATATAAATCGTATTTGATAGCTCGAAGGGGCCACCATTTCGCTTCACATATCATGTATAAGGCATGAGCTCTGCCCAGACACGATATGCGATTGGGGCCGGACCCGACAATGTATACAATGCAGTGCATAGTGCTGGCGAGTCCGGGGCCAGGGGTGCACCATATATACATAAACCTTGGACTTAGGCCGATTGCGATATGTGACGGGCTTTCGGACCTGAAAATGTATATATTGTGGTTCGTAACGCCGTCGGGTCTGGGGCCTTATGGCATGCATTATGTGCCCAGGATGAAAGCAATAAGTGAAAGAGGGAGGATATACGTAATTTGCAAAGGGTTTCCTTTGTAAAGGGATTATAACGGGACAATGATGTGATGAAGGATTTTGGAAGCTAGGCAAACCCCGATGAGCATATGAATGAAGGGCTTAACAAGGTTATATGTGAGGGGTTTGTTAAGGGGATTTCACCATTTGTGAATGGAATATTCGGCTCTTCATAGAGTTAAAATCACTGGGATGAAAAGGATCATTCAGAGAGATGATAGATCAGACTTATAGGGGGGCCATTCAAAATTTTCTATCAGAGCATGTTTTAATAGGGTGGTAGTTGTGGCCACAACAAATGGCGAACCGCTGGGCGAACCAGTTATCTTTGTTTCCAAATAACCTTCAAATCAATAAAACATCAGGATGTTAAGATAAACTTGAAATGCAAACTATATAGATGGACAAGCATGGGTTCCACTTAAACATTAACTACTTCAGGAGGGATAGAGACAAATAGCTTCTACTTGCTGATATGATTTTGACAGGCATTCTCCAATGGCAGTATTATGGGGTTTATTGACCTTCCTTTACCTATTTCCCACTTTCAAAAATCCCTTTGGGGCCGTCATTGGTCTGTCCATACTTGTTTAGGTGTGTACCTCGGCTCTTTATTACTCATCAAGCTTGATGTAGACATGTTTTTCTTGCACTTTATATGAGAATTTCAGTGTTATATTTTCATTGATTGAATGGGGCGTAGTCATGGATCATGCCATATTTTTAAATCACTTAAGTAAGGTTTGGCTTGATGTGTCAACCGGTACTCTGAGCCTAGAAATAGTCCTTACTCTAATCGGCTTCCCAAACAACCTGCCCTTCTAGATTGGCACAAGGACTTGACATTTCATTTCTTTTTAGATAAGTCCTTCCAGTTTCAGGCACAAGGACTAAAGCACAATTAGATTTGCCACAGGGTATGAGACAACGATCTTAGCCCATGAAAGGAGGTTTAATTGTGAGTAATAGGTATTGGACCATTTAGTGTGGTGGATAGGACCAATGGAGAATGACTGTAAACCTTACAAGCAAGTATAGGCTAGGTCTGAGTGGGATTTATTTAAATGCAGCGTTCCTCCATGTCAGTCCAGCTGTAGTTACACATTTTTTGATTTATAAAGATGCCCCTACATGCTCCATATATCCAAGTTATCAACAGATCTCACACATTTCCCAACAAATGCCAATGAGGGGTTTCGGTTTGCATTCCACTGTTGATTCTCAAGTGCTCATGGGCTGATAGAAAGTTTGTTTGATTTGCGGGGAAATGATGGATTCAGGAATAGTAGAATCATTAGCAAGTTAATGAGGAAGGGAAAGGTCGAGAGTAGTGAATGAGGGCAAATCTGAAAGGTAGAACGAGACTAGAGGACTACAATCAGCTAGCTAAAAAGGAATGTAATTCAAAACAGCAGGAAAATAGACTTTGTTGAAAACAAAAAGAAAGGACAGGAATACAACTACACTAACAGCAAAATGAAATTAACTCTAACCTACTCAGGAGGTAACCACCATGTGGTGGCTACTGGAAGTATCTCTTGAGATGATGGACATAAACAGGGAGTCTTTCAGTTTCTCCCTGTAAGGTTTTCAATCTGTAAATTCCATGACCAATTTTTTCCACAACTTGGAATGGGCTTAGCCATGAGTGTTGTGATTTTGTGTGCTTACCTGTTGGCTCTCTCATGAGAGATGAAAAGTAATTAAATTTCTCAATGAAAGATATCACCTCGTCTTCACTTCCGTTTATAAGTTTTTCATGCTCCCTTTTGTTAATGGCTACGTTTTTGGGTGTTCTTTCATAATGCAGGAACTCAACGATTTGATTATCACCTTTGAACACCTCATGTTGGTACCTCACCAGGTGTGGCGGACTACAGTGTATCTTTTTCTTCACCTAGTTCACGATTATCTGTGGGTCATAAAAAACTTTGAGATTTTTTACATTCCTTTCAATGGCTCTTCTCAGGCCTTTGAGCAAGCCTTCATGTTCTGCTGCGTTACTGGTGCGCGTGCATTCCAACTGGATGGCCATCAGACGTTGGTTCCTTAGTGGGTCAATGAAAATGCTCCCAGCGCCTGCACTTTCAAGACAGTTAGAGTCACCAAAGTGGGGTGTCTCGAAAATAAACTCTAATGTTACGTTAAAAGAACTACTTCCTATGAAATTAATCCTATCATCTACTATAATACAAGGTAATTCATCAGTTGGATTAGTTTAATTCTTTCTTCCAACTGTGTGTTTGTCAAAGCCTCCTTGATTGTTTCTACCTGGCACTCTCCGAAACAGGTTTCCATGGCATAAACATCGGAACTATAATTCCCAAGGATAGAGCTATAGAACATTACAGGTTCATTGGGGCTGTTTGGTTCCATTACCACGTACTTCATGTATCTTTCCTGATCCACTCTCAGCATATCACTTTTTCCCCTCTAAGGCAACAAAATATGGGACCAATCAGTTGAGAAATATCCATTTAGATTTGATGACCAGTCCCTACTAAGCATCATTCCATAAGCCTTGGGTATATCCACTACAACTACATCAATAACTTGAGTGTATTGAGGTTTGGCAACCATCCTAATCAACACATCTTTCAGCTCCCCAATAACTCTCACATTTGTTCTATCCAACTGCATAATTCGACTTTTAGTTTTATCGGGTATTTCCTTAAGTCTCTTAGCAACAACATAAGGCATAACAGTGGATGAGGCACCAGAGTCTACCAAGAAATTATGCACATTCATGTTGAATATTTCGAATGTGATAAGGAAGGGTGGAGTCATAGATTTTTATTTCCTCCCTATCATGGCCGCACTGACATCTTGGGGCTTTCAATTCATTTTAGATAACGTGGCCTCCATAGCTAATGGTATTTGGGCTATGCTAGTCGTGCTAACAAGTTTGGACATTGGATTCTTGGTTTGGGTGCTTGAGGTGGTGGGGGTTTTTCAGTTCCGCTCATTCATAGCTTTCAACAGCAAATCTCTTTGCTGCTTTAATTTTAACAAGTCAAAATATGTGATATTAGCCCTAGACTTCTTGAGATCCTCCACAATATTGTAATCAATGTTATAAATAGGATATGGCAGAGTAAGCATACCTGTTTTGCCATTCTTAGATGGGAGCTTACCGTCTTGAGTAGCCTTTGTTGCAGTGGGAGATGCATTTTATTTCTTTGGGTGACTTGCAACAGGGGCATTCTTGGATTGACTGCCAGGTCTACAATTCTCAACAGGAACTCTGGGAGTGGATGCTTTCACAGGGTGAACATCTTTTTTTGTTTGGTTTAATGGCTTTGTCACATCTAGGAGCGGCCCTTTACTTCACGTGTGGATTTCATTAGCATTGATTTCTACGATGTTATCTCCTTCGTCATCATTCTCATCACTGTGGAAATCCCACAGCACATTAATCTGGGTTTCCTCATCCGAGGGTTCTTCTACTTGGTATTCCTCCTCATCCCCTTGTTCTGGTTCGATCTCCAGTATAGGTTCTTCTTTGTTAAGGAGCAATCCAATAAGAGCTAATTCTTCTGTGTTTAAAGCCCCTTCATAATTTAGGTGGAGTAGGCAATGTAAGTTGGCCATGACCACCTTCTATTTTCTTACAATAGAAAGGCTTGAAGGGCTTTCTGTTGTTATAGTCTCCTCCATTACCACTAGTACTCTCTCCATGATTCCTTTTCATATCAATGACTATGTTCGTTAGTTTCTTAATGATCCAATGCAACCCTTCCACATCTATGGTGTCCTTTCCTTTAGTTTTAGCCCCTTTGTTATCATTTCCATTATTCTTCTTGGATGTCTGAGAGGCTTTCTTTTCTCCAGTTGTAGGGTGTCATGCTGAAAAATTGAGCATTTCATTCTCGACCTTTACTGCTTCATCGATAGCACTTTGTAAGGTTTGCACATTACTCCTTTTAACCCACATTGCTGTAGGGACAGTGAGCAGAGACATAGAACTCCATGAGCACTTCCTTAGTAGGTCTAGCGGTGGCTGTGATTCTGTTGAACAAGGTGTTGATCCGGATGTTAAAATCCTTAACCTTCTCTTTGGTTTCCATTTTCAGACGGGATAATTGTAAAACTAAGGCCACAGGAGTTTTTTCATCACCAAACTTGTCTAAAAAGGCCTTTTGAAAAGCATCCCAAGAGGTGATTGACCCTATTCTCAAGCTAAAATACCATGTGGAGGCTGCACCAGTCAAGGTAAAAGAGAATAGGCATCACACCATGTCTTCATCGACAACCCCCAACCTGTGCAAGGCTAGGAAGAAAGAGCAAATATAGTTATCAGTGGTATCTCCCCGCTCAGGGTCGAAATTAGGTAACACTCTTTCTACATTTTTGGGTAAGGGATGTTGCTTCCTGGGTATGCTACGACATCTTGTGCAAGCCAGGGAGGGAGTGCTCCCAGAGGAGGTGGGGATTGATTCCCACCCAGAGGAGGAGGTGGAAGCTGATTCCCACCTAGAGGGGGAACGTTGGCCATACTATGGACAGGGAAGTTTTGGTCAGAGGCTTCTATGTTAGGATTCTCAAAATCAAGCGATGAGTTACCTTTAGAAGGGGAATCCTCAGGAATTTCTTCCCAAGGGGTGTCTATACTTTGTAAGGATTCTAGCACAATATCTTCAAGAGAAGTGGCTACAGATGTATCTTCACTCAGGGTAAATATCCTTGGCTTTCTCTTAGTTGTCGGAGGTAAAGAGTGAAATATGGGAAGATGAGAGAGGGAACGAGTGTAAGCCCGATTAAGCGTTCTGACTAGTTGTTCCTGAGTGACAGGATACTCCCACAATCTCTGTTCCTTGGGTGACATGGAAACATGACTTAGAGGGGTCACTGTTTCTTCAAAATGAGGCTCTTTCAAATGTGTGGCAGGATCTCTTTGACCTTCATGATCAATACAATAATCCTTTTGAATCCATGCATGGCACTTATAGATGAAATCTTGAAAAGCTGGGGATGGTGGTTCAGGTCCTTCTTCTAGCGCCAATTTGTTGACATGGCTAATGTGCACTATGACCAACAAGGGGAACTAACCCGATCGCAAGCCCCAATCAAACCTGCTTTCGTTTGGAATGGCTAGCTCCGACGGGTTTTAAGGGACCCCGTAAACCATTCGAACATGTCGAAATATTGCTTCCGGGAGGAAGACTTCAATTAAATCAACAAAATAAAATAGCTAACCTCTATGTATTAAAACCTATCTATACTACTTCCAACTACTCTAATCTAATCCTAGCTATCCTAATCTATCCTTCAAGAGCATAATACAGAGGTTTAAACATCATATATATGTTTAGAAGGAGCGCGATAAAGAAGGTTAAACATCATGCATAGATTCAAGTCCAAATGAATCAATCACTGAATTCACAGCTGGACAAGACTGTATTAAAGCTAAATTGAAATCCAATCACTCATATAGGAATCCACATTCTTCTATGGAATTAAAACTTGCAACTGATGTTTAACTTAGTTTCAAATCAGAGACCATTCACAAGTTAACTATGAAACTGAATCACATTCAATTTAACAAGACTAATAGTGAACTGTAAGTCATCAATATGCATAAATACAAATCACATTTACATTCATGCCAGTAACAACACTATGATCCAAAACAATACAATGAGTCTGAAACTAAGGGCTCCTTCTTGCCCCAAAACAGTCCTCCTTATCCACAATAAAGCAAAACTGTTCTTCTCGAAAATCAAAAGCCCTTTCTCCTCTTCGGAGGTAATACTTATGCAAATGCCCCTAACTCTAAGTCTCCCCTGCCTCTTCATCTTCCCACTATTTCATAATGGCAGAAGTGTCCTCAGACACATAATTTTATTAATCAGAAAAAAGCAATTACATAATTGATTTGCAAGAGCTTACACCCGAACAACCAAACACTCTTGCAATGAGCTATTTATAAGCTCCATGTCCTAACTACCTCTAATTATGGATCACTTATTAAATAACAAGTGTCCATTTACAATAAATGCTATTCAAACCAACTAGCTAACTAATCTCCTATAATAGAGCCTAAGATACGACACATTTTGGAGAGTCATATCTAGTTACAACAATATGCTAATTCTAAAAGTCTCCATTAAATAATTAAACATTCTAGAATAATAATTATTAATTTAATATCTTAAATTAATAATTATTTTATTCTAATTTTATAACCTATGATAAAATTTGTATTTTTGGATCATCTAACATTCCCCCCTATGATCCAAAGATACATTACAACAAATACCAAGTTCATCCCTGAACTTAGTAAATTTTATTCTGCCAAGCGGTTTGGTGAAAATGTCGGAGATCTGATCTTCGGAAGGACAATAAACTGGTTTGAGGACATCTTTGGCAATGAGAGACCTGATATGATGATACTTGGTGTCCACATGCTTTGTCTTTAAATGAAAAACTGGGTTCTTGGCAAGTTTGATGGCTGACTGGCTGTCAATGAACAATGATGTAGCTTCTCCCTGAGAAATACCCAAGTCCTGCAAAATTCGGCGCAACCAAACAATTTCACATGCTGCTTCCCATGCTGAAATGTACTCTGCTTCTGCTGAAGAAGTGGCCACTGTAGCTTGTTTTTTACAACTCCAAGATACTGCTGCTGACCCCATATTCATTAAATAACATGATGTTGATGCTCGATCATCAATACTCCCAGCAAAGTCGGCATCAGAATATCCACCAAGTACAAAATTTTTAGTCTTTGTGTAAAGAAGACCAAAATCTTTTGTTCCTTGGATATATCTAAGAACTCTTTTGGCTGCATTCCAGTGGCTGTCTCATGGTTCCTGCATAAAATGTGAAAGAATACTGACTGCATAAGATAGATCAGGACGAGTATTTTTCAAATAAATCAAGCTGCCAATCAACTATCTGTAAGTTGTATTTTCCACCTTTTCCCCCCCTTCAAATTTTGAAAGTTTCAAATTTTGCTCCATGGGGGTGAGAACGGGCTTGCAATCTTGCATGCCAAATCGCTGAAGAACCTCTGCGGCATACTTACTCTGAGAAATGAAAATATGATGTGGACGTTGGAAGACCTCAACTCCAAGATAGTAGTGAAGTAATCCCAAATCTGTCATCTTAAAACCTGCATGTAACTCCTTTTTGACCTGTGCAATATGATCATCATGATTGCTAGTGATGATCAAATCATCGACATACATAACAAGAATTACCAGATATTTGCCCTGTTGGCGCACATACAAAGTATCATCAGATTCACTTCGATGAAAACCAACTTTCTTAAGGTAATCATCCATCTTTGCATACCAGGCTCGGGGAGCTTGTTTTAATCCATATAAAGCCTTGATCAATTTGCAGACTTTATGTTCTTGTCCTTCAACTTCAAAACCCGGTGGTTGGGTCATATACACTTCCTCCTGTAAATCCCCGTTGAGAAAAGCACTTTTCACATCCATTTGATGAACTTTCCATCCTTTTTGGGCGGCCAATGCAAGTGTTAATCGGATGGTGTTCCATTTAGCTGTTGGAGCAAAGGTTTCTTCATAATCAATGCCTTCCTGCTGCGCAAAACCCTTTGTGACAAGTCGTGCTTTATACTTATCAAGTTCACCCTTCTGATTATACTTAATTCTATAAACCCATTTGCATCCTATGGGTTTAACATTTGCTGGACAATCAACAAGTTTCCATGTGTTGTTATCAATTACTGCTTGATATTCTTCAACCATAGCCTGTCGCCATTCTTTATGTTTTACTGCCTCTTTGTATGTGGAAGGTTCAGTAAATTCATTTGCGATCAAGGCAAAATTGCCTTCACTTCTATGTGCCCTTCTGGTGCTAGTTTTATTCTGTT
The DNA here is from genome assembly GCA_031772625.1 of Pinus tabuliformis. Taxonomy (NCBI): domain Eukaryota; kingdom Viridiplantae; phylum Streptophyta; class Pinopsida; order Pinales; family Pinaceae; genus Pinus; species Pinus tabuliformis. The sequence goes on along the minus strand of CM062819.1, from coordinate 1,918,826,806 downwards.
CATCAGGCTTTACATCTTTCAAAAGTTGAACTGCCCATTTCGGAAGTTGGTGCTCACTTGTTTGCACTTCTGTAAAGTCCCCATCATTGTAAAGAGGATTAATATAAACTGATGTTCGTCGTTCAGGTGAAGAATGTGGAGACTCACTATCTGAAGAACTGCTGCTGCTTGGAGATGAGGATGAACTGCTAGAAGACCCAGATGATGTTGTTGATGTAGATGGACTGGATGACTCATCTTCAGAGGAAGGAAAATCAAGTTCATACCAATTTGGTGAAGTTGGTTGACTTTGCATTTTTCCATTTCTTTTACTTCCCTTAGTTTCTAATTTGTGAAGAAGATTTTCAATTTCTTCAGCACTCTTACTCTCTGTTTCATCAAAAATGACATCCCTGCTCACAATGAATTTTCCATTGGTCAAAAGACGATACCCTTTCTTCTCATCAGAATAGCCAATCATTGTGCATTTTAAACTTCTTGAGTCAAGCTTAGTTCGTTTTTCTTTCGGAACTAAGGCATAACACACTGACCCAAAAACTCTAAGATGTTTAACTCGAGGTTTGAAACCAAACCAAGCTTCATAAGGTGTGATTCCGTCTAAAGAAGCAGTTGGAGATCTGTTTCTTAAGTAGACAGCTGTATGAATTGCTTCCGCCCAATATGTTGGACTTAACCTCTTGAAGGTTAACATGGATCTCGCCATTCCTAACAAAGTGCGATTCATTCTTTCGACTACTCCATTTTGCTGTGGAGTGTAAACATTAGTGAGATGTTGTCTTATGCCATTTTCACTGCAATAATTTTTGAATTCATTTGAAGTGAATTCTCCCCCATTATCCGTCCTGAGAGTACCTATCTTTTCTTTGACTTCATTTTCAACAAGTTGGCGAAAAAGTTTAAACTTATCAAATGCTTCTGACTTGTTCTTCAAGAAGTAAACCCAATTCATTCTGCTGAAATCATCAATGAATAGTAAGAAATATTTGCAACCACCAAATGAAGTTTGTAGTGGACCAAAAACATCACTGTGAACTAGTTGTAGCCGCCGGTTTGCACGCCATGAACTTGTTGGAAAACTTTCACGATTTTGTTTGCCATAAATGCAAGCTTCACATTTTGCATTTTCCCTTTTGAATGTGGGAAGTCCTTTAACCATTCCTTGTTTCTGCAAATGAGAAAGACTCTCAAAATTCAAATGTCCATATCTTACATGCCATAGTCTGATAGGTGAAATACCTGTAGTCACTGCCCCTGCAAAATCAGAATGCCTTGGAATAACTGTCCCTTTCATCCGTAACAGTTTTCCATCTTCATAACCTGTCATAACTGTTTTCAAGTTTTGTTTCACGGAATTAATCTTCACTAAACCATCTTCCATAATCACCTGATGTCTTGCTTGTCGAATCGTGACTAAAGAGAGCAAATTTTTCTTGAAACTGGGTACATACCATACATTGGAAATCATTTTTTTCTCCAATGTCAGGGAGAAAAACTTTTACGACTCCTTTTCCATAAGGAGTATGTTTTGTATCATCAGTAAGAAAAATTGAATTAAGTTGGCATTCTTGAAAATTCCAGAAAAAATCACATCGACATGTCATGTGTTGAGTTGCCCCGGAATCCAAGATCCAGGCATCTTCATAGTCGCTTCTAAGATGAGATGAAATTTGTGATGCTGGTGAGGAAGTAAAAACATATTCTGAGCTGTCTTCATCTTGATCATTTGCAAATTGTGTTGAATGCTGCTGAAACTTGGGAATTTTATTAAGTGAAGTTCGACAATCTTCAGCATAATGGCCAACTTTGTTACATCTTCGACACACAATTTGACTTAAGTCTCTTCCTCGTCCTGAAGATTGTCCTCTGCCTCTGCTTTGACCTCTATTTGGAGATTTTCCTCTACCTTGACTATTATATCCCTGTCCTTGAAAATTTCCTCTTCCTTGGTTGTTTCCTCTACCTTGAAAATTATTTCTTCCTCCTCTGTTAAAATTGTTGCCTCTGCTTTGGCTTCGACCTCGATTATGTGCTACTTGATTCTGATTCCATCTGCCTCTTCCTCGAGAACTATCTGCTGATGACTTACTTGTGCTGGCTTCTGTGAGAAAAACATCTTCACCAACTTTCTTCTTCTTCCCAAAAGTTTTATCATGTTGACTTAACATTTCACAAAGTTCATCAAACTTTAGTTTTTCTAATTTCCCAGTTACTTGTAAAGTCTCTAAAAAATGCGTATAGGAAGAAGGAAGCCCAACAATTACAATTGTGACCATAAAGCTATCATCAATTGCGGGAAAACCAGCATTAATAATTTCCTGCTTAATATTCTTAAGTCTGGAGAGATATTCAAGAATATCACCATCTTCAGTTAATTTTTGTTGCAACAATTTTAACTGTAGATCAACCTTCTTTGATTTTGGCTGAGTATCAAAGAGGTCTTTAAAAGTTTTCAAGGCAGTCCATGCATCTGTGGCATTCTCTATATGTACATACATTTCATCATTCACAGACAATTTAATAAGAGCTAAGGCTTTAGCATTCTTGATTTCCCATTTTGCCAGTGGATCTGCATCTGTGGGTTTATTCGGCTTAACATCTCCATCACATATTCCTTGCCATAATTCATTGTAAATGAGTGTGCTTTCAATAAGACGATGCCACGTTTTATAAGATTTGGTGCCTTCTAGTTTGTCGGAATCAGAAAATAAGTTAATCAACTTAGACATTTTAGCGATGAAGAGACGCACCAAGAAGCAGAACAGAAAGGACAAGATAGTCAACACAACACACCACGCAAAAAACATGATCTATCGGGGCTTGGCCTTGACCCTCGAATAGTCGTCAAAACAGGAGAATATTGACTGAGCTTTTCACTTGGCTCTAGTCAATTTCTCAAATATTTACAGGGCAACTTTCAAAATTTGACTTTTTACAATGGTGCTTTTGCACAACCTGGTAAAAAAATCAACCCCCCCTCAAAGTAAAATTACTTTGAGTTACAATGTGATGATCCCAATTACACAAATTACCCAACACACCTTATCTCTCCAATTTACAAATTACAAATAAAACTCCTTATTGCTCCAAAAATTACAAATTGCTATTGCACCTTATTTCTCCACTAAAATACAAAATTTCAAAATATAATTACACCTTATCACTCCATTAAAAAAAAACAAAACTTCACTTATCATTTCATTAACATTACAAAATAAAAAATATTCCATCTCTCTCCAGCAAAGATTTCACTTGTCAAATGCTCTACCACTGAGCTATAGGCCCCTAAGTGCCGTGCAAAATTTGAACACGTTCCATGCCATTACAATTCCAGATCTTTGCATAACCAGAGCGAAACCATAGATTAATCCCTATCCAGCTGCAATCCTCAAGCAACCAGATATTGCTGCAACATATATCGGCAACTATAAATGCAGCATTGCTTTGGCCCACGGATTAAAGAAAAATGCACACAACTACACCTTCCCTTAAAGCACAGGAGCGTCAAAATGTCAACAGAAATCTTCAAGAATCATTTCCCCTAAAAAAATTGTTGAATCTGAAGAATAACCTCAAAAGAATTAAGTGCTCTGAAGATCTTTTGCAAGGCAATTCAACAGAAGGCTCAGATCATTAAATCTTTAGCCGAATCAAGAGATCCAGAAATCCCCGCGTACAGAGGATTTCTGCCACCAATCCGACACGAAACTTTTGATGGAAAGGAGGTTCCGATTTCGATCCAGGGTTCCACTGTGAAGGGAGAGATACTATCTTTGCGTTTTAATTTCTCAATACCTCCCCGCGACAAGGAAGTCTTTGATCTGTATTCTTGGGCTAATGTGCTTCTGCTTTCTAAAAAATATGTGGATAGCAGGGTTCACTGAAAACCCTCCTCAATAATTCCAAATCGTTTTGTTCTTTTATGGCTCAATCGGCTCTATACATAGATCGCAACTTTTTTTCAGAGGAATATCCGATGCGAAAATGGGTAATGTACATGGAGCGCACGGGATAATCTCAGTTCTGCACCATTAGAGTGTTTGGCTCTTTCAGGTTTCTTTCAATACCACGATTCAGACAAATCAGGGGTAGGAGTTGTTAGAGTGATCAGAGGAGAAATGTATAAAGTCCGAAATGCGTACTCAACAGCACAAAGGATTAATTAGATTTACCAGCACAATTTAAACACAAAAAATTTTAAACTACAGATATCACCTCTTCACATTCGAATTTGGCATGTGTTAGGAGTGTTCGCCCCATTATCAAAATAAAGCTACCATAATATTACCGTTTTGGATCAATATTGAAAGCAGTAAAAAAATGTTACGATTCCGTTAATTGGGAAGAACGCCAATGCAAACAATAAATACCTTACTCAAGAATCAAAACGGCTATCGTCAAATACCCATGGCTCACGTTCAAAAAGCTCACGACCGTTCAGCTGTACTCGGCCTGCTTCTATATCCTCTGCGCGTTTCCTAGCAGCTTCTGCTGCTTTGGTAGCTGCTAGTGCATCCTTCCGTTGCTTCCAAAGGAGAAATTCTGCGTGGGAGATAGGGATGAGACTTTGGTCATGAGTTCCATTCCCTTCCGCACCTTTTTACTTCCTCCTCAAATAAACTGCTGGAATCTCTTCCTCAAATCAACTGCAGCATTACTGGAGCTCTGATACCACAATAATGGCAGAAGTGTCCTCAGACACGTAGTTTTATTAATCAGAAAAAAACAATTACATAATTGATTTGCAAGAGCTTACACCCGAACAATCAAACACTCTTGCAATGAGCTATTTATAAGCTCCATGTCCTAACTACCTCTAATTATGGATCGCTTATTAAATAACAAGTGTCCATTTACAATAAATGCTATTCAAACCAACTAGCTAACTAATCTCCTATAATAGAGCCTAAGATACGACACATTTTGGAGAGTCATATCTAGTTACAACAATATGCTAATTCTAAAAGTCTCCATTAAATAATTAAACATTCTAGAATAATAATTATTAATTTAATATCTTAAATTAATAATTATTTTATTCTAATTTTATAACCTATGATAAAATTTGTATTTTTGGATCATCTAACATTTTAGATATGAAAATTGAGTACACAAGGATAGGATCGTCAGCATGACCACTTGCACGTAGAAAGCATAACGACCGGATCGATTCCTTTCATGAGGAAGTGAACTGATGTTTGTAAAAAGGGTGAGTGTATGTTGCCTTCCCATAATGAAGCCCGAGACAGCTCTGCTAATGGAATGTACAGGCAACGCGTGGGGTTCCGACCCAGAATGCTTGCGGCCAAACCCTTAAATGCAACGCTTCTGCATACATGGCTCTTCGAATCCCCTCCTGCGTCCTTTACTTCTTACCTACAAGGATAGCTATCATTAGCTTGATGATTATGAACAATAAAAAATTAATGTTCAATCAAACATAAATGTTTCCTTCATTCATTTTATAAATTACGGAACAAGTGTGATAAGGATTTATCCCCGATAAACAGTCAACATACAATATCTTGCTCAACCCATAAGCTTGGCACAGTTTTTTGAGGGCTTCTTTTAAATCGCAATTGGGTATCGGCCCCCTCACAGGTCACAGCACCCATGCCTTCCACTTCCTCGATGCGTGATTATACCATCAGGACTCCATAGGCCCGCCTTTTACACTGAAAACCCAACCCCTTTGTAATTTTAGAAAATTTGGAAAATATATGAAAACACAGGAAATCCTGCCCCGATCGCTCAAGTCAGACCTCAAATGTTATATGTTGGAGTCTATAAATATCGTTGGGTCCAACCTATCGCATATCGCAATATGCACAAGCCTGGGGCTCCGCTGATCGCGATATGCGATAAGGCTTTGGACCCAAAAATATATAAATTGTATTTGATAGCTCAGCGGGTCCGCCATATTGCTACACATATTATGTATAAGGCCTGGGCTCCACCGAGATGTGATATGCAATTACGATCGGACCCAACAATGTATACAATGTGGTGCATAGTGCTGGTGGGTCTGGAGACCAGGGGCACGCCATATATACATAAACCTTGGACTTAGGCCGATTGTGATATGTGATGGGCTTTCGGACCCGAAAATGTATATATTGTGGTTCGTAACGCCGTTGGGACCGAGGCCTTATGGCATGCATTATGCGCCGAGGATGAATGCGATAAGCGAAAGAGGGAGGATATACGTAATTTGCGAAGGGTTTCCTTTGTAAAGGGATTATAACAGAACAGTGATGCGATGAAGGGTTTTGGAAGCTAGGCAAACCCCGATGAGCATATGAATGATGGGCTTAACAAGGTTATATGTGAGGGGTTTGTTAAGGGGCTTTCACCATTTTTGAATGGAAGATTCGGCTCTTCATAGAGTTAAAATCACTGGGATGAAAAGGATCATTCAGAGAGATGATAGATCAGACTTATAGGGGGCCCATTCAAAATTTTCTATCAGAGCATGTTTTAATAGGGTGGTAGTTGTGGCCACAACAGGTCTGTATGAACTGCAGGGGTCATTGGTCTGTGTGGATGACCGTTTCCTTCCCCAAAATGTAATGCTTCCATTGTCAGTAGGCCTGCACAATGGAATACATCTCTTTGTCATAAGTGGGATATTTCTGGACTGTGTCTGAAAGTGTCTCACTGTGATATGCCACTGGATGCCCATGTTGAGTAAGGACTGCCCCAATAGCATAGTTAGAGGCATCTATCTCGACCTCAAATGGTTGTTGAAAGTCTAGTAATGCGAGCACTGGTGCTAAGCAGAGGCGATCTTTCAACTCTGTGAATGCCTTTTGTTCAGATTCAGACCAAAAGAATTTTGCTTTCACTCCTCCCTTGGTGACTTGACTCAAGGGCCAAGTGATATGAGAAAATACCAACACGAACCTGCGGTAGAAGTTGGAAAGACCTAGAAAGTTGTGGAGCTCTGTTAGAGTGGTTGGAGATGGCCAATCCCGAATGACTTGGATCTTGGCTGGATCCACATGCACCCCCTGTTCATCAATAATGTATCCCAGACACTGAACCCGGGTCATGCCAAAATTTCATTTCACTGAATTGGCACATAAATTGCATTGCCGCAGTGTTTGGATAACCTGTCGGATGTGTTGGAGGTGCTCTTCCCAACTCTGGTTGAAGATCAGGATGTCATCCAAGTATACCACTACAAATTAGTTAGTGAATGGTTTTAATATGTCATCCATTAGCCATGTGAAGCTTGGAGGAGCATTCGTTAATCCGAAAGGCATAACCAACCATTCGAAAAGGCCCTCCTTGGCTTTGAAGGCAGTCTTCCACATATCGGAGGGTTCGATTGGTACCTGGTGATATCCTGAATTCAAATTGATCTTGCTGAAATATTTTGCCCCCTTCAATTGGTCCAGGAAGTCATCAATCCATGGGATCAGGTACCTATTACAGTCAATGATCTTGTTCAGCGCCCGATAGTCAATACAGAGTCTCCAAGTCCCATCCTTCTTCTATACCAACAGGATCGGGCTCCCACAGGGCAATGAACTCGGACAGATGTGGCCTTTCTATAGCAACTCCTAAATCTGCCTCTTGATTTCATCGTTCTCCAGAACGAAGCGTCGATAGATTGTTCCATTGGGCAGCGACGCACCTGGGGTCAGATTGATGGAGTTCTTGACCTGACAGTGCAAAGGAACCCCTGCGAGGGAGGTGAAGATGTCCTTGTACTCCTCCACGACCTTGTCCATCTATAGTTGTCATGCGAAGGGGCCCTGTCTAGAGGTCGTGGCCACCATCTTCTTCTTTCCTTGAGGGCGTATCATCAAGAAAACAAATTTCCCAGTTTTGGAAATGAGCTTACTACATTGTTTTGCAGTAACCAAAGAGATGGCGATAGGCGGTGCTACCTCCGGTATCCTATACAACTTATTTCCCAAAGTAACAATAATAGCACGGAGCCTTGACTCATACACAACATGTCGCTTCCACAAGTATGGCTTTCCTAATAATACATCACAAACTTCAAGGGGAGCAATGTCACATAATACCTCATCCGTGAAGGGCTTGATGTTGTACAGAAGGCGACATTACTAGCTCATGCGAAGATCCTGTCCTTGGTGAAGCCACCCGATGGTGTACGGTTGTGGATGTGTTGTGGATGGTAAGCCCAGTCGCTTCACGACCTCTACTGAAATGTGGTTCTTTTGGCTCCCGATGTTGATAATGAACTGTAGTAGGGAACCCTTTACCCACATCTGGGAGTGGAAGAGACACTCCTCCTCCTCTGGATCTTTGGGTTCCTCCTTCTGGATCTTCGTGGTGGCAATGGTGGCATTGGGCTCCGCATCGATAATCTGCTTCCCTTTGTCATTCCCCTTGTTAGGTTCTAACTCAGAGTCGGAACATGCATCTGATTCCGAAACCCTTAGCTTAGCCACTAGTGATTGATTGGCCCAACACTCACTTTTGTTGTGAGTGGAGCTCTTATGGAACTCACACCACTTTCCCGTGTCCTTTTTCGGCTTTGTGGTACTATTATTTGCTTGCAGCTTTGGCGGGTTGTCTTGGGCTGCCTCGCCTTGGCTTTGTCCTTTGTTCTGCAATTTTGGGGCACCTTTCCCTTGCTTTGGATTCACAGATCCAAAGTCTCGCTTCTTTTGTTTAAAATTTTGCTCGACCTTGACGGCATATCAGTATGCCATGTCGAGTGAGGAGATGTTCAGGAATTCTATTTCTTCCTGGATTTACTTGTGTAGGCAGCCGCAATATTTGAGTATCAAATGCTGCTCTGAATCCTTGATACCCAACTTTGTGCCAAGGGTATGGAAAATATTGGTAAACTCTGGCACGTCTTGGTCCCTTCCCTACCGCAGTGTGGTCCACTTTATGTATTGATCCTCATAGCTTCTGACAGGTTAGTATTGATCCGTGATGGAATCCTAGAATGAATTCCAAGTGGGTGCAGTTGAAAATAGTGAGCCTATACTTTCATCCTTATGCTCGCAGTAGGTTTCCCACCAGTCCTTGATGTGGGGGGCTGCTTTGAAAAGAGCGAAAATAATCTTTTCCCAACTGGAAAAATAATGAACAGAAAAATAACCCTCTAGCAGATTTAACCATTTATCGACAACATATACATCTATCTGACCCTTGAATATGGGGATTCCCACCTAGAAGGGGAACGTTGGCCATACTATGGATAGAGAAGTTTTGGTCAGAGGCTTCTCCGTTAGGATTCTCAGAATCAAGCGATGAGTTACCTTTAGAAGGGGAATCCTCATAAATTTCTTCCCAAGGGGTGTCGATACTTTGCAAGGATTCTAGCACAATATCTTCAAGAGAAGTGGTTGCAGATGTATCTTCACTCAGGGTAAAGATCCTTGGCTTTCTCTTAGTTGTCAGAGGTAAAGATTGAAAGATGGGAAGATGAGAGAGGGAACGAGTGTAAGAACGAGTAAGCGTTCTGATTGGTTGTTCCTGAGTGACAGGATACTCCCATAGTCTCTCTTCCTTGGGTGACGCGGAAACAGGACTTAGAGGGGTCTCTGTTTCTTCAAAATGAGGCTCTTTCAAATGTGTGGCAGGATCTCTTTGACCTTCATGATCCATACATTAATCCTTTTGAATCCATGCGTGGCACTTATAGATGAAATATTGAAAAGCTGGGGATGGCGGTTCAAGCCCTCCTTCTAGCACCAATTTGTTGACATGGCTAATGTGCACTATGCCAACAAGGGGAACTAACCCGATCACAAGCCCTAATTAGACCTACTTTCGTTTGGAATGGCTAGCTCCGATGGGTTTTAAGGGACCCCGTAAACCGTTTGAACATGTCGAAAGATTGCTTCCGAGAGGAAGACTTCAATTAAATCAACAAAATAAAACAGCTAACCTCTATGTATTAAATCCTATCTATACTACTTCTAACTACTCTAATCTAGTCCTAGCTATCCTAATCTATCCTGCAGGAGCATAATACAGAGGTTTAAACATCATATATATGTTCAGCAGGAGCGTGATAAAGAAGGTTAAACATCATGCATAGATTCAAGTCCAAATGAATCAATCACTGAATTCACAGTTGGACAAGACTGTATTAAAGCTAAATTGAAATCCAATCACTCATATAGGAATCCACATTCTTCTATGGAATTAAAACTTGCAACTGATGTTTAACTTAGTTTCAAATCAGAGACCATTCACAAGTTAACCATGAAACTGAATCACATTCAATTTAACAAGACTAATAGTGAATTGTAAGTCATCAATATGCATAAATATATATCACATTTACATTCATGCCAGTAACAACACTATGATCCAAAACAATAAATGAGTCTGAAACTAAGGGCTCCTTCTTCCCCCAAAGCATTCCTCCTTATCCACAATAAAGCAAAATTGTTCTTCTCGAAAATCAAAAGCCCTTTCTCCTCTTTAGAGGTAATACTTATGCAAACGCCCCTAACTCTAAGACTCCCCTGCCTCTTCATCTTCCCATTGTTTCAGATATGCAAATCAAGTACACAAGGATAGGATTGTCAGCGTGACCTCTAGCACGTAGAAAGCATAATGGCCAGATTGATTCCTTTCCTGAGGAAGTGAATAGATGTTGGTAAAAAGGGTCGTTGTATCTTGCCTTCGCATAATGAAGCGCGGGACAGCTCTACTAACGGAATGTACAGGAAACGCGTGGGCTTCTGACCTGGAACGCTTCCTTAAATGCAACGCTTTTGCATACATGGCTCTTCGAATCCCCTCCTGCGTCTTTTACTTCTCTCGTGCAAGGATTGTTATCATTAGCTTGATGATTGTGAACAATAAAACATAAATGTTCAATCAAATGTAAACACTGCCTTAATTCATTTTATAAACTACGGAACAAGTGTGAAAAGGATTTATCCCTGATACACAGTCAACATACAATTTCCCACTCAACCCATAGGCTTGGCACAATTTTTTGAGGGCTTCTTTTAAATCGCAATTGGGTATCGCCCCCCCCGCGAGTTGCAGTACCCATGCCTTCCACTTCCTCGATGCGCAATTATACTATCGAGACTCCACAAGCCTGCCTTTTACACTGAAAACCCGACCCCTTTGTAATTTTGGAAAATTGGAAAACAAATGAAAACACAGGAAATCTCGCCCCGATCTCTCAATCCGGACCTCAAATGTTATATGTTGGAGTCTATAAATATCACCGGGTCCAGCCTATTGCATATCGCAATATGCACATGCCTAGGGCTTCACCGATCGCAATATGTGATAAGGCTTCGGACCTGAAAATATATAAATCATATTTGATAGCTCGGTGGGTCTGCCATATCGCTGTGCATATTATGTATAAGGCCTTGGCTCCGCCGAGACACGATATGCGATTGGGGCCGGACGCGACAATGTATACAATGTGGTGCATAGTGTCGACTGGTCCAGAGGCCAGGGGCACGCCATATATACATAAACCTTGGACTTAGGCCGATTGCAATATGCGACAGGCTTTCGGACCCGAAAATGTATATATTGTGGTTCGCAACGTCGTCAAGTTCAGGGCCTTATGGCATGCATTATGCACCCAGGATGAATGCGATAATCGAAAGAGGGAGGATATACGTAATTTGCGAAGGGTTTTCTTTGTAAATGGATTATAATGGGACAATGATGCGATGAAGGGTTTTGGAAGCTAGGAAAACCCCAATGAGCATATGAATGAAGGGCTTAACAAGGTTATATGTGAGGGGTTTGTTAAGGGGCTTTCACCATTTGTGAATGGAAGATTCGGCTCTTCATAGAGTTAAAATCAATAGGATGAAAAGGATCATTCAGAGAGATGATAGATCAGACTTATAGGGGGCCCATTCATAATTTTATATCAAAACATGTTTTAATAGGGTGGTAGATTTGGCCACAACAGGTCTGTATGAACTGCAGGGGTCGTTGGTCTGTGTGGATGACCGTTTCCTTCCGCAAAATGTAATGCTTCCATTTTCAACAGGCCTGCACAATGGAATACATCTCTTTGTCATAAGTGGGATACTTCTGAACTATGTCTGAAAGTTTCTCACTGTGATATGCCACTGGATGCCCATGTTGAGTAAGGACTGCCCCAATAGCATAGTCAGAGGCATCTATCTCGACCTCAAATGGTTGTTGCAAGTCTGGTAATGTGAGCACTGGTGCTGAGCTGAGGCGATCTTTCAACTCTGTGAATGTCTTCTGTTGAGATTCAGACCAAAAGAATTTTGCTTTCTCTCCTCCCTTGGTGACTTGACTCAAGGGCCAAGTGATATGAGAAAATCCCAACACGAACTTGCGGTAGAAGTTGGAAAGACCTAGAAAGCTGTGGAGCTCTATTAGAGTGGTTGGAGATGGCCAATCCCAAATGACTTGGTTCTTGGCTGGATCCACATGCACCCCCTGTTCATCAATAATGTATCCCAGATACTGAACCCTGGTCATGCCAAAATTGCATTTCTCCGAATTGGAACATAAATTGCATTGCCACAGTGTTTGGAGAACCTGTCGCATGTGTTGGAGGTGCTCTTCCCAACTCTGGCTGAAGATCAGGATGTCATCCAAGTATACCACTACAAATTAGTTAGTGCATGGTTGTAATATGTCATCCATTATCCATGTGAAGGTTGGAGGAGCATTCGTTAATCCGAAAGGCATAACCAACCATTCGAAAAGGCCCTCCTTGGCTTTGAAGGCAATCTTCCACACATCGAAGGGTTCGATTGGTACCTGGTGATATCCTGAATTCAAATCGATCTTACTGAAATATTTTTCCCCCTTCAGTTGGTCCAGGAGGTCATCAATCCGTGGGATCGGGTACCTATTAGGGAAAGTCATCTTTTTCAACGCCCGATAGTCAATACAGAGTCTCCAAGTCCCATCCTTCTTCTGTACCAACACAATCGGGCTCCCACAGGGCAATGAACTCAAACGAATGTGGCCTTTCTACAACAACTCCTGAATATACCTCTTGATTTCATTATTCTCTAGAATAGAGCACCGATAGATTGGTCCATTGGGCAGCGGCGCACCTAGGGTCAGATCGATGGGGTGCTTGACCTTACAGTGCAATGGAACCCCTGCGGGGGAGGTGAAGATGTCCTTGTACTCCTCCATGACCTTGTCCATCTGTAGTTGTCGTGCGAAGGGGCCCTGTCTGGAGGTCGTGGCCACCATCTTCTTCTTTCCTTGAGGGCGTATCATCAGGAAAACAAATTTCCTGGTTTTGGAAATGAGCTTACTGCATTATTTTGCAGTAACCAAAGAGATGGCGGTAGGCGGTGCTAACTCCGGTATCCTGTACAGCTTATTTCCCAAAGTAACAATAACAACACGAGGCCTTGATTCATACACAACATGTCGCTTCCACAAGTATGGTTGTCCTAATAATACATCACAAACTTCAAGGGGAGCAATGTCACACAATACCTCATCTGTGAAGGGCTTGATGTTGTATGGAGGGTGACATTGCTGGCTCACGCGAAGATCCCGTCCTTGGTGAATCCACCCGATGGTTTACGGTTGTGGATGTGTTGTGGTCGGTAAGCCCAGTCGCTTCACGACCTCTACCGAAGTGAGGTTCTTTTGGCTCTCGTTGTCGACAATGAATTGTATTAGGGAGCCCTTTACCCACATCTGGGAGTGGAAGAGATGCTCTTCCTCCTCTGGATCTTCAGGTTCCTCCTTTTGGATCTTCGTGGTGGCAATGGTGGCATTGGGCTCAACATCGATACTCTGCTTCCCTTGGTCATTCCCCTTGTCAGGTTCTGACTCAGAGTTGCAACATGCATCCGATTCTGAAACCTTTAGCTCAGCCTCCATTGACTGCTTGGCCCAACACTCACTTGTGTTGTGAGTGGAGCTCTTATGGAACTCACACCACTTTCCCGTGACCTTTTTCGGCTTCGCGGTACTATTCTTTGCTTGCATCTTTGGCAGGTTGTCTTGGGCCGCCTTGCCTTGGCTTTGTCCTTTGTTTTGCGGTTTTGGGGCACCTTTCCCTTGCTTTGGATTAGCAGATCCAAAGTCTCGCTTCTTTTGTTTAAACTTTTGCTCGACCTTGATGGCATATCGATATGCCATGTCAAGTGAGGAGATGTTCAGGAATTCTATTTCTTCCTGGATGTACTTGTGCAGGTAGCCGCAGTATTTGAGTATCAAATGTTGCTCTGAATCCTTGATACCCAACTTTGTATGAAGGGTATGGAAAATATTGGTAAACTCTAACACGTCTTGGTCCCTTCCCTGCCGCAGCGTGGTCCACTTTATGTGTTGATCCTCATAGCTTTCGACAGGGTAGTATTACTCGTTGATGGAATCTTAGAATGAATTCCAAGCGGGTGCAGTTGAAAATAGTGAGCCTGTACTTTCATCCTTCTGCTTGTAGTAGGTTTCCCACCAGTCCTTGACATGGGGGGGCTGCTTTGATAAGAGCGAAAATAATCTTTTCCCGACTGGAAAAATCATGAATAGAAAAATAACCCTCTAGCAGATTTAACCATTTATCGACAACATCTGCATCTATCTGACCCTCGAATATGGGGATTTCAAAATTAACTTGTACCTTAAACGGTGTGGCGTTTCCAGAGTAGCTGTTGGAAGCCAATACGTCACCCCTGGGTAGCTGTTGAAGGATTTGGGCAAAGCTGTCCATCATCGCGTTCCTCTGTCGCTCGAGGGTTTCTTTGTTATGCTCTTAACCTGCAAAATGATACCCAAATACAGAATATGCGAAGAAAAGATACCCAGAACACAGAATAGCAATGATTTTATTATTTAGAGAGTAATGTTCACTTGCCTCTTCGAGGAGGCAACCTCCAATAGAGCAGAGCTTGACTACAAAATAAGACACGATGCTCCTCACAGGGAGTCTCTATCCTTTATATATGACTCATACATGCAATACCACAGGCCAATACCGTGGGTTTTATTAATACCATCTATCTAATACTACGGCCCATTTGAAACTAAATGTGGTTCCGTCATTAATTGTGGATTAACCACTTACAATTATTAATATGGGCTTTATTGACTCTTAACTATGACGTGATCCCATTACATAAATAAGGGGGTTAGGGTGGGACCCTAACATGCCCTCCCCCTTAAGACTAGCCTTGTCCTCAAGGCTGAAGCTGCGGAAACTACTGAAGAATAGTGGCTGGTTCCCAAGTTGCATCTTCCGGAGAGGTGTCTTTCCATTTGACGAGGACTTCCTTAATCATGCAGCCGCGCAGTTGCTTGTCTCGTGTGTCTAGGACCTGTTCGGGTTGAAGCCAGATGGACCCTTCTTCGTCCAATTCAGGTAGACTGGTCTGAATTCTGCAATTGTTCCCAATCACTTTCTTGAGGCATGAGACATGGAAAATTGGATGGATTTTTGTAGTAGGTGGCAAGGCCAACTTGTAGGCCACTTCTCCAATGCGCTGAAGTACTTGATATGGTCCGTATAATTTGGGAGAGAGTTTCTGACACCCCTTGTCTTTGAGTGATGTTTTCTTATATGGTTGTAGCCGTAAAAAGACATGATCCCCTTCTTGAAATTGGCGCTCTGAGCGATGCTGGTCTACATGTTGCTTCATGCAGTTCTGAGCTTGATGAAGATTCTCTCGAAGATGGGCGAGCATGGTTGCGCAGTGTTGTAGGAGTTGATCCACTGCTTGTACTTTTGAGCATCCCTTGAGATACGAAGTAGGTGAAGGCGGGAGTTGACCATATACTGCTTCATAGGGAGTCATTTTGGTGGTGGCATGATAGTTGGTGTTATACCACCATTCAGCCAGAGGTAACCATTGTACCCAAAGGTGTTGCTTTTCTGAAGTGAAACACCTAAGGTAGGTTTCTATACATTTGTTGACGGCTTTGGTTTGACCATCTGTTTGCGGATGATAGGAAGTATTGAGTTTTAGTTGAGTGCCTTGTATTCTGAAGAGTTCCTGCCAAAAATTACTGGTGAAGATCGGGTCGCGGTCGGACACAATAGAAGTGGGCATGGCATGCAATTTGAAGATCTGATCCATGAAAGATTGAGCAACCAAAGTTGGTGTAAACGGGTGGGGTAGGGCGCAGAAATGAGCATACTTCAACAGTCGGTCCACAACCACCATGATGACTGACTTGTTCCCTGACTTTGGAAGACCTGTAATGAAATCCATAGAAACCTCCGTCCAAATTGATGCCGGAATGGGCAATGGTTGTAATGTGCCTGGTGTGTTGACGGTTTCCCCTTTGTGGCGTTGACAGACATCGCATTATGCTATGAAAGTAAGGATGTCCTTTTTCATGCCTGTCCAAAAAAATGATCTTCTGGTGCGAGCATATGTCTTCTGAAAGCCTGAATGTCCTGCAATGGAAGATGAGTGCAATTCTGCCAAAATGCGACTTTTGAGGGTGGATGTTGGTGATATTACGACTCTGTCCTTGTAGCGAAGAATATCATCCTGCCACGAGTAGCCCTTGGTGGAATTTGGATCTACCTGCAATTGAGAAATGAGTTGGGAGAGCCCGAGGTGTGAAAACCATTCCCTACGAGCCTCTTCAATCCATTCTGGAATGGGGAGGGAAATTGCTAGCAGAGTACTTTCCTCCTCAAATTGGTGAGATAATGCATCTGCTACACTATTGTCTTTCCCTTTCTTGTAAATTATCTCGTAATCATATCCCAGCATTTTTGCTAGCCATTTATTTTGTTGTGGGGAGGATAGGCGTTGCTCCAAAAAATATTTAAGACTGTGATGATCTGTGCGGATTTGGAAACGTCGCCCCAATAAGTAAGGTCGCCAGGTCTCGACTACATGTAAGATGGCCATCATTTCCTTCTCATAGGTAGATTGGCCCAGATTCCTCCCACTGAGTTGTTGGCTTGTGAAGGCCAACAGTCGCCCTTCCTGCATTAAGACCGCCCCAATACCTGTACCCGAAGCATCACATTCAATGACAAAAGATTTGGTGAAGTCAAGTAGTGCTAAGACTGGAGTGGAACACATGGCATTTTTTAGAGCTGTAAAGGCCTGTTGTGCTTCCTCATTCCAGAAGAATGAATTTTTCTTTAGGAGTTGGGTGAGGGGCTTCGCTATGCGACCATAGTTGCAGACAAATTTACGATAATAGCCTGTGAGACCCAAAAATCCTCTCAAGCTCTTCAAGGTCTTAGTTTGAAGCCATTCCTGCATTGCCTGGATCTTTTTGGGGTCCACCTTGACACCATCACGCCCCACAATGTGGCCCAAATACTCTACTTCTGCCATGCCAAACGAACACTTGGACATCTTGACAAATAATTTATGCTTGCGGAGCAGTTGCAAGAGCAGATCTACATGCTGAAGATGTGCGGCCCAAGTGCAACTATAGATGAGGATGTCATCGAAGAAGACGAGGACAAATTTCCTGAGATATGGTTTGAGAATGTGGTTCATAAGGCTCTGAAAAGTAGAGGGGGCATTACAAAGACCAAATGGCATGACCAGGAATTCATAATGGCCTTCATGAGTTCTGAAAGCAGTCTTGGGGATGTCGACTTCCTTCATGCGAATTTGGTGGTAGCCTGAGCAAAGATCCAGCTTAGTGAAGAATTGAGCCCCATTGAGTTCATCCAGCAAATCATCAACCACCGGGATGGGAAATTTATCTTTGACTGTCAACTTATTGAGGGCCCTGAAGTCGAGACACATCCGCCACTCCCCATATTTCTTGAGCACCATGACCACTAGGGATGAATAAGGACTAATGCTGGGACGAATGACACCTGCTTCCAAAAGTTCCTTGATGATTTTTTCTATTTCATCCTTTTGGGTGAACGGATATCTGTATGGGCGCACATTTGGGGGTTGGGCCCCTGGAACCAAGGTGATGCTATGATCATGTTCCCCTCGCGAGGGTAGAAGCTCATGAGGCTTGTCAAAGACCGGCAGATGGTTATTTAAAATCTGTTGCATCTCAGGATGAATTGGCAGAGGCTTGGTTTCGACTGCCTGGATGGCATTAAATTGAGCTACAACTCCATGATTGCCCTTTTTTAACAATTTTTCCATCCTATGCGAGCTGATGATAGAGGGGGCTCCCACCTGGAGTCCATGGAGGGTATGTGTGTAGTTGTTCTGCTTAAAACTCATATATAACTCCTGGAAATCCATTGTGATTGGCCCAAGAGTGCGGAGCCATTCAGCGCCGAGGACAATGTCGCAACCCCCCCATGTGTATGCAAACATGTGGGTTTTCAACTGATAATCCCCCATTTGAAGTTTGACATTTTCACAGCGACGACCTTCACATTTCATTGTGCCTCCATCCGCAATTTGAACTTGGAAGTTAGAAACTACTCGTACAAAACAATGCACTGCTTCCGTGACTTTTTGATGGATGAAATTATGTGTACTTCCACTATCAATCAAGACTACTACTGGGCGATGTTTAATAAAACCTCTGATTTTGAGAGTTTGAGGGGAAGAAATTCCTACCAAAGCATGCAACGAAATAAATGGTTCGTCAGAGACATTGTCCTTTTGGTTGTCTTCTTCTAGCGGCTCATGTTCCTCCAGTGGTGGATCTTCCTCTGTTGAGCTGTAGTCAGTGGCATCAATTTGAAAAAATTTGGGCTCCTTGCATTTATGACCTGGGGAGTATTTTTCATCATAGTAGTAACATAGGCCTTGCTTTCTTCTTTCGGCCATTTCCGCAGGTGACACCTTTTGGACCTTAAGTGTTTGAGTCATGTTGTGAGCCTGTGGGGGGCGACCTTTAGCGGAGAAATTTGGGCGACTGTATTGGGCTGCTAATGCACGTTCCACGTTACGATATACCTTGCAAGCCTCCGTCCATGTGGGAGGGTGGTGCAGTAGGACTTGGGCTTTGATAGCTTCTTTAAGACCGCTGATAAAACATTCCGTGTAGAACACATCTGAGAGACCCCAAGTGCGGAAGGCTAAGGCTTCAAAAGCTGTAATATATTCATCCACTGTACCAGTCTGTCGGAGCTTAGTAAGATGACCCAAAAAAGATGATTCCTGGTCAAAGCGGTCTTGAAGAGCTTTGGTGAATTTGGTCCAAGTCCTAAAAGGTCCAGTGAAACGTTGATGCCATTCCCACCATTGCCACCTTTCATTGTCCAAGTACATGCTCCCCAACATAAGCTGAGTCGCATCATCGAAGATGTGATTCAGTTTGAAATACTGCTCCATTTGTGCTATCCATGCCGACGGGTGAGAACCGTCAAATTTATGCATATCTAACTTTGGAGGTCGCTGACTGGGTTGTTGGTGGGTGTGCCAGACGTGAGGAGAGTGGCTAGACTCACCCTCATTGTGTTCATTGCCATTATACGCCTCCTCGTGAGCTTGCTCCTTGCCCTTCGGGACTATTTTCTTAACCATGCTACATAGTCCGCTAAGCTGAATGTGGAGGGATTGCACTGATTCTTCAAGTTTTTCCATCCTTTCATTGGCCATCGCTTGAGCTCTAGTTTCTACCATACACCAACCTAATTTTTTTGAAAATTGGGACCGCCTAAAAAAAATTCACTAAGAAGTGAATGGTACCACCGTGCTCAGCTCGTCGTCCTAATTCTAATGGGCTAGATCACCAATAAGCGCCCCAAAAGATCTCAGACTCTTTTTTTTTTGAAAACTCCTAACGGAGTTTTACTCCTTCCTTATCAATACTGCAGTGGCCAAATCCTCAAAATGTCAATGCGGCCAAAAGTCCTGCATAAATTATACCCCGGTATAGGAACCCTTCACAACGACTCCGATCTAGTGGATCTGAGAGATCTGAATGGCAGATCTGATAGCTCTGGGCGGCGGCACAGACTGCTTCTGCGGATCTGATGGATCTAATAGATCGGAATGGCTGATCTGCTAACTCGAGACTGCGGGACTGATGTCTGCTACTGATGCACTCCTTTGCACAAGCAGATCTGGAAGAGATGATGTGTGATCCCCCGATAGAAAAGGGAACTATGGTCTTGAGGAGTGTCAGGTGCTACAGATCGCAATATACATAAGGGTCTGGCAGAAGTACTCGGCCCAATGTTTCAGGGCTCTAACTAAGGAGGATCGACCATACCCTTAGCCGTACAACCCGACTACCCTATCGTACGGGCAAGTAATCTCTCCGAGTGCTGTTCTCGGTGTACTGTAGCTGCAAGATGGCCGACGATTTATCTATGGCGAGGTTTCAAGGGAGCCTAGGGGGCTTCCGATATACCCAGAGGGTATGTGGAAGACAGTCCGTGCGCGGTTCTGTCTAATGCGCTACTACTCGAAGGGGTACCCACAGGGGTCACAAGGGAGTCCAACAGACGTGACCACCTCTTGTATTTCCTGCGTGCATGCCTCCCCAAATCCGCAGGTTTATGCGCTCAACGACAGATCCTGTGGTTTAAAGACGCTAGAACACGTCTCTAGCCAAAAAAAAAAAATTGCTAAGAAATGGAGATCCCACCGGCCCTGGAAAGTGCTCTGATACCACTTGTTACGCTCTTAACCTGCAAAATGATACCCAAATACAAAATATGCGAAGAAAAGATACCTAGAACATAGAATAGCAATGATTTTATTATTCAGAGAGTAATGTTCACTTGCCTCTTCGAGGGGGCAACCTCCAATAGAGCAGAGCTCGACTACAAAATAAGACACGATGCTCCTCGCAGGGAGTCCCTATCCTTTATATATGACTCATACATGCAATACCAAGGGCCAATACTGTGGGTTTTATTAATACCATCTATCTAATACTACGGCCCATTTGCAACTAACTGTGGTTCCGTCATTAATTGCGGATTAACCACTTACAATTATTAATATGGGCTTTATTGACTCTTGACTATGACGTGATCCCATTACATAAATAAGGGGGTTAGGGTGGGACACTAACATTCTTTGAGCAAGATATTGATAGGATCTCCTGCCCCCTCATCTTTTTTTCATCCACCATGGGAGGTCGTCGGGATTTGCGAGGCTGGTTTTGCAAAGGTTTGACTAGTTCAAGACCTAACTACTTATATCCCGACCTCGTTGGGGACATGCAAAGAAAAACAGAGAAAAAGTAGATCGCTCTGATACCACTGATTCAGATTTAAACAAGAACACAACAAATTACAGAGATAACCATAAACACAGAGATGTAGCGAAAATAATACTTCATTTCATTAATGTAAAATACTGAAATATGCTTACAAACAGAAATGCAAATAAACCAGCTAGGGCGATGGTAGCTTATCTCTAAGAAGAGATTTGGTGGCTACATGCCTCTGAACTGTGTTACAATGAGGCTTGAAGGCCTATTTATTGTTGAGAAATAATAGAAAACCCTAAACATCCAAAAACCTAACCCTAGAAGATGAAATGCCAAACTGTGGCATACGATCTCCATTTGACACGCACAATATCTCGTTAGAAAGATCTATCCGAGAACTACAACTTTGGGAAGAGAAACATCGTTGCTCCCAGTTTTCCCAAAAACATCGTTTAGGGCCTCAGAAACAGCTCTGGAAGTTCAAGACCCGAAAAACTGCTAAAAATAGTAAATTGTGCTACAATTAAGGAAACTGAAAAGCTAAAAGAAACAATGGTAGGGGTCCAAGTGGTCTTGGCGGGTGGCCACCAATATCCACCTGGATCAGAGTCAAATAAGAGGATTGGCAGTGTGTGAAGGAAGCTTCTGGCTATGCAAAAATGTTCAACGTCCCCTGCTTATGTGAAGAACCCACTTCCTGTTCACAAGAAAGTGCACAATTGTTTAGCCTCCCCACCTCCACCTACGTAAAGGACCTGCTTCCTCTACACAATTGTTCAACCACCCCGCCTACGTAAAGGACTTGCAACCGCGTCAGTTCTGTCTTCATTGGTTAGAGCAACACCATAATCATGTCAGTGCCAGTGTTATATGACAACACTCACCGATGGAATGGACAAACAAAAGAATAGTTTTTTTTTTAATGAATTGTGAGACACTAACAAATAGAGAAAATAAAATGCTCTCCACCAGAGGAATTATGTCCCATCAGAGGTTGATAAACCAATAGAAAATTAGAAATAAGATTTGCAAAAAAATAGAAAAATATTTTTGAATTTATGGAAAATAGAAATATTTAGCATTTCGCTGAAACTTTGGTTAAAATTGTCATAAAAACAACAAAATAATGGAGAGTCAACACACTTTGACGCGAATACTATAGTCCTTGGCAAGGCAGTGACTAACGAGAGTTTTTAAGGCATTAATTTCAAAAATTACGTAAAATGCCAATTTTCATCACCACATTTTCACAAGAATTGTTTGGAACACAAAGATGTATAAAATGCGATTCAAATATTAATTATTAGCTTTGGAAAAAAATAGAAAGATAATTTTCTAAAAATTAAAGATAAAATAATGTAAGAGGGTACTACTACATCATGTATTTATTGTTTTTTTGTGTGTGCATAGATTGAATGCAAAATTAAGTGTTGGGAACAAAATTTACCGCTTAAATTTTTCAAAAAATTTAGAGACAAGATTTAATTAAACACAAATTTGACACATTAAATGACAATGGTACCTTTTTTGAACAAAAATAATAATAAAGGTAACACAATTCCCTACAAATTGTTTTTTAACTATAAGTCAAAATTCACAACATTTTTTTAAAGATTTAACTTTAAAAATTCTATAAAAGGTTAAATCAGGATATTTGAATAAGAATGGCTTGAATAGAAAGATGTATAAAATGTGATTCAAATGTTAATTCATTGACTTTGGAAGAAAAAAATAGAAATATAATTTTCTAAAATTAAAATTAAAATATTGTAAAATAGTATTATTACATTATGTGCAGATTGTTTTTGTGTGTAGGTATTGAATGCTAAATTAGGCGTTGGGAACAAAATTTACTAGTTAAATTTTTCAAAAAAATTATAGACAAGAATAATTAAACATCAATTTGAATCATTAAATGACATTAGTATTTTTTGAAAAAATTAGTCATAAAAACGACATAATTCCCCACAAAATGTTTTTTATATACATGTCAATATTCAAAACATTTGAAATTTTTAAGGCTTTAATTTGAAAAATTATATAAAATGTCAAATTTTCATCACCACATATCATTCTTGCTCTATAAATCCATTCCAATTGAGATCTTGAATACAAACCCTATGGTTTTGATGGCTATAGGATTGATTATTCCCATCCATAACTCCTCTATTAACCCCTATTTTTGAGACATATAAATTTGCTTTAAAAAATAATAAATTAGAGATTATTGTAAACCTTTTAATGCATTTTAGGTTCATTAAGAGTTCCCTTCCTCTTCCATTTTTATTTATTTGGTACATATATGCTATTTTTCATGTTATAAATCAAAGTCTCTAAGAAAGATAACCATATTAACTCCCCTCCATATGATTCCCTTTCTCTTTTTATTTTATATGTTTATCATTTTTCATCTTATGAAGTAATGTGTATAATGGAGATAACCATAGTCTCATTCAACCTTCTTATTATCTCTATCTCTCTACTCAAACCTTGCCTTTCTAAGCTTTTATCTCTAAAATCTCTAAGTGTTGAATGTGATAAGTGTTTAGTTACTTATCCTTTTGATTCCCTTTGTCATTATTTTCTTTATGACTTGTATACTAGTAAGATCTAGTTTGTAAGGACACATCTCATATATTTTTCTAACATGATTAGTTTTCCTTTTTGGATTTTGTCTTTGTGATAAATGCATCTTTGTTCTATTTACCACTAATAATTCTCTTATCTTATTATCATTGGATTTTTTAATGTATTAATACTCGAGAATTTTTTCCATATCTCTTGTTTCATTTGCTTTCCATTTTTCTCCATATTGTCTAATTAAGAGATCCAAACTAACCCTTCAAAGTTGTGAGGTGGTTTCTAATGGTTATGCATCCTCACGTTGAATTCAAACATAAAGGTTTTGGTGATATGATCTAATCTCTTGATCAAGTCTCAATGTTTATTCCATATCATATTCCTTACTCCATTGTAGAAAGATTTCTTGAGATATGTATGTTGCCTCATTTCATCTTCACATGTCCCTTTCATCGTGAATTCAATAGAAAACACCACTCTTTGCTTATAAATTTAATGGTTTCTTAACAAATTTTATAAAGCTCAAATTAAATATGCATAACTGAAATTTATTTATGAAATGTTTTTATTTTACTGTAACACTAACTCCTCTAGATCTTTCTACATTATCAAATCTAAAGGAGTAACTTCATGTTTATATTTTCAAACTTTGGATAGGGGATGCCACAAAAGATCTTGTAATCAAATTACGTTTAGGAGATCATTTGAGGAATATAAAGTTGTATAATTATATCAAATATCAAAATAAATTTTATTATCAATTTCTTCTCAATCTTGAAAGCAAAGACTAGTTGTTTAACATTGCTTCCAACTCTCACATCTTTATTATAACAATTTTATGTCTTCCTCTTTCTTTTGTCTTTATTACTTACTAGATTTATTGATGTTTTACTTTATAAAAAATGCCACATTTACTCTTATTCATATTTTTTATTTATGACATGTTCTTTCTACACACACTAAATTACTTTGTGTTTACTATATGACCTCTATAAGTAAATGATTTCATTGAGCCCATGTGTAACTCAAACAAAAGCCACCATGTGTTCCAACATATGGTTCGTTCTATGTCATCAAGTGTTGGCCACTTCAAATCTCCCTACACTAAAAAAAAACACAAGTGCCACAAAGATCAATAGAATGTGTAAAATTATAGAGAAAAATCCCCAAATTATATGAAATTATATGAAATACATTGAACCATACATATATGTGGTTTTATATAAAAAAAACTAGTGAAATACAAACTATGTTTATAATGGTACAAAACCCACCATTCTTTAAAAAAAATGCAATTTTAAATCTCTCAAACAATGGTAGAGAAGAGAGAGGAGATTTTAAAATTGTAGAAACTATGCAATTCTTTGATAGAAATAGAGCCACTAAAGAAAAATGATAGTATCATAAAATAAAAAACTCCAAATAAAAAATTAGTTTAAATATTGAAAATTAATTGTAAACTAAAACCATCTAAAATATAAATAAGAATGAATTAAAATTCTAAATATGAATATAACTCACATTTTAAAGATTTTCTTTAACTAAACCTCCATTAAATATTGATTTTATTGTTTATAGTTTAAGTATCCTTTCTCTGGAATATAGTTGAATGGTTATATTGAATATAGTTGAATCATATTGTGTGACTGCTCCACTAATTATTTGTTTAATTTGAGGCAATTTAGTGTAAAAGAGAATTTACAATCCATATTAGTAATCTACCCCCTCAGCAATTGAATCGATTCACATGTAACAATTCCATTTCATTAATGATTGGGTCAATGGGAAGCTACACCTTTAATACAATAGTGATTCTCCAAAACTCTCTTGGTAAGCTGATAATTAAATGCTAATTTTCCAATACTTTCTTGGTAAGCTAGTTGTTTAACATTGCTTCGAACTCTTATATTTTTTTCATAACAATTTTATGTCTTCCTCTTTCTTTTGTCTTTATTATTTATTAGATTTATTAATGTTTTACTTTATAAAAAATGCTACATTTACTCTTATTCACATTTTTTATTCATGACTTGTTCTTTCTACACACTAAATTACATAGTATTTACTACCTGACCTCCATAAGTAAATGATTTCATTGAGCCATGCATAACTCAATCAAGAACCACCATGTGTTTCAACGTATGGCTAGTTCTATGTCATCAAGTTTTACCCACTTCAAATTTTCTTACACTAAAAACACACAAGTGCCACACAAAAAAATAGAATATGTGAAATTATAAAGACATTCTTCAATTCATAGAGAAAAATCCCCAAATTATATCAAAGTCATTGAATCATACATATATTTGTGGTTTTATATTAAAAAAACTGAACCTGCCAAGAAGCAAAGTTAATATTTCCAAATGTTGTATTATTACTTTGTGGGCAACGGCAGTAGAGGAAAGGCCTCTGGATCCTTCTGGAAGTGCTGAAGCAATTTATTTTATTTGCTATGGGAATTGGCAGAGTTGAATACTTTTCTTGCTTTTGGATGGACAATGAGAGGTTATAAGGTGGGTCTCCTGCTGCTAACATCAAGAATAGGGTATATATACATTTAATTTGAGTTAATTAATCAAATGACTAAGCATAAGCATGGTTACAATTTTATCTTTTTTTCAAGAAAACATTCCATTATGCTAAGATGCGGATATTTTATAGATTACAACGGAGTATATTTATTTATTTCTTATTTTACTGGTTCCCTAAAACCTTTTCAATCTCAATAAAATAATTACATTTAATTTTGACATTCTCAACACCAAATTCTTATATATATTCATTCTATTTCTGATTTCAGAAATGCTAATATCAGATCATATCATCTTAAATATATTATATAATCCTAAAAATATGCATGATACTGTACATCACAAGTTGATTTATGTACTCTTTCCATATAAACCATAAATCACAATTTTTAGTTCTAACTTAAAAACATTAATTTGTCAAATCGTATAATCCTAAATATATCATATAATCCTAAAAATATGCATAATACTATTCATTACAAGTTGATTTATGTATTCTTTCACTATGAACCATAAATCATAAATTCCTTCATGTTACAGTCACCCACTATTATTTTGTAACAAGCTTCATTTCAAATATCCTTTAGCTAATTATATTGCAATCCTACTCATTGAATCACATTCATAGTCCATCCATCCTTAGCTCCTATTCATATTCACTGATCTTCGGTTCTCATTTTTCAGATTACAGAAGTAGATATTCAATGAGATTATCTCATAGCAGATATTTCTACAACACAATAGTATCACGTTTAGATATAATGCAATAAAGAAGAGCAGTCCTATTATATTTGCACGAATAAGGAAAAATAGACCATCTATTTAAAAAAAAATGCATCTTGTCAATAAAAGTAACGTACTGGAACCAACCTTATGATCAAGGGTAGATAACGGCCTGAGGCAAATCTTATGATTAAGAGTACTATTTACAATAGGTTTGGGCCTTGCTTTAAAGGAACATTTACCAGGCTCCTGTACAAAGTTAAACTGAAATAAAAATACTATTCCATTCATGCTCCTTGGTGTTTGAAAATTCACATGGATTACCAGCAATGTCTTCGATACTTGGAGACTTATAAGAGGTTTGCATAACAAATCATTTCTACAGCACAGTAATATCACAGTTGGTACAAATCATTTCTACAACATAGTAATATCACAGTCGGGTATAATGCAATTATGAAGAACAAGGTTCCAGTCAATTAATTTGACAAGAAGGAAATAGAGTCGTATCAATTAGAAAACAAAACAAAAGAAAAGTTATCTATCAATAACCGAAAAGACCAGTGGAACAGTAGGTGCATAGCATAATACCCCGGGTCCAATCTTATGATCAAGAGTGTTATCTAACAGGGGTTGAGTCCAATCTTATGATCAACAGTATTATCTACAGTACAGTTACCAGGCTCTTTTTTGAAAAAGTCACATTTCAATTTCATTCATGCTTCTTGGTCTCTGAAAATCATATCATTTACCAGGATGCATTGACAGGTTAAAACAGAGGCCTATTTAATTTTAGAGACTGGCAAAATTACATTTGAACTACAGGCCTCTTGCCTTCCATATTCACTTACAGAGATGTTATGAACCAAAGCATCCATCAACAAAGATTGTCGAATGAAGAATCATACTTGAAAAATATAATTACATAAAGCTAATGATCCCCTATATTCTTTACAAATCCAAAGTTACGGCGATATATATCGCCTAGAAATTAAGAAGCCCGGGATGTTAGCAGTCTATGCCAGTTCAAAAAGGGCAGTTCAAAGCATCTAGCATTTATCTTGCTAATGAAAGCTAATTTTTCAGAATATAATGAGAATCTCAATGTATGAAAAATAATCAACAATAAATTTACATGCCTTGTTCAAGGGCTATCTACAATTTTACATATACACAACCGAAAACATTCTCTTAGCGGTACCACCAGAGATAGGCTTTCGACCGATCGGAAGAATGGGCAACCTTCAACGAAGGTTCCTCAAGTAAATCTGGTGTGCACATTTATCAAGTGCTGGAGCTGCAACTGTTCCCGCAGGTATCTTGGCAGGGCTTAAAAAAGCAACAGAGCCAAAAATTGGATATGAATACTTCTTATAAACACTTTTGAGGTTACTTCCTTCTGCCTTCAGGTGTAAATCAGCCATTAAGTGTGCGCATTCCCTGGAGGAAGTCAAATTAATGTTATTATCTCATTACATTGTCTAGAATTAGATACAATTCAGACAGGATATGAGTAGATTAATGCCAAAACATAGCTGATCAATGCACCAAGTTTTTAACTTTTTGCTGCAGCTTATCAATGTTTTAGTTGTTATAATATACAGTTTGCCTCCCTGCCTCCCTGTAACTGATGAGGAAATCTAAGATGTCTAAGAGTAGGAAACTTTAGAACAATAAACTCACTTGAAGCATGATGCTTTAAAAACTAGAAGACTTACTTGAGGTGTGCTTCCGAGTAGCCAGTGTGAAGGATAAGTGTTTTATTCCAATATGGATGCTTCTTCAAAGTGCATTGAGCAGTGTAGACAGCAGCAGCAGCAAGCATTGATGGACTGTATTTGATCATTTTGTAATGAAGCAAACACAGGTCAACCAAGAAGAATGCCAGATTTTTCATCTGAAGCATTGATAAATGATTAAGTCTTATCAGTACAGCAGAGGATTGGTAGGAATACAAAGAAGAACAGACATCTAAACCAAAGAATAATGCTAGATATCTATCTGGAGGCAATCTTAACGGAGATGTGATCATTACATCAGGGAATTATTCTTTCAATATTAAAAAAGTGGCAGGGTTCAGATCTTTACCACTTTATCTGGACCAGCTGCCTTAAGAAACCTGACAAGGAATACATATGGAGTGGGAACCGTAAGCTTAAATTTCAGTCGATTTAATATTGTATGCTCCTGCCAAGTAGTATTATCAATTTATCAGTCAAACTGCATCTTTGGAGAACGAAAGAAACAAATATCAGTTCTAGCTAATTACCATCTTCACTATCTGTTTTGATGTGTATGCGTCTTTCGTGATGTAGACTAAATCGCTGATCTGTAGCCAAGAATGAACCAGTTGTTCTTATGTCAATAATCTGTAAGCCATCATGTAATATTATTTGTGCTGGTGTCAGGACTAAGGGTAATCTTCTCGGGAGCAGAGATTGCTATTCACCCTATTAACCGAGAGTATGTGGAAGTGTGCACATAATTTTCAAGAGCCAATCATCGCTTGTATAAACTAGCTATATACACTAAAGATTTCCTTTTATCCATTCTCATAGATGAGAGAGAGTCATCGTACCTTTGGAGGAGAGATTTCTTCATATTTGGAAGCAATAAACATTGCAGCGATAGCCACTAATTGTAATTCATTCCTTGTAACACTCTGAATAGAGAGGTATCTATCGATGATGTTTACAGTGAGATACAATGTCTCTGGCATTAGAAGAAACGTCCGATGAACCTGTAAAATTTGGAAGTCAACTCTAAGAAATAGTCCATATAACCCTCTTCTAGATCTAAGGATGACAGTAAATAGAACCAGCATGGGAACAAATCTGTACCTCTATTAACCAATCAATTATAACTCCCCTCATGGAATCCTTGATTTCAAGCTGCCTTGTCATATAATCTGGAGGTACACAGCTCCTGACCTGGACATACAGGTCCCCAAATTATTTGTAGGAGAAAATAAATTTTACCTTCACATTCAAAAAAAAAAATACAATCATTGACATTGCGACATACCTCAATCTTCCGGTAGAAGTGGTATATATCTTCAACATATTCAACAACTGCCAGTGGGTTGTCTCGATCTCCATCATCAATGCTAGGAGGAACCTCAAGGACGTCCCTCAATGAATCCTGAAATGCCCTTATCAAATTTATAAATTAATTCATCCCACTTACATAATAAATAAACACAAAGGCATCTTGAGTATATAAAACCCGCTAGTAACTGGGAGTGGATATGGGTACGGTATTTAGATACGAACCAGTGCTAACCAAAAAAATGTATGAGTGAATTAATACAACTTAAAGCAATAAGACAGACCTCGCTTCGAGCTGTTAGTGTTGCAGTCACTGTTCGTACTGTTTGTTTCCTTGCTTTCAGCTGGCTAGGTGCTTTTACTCCCCCATCTTGTACACTTGAATCTATGCTATCACTGATTGAAATGGCAGTACCCCTCTGAGTAGCAGTGGCCTGTTGAGCATTCATTTTAATAGCACAGCTCTGTTTGTTTCCCCAGACTATCCCGCCCCATGCCTTTTGTTCTCCCCTGACAACAATACCCTGTCCCTGGAATTGCTGGAATCAAAACGAAAAGATTAAAAGAGTGAGATGAGAGATCCCCTGCTTGGGCTCACAGAAAATAGATAATTGAATGAGATCCCCTGAAATAGAAAGAAAAGCAACAAACTAGACGTTCTGAAAAATAGAATACTAGGCACGAAGAGCAAGAAAAAAAAAGTCGATCACCACAGAGGTTGCTATTTCAATTCCCCTGAAGGTTGTCATTTAGAAAACCCTGGGCTCTGTTTGACATTACTACTAGAAAACAATCTTTCAGGTTGCTTAACTGTCTCTTATTAAACTTACCTGAGTGCTAGAACTGGCTCCCTTGTTAGCATTGACCCCAAAGTTTGTTCTAGGCCTCCTGAAACAGTTGGCAGTCCACAAGTTTAGGATAGGATGTTTATGGCAGAGAGCACCAAACAGAGCAGAATCCCCAAAACAAGAACCCAAAAGAAGAGAGGTAGGATTAGTGACAAGAGATTGTTTACTATACATGACCTAAGAAATAAGTTAATAACATCAAACAACATACTTTCTAACCCAAACTTTGCTGATAATGCATTTAGCGTCCAGATCTTCCACGAGATTGCCAATGTCTCCGAAGGCCCTCCTATTGTTACAAGGGATTGATTTATTATATATAACCTCATATAAGTAATAAACAAGTTCATAACATCAAAACACATACTTCCTGGCACCATTTTTGCTGATATTGCATTGGGCGTTCAAAGCTACCAGTAGATTGCCAATGTCTACTAAGGTCGTCCTATTGTTGTTGTTGATTAATAATGCATTCTGGTTGGGTGCTGCCATTGCAGGACCTGCCAATTTGCATGAATACTTCTCAGCCAAAACCCCAGCGAAATCTGGCCTAACCTAATCTAGCACTTATTAATATTGTAAGTTTCAAGGTATCCATTTACCCTTTGCTGCTGCAGGTGGCTTTGAAACAATCTGTCTGTTTGCTGCTGCAGGTGGTTTGGAAACAATCTGTCTGTTTGCTGCTGCAGGTGGCTTTGAAACAATCTGTATGTTTGCTGCTGAAGGTGGCTTTGAAACAATCTGTTTGTTTGCTGCTGCAGGTGGCTTTGAAACAATCTGTATGTTTGCTGCTGCAGGTGGCCTTGAAACAATCTGTCTGTTCCTGTTCAAGCGGGGTTGTTCCTGCACTCATAACAACTCAAAATAAAATCATAAACATATTAATGTATATGTTTCATACATCACAGGGAACACAGCAGATCCACATAAAATTTACAAGCAAATTACCCTTACCTTAGCAAACATGTTGGCTTTAAGGTTGCTAGAATTTGTCAGTTCAGAATTTAGCTGTTTCAGGCTTCAGCAGATGTGAAAGCAGATTTAAAATAGCGCAAGAACACCCTTATAGTGGGCTTATTGATGCCAGAATTTTCCTCAAAACTTTTCTAGCATCAGACTGATAACGCCATAGGTTACAGAATGAAAATCAGATGTTGGTTCTAATTAAATCAAAAGAGCGAAGCTTCTAATTACACCCATTTAAGCGCAGAATTCCAAATAGAGCCAGAGTGTACAAACCTATGTCTTCTCTTTCTCTATTTTTTGCTCCGTCTTGAGACGCTCTCTCACTGTTTAGAGAAAGACGTGAATCACCGAAACTGAAATGCAGAACTGACCCAATTTAGTACTTCCAATGCCTCAACTAACTTGGAAAGCTATATTCATAATTTTCTTATAGTCATAGAAAAAGGAAAATAAGGAGGAATTGAAGGAGAAATAAATTAATAATTAGCGCATTTTAGTGCGAGTTTTTTCCATTAATTCAGATTAGATTTTCAATGGCGTAATAACTTTATTTTATTTTAATTATTAAACAATCCCAAGAGATTGACTCTATTTTAACATTTAGAAAATAACAAATTTAACTAATAAGGATGACGCAATTGTGAAGTTGACTTTCCATAAAGACAAATCACATGTTTCAATTATGAAAAGAATTCATTGGATCTAAAGAAGTTACGTGTTTGTAAGGTGGGGTTGTTAGGATTTTTTTTAACGTTTTATATTATTTTATGAAATGAAAAAATAATTAAATATTATAATGTAAAAAAATGAAAAGTAGAGTGGCAACAACCCAATATAGTTTTTACCATCTTTCAAGAATGTGGTCATGGTTTAAAGAACAACTTAATCATTCTTTTGTACAAATGAGTGGGGCAAGAAAAGGTAATATGGATAGAAGGATTAGAACCACTTTGAATAAGTTAAAAGAAAGTAAGTTGACAAGATGTAAATGGATGCTTGGCAAAAACTAAGAACCAACATAGACCCATCTTAAATACGGATCTAGCATGAACCTAGAGGGATCCAATTTCTTTATTTGCAATTTTTTTATGAGCCGGGGTTATTTAAACGTTTTATATAGTTACTTAATTTTTATATAGTTATTCACTTCTTCTTTTTTTAATTTTAGATTTTTTAATTTTAATTTTTTTTTTTGGCCAATATGAGTAAAATTTCAACTTTGATGATGGATGGACATCCTTACACATCATATTGGGTTGTAGAATGAGCCTCTTGGCTCAATGACCCGAAGTTTGAAGTCACTTCTCTCAATATTGGTAATTGCATTCAATACATGAAGAATTGCACAATCATTAGAAAATTTATGGGCATTTGCCTCTCTAAGAAGGTTGTCATGGGTTGAATGAACTCCAAATGGAAAACCAAAACACAAGTTGACCTAGAACTTGGTTCAAAGGTTTTCTTCATAGTAATAGTTGTTTGCATTGAAGATTAGGAACATATCTTTGAGGAAGGCCCTTATTTCTTTAACTCAATAAGGTTGTATTTGAGGTTTTGGATGAAAAGGTTTGGTCTTAAAAAGAGAACTTAAAAGGGATCTAGTTTAGATTTAAATGCACTCTCTCCTACATGTACTTGGGAGAAAGAAACCATAGAAGCAATTGGGAACACGTTGGGTTCCTTTGTCAAAATCTTGGAGGTCATAAAATCAAGGCGATACACATCATATGCAAGGATCTATGTTTGCATTAATGTCTCAAGAACCCTTCCATAATCAATAAGCATGAGCTACCAACACATAGAGTGGTTTCAAACTTTGGATTGTGAACACAATCCATTCCATTGCTACAAGTGCCATGAGAACATCCAACTATTATGAGACTACCCATTAAATGCAGCAAGGCAGAGTTAAAGGGAAAGGGAGTGCAAATGAGGAGGGTTTCGCAAAGGTTCCTAGTAAGAGGAAATTTGGTAGGAAAAACCCTAATTCAATGCCTACAATAGCAGTACAAAACAACAATAGCTTCCAAGCAATACAATCAAGACAAGAAACATCAAAGTGTAAGACCACAAAGGAAAACACTAGGTAGGGAACCATTGAAGACAAGACAAGGTAGAAAATAGGCATAGAAGAACCCTTTTCAAGCAATAAAGAAAATGATAGTAGGGATTGAAACATGGAGGTAGAAGAAGAAATTTCACAACACTCAGAGGAAGAGGAAAAGACAAGGGACATGCAGGTGGAATTGTTGGAACTTGATATCTCAACTCTTATTTCCAAGCATGGAAAGAAATTTCTCACTAATCTCCAAGCTCCTTGGTTGTAATAGCTTCAAAGAGAACTAGTTAAAAGCTTTAGAAAAATAGTCAATGTAATGCAGGTGTGCAACCCAACAAGAGGATTTGGGGTCCACACCAATCGAATGAAGACTTAAAAGATATAAAATGAGGAAGAGAAGAAAAGAGGGCACAAGACATCAAATTAAAAATTGGAGTAAGTGGTACCATTTTCTCTTGACTTAGGGAAAACCCTAAGACTCCCAAAGAAATATTTTTCTTCCCAACTCAAGATCTAAGATGAAGATTCTCTCATGGATCATATGGGATCTTAGTGATCCTATTGAGAAATGTTCAATGAGCAAGAACATAGCGGGGGTAAAATGGGTGATGGTTCTAGTAAAGAAACCAAGTGTGATAAGGGCACCATGACTGTTATAGCTAATAAGTGTTGGTGGAACGGTAAAGTTGTAGTAATAGCAATGAATGGATTTGTAGGATGTTTGGGCCTATTTTGAGATCCTCTTCAAAATTCCCTTAAGGATAGACTAGAGATGGAGAACTATATCTCAACTCGTTGTCCTATAATCTTGAGAACAAGGGTACATAACTAATCCCTATGACCCTTGCAACCCTTTTGTTAAAGGTTCCCTTCCTTGAAGCACCAAAAACCCTAGGGAATTATATCAAAGGCAACCCTACCTACTAGAAGTTGATTTTAACATGATGATTCCCTTGCAAGGGAAGAAAGGTGATTAAAGGAGAATGAGTGAAAAAATTTTAAGGTTCAAAAAAGCTATAGATACTTTGAGATTGGTGCATATTCACACCTGTAATTGA
Organism: Pinus tabuliformis; assembly: GCA_031772625.1. Lineage (NCBI taxonomy): Eukaryota > Viridiplantae > Streptophyta > Pinopsida > Pinales > Pinaceae > Pinus > Pinus tabuliformis. The sequence goes on along the minus strand of CM062819.1, from coordinate 1,918,791,994 downwards.
TGCCACAATTGAAATAATAAACGAGTGGGGTAACTAGATTATTGTCAAGTTAGATTGCTTGTCTTTTAATATTTTTTCCATGTTAGGTCCACCATTCTTACAAAAATCCTTCCCTTCTCAAGGTTGAATTACTAACCTATCGACTTATTGAAGGATAGTGAGTCGGCCCTGAGACCTAAGCCATTCAAATTCCAGAAATTATAGCTTGACCACCTAGACTCCATCACAACTCCATGTCCAAGTTGGATGCTTGGTGGACTTAAGCCAAATACAATAAAGGATCCATATTGTATCAATTCAAACAAAAGTTGACGAAATTCAAATAGAATATTAAGTAATGGGATAAGGAAGTCTTTGGAAACATATTACAAGTGCAACAACAATGGGAAAAGGAGATGGAAATGGTTAAATCAATGGTCATTTAAGAGGGAAAATCTGAGGAGCCTAAGGCTTTGGAGACTCTAGACTACACATGAAGAGACTCTTTGGAATTCGTAGTCCTAGAGTTGGTGGCTCAAAGAGGAAAGGAATTCAAGGTTCTTCCATAACTTGTGACCAACTAAAGAAATCATAATCACATTATGGCTCTCAGGATGACTATAAGGACTACACTAGAAAAACATGAAGACATAGAGAAGGAATTACAAGATCACTTCAATCAAATCCTAATATAACCATTAGAAGGTAAAGAAAAGGCCATCCAAATAGGGGTAAGGGATATTCCTCATTTTTATCCCACAAATAGAATATGGCTCTTCTCCAACTAACTCCATATGAAGAAGTCTCCTAGACAACTATGGAAATGCCCATTGGAAAAGTGCTAGGGTCAGAAAGTTTTACCATAGAAAATTTTCCAAGCTTGTTGGCCTATCACAAGTAGAAAGGTGTCATAATTTGTGGAGCATTCTTGCATTTTAGTTAATATTCTTTGGTCCTCCAATTCCATCTTCCTAACTTTGATACCTAAGGGTGAAAATCCAAACACTATAGACAAGTTTAAAGTTATCTCTCTTTGGAATGTTATTTATAAATTTTTCTCCAAGATTATTTCCAATCATCTCAAACCCATCATGAATAAAATCATCCCCAAGAAAAATAGATATGTGGGCAAGAGAAAAAATCTTAATGGTATCATAGTATCCCATGAAACTATACATTCACTGAAATCAAACAAATTCACGGACATGTTAATCAAGCTAGACATGTCAAGATCTATGATCATTGAAGTTGGGTTTTTCTTGAGAAAATTCTCCTGGCCTTTGGCTTCTACAAAGAATGGATATCTTGGGTGAAAATCTCAATTGCCTCAACTTTCTTTTCCATTCTAGTTAAAGGAACTCCCTTTGAAACTTTAATCCCTTTATAGGCATTTAGAAAGAGGACCCTTTATCATGCTTCCTATTCATTATAGCTATTGAGAGATTGGGTAGAAATCTAAAGTTTTCACTGGGAATAGACAATATGAAACGTATTAAGTTGCATCCTAACTTAAATTCACTATACCATCTCTAATTTGTTGATGCCATGCTCTTAGGAATCACAATGGTTAGGGAGGCCTGAGGCTTCAAAAACAACTCTAAACACCTTTATTTTGGCCACAGGGCTTTGATCAATCAAAGTAAATATCAAATCCTTTTTGGTAATCTAAAGGAACACTACTCGAATTCTTAGATTTCAAAGGAGATCACTTCCTTCCAAATACCTAAGGAAATTATTATTGGAAAATGCATAAAGAAATATTTCTTGGGAGGATCTCCTCTCTAAGCTTAAAATCAAGCTAGTGAGTTGGACCTTGAAATCTCTTACATTGGTAGGAAAAATCACATTCATAAAACATGTCCTTTGCTCCATGTCTCTATATATTTTCTCTATGCTCCTAACATTGGCCAAGATTATGAAATCCAAAGATCCTTCCTGTAGGTTGGGCCTCGTAGAGAATGTAAATGGGTTGAAGTTGCTTGGGACAAAGTCCATCTATCAAAGCAACAAGTGAGCTAGGAATTAAGAATCTACTAATCACAAGTAAATCCATCGTAGTAAAAACTTGGTGATCATGGGTTAAAAGCAAGGACAATATTTAGAGCAATATTTGGAAAGTCAAATATTCCCACAACATTATTAAGGAGGATCATGTCCATATATAGGGCCCATGCTTAAGATATATCACGTCAAATAATTCATGGACAATAGATCCCTAGTCCAAGATCATATTTTCTCTGAGATTCATGATTCCTTTTGATTTTTCTTGTAGATAATGCTTGGTAGAAGGTACATAAGCTAGATCCCTTGGTAGCAAGTACCTAAGTTATATTCCTTAGAATCCATTCAATAATCTAGAATTAAACTCAAAGGAAGGGGTTGGAACATATTCAACCGGTAATGGAAAGTATTAGGAAATTTCAACATCCTTTCGAAGATGGAAATCGAATTTAGAATGTTCGCTAGAGATAACAAGGTAGGAAAAGATAGGACCCAATAACTATTTAAGTAAAAGGAGGATAATTGTTTAGCAAGATCAAGACATATGACAAGGGGGTTTAAATGGAGATGCTAATTTTTGGGTCAATCTAGGTTATCAATTAGAAGTTAAGCTTAATGATTGATAAATGGAAGGTTGTTGGAGCAACATTTGGAACAAAGATATCTAGCTTTGACCTTTCTTTAGCTATTAGCATGAAGGAAGACCCTAGGTTGGGGTAGGATTATAGAAAGAGGATTTAAGGGCCATCCATATACTACTAATTTTGAATGGACCATTTTATTGTTTGGCATCCATCTGGATTCCTTTAGAGTGGAAAAAGTGGAGGAATCAACTCACATGACCACTTTTACCAGTGGGACCCAATTTGGAAAATTCAGATCTTAAACCTTAAGGGAGAATTTTGAGGCATGGAATTTTTTGGGGGGTAAAAATTTCCCCCCTAATACAACACCTTTTTTCCCTATTTTACACATAAAGACCTTTCCAATGGTGTAAGAATCACCTCAATCAGAGTTTGTATGAAAATGTTATGCCACTCGGAAGTTGACCTTCTTGTTTGTCCACCATAATTCTAGAGAATGAAACATCAACCCCCATTACTTATATAAAATGGGCTAGACATGTGATCATTATGAATAAGACTCTAGAAGAGTTCATATTATAACTTTGATTAAGAGTTGAGGGAGTCAAATCTAACTACTAGTAGGCTATCGGGTTTTGTTACAATTGGGCCATTAGGAGCAAAAGGGGTTCCAATATTTTCAAGTGCATTTGTCCCATAAACAAGTAGGGTAACTAAGAGGGATAGGAGAGAGAACACAAAGAGTGTTTTTCCACTAAAGTAGGCCACGGGCCAGAGGCCTTACTTCTTTGTACTCGCAACCATTTTCTAATCAAAGAAAGAGAGTAGAGCAACCTCACCTTCCAGTTGGGTTTTCTCCCGAAAGGGTTTCCTAAGTTATATCTTGTGTCAAATTGTGGTTTGTGATTTTTTATTTTGCTGTTATATATTTTATGCATGCATACACAATAAAAAATAATTTACAGATCCAAAAATATGAAGAGAAATAAAACCTCATATTGTATATTTCGTATTTTTAAGTATAATGTATCAAAATCAATTGTGATGAATTGTCCATTGGAATATCCACGACAGTTTACATAACATATTGGTATTAGAGCAATTTAATTTGGGTATGTTGTGTGTATTTGTGAGTAATCTAGATCGGCTATGTCAAAAGTCATAAAACCGTAGTCATGGTTAACACATATGTAAATAACCCTTGTGATCTTGCAAAGGAGAGGTTTTTGCATGTTGGGTTGTGTTATATTCTTTCCACAATTTTTTTTTTGAACCCTATATTAGGTGGGTGGACCTACCTATGGTTTTGTGCATGTATTTTGCACATGGTTTTGGGCACGATGGTTTTCGATTCATGGTATTTTATAGATCCAGTCAAGGGAACTATGGTTATGTTCTAATCCAGGGTTAATGGATTGGGGTTAACGAAAAATCAATATGGTAGTCCCAATTTAGGGATCCAAGGGAAAATATCTGTGTATATTTTTTTTATGTGTTATGCTCTCGCCATTGTTTATTTTTTGTTTTAGAATTCGTATGTAGGTGATTTCTGTACGAGGTTAAAACCTACATTTGGTATCAGAGTTGCTTTGGCTTCAAGGGGACGTCTTTGCTATTGAGGGGTTTCGCTCGAGCCTATGGTAGACCATGTTCAGTGGGAGATCTACGGGATCGATTCTTGTGGTGAAAGAAGATGACAAGTAGTGGAAAGATAGAGATCGGGAATTTAATGGTAAGAGTTTTGAGTTGTGGAAACTCAAGATGGAGGATCTACTGGTGGATAAAGATCAGTGGATCGCGGTAGATCTAGGTATTAAACCAATGGCAGTGTCCGATGAAGAATGGAAGAAGCTGGATCGAAAGGCAAAAAACACAGTACGATTGTGTGTCTCAGATTCAGTACTGCTGAATGTATCAGGGGAAGCTATGACGAAGTCTTTGTGGGACAAGTTAGGGACTTTGTACCAATCTAAGTCTTTGGTGAATAAATTGTTCCTACGGAAAAAGTTGTATAACCTAAGGATGAAAGATGGAGACTCGGTGACAGAGCATCTGAACGCATTTAATACTATGGTAAGCCAGTTATTATCTGTTGATATTAAAATTTCAGATGAAGGTAAGTGCATCAGTTTGTTGTGTTCTCTACCAGATTCATGTGATAGTCTAGTTTTTGCAATAAGCAACAATGCAACTGCCTTGTAGTTTGATGAAATAGTCTAATCCTTGCTTACAGAGGAGATGAGACGGAAAAATATGGAGAGCCAGAATGGTGATCCCTTGTCTGTAAGAGGACAGTCCCATAAGAGAAACAAAAATAATTCCTTGAGTGGGAGATCTAAATATCTAGGAAAACCTGTAAAGGTGTGCTGGAAATGCGGAAAGGAAGGGCACTACAAAAGGGACTGTAAATCTAAAGCTCTTGAGAAAGGAAAGGGATTTGATGATGCTCATTCTGCAGAGGTGAAAACCACCTCAGATGAAGGTGGGGATGTGTACTTGGCTTCTTCTTCAAGTGCACATGTAGATCATGAGGCATGGTTGTTTGACTTAGGTGCATCCTTTCACTTCACTCCCCATAGAGAATGGTTTTGCGAGTATGAGAAATATTATGGTGGTGATGTCTTCTTGGGGGATGACAGGAAGGCTAGAATCATTGGTCGCAGAAAAGTCAAGTTTAAGTTGTAAGGTGGAAGGATTAGAACACTTCCAAGTGTTATGCATATTCCTTCATTAGCCAGAAATCTGATTTATGTACGAAAGATGGATGATGCAGGTGTAAAAACAGTGTTAGAGAAAGATACATGAAAGATGGTTTAGGGAGCACTGGTATTGATGCAGGGATTTTAGATTGGAAATCTATACAAGCTGCAATGTAGCATTGTTATTGATGGGTGCAACAGTTCTGTGGTTCTTGAAAGTGGAGCAGAAAGTCTAGTGGTCTCTGGAGAAAAGACCATACTATGGCATCAAAGGCTTGGACATATTGGAGAGTGATGCAGGAGCATCCAGCTCAGCATTTTCATTGTATTCTAGTTAACTTAAGGGGTCTTGTGTTTTCAAGGAAGTTGGATTCCTATGTATCAAATTAATGTAGTTCTTAATGTTCTGAGTGATTTGGAATAGGAATTAATTAAATATTGGGAGGATTTTGTAAATGTTCTTGAATGTTGGAGAACATGAGAGAATTAGGACAGTTGAGAGTTCATACGGATTGATAAAGCTTAGATTAGGAATTAGTTGATGATTTTGTGGATTAGAGAGGATCCTTAGGGATAAAGAAGAGATTTAAGGATTTTGATTGAGAAGGTTATGGATCTAAACCAGGAAATATGTTAAAGAACATTTTGTATAAATGTAGGCCTAAAAGGCATAAAGAGAGTTAGTTAGAAAGTTAGCGAGTTAGGGAATTAGAGTTTAGATATTAGATAGGATTTGACTGTAAGCCTACGAGCAGGAAAGGAAAAGGTCGTTGATGTTGAAGATCAGGCCAGAAAGGAATTCTTTTTTGTCAATATTTGTTTATTAATACAGATAACTCGATTCTTGAGTTTTTGTGGTGTGACTTGAGTGATTAATTGTGAATTGTATGAGAATTAGGTTATTTCCACATAGTGTGTGTATGCAGGTGGAGTTCAAGCAGAACACAGAGAAGAACAGGAAAAAACCTAACACAGAAAAGTATTATAGTGGTCAGATTGTAGTGAAATCAATTGAAGAATCAAGCCGAAGCTCAGGAGAAACAATGGTTAAGATTGTGCAGAAGTAAGTTGAGGAGGAAATCACGCATAGAATATACAAGACAGAGGAGAAATGTGAGAAATACATAGATTCGGAGATCGGGATTAGAACAATTGAAGATTGTAAGGCGAGGATCAATACACAGACGGAGAAGCCAAGAAGACTATTGCATAGTGAAGACAAGATGCAAAAGAACGTAGCAGCAAAGCACAGTTGGTGGATCAGTCAGATCAACGAACGAGATTGAAGAAGATAGACGGCTAGGATTAAGTCACGCAAAATAAAGTCAAGGAAATGAAGAGATCAAATTAAGCCTCATGTTAATGGATGCGGAGTAGTATTCGGAAGCAATAAGTAGTATCTTGCGCGCTTAAAAAATGGTAAATAGTATCCTACCATTTCACACTATTAACCTGAGGGGTTGACACGTAGCACACGATGGAAAGGAAAAACCACTTATCTCACGCGCTCTCTATCTGATATCGATTGTGCATGTAATTGTGTGATATGGCGCGATCACCATTAGATGGAGACAAGAGAATTAACGGTGGATATTTGAAGTGCAGGTTGGGCATTAATAAAGGTGCAAAGTCATGTGAATCAGCAGAATGGTAAGTTAATGAAGGATTAAATGGTTTATGTGTAATTTCTATTATATAAGAGTTATAATAGAAATAGAGCAGAATAAATGTATTATGGTTAATGTTGGGTTATACTGAAACTAAAGTTAAAGGGTATTATTAATATGCACGGATAATAAGAATTAACCAAAGATCATGGAAGAGTTTTTATAAGGTTCTGCTCAAAGGTTTATGAAGGCTTAGAGTTTGGATAGTTAAATGAAGTGTTTCTGCATAGGGTTTATTGAAAGGGCATTAAACCTTGATTTAAGAGAATTTTCCCTAAGTAGGAATTTGAAATTCCTAGGACATGTATATGACATGCTTTTGATATGCATACTATGGATATGTCGGCTTAGGTTGCATCATTTGGTATCAGAGCAAACGCTCTTTGAACTTGAGTAACAAACACATAAATTATTTTCCTCATTTAGATAGAGATTGATAGTTCCAACAGTAAATTAAGTGAGTTGCAGAAAGGATGATCATAGTAAAGCAGGTTTTATCCAGTAGAGGGAATAATAAGCATGATGAAGATTGATCACAGGTGATAGGTTGTGATAACAAAGGAATATTGTTTTCTACTTGGAAGGGAACTTTTGAGGAAGTTTGAAGTGATCTTTATACTGTATTTATGCATATTGCAGGAGGAAGATATGACTTGTTATGTTTGCAGGGTATTATATTGGTGAAAATTCAAAACATTAACGTAGAATTATGAACTGTGTTATGATTGGATATTGCTAGTGAAATAAATGCTTAGAAAGCAAATAAAGTTATGTGTAAATTCCAATTTGTTGAGGTTCAAATTTAGAGCACTGTTCAAAGACAAGGACACATTTTGATCATTTTAGGAATGAGATCCAAATTGATGTGGATTGAAGTCTTGTTCGAGATATGGAGAAGCTCTATTCAAGATTGATTGTTGTGGCTGCAGCTGTATGTTGAAATAATGCATAGTGGAAGCATGAAGATCAGAGACAGAACTGCAGAATTAGATTCACAGGAATGGTAAATACCAATAGATAAGGAGATCCTAAAGATAGGTGATGTTGGGAAGAAGGAATGCATAAGTTTTGATTAATTAATGATATTTTATAGATTGAAACAGATCAAGGGGGTGCAAAATTTGCATGTTTGCAGGAGACAACCAGCTGAGACATAAATTGATTACAAAGGTATGAAAGTTTGCAGCAGTTGAATGAATGTCAAAATTTGGCAAAAGACTACAGCAGTAAAACTATAGGAATAACTTTTGGAAGTTCTTAGATATTGTAGCAGAACCTTATTCTAGCTGAGGCTTGGAGGACATAGGGCCAGAGGAGTCCTTAAGAGAAGTGAGAATAGCAACCAGAGAGAAAGCAAGAGTGCTCAATGCAAGTCCTAAAGAAAATAGGACTTGGAAAACAGACAAAGGAGAATCTTGGTGAGAAGATCAACTCAGAAGGAAGTTGATTGGTTGCAGGTGTAGAAGCTCACACAGAAGAGAAGGTGGCTAAGGGAAGTCATATGGAAGGTTCAAAAGAAGGCTACAAGATGAAGCAAAAGGGTGGATGAGTCAAGAGGTGCTTGACAAGGAGATGGTTCCAGAGGTAGAGAACCATAGATCAAGTTTAAGGAGAAAAGCTTGATGAAGGGCATGTACAGAGACTTGCTAAAAAGGGAAGCGTAGGTGCAGTTCACAATTGAACAGATAAAAGTTCACAAAATAGGAAAGGATGACTACTGAAGGTCATTACAGAAGAGAGAAAGCTGAGATAAATTTCCATCTTGAGTTGTTGATGGAGATGTTGCAGATGAATAAGGGATACCAAAGGCATGGATGAATCATGAAAAGGAGAGTAAAATGGCATAGATTGCAAGTAAAATGGGAGCAAAGAGTGAATGCTCAATTGAAGGAAGAGTTACTCAGATTAAATGAGTATGTATGTGAACCCAAATATGGTCCATTAATTTATGAAAGTAATGAAGAGATAGAGGAGAAATCTACAAAGGAGCTGACTTATATGAAGGATTCAGAAAAAGAAGGAGATATGATGACTGAAGCATCAAGTGAGACCACAAGGTCTTATGTTTTTAAAATTGATATTTTGTGTATGATTGCAGGTATTACAGGAGAAAAGTAACCTTTTAAAGATGTCTTCAATATGGATGAAGATCTTGAAGTAAAATGTGACAAAGAAAATTTCTCAGAAGAGGAAGAATTTGACTGGTTACAATAGAAAGAGTAGATGGATGAGTTACTTAATGAGAGAAGAAAGTCATTTGAAGCTGTCATAGAGATGGAAGATAGGGATCTTATTCTGATGAAGAATGAAGGAATATTGTCTCAGAGAGGTAATCTAATGAATTTTATTAATGTTATTGATGAAGAACAAATGCAGGAGAATACTAATGCAGATGATGGGGCAAGGATAGCTCTTGAGGAAGGTTTACAGAGAGACAACAAGGCAAAATGTATTGAAGAAGAAAGACATCTACTGAAAGATGCTAAGAAAGAAGAATCCTATGCAAAAGATTTAGCAAAGGGAGAAAGGAAATCTGATGATTGGTCAATAACAAGTGAAGGTATGGAAAATTGTGTAAAATTTCCAAATTCTATTCCAATTGAAATTATTGAGTTATATAGAAAATTAGACTTTCAAAGAAGAAAGTTGGAAAAGCAAAGGATATATACTCAGGATAAATTGCTGAAAAAGGAAAACAAAGAAATTGTCATGAATGACAATAATAAGGAAAAGGGGATGGTAATAAAAGTTCAACAAATTCACATTACAGAAGAAGGAGTTCATTATTGTGAACCAGAGCAGAGAGCTATCATTGAAACAAATGATATGGAGGAGAGTTTAAATCAACATATTGATGTGTTGACAAAGGAATTGGAGGAAAAGTCAGAGCAACATACTGAGATGTTACCAGAAAAAGAAAAGGTAATGAGGCCTTATATTTTTAATTCTGATAATTGTTTTATGATTACATGATTTGATGAAGATGAGACATACATGTTTCAAGTTGAAGAATCAGTTTTAGAACTGAAGAAGACTGGAAGTTGCCAAACAGACATATTGATGAGGGAAATGAAAAGCATGAAGATACCGTGCTTGAAGAAGTTAAATTGACTATCGGAATCAGTCAAGGGAGTGAAGGAAAATTACTGAGGGTTGTCAAGGAAGAAGAAGGGAAATATGGTGGAATCGATGAACAACATAGTGGTGTATTTGAGAGGAATCAAGTACAAAGGGAATTGGAGGACAATTTATTTTATGAAAGTAAATTTACAGATATTGAACAGAGGTTGTTTGGAAAGCCACAAGAGGGTAAGGATGAAAGGGCGGTAGTAAAAATCCAACAACTTCAAAGAGAAGATAATAAACAGTAGTTTGAAGATGAGTGGATAGAATACAACAACAAATGGCAAAGAAATTATCAGTCAGAACATAAATTGGACATAGAGATTGAAAGAATAATAAGATTGATGATGAAGGTGCCTCTGAAGAAAACAATAGTAAGAAGGCCAAGCAGTAGCAAGAGAAAGACAACAATAGACTGCGAAAGCATAACTAGTGGGGAAAAGAAACATAAAGTGTGGAGACCTAGAGAACAACAACAAAAAACAACAGCAACCAAAGACAAATTACAGAACAAGGTATGGGATCCAGGAGGACAAAGGTTGGGAGCACATGATCTGGAGATCATGATTACTTTAACCTTGGGAGTCTGATGCAGAAGCATCGAGCTTAGTAATTTCATTATATTCTAGTTAACTTAAGGGGTCTTGTGTTTTCAAGGAAGTTGGATTCCTATGTATCAAATTAATGTAGTTATTAATGTTTTGAGTGATTTGGAATAGGAATTAATTAAATATTGGGAGGATTTTGTAAATGTTCTCGAATCTTGGAGAACATGAGAGAATTAGGGCAGTTGAGAGTTCATATGGATTGATAAAGCTTAGATTAGGAATTAGTTGATGATTTTGTGGATTAGAGAGGATCCTTAGGGATAAAGAAGAGATTTTAGGATTTTGATTGAGAAGGTTATGGATCTAAACCAGGAAATGGGTTACAGAACCTTTTGTATAAATGTAAGCCTAAAAGGCATAGAGAGAGTTAGTTAGAGAGTTAGCGAGTTAGGGAATTAGAGTTCAGAGATTAGATAGGGTTTGACTGTAAGCCTACAGGCAGGAAAGGAAAAGGCCGTTGATGTTGAAGATTAGGCCAGAAATGAATTCTTTTTTGTAAATATTTGTTAATTAATATAGATAACTCGATTCCTGAGTTTGTGTGGTGTGAATTGAGTGATTAATTGTAAATTGTACTAGAATTAGGTTATTTCCACATAGTATGTGTATGCAGGTGGAGTTCGAGCAGAACGTAGAGAAGAACAAGAAAAAACCTAGCACAGAAAAGTATTACAGTGGTTAGATTGTAGTGAAATCAATTGAAGATTCAAGCCAAAGCTTAGGAGAAACAATGGTTAAGAGTGTGCAGAAGTAAGTTGAGGAGGAAATCACGCACAAAATATCCAAGACAAAGGAGCAAAGTGAGAAATACATAGAGTTCGAGATCGGGATTAGAACAATTGAAGATTGTAAGGCGAGGATCAATACACAGATAGAGAAGTTGAGAAGACTATTACATAGTGAAGACAAGATGCAAAAGAACATAGCAACAAAGCATAGTCGATGGATCAGTCAGATCAACGAACAAGATTGAAGGAGATAGACAACTAGGATTAAGTCGCGCAAAATAAAGTCAAGAAAATGAAGAGATTAGATTAAGCCATGTGTTAACAGACGCAAAGTAGTATTCGGAAGCAGTAAGTAGTATCTCATGCGCTTAAAAAATGGTAAATGGTATTCTACCATTTCATGATGTTAACCTGAGGGGTTGACATATAGCACATGATGGAAAGGAAAAACCACTTATATCACGCGCTCTCGATCTGATATCGATCATGCATGTAATTGTGCGATATGGCGCGATCACCCTTAGATGGAGACAAGAGAATTAACGGTGGAGATTTGAAGTGTAGGTTGGGCATCGGTAAAGGTGCAAAGTCATGTGAATCGGCAGAATGGTAAGTTAATGAAGGATTAAATGGTTTATGTGTAATTTCTATTATACAAGAGTTATAATAGAAATATAGCAGAATAAATGTATTATGGTTAATGTTGGGTTATATTGAAACCAAAGTTAAAGGGTATTATTAATATGCACAGATAATAAGAATTAACCAAAGATCATGGAAGAGTTTTTATAAGGCTCCACTCAAAGGTTTATGAAGGCTTAGAGTTTGGATAGTTAAATGAAGTGTTTCTGCATAGGGTTTATTGAAAGGGCATTAAACTTTGATTTAAGAGAATTTTCCCTAAGTAGGAAATTGAAATTCTTGGGACATGTATATGACATGAATTTGATATGCATACTGTGGGTATGTGCGGCTTAGGCTGCATCAGAGAGAAGGGCCTTCGAATACTTCATGGTAAAGGTATGGTAGAAGGTATGTCTAATAGCTCTCTGGATTTTGATTTCTGTGAAAATTTTGTATATGGGAAGCAAAATCGGGTGAGTTTCTCCTCTGGTGGTAAGAAGGTGAAACAAATATTAGAGCTTGTGAATAGTGGTGTGTTTGGACTTGTTTTGGTTCCATCAGTGGGTAAGTCTATGTAAAATGTATAATTTATAGATGACTTCTCAGGAAATACATGGATATATTTCCTCAAGAATAAATATGAAGTCTTTGACAGGTTTAAATAATTTAAGGCTCTAGTGGAAAACCAGACAAAGAAGAAGATAAGGGCATTGAGGACTGATAATGATGGAGAGTTTTGCAAGAAGGAATTTGAAGGGTTCTGTAAGAAGTGTGGTATAGCACGGTAGAAGACTAATCCATACACACCTGAGAAAAATGGAGTTGCAGAAAGAATGAACAAGATGTTGATGGAAAGGGAAAGAAGCATGCTCAGTGGTGTCAAGTTAGGACAAGAATTCTGGGCAGAGGCGATGGAGACTGCATGTTACCTAGTCAATAGATCACCTTCATCAGTGTTGGAGGATAAAACTCCACAAGAGGTATGGACTAGTAAGAAACCTTCTCTTTCACATCTGAGGGTATTTGGATGTGGTGCATATGTACATGTTCCAAAGGAGAAAAGAACAAAGTTGGATAGTAAATCTGAAAAGTGGGATTCCTCAGGAAAACAAACCTGAAATAAAGATCCATTTAACTGCCTAAACTTATAGATAGCCTTAACAAGGGTTGCTCAATATATTATTTCCATGGAACAGTGTGGGAATAACTAGATCGGTCTTAGACTTCGCTATCCAATGATTTGGAGCGAAAAAGGATATATAAAAATTTCTATACCTTGAGAAACAAACAAGAGTTTGAATGTTGGAATGTTATTATGGAAACAAGAGGGTATCTTCATCCTGGTTAAGCAGGACATAGTGATTATTGTATCAGAAATATTCATGAAAATCTCCCTTCATCCTCAAATTTAGAGTGACCTCTGTCTTCTTGTTGATATTCACTCTTTCACTTTTGTTGACACTCTCCCACTCACCGTTACTGACACATTGGATCACCGTTGTTGAAACATTGGCTCACCATTGCTGACACACTGGCTCACCATTACTGACACTCATTTCCACTAGTGTGACAACTCATAGTTAGCAAACAGATAATCTTTGATGTTGTAACATATATTATTTTCCAATAATATATCACCATTAGCATTGAGAATTTATAAAAAACTGGTAAAATTGTGTTTACATGTTTTGTTATGATTTTGTTGCATTTCCGCTACAAATTTTCTTACATTTCCGTTGTTTTTATTCCAATTTATATATCAGATTCATGATTAGACACCAATGTATGCAAGCATAATTCAAGTATGGAACAACCCCATGAAAGCTATCTTCCACGACATCGATGTATTGAAAAACTGAGTGTAAATGCATGGAGTTATTTACTGGCCTTAAATGACAATTCAGAAAAATTTCCCAAACCAACAAACATATCCTCACCACCTATCAAACATACACGAACATATTCAACCAAACAACAATACATTAAATACATGTAATACACTAATAAATATTAAAATCAAATTGAAAACAAATGTCTCACAACAAAACTGGAAAACAATGCATTATTAGAGTGAGGGCGACCTCTCTTGTTGAGTTGTTCAAACTTAAATGTTTCATATTCATCTGTAGCAATATTCAAGTCAATTTCCAATCTTGAATTTTGTTTGCTTGTTTTTCTTCTCTTTTTGGGCCTCAGGAAACTCTTCTTTCTCTTCAAAGATGACTCAAAAGCACCCAACCCACATGTGAATTCATAATCCATAATATGAAGATTGTTGGTGTCATCCAACATTTTTTTAACCAAAGAAATCGACTGTTCAATCTTGGTCAAAGTTGCAAGAGAATTGTTTCGAACCAGGCCTGTGTAGCCAAATAACCCCTCTTTGGCCAAATGAAGTCCTTCAACATTTACATCAACATTGTGACTATCCATGGAGAATGTGTTTGCATCTTCACCAAGATCTGATATTCCCTCTATATTTATCTTAGTAGGGTCATTGTATGAATCAATTATTATTTGATGATTTAGTAATTGTTTGAAGCCATTAAACGGGAAGACAACCATCCCACCTTTATGGCATGCTTACAAATGTTGCCATGAATAGACCATGGGCAATCACAAGTTAAGAAATGTGCGTGATGACAAGTGACAAGATATTGCTTATTAGGTTTATATTGACTCCTTACCCAAAAAAAATGAGACATTTGTTCATGAGGGATGCAATCACTATCTGGAATTCTTTTTTCTTTTTCAATTAATGATTCAAACTATTTCTCTTTCCTGTAATTATTTTAAAATCCTTCCTTTTTTATAATTTTCTTAAACTTATAATAGGGTTCAACATTTGTTAGAAGAACATATATCAACCAATCCATCCTATGAGCACATTTCTTTCTTCTATCATATAGAATTTTTTTCTTTAGGTAATAGTGATATGACTCCACAACATTGTTTGTCTCTTAATTTGCATGGGGAAAATCCTGACAACCTTTTACCCATATCTCTAATTGCAGAAAAGTTGGGTTAATGAAGATATTTCATTCGTATGAAAACCAAAAAGAGAAATGTAAGAAATAGTTTGTCAACTTACAAATATTGTCACGAGCAACCCAATTCTTGTGAAAATAGTCTAGGAACTTCTCCTCATTACGAAATTTGTTGAAGAAAGCATTAATTGCATTGCTCACTTCATCATTGGAAAAATAATTCATAATGAAACCCAAATCACTAAACATCTCTTTTGTTATTTTTGGACTATTGGCCAATCGATTCACATTTTTTATCCATGCTCGACATACGTGCCAAACATACAAGATAACATTGCACCTTGTGATTCTCCTGCCACATTCAATTCATTTCAAGCATGTTATTTTTGTAATAAATATAAGTCATACTATAAAATAAGAAGATTGAAGTTACCTTAAAGCACTGATTTTAGCCAATGCATCATCAACCATGAAGGCATTAACTTTCCAACCATGATCAACTTGGTAACACCTACTCATGAGGTGCTCCAACCATAGTGAAATGTTAGGTGATGTATTATGTGTTTCCGCCACTCATGCAATTGGCACCCCACTTTGTTGCTCATAAAACACCATGAGTGTGTACAACTGATACTATCACATTCAAAAACATATGAAATCAACTTCTTCTCATTAATCATTATAAATCATTACTAATCAAATTATTGTACTAGATCAATAATTATTAATACACTCACCCGATATTTATTTGTATTGAATGTTGAATCCATGTTTATTAGGCTATTATTCAATAGCTTCACCATGGTCTCCAACATCCACTTCATTTGGATTCCAACTATAAAAGGGATCTCTTCGCCATTGGGCTTTTGATAAGAGAAAAAATCATCTTGGTTTTTTCTATACCAAAGGTTCACACTCATTTCATCCTTCTTATGCAACTGATACTTTCCATTCATTAGACGATTATAGATGTTAACAACACATTTCATACACATAAAAAAAATCCCTTTCTCGAGTTGTGGCATCCATGTCAACAAATTTTTTAACATGCATTTTTCAAACCGAGTCAATCTGCACTTCCAAGAAGAAACAACTTTCTACATAGGAAACCATGTCCCTTGATAACTTTAGCTGATGCAGGGACCTAACATGACCCAAAATGTCATGTTGGACATGAAAAGGCCTTCCTTAGCTATCTACAATCTCATACATGTTATATGTTATTATCGTTATCTCAGGGATTTGAACGATAACTTTTACAATGAAATGGCATTAGCAGTCCCTATTTTTCACAAATGAGGATCTTCGCTTCACTTCATTTTGTCCTCTTTTGTCATTGAGGATATTAACAAGAATAACTACATAGAAATGTTTTATAAGTCAATACATATGAATCCATGAAAAATGTTCAAGCACTATTTATACCAACATCTAAACAATGCATCTCTAAAAGCCTTACACTTCATATCACAAGGAAGTAGTAGGGCTTGAGCCTGGCCGTTTATTTTGTACCTGGGTGAAAGAACATGGAGCATATTAGTTCATTTCCTCTCCTCTAACAAAGTCTCCAATTATGTTTGAAGGTATTTTTGCAATGTGATCAATATCCATGTGTTTTCCATGTACTTCAGACCAATCTAAATCCTTCCTAGAAAATATAATATTTTCTTTAGGGTCTTGCACCGGAAGAGAAATGATTGTTTCCCATTTGAATTTATTTACCATTTTGTGACCCAACGAGTTGCTACAACGATAACCTAGAATGTGTTGCAATAGTGACCCAAGGAGTTTCTAGAACTATAAACCAACGACTTGCTGCAAAGTTGAACCCACGTGTTGCCAC
The DNA here is from genome assembly GCA_031772625.1 of Pinus tabuliformis. Lineage (NCBI taxonomy): Eukaryota > Viridiplantae > Streptophyta > Pinopsida > Pinales > Pinaceae > Pinus > Pinus tabuliformis. Next base: position 1,918,775,151 of record CM062819.1, on the reverse strand, counting down.
AATGGTAAACCAATGATCTGCCTCAATAGACAAACATCGAGTTGCCACAATAGTTAACCAACAATTCTCCGCAAGGGTTAACAAGCGAGTTTCCACAATTGTTGACAAGCGAGTTTCCATAACAATTGAGAAGCAAGTTGCCACAATTGGTAACCAACGAGTTTCCAAAATCGTTAACCAGCAAGTTTCCAAAATGGTTAACCAATGACTTGATGCAATGGTTAACCAACGAGTTGTCGAAATGGTTAACCAATGAGTTGTTGCAATGGTTAACCAATGAGTTACCACAATGATTAACCAACAATTTTCCACAACGGTGAAACAATTTGTTGTTGCAATAGTGAACCAGTGGATTTTTTGTAATCAACTTTGTGCTCTCCTAACCCTTGACAAGCAACAACCAGTTGTTTTATCTCTTATTTCTGCTAGGAAACTGGTCAAACAATACAATATTGTCTGCATAAATAAAGAAAGCAACCCAGGACAACATTTCCTTTATATAATAGTCTACATAAATTATATAACCGTCTGCTAATAATATAATAATATGCTAATAAATTATATAATATTATAACCATAGATATATATACTGAGATTTATTTGTAGAATCTAAATTAGTAATGTGGAGGATGAAGGGTTTTACAAATTGGGTTTTAGTAATGTGGGGGATGAAGGGTTTTACAATTTGGGTTTCAATAATGTGGAGGATGAAGTGTTTTACAAATTGGGTTTTAGTAATGTGGAGGATGAAGGGTTTTAGTAATGTGGGGGATGAAGGGTTTTACAAATTGGGTTTTAGTAATGTGAAGGATTAAGGCTTTTACAAATTGGGTTTTAGTAATGTGGAGGATGAAGGGTCTTCATTTCATAACCTCAACTTGCATACGAAACTCCTCAGACAGGAACTCCAACGATGCAAGACGAAGAGGGAGACGAACGGTAACACCAATGCTAGAGGTCGGAGAGGGAGACAGACGATAACGCCTGATTGGTTTACGTTGGGGACAGATGGGACCCACATTACGGAGGGTCGTCAAAAGGGCCTTGTCGGCAGGGGGGGGGAAAACCCAAAGGGTGTTTCGTCAACCCATTAGCATACTCCAATAGGGAGGATCCAATTGGGCGCTTTCTTCAAAAATTTCCACCTTATTCGTACTTTAATAACAACTAACTATATAAAATCCTATTTGTCCTTGTTGATTAATGGAGAGTTTGATCCGAATTTAAACAGGAACGCAACAAATTACAGAGATAACCATAAACACAGAGATGCAGCGGAAATAATACTTCATTTCATTAATGTAAAATACTGAAATATGCTTACAAATAGAAATGTAAATAAACCAGCTAGGGTGATGGTAGCTTATCTTTGAGAAGAGATGTGGTGGCTACATGCCTCTAAACTGTGTTACAATGAGGCTCGAAGGCCTATTTATTGTTGAGAAACAATGGAAAACCCTAAACATCCAAGAACCTAACCCTAGAATATGAAACACCAAACTGTGGCATACGATCTCTGTTTGACGCGCATAACATCTCATTATAAATATCTATCCGAGAACTACAACTTTGGGAAGAGAAACATCGGTCCATGGACCCATGTTGCTCCCATTTTTCCCAAAAAATGTCGTTGAGGACCTCAAAAATGGCTCCGGAAGTTCAGGACCCAAAAAACTACTAAAAATAGTAAACTGTGCTACAATTAAGGAAACTGAAAAGCTAAAAGAAACAATGGTAGGGGTCCAAGTGGACTTGGCGGGTGGCCACCAATATCCACCTGGATCATTCCTCCCCCCTTAGGAACCAATGGTCCCCATTGCGTTGAGTTCCTCCATGAGATGAGGAAACTTCTGCTGAACTTGGTCCTTGGTGAGCCACTTGCCCTGGTGAAGGAGTTGGCTTGCTTTGACAACTCGATACAGTTGGATATTCTGCTGGCGAGTGTGCTTGATCTGGGTGTCCATGATCCGATTAGTTGCAGCTTGTTCCATGCAATCTGGATTTAACTCTGTGGGTGTGAACTGTTCTGCAATGTCAAATGTGTCTAGTAATGGTGGGAAGTATGGCCGAAGGCAGTCCACATTGAACACTAGGTGCAGGCCAATGAATGGGGGAATGTTGAGCTCAAATGCATTGTCTCCCACAGCCTTGGTAATGGTGTAAGGACCATATCGGAGTTTTCTGAGTTTTCGATAGGCTCCGGTAAGGCATTCCTTTTGCAAATGCAACCAGACTTTGTCGCCCACCTGAAACTTGTGTGGCGCCCGATGTTGATCATGTCGCTACTTGTACTTGGCATTGGATTTCTCCAAAATGTCATGGACCTGTTGGTGAATATGTTGGATGTGCTCAATGAAGTTGTTTGCCTTATTTGTTTCAGACTAGACATGAGTCGAATCTGTGTGAGTAGTTGCAGATGGCATGGCCACATCAATGGGACATAGTGGCTAGAATCCCAAGCCCACCTGAAAAGGGTTGTGGCCAGTCGAGCTGTGGAGAGCCCGGTTGTAGTTATGCTGAACATAGGGGAGGCTCTTGTCCCATGTGCGTGGATGCTTTAAGTTGTACATGCACAGAATGTGTATGATCATCCTGTTGACAACCTCTGTTTGGCCATCAGTTTGAGGATGGAAGGTTGTGGACTTAGTGAGTTTGGTGTCCAGCATCGACCAAATACTGGACCAAAATGTACTGAGGAACCTGTTGTTTCGATCTGAGATGATAAACTGTGGGATCCCAAAGTATACCCACACTCGTTCAAAGAAGAGTTTAGCAGTGGCTTCTGCTGTGATATTCTTCTTGTAGGCTGCCATAATGGCCATCTTCGAGAACCTGTTGATGACCACAAAAACACAGTCATTTCCATGCTTAGTGGAAGGAAGGCCTGACATGTAATCCATGGAGATGGATTCCCAAGGTCGACTAGGGGTAGGCAACAGGGTATAGAGGCCTTGCTTCTTGATGGTCGGTTTGGCGATGGCACATGCAGTGCATGATCTGATGTACTTCTCGACATCCCATCAAAGATTCGGCCAATAGAAATACTTCTGCAGCACTGCCACCATTTTCTTGACCCCGAAATTCCCAATAGTCTGACTGTAGTGTGCTTCCCAAATCATCTTGGCATGATCGCTTGAAGGAACACAAAGGTGACCCGGGTGACATAACAGGGCATCCTAGAGGTGAAAATTTGGAACATGCTGACCCTCCAAGAGTGTCTGGTATGTGTGGTCGAATTCTGTGTCGCTTTTGTAGAGAAGTGGCCAATCAAAAGTCTTGTGCCCACAAGAGTTGATCACGGTGGTTAACACCATGATCGGTGGTCGATTGAGGCAATTTGAAAAATTATTGGTGCTACCCTTCTTATACTTGATATTCAAATGGAATTGTTGCAGGTATGTGGACCACTTCTGATGGCGATCATTCTGCAATTTTCCTTGGGTCTATATGAACTGCAGGGGTCGTTGGTTTGTGTGGATGATCATTTCCTTCCCCAAAATGTAATGCTTCCATTGTCGGCAGGCCTGCATAATGAAATACATCTCTTTGTCATAAGTGGGATACTTCCGGAATGTGTCTGAAAGTGTCTCACTGTTATATGCCATTGGATGCCTATGTTGAGTAAGGACTGCCCCAGTAGCATAGTCAGAGGCATCTGTCTCCACCTCAAATGGTTGTTGCAAGTCTGGTAATGCGAGCACTGGTGTTGAGCAGAGGCGATATTTCAACTCTATGAATGCCTTCTGTTGAGGTTCAGACCAAAAGAATTTTGCTTTCACTCCTCCCTTGGTGACTTGACTCAAGGGCCAAGTGATATGAGAAAATCCCAACACGAACCTGCGGTAGAAGTTGGCAATACCTAGAAAGCTGCGGAGCTCTGTCAGAGTGGTTGGAGATGGCCAATCCCGAATAACTTGGATCTTGGTTGGATCCACATGCACACCCTGTTCATCAATAATGTATCCCAGATACTGAACCCGGGTCATGCCAAAAGTGCATTTCTCTAAATTGGCACATAACTTGTGTTGCTGCAGTGTTTGGAGAACCTGTCGGATGTGTTGGAGGTGATCTTCCCAACTCTGGCTGAAGATTAGGATGTCATCCAAGTATCCCACTACAAATGAGTTGGTGAATGGCCGCAAGATGTCATCCATTATCCTCATGAAGGTTGCAGTAGAATTCGTTAATCCGAAAGGCATAACCGACCATTCGAAAAGGCCCTCCTTAGCTTTGAAGGCAGTCTTCCACATATCGGAGAGTTCGATTGGTACTTGGTGATATCCTAACTTCAAATCGATCTTGCTGAAATATTTTGCCCCCTTCAGTTGGTCCAGGAGGTCATCAATCAGTCAGATTAGGTACCTATTACGGACAACGATCTTGTTCAATGCCCGATATTCAATACAGAGTCTCCAAATCCCATCCTTCTTCTGTACCAACATGATTGGGCCCCCACATGGCGATGAACTCGGATGGATGTGGCCTTTCTGCAACAGCTCTTGAATCTTCCTCTCGATTTCATCGTTCTCTAGAATGGAGCGCCGATAGATTGGTCCATTGGGCAGCAATGCACCTGGGGTCAGATCGATGGAGTGCTTGACCTGACAATGCAAAGGAACCCCTGTGGGGGAGGTGGAGATGTCCTCGTACTCCTCCACGACCTTGTCCATCTGTGTCGTGTGGAGGGGCCTTGTCTGGAGGTCGTGGTCACCATCTTCTTCTTTCCTTGAGGGCGTATCATCAAGAAAACAAATTTCCCAGTTTTGGAAATGAGCTTACTGCATTGTTTTGCAGTAACCAAAGAGATGGCGGTAGGTGGTGCTACCTCCGGTATCTTGTAAAACTTATTTCCCAAAGTAACAATAACAACACGGAGCCTTGATTCATACACAACATGTCGCTTCCACAAGTATGGTTGTCCTAATAATACATCACAAACTTCAAGGGGAGCAATGTCACACTACCTCATTTGTGAAGGGCTTGATGTTGTATGGAAGGCAACACTGCTGGTTCACGCAAAGATCTCGTCCTTGGTGAAGTCACCCGATGGTGTACAGTTGTAGATGTGCTGTGGTCGATAAGCCTAATCACTTCACGACCTCTACCGAAATGAGGTTCTTTTGGCTCCCGCTGTCGATAATGAACTGTAGCAGGGAGCCATTTACCCACATCTCGGAGTGGAAGAGACGCTCCTCCTCCTCTGGATCTTCGGGTTCCTCCTTCTGGATCTTCGTGGTGGCAATGGTCGCGAGGTTCTTTTGGCTCCCGCTGTCGATAATGAACTGTAGCAGGGAGCCCTCTACCCACATCTCGGAGTGGAAGAGACGCTCCTCCTCCTCTGGATCTTCGGGTTCCTCCTTCTGGATCTTCGTGGTGGCAATGGTGGCGTTGGGCTTCGCGTCGATAATCTGCTTCCCTTTGTCATTCCCCTTGTCGGGTTCTGACTCAAAGTTGGAACATGCATCTGATTCTGAAACCTCTAGCTTGGCCACGAGTGACTGCTTGGCCCGACGCTCACTTGTGTTGTGAGTGGAGCTCTTATGGAACTCACACCACTTTCCCGTGTCCTTTTTCGACTTCGCGGCACTGTTCTTTGCTTTTAGCTTTGGCAGGTTGTGTTGGGCTACCTAACCTTGGCTTTGTCCTTTGTTCTGCGGTTTTGGGGCACCTTTCCCTTGCTTCAGATTCGTAGATCCAAAGTCTCGCTTCTTCTATTTAAACTTTTGTTCAACCTTGATGGCATATCGGTATGCCATGCCAAGCGAGGAGATGTTCAGGAATTCTATTTCTTCCTAGATGTACTTATGCAGGCAGATGCGGTATTTGAGTATCAAATGCTGCTCTGAATCCTTGATACCTAACTTTATGTAAAGGGTATGGAAAATATTGGTAAACTTCGGCACGTCTTGGTCCCTACCTTGCCGCAACATGGTCCACTTTATGTATTGATCCTCATAGCTTCCGACAGGGTAGTATTGCTCCTTGATGACATCCCGGAATGAATTCCAAGTGGGTGCAACTGAAAATAGTGAGCATGTACTTTCATCCTTCTTCTCGCAGTAGGTTTCCCACCAGTCCTTGATGTGGGGGGCTGCTTTGAAAAGAGCGAAAATAATCTTTTCCCGTGTGGAAAAATCATGAACAGAAAAATAACCCTCTAGCAGATTTAACCGTTTATCGACAACATCTACATCTATCTGACCCTCAAATATGGGGATTTCAAAATTAACTTGTACCTGAAACGGTGTTGCGTTTCTAGAGTAGCCGTTGGAAGCTGATGCGTCACCCCTGGGTAGCCGCTGAAGGATCTAGGCAAAGTTGTCCATCATCGCGTTCCTTTATTGCTCGAGGGCTTCTTCGAGCAAGATTTTGATAGGATCTCCTTCCCCCTCATCTTTCTTTTCATCCGCCATGGGAGACCGTCGAGATTTGCGAGGCTGGTCTTGCAAAGGTTCGACCAGTTCAAGCCCTAACTCCTTATATCCTAACCTCATTGGGGACATGCAAAGAAAAACAGAGAAAAAGCAGATCGCTCTGATACCCTGATTTGGATTTAAACAGGAACACAACAAATTACAGAGATAACCATAAACACAGAGATGCAACAAAATGAATACTTCATTTCATTAATGTAAAATACTGAAATATGCTTACAAACATAAATGCAAATAAACCAACTAGGGCGATGGTAGCTTATCTCTGAGAAGAGATGTGGTGGCTACATGCCTCTGAACTATGTTACAATGAGTCTCGAAGGCCTATTTATTGTTGAGAAACAATGGAAAATCCTAAACATCCAAAAACCTAACCCTAGAAGATGAAACGCCAAACTGTGGCATACGATCTCCATTTGTCGTGCACAATATATCGTTAGAAAGATCTATCTAAAAACTACAACTTTGGGAAGAGCAACATCGGTCCATGGACCCATGTTGCTCCCAATTTTCCCAAAAAACGTCGTTTAGGGCCTAAAAAACGGCTATGGAAGTTCAGGATCCAAAAAACTGCTAAAAATAGTAAACTGTGCTACAATTAAGGAAACTAAAAAGCTGAAAGAAACAATGGTGGGGATCCAAGTGGACTTGGCGGGTGGCCACCAATATCAACCTGGATCAAAGTCAAACAATAGGATTGGCGGTGTGTGGAGGAAGCTTCTAGCTCTACAAAATTGTTCAACATCCCCCGCCTATGTGAAGAACCCGCTTCCTCTTCACAAGAAAGTGCACAATTGTTTAGCCTCCTCACCTCCACCTACGTAAAGGACCTGCTTCCTCTACACAATTGTTCAACCCCACCTCGCCTACGTAAAGGACTTGCAACCGCGTCAGTTCTGTCATCATTGGGTAGAGCAACACCATAATCATGTCAGTGCCAATGTTATATCACAACACTCATCGATGGAATGTCCAAACAAAAGAATAGTTTTTTTTTTTTTAATTTTTAAATGAATTGTCAGACACTAACAAATAGAAAAAATAAAATTCTCTCCACCAGGGGAATTATGTCCCATTAGAGGTTGATAAACCAATGGAAAATTAGAAATAAGATTTGAAAAAAATTAGAAAAATATTATTGAATTTATGGAAAATAGAAATATTTAGCATTTTCCTGAAACTTTGGTTAAAATTGTCATAAAAACAACAAAATAATGGAGAGTCAACGCACTTTGACGCGAATACTATAGTCCTTGGCAAGGCAGTGACTAACAAATATTAATTATTAGATTTGGAAAAAAATAGAAAGATAATTTTCTAAAAATTAAAGATAAAATAATGTTAGAGGGTACTACTACATCATGTATCTATTGTTTTCTTGTGTGTATAGATTGAATGCTAAATTAAGTGTTGGGAACAAAATTTACCCGTTAACTTTTTCAAAAAATTTAGGGATAAGATTTAATTAAACATAAATTTGACACATTAAATGACATTGGTACCCTTTTTGAAAAAAATAATAATAAAGGTAACACAATTCCCTACAAATTGTTTTTTAACTACATGTCAAAATTCACAACACTTTTTTCAAAAATTTAACTTCAAAAATTCTGTAAAAGGTTAAATTTTCATCAGGATATTTGAATAAGAATGGTTTGAATAGACAGATGTATAAAATGTGATTCAAATGTTAATTCATTGACTTTGGAAAAAAAAAATAGAAATATAATTTTCTAAAATTAAAATTAAAATACTGTAAAATAGTATTATTACATTATGTGCAGATTGTTTTGTGTGTAGGTATTGAATGCTAAATTAGGTGTTGGGAACAAAATTTACTAGTTAACTTTTTCAAAAAAATTATAGACAAGCATAATTAAACATCAATTTGACACATTAAATGACATTAGTATTTTAAAAAAATAGTCATAAAAACGACATAATTCCCTACAAAATGTTTTTTATATACATGTCAATATTCAAAACGTTTGAAATTTTTAAGGCTTTAATTTGAAAAATTATATAAAATGTCAAATTTCATCACCACATTTCATTCTTGCTATATAAATCCATTCCACTTGAGATCTTGAATACAAACTCTATGGTTTTGATGGCTATAGGATTTATTATTCCCATTCATAACTGCTCTATTAACCCCTATTTTTGAGACATATACATTTGCTTTAAAGAACAATAAATTAGAGATTATTGTAAACCTTTTAATGCATTTTAGGTTCTTAAAGAGTTCCCTTCCTCTTCCTTTTTTATTTATTTGGTACATATATGCTATTTTTCATGTTATAAATCAATGTCTATAAGAAAGATAACCATGTTAACTCCCCTCCATATGATTCCCTTTTTCTTTTTATTTTCTATGGAGATAACCATAGTCTCATTCAACCTTCTTATTATCTCTCTCTCTCTACTCAAACCTTGCCTTGCTAGGCTTTTATCTCTAAAATCTGGAAGTGTTGAATGAGATAAGTGTTTAGTTACTTATCCTTTTGATTCCCTTTGTCATTATTTTCTTTATGACTTGTATACTAGTAAGATCTAGTTTGTAAAGACACATCTCATATATTTTTCTAACATGATTAGTTTTCCTTTTTGGATTTTGTCTTTGTGATAAATGCATCTTTGTTCTATTTACCACTAATGATTCTCTTATCTTATTATCATTGAATTTTTTAATGTATTAATACTCGAGATTTTTTTCCATATCTCTTGTTTCATTTGCTTTCCATTTTTCTCCATATTGTCTAATTAAAAGATCCAAACTAACCCTTCAAAGTTGTGAGGTGGTTTCTAATGGTTATGCATCCTCACGTTGAATTTAACATAAAGGTTTTGGTGATATGATCTAATCTCTTGATCTAGTCTCATTGTTTTTTCCATATCATATTCCTTACTCCATTGTAGAAAGATTTATTTATTGAAATATGTGTGAAATTATAAAGACATTCTTCGATTCATAGAGAAAAATCCCCAAATTATATTTAAGTCATTGAATCATACATATATTTGTGGTTTTATATAAAAAAAACTAAAACCGCTAAGCGGCAAAGTTAATATTTCCACGTGTTGTGGTTTTATATAAAAAAACTGAAACTGCTAAACAGCAAAGTTAATATTTCCACGTGTTGTATTATTACTTTGTGGGCAACAGCAGTAGAGGAAAGGCCTCTGGATCCTTCTGGAAGTGCTGAAGCAATTTATTTTATTTGTTATGGGAATTGGCATCTCTACTACTGCTGGAGTTAAATACTTTTCTTGCTTTTGGATGGACAATGAGAAGTTACAAGGTGGTCTCCTGCTGCTAACATCAAGAATAGGGTATATATACATTTAATTTGAGTTAATTAATCAAATGACTAAGCATAAGCATGGTTACAGTTTTATCTTTTCTTTTAAGGAAACATTCCATTATGCTAAGATGCGGATATTTTATAGATTACAACGGAATATATTTATTTATTTCTTATTTTACTGGTTCTCTAAAACCTTTTCAATCTTAATAAAATAATTACATTTAATTTTGATATTCTTAACACCAAATTCTTATATGTATTCACTCTATTTCTGATTTCAGAAATGCTAATGTCAAATCATATCATCTTAAATATATCATATAATCCTAAAAATATGCATAATACTATTCATTAGAAATTGATTTATGTATTCTTTCCCATGAACCATAAACCATGAAGGAATTATGTATTCTTTCCCATGAACCATAAACCATAAATTCCTTCATGTTACAGTCACCCACCATTATTTTGTAACAAGCTTCATTTCAAATATCCTTTAGCTAATTCACATTCACAGTCCATTCACTGGTCTCCTACCACTAAAAGACCATCTTAATGATCTTCCGTTCTCATTTTTCAGATTACAGAAGTAGATATTCAATGAGATTATCTCATAGCAGATATTTCTACAACACAATAGTATCACGTTTAGATATAATCCAATAAAGAAGAGCAGTCCTATTATATTTGCACGAATAAGGAAAAATAGACCATCTATTTAAAAAAAATGCATCTTGTCAATAAAGGTAACGCACTGGAACCAACCTTATGATCAAGGGTACATAAGGGCCTGAGGCAAATCTTATGATTAAGAGTACTATTTACAATAGGCTTGGGCCTGGCTTTAAAGGAACTTTTACCAGGCTCCTTTAAAAAGTTAAACTGAAATAAAAATACTATTCCATTTGCTCCTTGGTGTTTTGAAAATTCACATGGATTACCAGCAATGTCTTCGATACTTGGAGACTTATAAGAGGTTTGCATTACAAATCATTTCTACAGCACAGTAATATCACAGTTGGTACAAATCATTTTCTACAGCACAGTAATATCACAGTTGGTACAAATCATTTCTACAGCTTGGGTGCAAATCATTTCTACAGCATAGTAATATCACAGTTCGGTATAATGCAATTATGAAGAACAAGGTTCCAGTCAATTAATTTGACAACAAGGAAATAGAGTCGTATCAATTAGAAAACAAAACAAAACAAAAGTTATCTATCAATTAGCGAAAAGACCAGTGGAACAGTAGGTGCTTAGCATAATACCCCGGGTCCAATCTTATGATCAAGAGTGTTACCTAACAGGGGTTGAGTCCAATCTTATGATCAACATTATTATCTACAGTACAGTTACCAGGCTCTTTTCTGAAAAAGTCACATTTCAATTTCATTCATGCTTCTTGGTCTCTGAAAAATCATATCATTTACCAGGATGCATTGACAGGTTAAAACAGAGGCCTATGTAATTTTAGAGACTGGCAAAATTACATTTGAACTACAGGCCTATTGGCTTCCATATTCACTTACAGAGATATTATGAACCAAAGTATCCATCAACAAAGATTGTCGAATGAAGAATCATACTTGAAAAATATAATTACATAAAGCTAATGATCCCCTATATTCTTTACAAATCCAAAGTTACGGTGATATATATCGCCTAGAAATTAAGAAGCCCGGGGATGTTAGCAGTCTATGCCAGTTCAAAAAGGGCCGTTCAAAGCATCTAGCATTTATCTTGCTAATGAAAGCTAATTTTTCAGAATATAATGAGAATCTCAATGTATGAAAAATAATCAACCATAAATTTACATATGCCTTGTTCAAGGGCTATCTACAATTTTACATACACACAACCGAAAACATTCTCTTAGCGGCACCACCAGAGATAGGTTTTCGACCGATCGGAAGAATGGGCAACCTTCAACGAAGGTTCCTCAAGTAAATCTGGTGTGCACATTTATCAATTGTTGGAGCTGCAACTGTTCCCGCAGGTATCTTGGCAGGGCTTAATAAAGCAACAGAGCCAAAAATTGGATATGAATACTTCTTATAAACACTTTTGAGGTTACTTCCTTCTGCCTTCAGGTGTAAATCAGCCATTAAGTGTGCGCATTCCCTGGAGGAAGTCAAATTAATGTTATTATCTCATTACATTGTCTAGAATTAGATACAATTCGGACAGGATATGAGTAGATTAATGCCAAAACATAGCTGATCAATGCACCAAGTTTTTAACTTTTTGCTGCAGCTTATTAATGTTTTAGTTGTTATAATATACAGTTTGCCTCCCTGTAACTGATGAGGAAATCTAAGATGTCTAAGAGAAGGAAACTTTAGAACAATGAACTCACTAGAAGCATGATGCTTTAAAAACTAGAAAACTTACTTGAGGTGTGCTTCCGAGTAGCCAGTGTGAAGGATAAGTGTTTTATTCCAATATGGATGCTTCTTCAAAGTGCATTGAGCAGTGTAGACAGCAGCAGCAGCAAGCATTGACGGACTGTATTTGATCATTTTGTAATGAAGCAAACACAGGTCAACCAAGAAGAATGCCAGATTTTTCATCTGAAGCATTGATAAATGAGTTTAAGTCTTATCAGTACAGCAGAGGATTGGTAGGAATACAAAGAAGAACAGACATCTAAACCAAAGAATAATGCTAGATATCTATCTGGAGGCAATCTTAACGGAGATGTGATCATTACATCAGGGAATTATTCTTTCAATATCAAAAAAGTGGCAGGGTTCAGATCTTTACCACTTCGTCTGGACCAGCTGCCTTAAGAAACCTGACAAGGAATACATATGGAGTGGGAACCGTAAGCTTAAATTTCAGTCGATTTAATATTGTATGCTCCTGCCAAGTAGTATTATCAATTTATCAGTCAAACTGCATCTTTGGAGAACGAAAGAAACAAATATCAGTTCTAGCTAATTACCATATTCACTATCTGTTTTGATGTGTATGCGTCTTTCGTGATGTAGACTAAATCGCTGATCTGTAGCCAAGAATGAACCAGTTGTTCTTATGTCAATAATCTGTAAGCCATCATGTAATATTCTTTGTGCTGGTGTCAGGACTAAGGGTAATGTTCTCTGGAGCAGAGATTGCTGTTCACCCTATTAACTAAGAGTATGTGGAAGTGTGCACATAATTTTCAAGAGCCAATCATCGCTTGTATAAACTAGCTATATACACTAAAGATTTCCTTTTATCCATTCTCATAGATGAGAGAAAGTCATCGTACCTTTGGAGGAGAGATTTCTTCATATTTGGAAGCAATAAACATTGCAGTGATAGCCACTAATTGTAATTCATTCCTTGTAACACTCTGAATAGAGAGGTATCTATCGATGATGTTTACAGTGAGATACAACGTCTCTGGCATTAAAAGAAACTTCCGATGAACCTGTAAAATTTGGAAGTCAACTCTAAGAAATAGTCCATATAACCCTCTTCTAGATCTAAGCATGACAACAAATAGAACCAGCATAGGAACAAATCTGTACCTCTATTAACCAATCAATTATAACTCCCCTCATGGAGTCCTTGATTTCAAGCTGCCTTGTCATATAATCTGGAGGTACACAGCTCCTGACCTGGACATACAGGTCCCCAAATTTTTTGTAAGAGAAAATAAATTTTACCTTCACATTCATAAAAAAAAAATGCAATCATTGACATTGCGACATACCTCAATCTTCCGGTAGAAGTGGTATATATCTTCAACATATTCAACAACTGCCAGTGGGTTGTCTCGGTCTCCATCATCAATGTTAGGAGGAACCTCAAGGACGTCCCTCAATGAATCCTGAAGTGCCCTTATCAAATTTATTAATTAATTCATCCCACTTACATAATAAATAAACACAATGGGATCTTGAGTATATAAAACCCGCTAGTAATTGGGAGTGGATATGGGTACGGTATTTAGATACGAACCAGGGCTAACCAAAAAAATGTATGAGTGAATTAATACAACTTAAAGCAATAAGACAGACCTCGCTTCGAGCTGTTAGTGTTGCAGTCACTGTTCGTACTATTTGTTTCCTTGCTTTCAGCTGGTTAGGTGCTTTTACTCCCCCATCTTGTACACTTGAATCTATGCTATCACTGATTGAAATGGCAGTACCCCTTTGAGTAGCAGTGGTGTGTTGAGCATTCATTTTAATATCACAGCTCTGTTTGTTTCCCCAGACTATCCCGCCCCATGCTTTTTGTTCTCCGCTGACAACAATACCCTGTCCCTGGAATTGCTGGAATCAAAACGAAAAGATTAAAAGAGTGAGATGAGAGATACCCTGCTTGGGCTCACAGAAAATAGATAATTGAATGAGATCCCCTGAAATAGAAAGAAAAGCAACAAACTAGACGTTCTGAACAATAGAATACTAGGCACGAAGAGCAAGAAAAAAAAGTCGATCACCACAGAGGTTGCTATTTCAATTCCCCTGAAGGTTGTCATTTAGAAAACCCTGGGCTCTGTTTGACATTACTACTAGAAAACAATCTTTCAGGTTGCTTAACTGTCTCTTATTAAACTTACCTGAGTGCTAGAACTGGCTCCCTTGTTAGCATTGACCCCAAAGTTTGTTCTAGGCCTCCTGAAACAGTCGGCAGTCCACAAGTTTAGGATAGGATGTTTATGGCAGAGCCCAACAGAAGAGAGGCAGGATTAGTGACAAGGGATTGTTTACTATACATGACCTAAGAAATAAGTTAATAACATCAAACAACATACTTTCTAACCCAAACTTTGCTGATAATGCATTTAGCGTCCAGATCTTCCACGAGATTGCCAATGTCTCCGAAGGCCCTCCTATTGTTACAAGGGATTGATTTATTATATATAACCTCATATAAGTAATAAACAAGTTCATAACATCAAAACACATACTTCTTGGCACCATTTTTGCTGATATTGCATTGGGCGTTCAAAGCTCCCACTAGATTGCCAATGTCTACTAAGGGCCTCCTATTGTTGTTGTTGATTAATAATGCATTCTGGTTGGGTGCTGTCATTGCAGGACCTGCCAATTTGCATGAATACTTCTCAGCCAACACCCCAGCGAAATCTGGCCTAACCTAATCTAGCACTTATTAATATTGTAAGTTTCAAGGTATCCATTTACCCTTTGCTGCTGCAGGTGGCTTTGAAACAATCTGTCTGTTTGCTGCTGCAGGTGGCTTTGAAACAATATGTATGTTTGCTGCTGAAGGTGGCTTTGAAACAATCTGTCTGTTTGCTGCTGCAGGTGGCTTGGAAACAATCTGTATGTTTGCTGCTGCAGGTGGCCTTGAAACAATCTGTCTGTTCCTGTTCAAGCGGGGTTGTTCCTGCACTCATAAACATATTAATGTATATGTTTCATATATCACAGGGAACACAGCAGATCCACATAAAATTTACAAGCAAATTACCCTTACCTTAGCAAACATGTTGGTTTCAAGGTTTCTAGAATTTGTCAGTCCAGAATTTAGCTGTTTCAGGCTTCAGCAGATGTGAAAGCAGATTTAAAATAGCGCAAGAACACCCTTACAGTGCGCTTATTGATGCCAGAATTTTCCTCAAAACTTTTCTAGCATCAGACTGATTAAACCATAGGTTACAGAATGAAAATCAGATGTTGGTTCTAATTAAATCAAAAGAGCGAAGCTTCTAATTACACCCATTCAAGCGCAGAATTCCAAATAGAGCCACAGAGTACAAACCTATGTCTTCTCTTTCTCTATTTTTTGCTCGGTCTTGAGGCGCTGTGTCACTGATGAGGGAAAGATGTGAATCACCGAAAATGAAATGCAGAAATGACCCAATTTAGTACTTCCAATCCAACGGCTATTTGTCTCAACGAACTTGGAAAGCTATATTCATTAAGAAAAGGAAAATACTGAGGAATTGAAGGAGAAATAAAATAATAATTAGCGCATTTTAGTGCGAGTTTTTTCCATTAATTCAGATTAGATTTTCAATGGCGTAATAATTTTATTTTATTTTAATTATTAAAGAATCCCGAGATTGACTCTATTTTAACATTTAGAAAATAACAAATTTAACTAATAAGGATGACGGAATTGTGAAGTTTTGACTTTCCATAAAGACAAATCACATGTTTCAATTATCAAAAGAATTCATTGGATGTAAAGAAATTACGTGTTTGTAAGGTGGGGTTGTAAGGGAATTTTTTTAACGTTTTATATTATTTTATAAAATAAAACAATATTTAAATACTATAATGTTAAAAAAATGAAAGGTAAGGTGGCAACAACCCAATACAGCCTTTACCATCTTTCACGAATGCGGTCATTTTTTTGCACAAATGGGTGGGACAAGGAAAGACAATATGGATGGAAGGATTCAAATCACTTTGAACAAGTTAAAAGAAAGTAAGTTGACCAGATGTAAAATGGATGTTTGGCAAAAACTAAGAACCGGCATAGGTCCATTTTAAATATGGATCTATCATGAACCGAGAGAGATCTAATTTCTTCATTTGCAATTTTTTTATGAGTCGACATTATTTAAATGTTTTATATAGTTATTTAATTTTTCTATAGTTATTTATTTATTTTTATTTTTATATTTTATATTTTTTTTATTTTGCCGGATATGGGTAAAATTTCAACTTTGATGGTGAACGAACATCCTTACACATCATATTGGGCTGTAGAATGAGCCTCTCGGCTCAATGACCCGAAGTATGAAGTCACTTCTCTCAATATTGGTAATTGCATTCAATACATGAAGAATCGCACAATCATTAGAAAATTTATGGGCATTTGGCTCTCTAAGAAGGTTGTTATGGGTTGAATGAACTCCAAATGGAAAACCAAAAGGCAAGTTGACCTAGAACTTGGTTCAAAGTTTTTCTTCATAGCAATAGTTGTTTGCATTGAAGATTAGGAACATATCTTTGAGGAAGGTCCTTATTTATATCTTTGTGGAAGGCTCTTATATCTTTGTGGAAGGCTCTTATTTATATCTTTGTGGAAGGCCCTTATTTATATCTTTGTGGAAGGCCCTTATTTCTTTAACTCAACAAGGTTGAATTTGAGGTAATGGATGAAAAGGTTTGGTCTTAAAAAGAGAACTTAAAAGGGCTCTAGTTTAGATTTAAATGCACTCTCTCCTACACGTACTTGGGAGAAAGAAACCATAGAAACAATTGGGAAAACGTTGGGTTCCTTCGTCAAAATCTTGGAGGTCACAAAGTCAGGGAAATACACATCATATGCAAGGATCTATGTTTTCATTAATGTCTCAGGAACCCTTCCATAATCAATAAGCATGAGCTACCAATACATAGAGTGGGTTCAAACTCAGGATTATGAACACAATCCATTCGATTGCTACAAGTGCCATGAGAACATGCATCTATTATGAGACTACCCATTAAATGCAGCAAGGTAGAGATAAAGGTAAAGGGAGTGCAAATGAGGAGGGTTTCGCAAAGGTTCCTAGTAAGAGGAAATTTGGTAGGAAAAACCCTAATTCAATGCCTACAATACAGTAGAAAACAACAATAGCTTCCAAGCAATACAATCAAGACGAGAATCATCAAAGTGTAAGACCACAAAGGAAAACACTAGGTAGGGAACCACTGAAGACAAGACAAGGTAGAAAATAGGTGTAGAAGAACACTTTTCAGGCAATAAAGAAAATGATAGTAGGGATTGAAACATGGAGGTAGAAGAATAAATTTCACAACACTCAGAGGAAGAGGAAAAGACAAGGGACATGCAGGTGGAATTGTTGGAACTTGATATCTCAACTCTTATTTCTAAGCATGGAAAGAAATTTCTCACTAATCTCCAAGCTCCTTGGTTGTAATAGCTTCAAAGAGAACTAGTTAAAATCTCTAGAAAAATAGTCAATGTAATGCAGGTGCACAACCCAACAAGAGGATTTGGGGTCCACACAAATCCAATGAAGACTTAAAAGACATAAAATGAGGAACAGAAGAAAAGAGGGCACAAGACATCAAATTAAAAATTGGAGGAAGTGGTACCATTTTCTCTTGACTTAGGGAAAACCGTTAGACTCCCAAAGAAATATTTTTCTTCCCAACTCAAGATCTAAGATGAAGATTCTCTCATGGATCATATGGGATCTTAATAATCCTATTGAGAAATTTTCAATGATAAAGAACATAGCCCGGGTAAAATGAGTGATGGCTCTAATAAATAAACCAAGTGTGATAAGGGCACCATGACTACTATAGCTAATAAGTGTTGGTGGAATGGTAAAGTTGTAGTAATAGCAATGAATGGATTTGTAGGATGTTTGGGCCTATTTTGAGATCCTCTTCAAAATTCCCTTAAGGATAGACTAGAGACAGAGAACTATATCTCAACTCGCTATCCTATAATCTTGAAAACAAGGGTACGTAACTAATCCCTATGACCCTTGCAACCCCTTATTAAAGGTTCCCTTCCTTGACGCACCAAAAACCCTAGGGAATTATATCAAATGCAACCCTACCTACTAGAAGGTGATTTTAACATGATGATTTCCTTGCAAGGGAAGAAAGGTGATCAAAGGAGAATGAGTGCAAAATTTTTAAGGTTCAAAAAAGCTATAGATACTTTGAGATTGATGCATATTCACACCTGTAATTGATGCCACAATTGAAATAATAAACGAGTGGGGTAACTAGATTGTTGTCAAGTTAGATTGCTTGTTTTTTAATATTTTTTCCATGTTAGATCCACCATTCTTACAAAAATCCATCCCTTCCCAAGGTTGAATCACTAACCTATTGACTTATTGTAGGATAGTGAGTTGGCCCTGAGACCTAAGCCATTCAAATTCTAGAAATTATAGCTTGACCACCTAGACTCCATCACAACTCCATGTCCAAGTTGGATGCTTGGTGGACTTAAGCTGAATACAATAAAGGATCCATATTGTATCAATTCAAACAAAAGTTGATGAAATTCAAATAGAATATTAAGTAATGGGATAAGGAAGTCTTTGGAAACATACTGCAAGTGCAACAACAATGGGAAAAGGAGATGGAAATGGTTAAATCAACGATCATTCAAGAGGGAAAATTTGAGGCCTAAGGCTTTGGAGACTCTAGCCTACACATGAAGAGACTCTTTGGAATTAAAAATCCTAGAGTAGGTAGCTCAAAGAGGAAAAGAATTGAAGGTTCTTCCATAACTTGTGATCAACTACTATGGAAATGGCAGAGATGGCTCAGGGCATTCCGAATTTGAAGAGAGAAATGAATAACCTTCAGATAACGTTGCTCATGTAGGACATCAAGCTAGAGGAGATTCAACAGCAACTGAGGAAGATAGTTCTAGTGACAAAATATGAAGACAATCAAATTGGAAATATGGTAGACTAATCCTTTTAGCTTAGCTCATGTTTTTCTATGTTAGATCGCCGATAACTAGCTCTCCCTTTTGTCTATAGATATTTATGTTGATAGGAAACGAGATCAATATTTTTGACAGTATCATTTATTTGGTATGGAAAAACAAACTTAGTCTTTTTTGTTACTGGTTGGCATATAATAGTTTAAGGTGGTCAACAGACTCGGTTTCCCATAAGGGTGGGTTGAAACCACCAAATGTTTATATTTATTTCAACCTGGTTAAATAAGAATACAAAGGGCCTACTTTATCTTACAAAACAAAAACTTGTGATCAACTAAAGAAATCATAATCACATTAGGGCTCTCAGGATGACTATAAGGACTACACTAGAAAAACATGAAGACATAGAGAAGGAATTACAAGATCACTTCAATCAAATCCTAATATAACCATTAGAAGGTAGAGGAAAGGCCATCCAAATAGGGGTAAGGGACATTCCTCATTTGTATCCCACAAATAGAATATGGCTCTTCTCCAACTAATTCCATATGAAGAAGTCTCCTAGACAACTACGGAAATGCCCATTGGAAAATTGCTAGGGTCAGAAAGTTTTACCATAGACATTTTCCAAGCTTGTTGGCCTATAACAAGTAGAAAGGTGTCATAATTTGCGGAGCATTCTTGCATTTTAGTTAATATTCTTTGGTCCTCCGATTCCACCTTCTTAACTTTGATACCTAAGGGTGAGAATCCAAACACTATAGACAATTTTTAAAGCTATCTCTCTTTGTAATGTTATTTATAAGTTTTTCTCCAAGATTATTTCCAATCATCTCAAATTCATCATGAATAAAATCACCCCCAAGCAAAATAGATATGTGGGTGAGAGAAAAAATCTTAATGGTATCATAGTATCCCATGAAACTATACATTCATTGAAATCAAACAAATTCCCAAACATGTTAATCAAGTTAGACATGTCAAGATTTATGATCATTGAAGTTGGGTTTTTCTTGAGAAAATTTTCCTGGCCTTTGGCTTCTACAAAGAATGGATATCTTGGGTGAAAATCTCAGTTGCCTCAACTTTCTTTTCCATTCTAGTTAAAGGAACTTCCTTTGACAATTTAATCCCTTTATAGGCATTTAGAAAGAGGACCCTTTATCATGCTTCCTATTCATTATAGCTATTGAGGGATTGGGTAGAAATCTAAAGTTTTCACTGGGAGTAGACAATATGAAACGTATTAAGTTGCATCCTAACTTAAATTCACTATACCATCTCTAATTTGTTGATTCCATGCTCTTAGGAATCACAATGGTTAGGGAGGCCTGAGGCTTCCAAAACAACTCTAAACACCTTTATTTTGGCCACAGGGCTTTGATCAATCAAAGTAAATATCAAATCCTTTTTCTCAAAGCCTTTTTGAGAATCTAAAGGAACACTACTTGAATTCTTAGATTTCAAAGGAGCTCACTTCCTTCCAAATACCTAAGGAAATTATTATTGGAAAATGCATAAAGAAATATT
Source organism: Pinus tabuliformis (assembly GCA_031772625.1). NCBI lineage: Eukaryota > Viridiplantae > Streptophyta > Pinopsida > Pinales > Pinaceae > Pinus > Pinus tabuliformis. The sequence continues at coordinate 1,918,754,546 of CM062819.1, read as the reverse complement.
TCTTGGGAGGATCTCCTCTCTAAGCTTAAAATCAAGCTAGTGAGTTGGACCTTGAAATCTCTTACTTTGGTAGGAAAAATCACATTCATAAAATATGTCCTTTGCTCCATGTCTCTATATATTTTCTCTATGCTCGTAACATTGGCCAAGATTATTAAATCCAAAGATCCTTCCTGTAGGGTGGGCCTAGTAGAGAATGTAAATGGGTTGAAGTTGCTTGGGACAAAGTCCATCTATCAAAGCAAGAAGTGGGCTAGGAATTAAGAATCTACTAATCACAAGTAAATCCATCGTAGTAAAAACTTGGTGATCATGGGTTAAAAGCGAGGACAATATTTAGAGCAATACCTGGAAAGTCAAATATTCCCACAACATTATTAAGGAGGATCATGTCCATATATAGGGCCCATGCTCAAGATATATCACGTGAAATAATGCTTGGACAATAGATCCCTAGTCCAAGATCATATTTTCTGGGAGATTCATGATTTCTTTCGACTTTTCTCTCAGATAATGCTTGGTAGAAGGTACATAAGCTAGATCCCTTGGTAGCAAGTACCTAAGTTATATTCCTTAGAATCCATTCAATATTCTAGAATTAAACTCAAAGGAAGGGGTTGGAGCATATTCAACTGGTAATGGAAAGTATTAGGCAATTTCAACATCCTTTCAAAGATGGAAATCAAATTTAGAATGACTGCTAAAGATAAAAAGGTAGGAAAAGGTAGGGCCCAATAACTATTTAAGTAAAATGAGGATAATTGTTTAGCATGTTCAAGACATATGACAAGGGGGTTTGAATGGAGATGGTAATTTTTGGGTCAATCTAGGTTATCAATTAGAAGTTAATATTAATGATTGATAAATGGAAGGTTGTTGGAGCAAAATTTGGAACGAAGATATCTAGCTTCGACCTTTCTCTAGCTATTAGCATGAAGGAATACCCTAGGTTGGGATAGGATTATAGAAAGAGGATTTAAGGGCCATCCATATACTACTAATTTTGAATGGACCATTATATTGTTTGGCATCCATCTGGATTCTTTTAGAGTGGAAAAAGTGGAGGAATCAACTCACATGACCACTTTTACCAGTGGGACCCAATTTGGAAAATTCAGATCTTAAACCTTATGGGAGAATTTTGAGGCATGGAATTTTTTGGGGGGTAAAAATTTCCCCCCTAATACAACACATTTTTTCCCTGTTTTACACATAAAGACCTTTCCAATGGTGTAAGAATAACCTCAATCAGAGCTTGTATGAAAAAGTTATGCCACTCGAAAGTTGACCTCTTGTTTGTCCACCATAATTCTAGAGGATGAAACATCAACCCCCATTACTTATATAAAATTGGCTAGCCATGTGATAATTATGAATAAGACTCTAGAAGAGTTCATATTGTAAGTTTGATTAAGAGTTGAGGGAGTCAAACCTAACCACTAGTAGGCTATCGGGTTGTGTTATAATCGGGCCATTAGGAGCAAAATGCGTTCCAATATTTTCAAGTGGATTTGTCCCATAGACAAGCAGAGTAACTAAGATGGATAGGGAGAGAGCACACAAAGAGGATTTTTTCACTATAGTAGGCCACAAGCCACATGCCGTACTTCTTTGTACTTGCAAACATTTTCTATTCGGAGAAAGAGAGTAGAGCAACCTCACCTTCCAGTTGGGTTTTCTCCCGAAAGGGTTTCCTAGCTTATATCTTGTGTCAAATTGTGGTTTGTGATTTTTTATTTTGTTGTTATATATTTTATGCATGCATACACAATAAACAATAACTTACAGATCTAAAAATCTGAAGAGAAATAAAACCTCATATTGTATATTTCGTATTTTTAAGTATAATTTATCAAATCAATTGTGTCGAATTGTCCATTGGAATATCCACGATAGTTTACATAACATATTGGTATTAGAGCAAGTTAATTTGGTTATATTGTGTGTATTTGTGAGTAATCTAGATTGGCTAAGTCAAAAGTCATAAAACCGTAGTCATGGTTAACAAATATGTAAATAACGCTTGTGATCTTGCAAAGGAGTGGTTTTGTCATATGGAAGCACAAGTTGTGAATATAAGTTGTAATGTGAATCTCCTCATGTCAGCCCTTAGCAACAAGCTTGGGCTATTCAAAGAAGATGTGGGTTCTAATGCAGAGAAGCCATCAAAGGCTAGATAAGGAGATTGAGAAGAAATAGAGAATGAGCAAAATAAAGGACCCTAAATAGATCAAACCAGTTCAAGTGTCATGAACCATTCATAGTCCTTGTTCAAAATGGAAGTGAAGATCGATATCAAGTTGCAAGAAGGTGATATCGATGCTATGAAGCTAAATCAATAGTTGCATCAATTAGAAGTTTATTTTAGTGTTCATCATATTATTGGAGGAAGAACATAAGATTTCATTTGCATGGTTGAAAGTAGAGGTCCATGCCCTAAACTGTTGGGAAAGCCGCATGAAGACCTGGAGATTGGAGGAAGAACGTCCAATGACTAAGTGGGTGGGATTAAAAACTCTCATAAAGTCACAATTTTATCCTATCGAGTATGTAGAGGACTAGTGGATCTAGTGGCACTACTTCAGGTAGAAGTAGGGGAAAAGTGTATAGGAGTACACCATAGAGTTAAAGAAAATGGCCATAATGCTAGGTGTCTCCCCAAAAAACCCAAATGTACTCGTCAAATATTTGTGGGGTCTACACAGCCATCTGAAAAAGCAAGTGATTTTGTTTAAGCCGAGATTGGTGGATGAGGCTTGTGTACAAACATAATACCTAGAGAACATATGCTAGAAGAAAGGACAATCAAGTGGATTGAAGCAAAAGGAGCATCAAGATGCTTCTAAGGAGGGGAATAACAAGTGGAAAGAGGGTAAGATAAAAGTATGGCAGCCATAGCACACCAATTGCAAGGATCCTGACAACCACTGCAACCACTATAATATTGACAATCATATAGAGGAGAAGTGTTGGAAGTTGCATATGGAGCTTATCCTGAAGAAAAAATAAAGATAATAAGACGAAGAATCTCATGGCCACTAATTTGAGTAACCAAATTGAAAGAAACATGGAAGTGGATGAGAATATTGTATTTACAACAATGCAGAAGGAGGTGAATTTGAGTATCCTTCAACAATAGGAAGAGAAAGAAATGACCAAACTCTTCCACATAAAGATATAGGTCAAGAAGACAAAGATTGATGCTCTATTTGACTCAAGATCGCGAGTGAATCTCGTTGCAACAGAGTTGGTAAATAAATTGGGATTGGAATTTCATGATCATATAAGCCCATATCTGTTGGGATGGGTAAATAAGGATGCAACGTTAAAGGTAAAAAATAATGCAAAATTAGATTTGCTATTGATCTAGATCTTTTACTTCAAGGATGCATACATAATTGCATATAAAAGAGTATGTGACCAAGTAAATTAAACACATGAAAAGAAGCAGAAATCAAAAGCAACCATGAGATCAAAGGCACAAAATGATTTGATTATGAAGTTCACCCAGTGTGGGCTACGTCTTTGGACCCTTCTCAATGTGGGGAGGCCTCTTTCATTAAATAGCAACATAAATAAATTACAATCAAATTTACATAAATGACCCTTATACCTCCATTTTCCTGCATGGACTGAAAATGAAAAACTCAGATGTAGAAACGGACATCACCATTGGATTCGTGGCACGAAATTGTGTCAAACAACTACAAACTTGACCATATTCCTACACCAACAATTCTAGACCCCCAAGGAATATTTCTCAGCATCAAATGATACCTTTGCATCAAGGTTTCGATCCTGGAACCCAATGTCATGGTTCCGCTAGTCATGGTTCTACCCTAGTTGGAACTATACTCCTCCTTGTTACACAACATTTTGTCACTATCCCTGTACTCCCCATTCCACGATCTTGGAGGACCTCTACAGTGAACCCTACATGCTTTCCCATTATGAAGAAACTCCCATCATGTCCCTCTTCAGGAGCATAACAATTCCCTTTTGCATCATTTCCCAAGAATCTTCCTTTTACCCCAGTTTACAAGATAGGTGCTAATGACCAGTTTCCTCCTCACGTCGATTTGTAGAGATTAAAACCAGGACTAGCGCCGTACGACACTACTGAGCCTTTTCTCAGTCACATCGATCCTCTTTTGGCAAGTTTTTTAAATATGGAGTTGAAGCTTCCAAGTCTAGAAGCTTCGTAACGGAAGTCTGGTAAATGGTTGGGCTAGATGGAGACGAGGAAGTCATTTTTGGCTCCTTTCCCTTATTAGGATGGAACCAACCCAAGTGATAAAGCCTTCTCCCATGATAAGAGGAACCATCTCCCCTCTATCCAAACTATATAAACCCCTCCTTTTACAAGCTTCACTAGTTTGAGTATTGGTATTTTTGGAGCTTGAATAATCAACAACACATCTATAGCTTGTAGCTTTCTAGTTTATGTTTGAGGGAGAATATTGTGTTTGGTTTGGTTTAAGACTAAAGGGAAAAGGCCTTAAAACTTCCATTGTTGGGGCTATCCATGAGATGTTAGCAGAAGTGTGGGAACCTAGATACATCGGAGGAGATCCACAATGTCAAGGCATTGGTTGTAATCTCTTTATGAACTTATATGAATACAACTATTGATTGATTTCCTACATTGAAGTGTTATCTTAAATTTGATGGCTTAATGTTCCTTGACCTGTTAAGTAGGCTGAATGCAATTTGTATGCTATCACATTTGTTGTTGTTGTTTGTTTGCTTGTTTCAGGCATTCGAAGAAAGGAAACAGAAAGTAACTGGAGTAAGGAAGCAGGATCATCACCAAGCAGAATAGAGTTCTAAGAGGCAGGCCCTCTTATTTGATTCTAGCCTAAGGATATTTTCCATAGATTGTTTGCTTATGGCTAGACCCGCTCTCTCATGCTAGAGGACTTGTTTGTGTCTGCGCTGGGAATTTACTTGCACCACAAATTGGCGACCATACAAGGGAGCCAATCCTTCTGTTTGATTGATTGTCATTTTATGGTTTTGTGTGAACTTTTCTAGTATCACCATTTCCCTGCTTTTCCTGGTTTACTGCTCTGAGCCTGAAATTTACAGTGGCAAGTCTGGTTTTAGCCTTTGAAATTTTTTATTTTTTTCCTTGAATCCTCGGTCGGCGGATTTATTTTTTTGACAGTTGTGCCGATCAGCGCAAGTTTCTCAAAAACAGCTGCGCTGACCCCCTTCTGGCGCTTGCTGTCAGTTAGGCAGTCGCACTGATTCCTGTAGGTGAATATTAGGGTTTCCCCTAGATCATAACCAGTGTGTTTTGCCCTTCTAATTCCTGTCTGTTAGCTTGTTTTGACTGTGTTCTCCTTGACTAGAAAGCTTCATTGGCTTGGTTTATGTGCTTGTTTGGTTTGCCTTTTCTTCACTTGGTTTCTTGAGTCCTTAGATGGTTTGTAGCCCTGGGGCGTTTAGGTCATCATCCATTCACCTGTTTGTGTGCTCAGAAAGTCAAATTTGTAGTTAAGTTTCTCATTGATTTTCGTTTTTAGTCCTTTGGTTGCCTCGATTTCCATTTAACAAGTTTGAAAAGTTTCGTTTGTTCATTAAGCGTCTCTTTTTGGGCATAGATCACATTGCTCATATTGTTTTGGTGGAATCTTTGTGTCATTGGTTTGGAAGGAATTATCTTTTGTGCTTTGCATTTTCTTGAGGTTGATTGTTTTGAAAAAATTTCATTGAAGTGTTTGTGAAAGATTCTTTTCTCATTTCATTGAAAAATACATAATTATATTTCGCTGAATCAATATGTTACATTAGTTAGCATCATTGAAGACTAGAGTTGCATCATCATTTGCATTGGAAAAGAAATGAATTCTCTTTACTAGTGAAAGGACTACTTGAAGTGCGTTTGATAGGAAAGATAGGAATTGGAAAGAGTTTTTCATCATTTTGTTTTCAAAAAGCGAAATAGTGAAAAGGTCATTTTGCTTTCAATTGCTTGTTTGTTGAATTGAGTGTGTTTTCTACTCTCATTAGTGTAAACAATTCATCGAATTGAAAGGGTCTTGTATCATTTAGCTGCATATATGAGTTTTTTCGAGTCACATCGATAAGGCCTAAATCCGAGACATAATTTCAAGATAAACTTTAAAATGTATTCAATTAACCTAAGGCACATTTGAAACCTAACGATCACATTTAGAAGGTCTAGGCTACAGACGTGTTCTGACATCTTTAAACCTAACAGCTGTCATTCGCTTCGGCACTAGACAACACTAGTACGGACTTGTGCTATATAAAGGGAGACCCCACTAGGTTTCAATCCTTTATCCATAGGAAGCCAAGTCTGCCACCTTGTAAATGTGATACCTCGAACACAACATTCGGGGAGATTGCTTGCGTGTACTTCTCAGTTCGCCGGGGGGTATTCTGCAGTTCACGGTTACATGGTAATCCTTTTTTCCTAGATCATCATGAGTAGTCATTTTGATCTTTTTGACTCCCTAAATACAAAAGATCATTCGAGCACTTGTCCTTCCGAGCTCGTTTCAAACCAAAAGTGATAGAGTAACCTTTGATTCTTTCTTGACTCTTAACACATGAAAGAGCACCATTTTGTTTTTGCTTCTTCAAAAATTGTTGCCCACGATCATATGACATTCCTATTAGTCTTTTTCTAGACCACATCGTGAGTATACCTTTAAATACATTTTAAAGCCTTGGAATCAATCTCTCTCTTTTGGTTAATTTAGATGAAATCATCGTGGCTGAACCATCAGGTTCGCCTAGTTCCTTTTCCTCTCCTTTGTTTGAAAGATTGTCTAAGGAGCCTTTTCTTGAATTGTCGCAGTCACTTGAGGACCAAGGTGTTGAACTTGGAATTGTTCTGAGTATTCAACCTTTGTCATCTTGTCCTCCCCCTCCCTCAGATACTGGGTCACTTTTTGACATTGGCCCAGAATCTCTAGATAATCCTATCCAGACTCCCGAGAGTCTGCCGACTTCTGAAGGTCAGCTTGGACTGGTTGTTTATCCTCTGAATCCTTTGTTCGATCCTGTTGTGATATCACCACAACATCCATACAGTCTGTACGATTAGCTAGGTATTCCTTTGGAATTATCCCCTCAAACATCTTCGGTAGTCCATCGTCGCCTGTTTTCACCCATGGAATCAGAAGGCGAAATCCCAGTCTCCTCTCCGGGTCACTCGGAGGTTTCCACTCCACGCACAGTCGAAGAGCAAGAATATCATTTCCCTCTTGAAGGTTTCCCTTACACGGGAAGCATTCCGACCAGTGTTCATCCCAAGTTACTGCATAATTATGTGAATTTAGCTCAGTTGGTTTCAGGTACACCTACTACCTCATCACTATATCACAACCCTATCTGGGCATCTGGTGCTATGCCTACCTTAGGTTCGTTCATTCAGAACCTGACCTCCCAACTGATGGTGCATTCTATAGTTACTTCAGTTCTGGTGCAACCCACTATTCCAAATCCTCTTGTTTCGTCGGTCCAAGTAACCTGTCTAGTTCAACCAATGGTCTCGAGTCATGTCTCTGTCAGTTCTTCGATCCCTCTAGTAAGTGGATAGGCTGTACCACCACTTGGGGGGCAAAGTCTAAATGTTTCTATGATGTCTAACACAACCAATGTGAGTGGCTCACAAGCTCACAAGCTCACATGGTTGGAATGAACTAGCCTTGTTTGGGTGCCATTCTAAACCCTGTTGGTCCTGCTGGATCGAGTAATGTCTAGTACCAACAGCCTAACCCTGTTGGTCCATCTGGGTCAAGTCATGTCCAGTACCAGAAACCCAATATGGATAAGGTTCAACACCAACCTCCTTATGTTCCATATGGTTCACAAGAGATGGTTAATCCACCTTACATCCCTCAGCCTAGACCTAATGTCCAGCCTGGTCCGTCCGCCGCACCTAGTGGATATGTCCAGATATAGTTTGGGAACTTGCAAGGTGTCATTATGGGAGCTGTTCAAGTACCCTTGTAGCAGCAAGGACAACTTCTGCAGTAGCAAGGGAAACCTTCATTGCAGCAGGGGCCATCCATGTAGCAGCAAGGGCAGATAATGTCGCAGCAAGGACAACTGCAACAACCACAGGGGAAACCCTCGCAACCGTTGCAGCAAACCATGCAGTCGCAAATGAAGTATGCTCAGCAAACCTCCCAGCCTATGCCCTCACAAGGTCAACCTCTACAGCTGCAGGGACAATCTTTACAGCCGCAAGGTTAGCCCTTGCAGCAACAAGGTCAACTCGGGCAGCAACAACCCTCATACTCATATCAACAGGGTCAACCTTTGTAAGGGCAAGGTTAGGGTCAAGTCCTATAGAATCAGCCTTATGTCCAAGGGTAATAGGTTCAACATCCTTTTGTCCAAGGGCAGCAGGTCCAAAATCTTTATGTCCAAGGGCAGTAAGTGCAAAATCCTTACGTTCAAGGGGAGTAGGTTCAAAACCATTGTTTCAAGGGGAAACAGGCTCAAAACCCTTATGCTTAGGGGCATCAGGTGCAAAATCCATATGTCCAAGGCTAGCAAGCTCAATAACCTTTTAACCCGTATGTTTCTTATCAGCAGCCTATGGCTGAACAATTTCAAGGATTTCAAGGTCAGAATCCTCCCTATGGGCAAGTTAACCTACCGTGGGGGAAAAATAAAATACCGTATGGACAAAACCCTCCACTATGGGGACAAAATCCTTACCAACAGGGATGGGTCCTGCCAGTTGGGTCCGCTTATCGACCTCAAATGCCTTTCAATACCCAATTTCCGTTCTTGGCTACGCTAAAATTACCAGATGTGTCTAGACTCATGAATGACCCAATTCTTCATTTGCCATACTGGCCTCTAGTTCCATCCAAGATCCCGAGCAATTGTCCGAAGTTTGAAGGAAAAGCGAAAGAGGATCCACAAGCCCATGTGATGACATATCACCTCTGGTGCTCCTCGAATTCCTACGTTGATGATTCCATTCGTCTTCGGATTTTCCAACGAACTCTTACAGGTGTTGCAGCCAAGTGGTATATCAAGCTACCTCAAAATACCTATCATGACTTTAACACTCTCGCCATGGCCTTTCTCACACATTTCCAGTTGTCGGTTCGCTATGAAACTGGCACCCATCTGCTAATGTCACTCAAGCAAGACACTGCGACCCACATCTTCGATCACATCCATGAATGGAGACGCAGGCATCGCTTGATTAAGTTTGAGATTGCTGATCATTTATTGTTCGAGTGTTTCACCAAATCATTCGTCAGCAAAATTGCTGAGGACATTACTATGGGTGGATGCGTCACTGAGGAACAAGCCATCGCGCATGCCCAGTATCTAGAACTCATTTATTCACAATCCGACACGTTATATGATATGTTAGCCAATGCGCCCAGACCATCATCTGATCTGACGACATCTAAGTCTCTGGATACACCTCTTGTTGATGGAGTAATTGGTTTAGTGACTCAAACCCCTGCAAAATCTTCTTCCAAACAAAATTCAGTCTCCAACGCTGCTTCCAATGATTCCTCTCAATAATCACTTGGCCCTGGTAAAACCTTGGAGGTTCACACTGTTTAGTCTATTGCAGTAGACAAATCCTCTAAAGGTAAGAATAAAGGCAAAGGCAAGGGTATAGCTGATGCCCCAAAATAGGGCCCTCCTAAGTCGTCTGCTGGTGATGCTTCCCAATGGAAGCTCGAATACCCATGCCTCATCTGTGAGAAGGATCACTATACTAAGGATTGTGCCAGACGATCCAAAGTTATCTGTTTGCTCAAAGGGACCCCAACTGTCCTGAAAGAGCCCTTTCCGTCCCAACAGACCCAAATGGTAGACCAACCTTAGTCATATGCTTCCTCAAGTTCATAAGTGTTCATGATGAATACACCAATTAAGGTGGCTACTAGGTCAAAAGATTATCAAACTCCTACCCCGATAGCAGGGAAAGAGAAAGAAGGTATCCCTTCTTCTTCTACCCCATCTAGTTCTGGTCCTCTCCATATAGAGCGACCTAACCCTGATTCCGCCATTGAACCACCTTCTCGAGGTGTGCTATGAAAGTCCTCGTACAATCCAAACACTCGAGCCGCTCAACATTATAACATTACTAAAGATTTGGCTCTAGTGCCATCAGCTATGTCTGCTCTCGAGGTCCTTCAAAGCTGTCCTTCTCAATAGAAATCATTATTATCAGATATTGGGAGTATTGATCCAACTAACTCTAATCTCATTTGTTTTGACCTGGAAAACCATGTTTTGCATTTACCTCATCAGATTTCCTTTCTCATTCAGGTGATCATAAATGAGAAAATCATTCATAGGATCTTCATCGATGAAGGTGCTTCTACCTGCATCATGTTTGTCGCTTGTTGGAAGGAAATTGGTTCTCCTACATTGAACTAGTCCCCTAACACTTTTGAAGGTTTTGACGGGAGTGATTCATGACCATTTAGTGTCCTTCCCAACCTTGCCATTACTTTGGAGGGCAATACAGTACACGTCGAAGTAGAGATCATTGACACTAATCTTAACTACAATCTTCTACTCGGTCAGAGTTGGACCCATGCCATGCATGCTGTAGCCTCCTCCCTTTTCTGTGTGATTCATTTTCCTCATCAAGGGAAAATAGTCACAATCGACCAAATGTCCTTCTTTGCCTCTTCCTCCTCGGACGACAATGTTCCTTATGTAAAGCACACCGATTCTCCTTATGAGAGTGTGGGGGCAGGACTCTTTAAAGATCCTGCCTTGATGGGTGTTTTTCCGCTCCCACCTCCTCATGTTGCCTATGTCAACATGATCTCGGTCAAGTATGATCCCTTGGTCATTCCCTCACCAAATCTTGTTGATACATGGGGTGAGGTTATGCTGTTAAGCCTTGCCGAAATTAATTATGTGGATATTATTTCGGCCTCACCTTTGGTATCCTCTGATCATCCTGTTTCGAGAACATCTCTCGATGCGTATTCTCAATCCCTGTGGCTTGGTTCTTCAAAATCTCCTAATCCCTTAGCCGAGACTTTTCTTTCTGACAAGATTATCATGGAAGTTATGTCTCTGGAGGAATTACCTTGGAACGACACTCATCATCGTTCCTCATTCTTCCCTGGCACGACGGTCGTGTCTACTTGTCTCGAGAAGTTCTCTTCTCAGTTCCCGACCCTACCACTTCAAATGCCGATCATGACTCATGAAGTTTGGTCAAAAGGGAACATGGGTAACATTACCCAAACGATGCCAATTAATATTTCTATCAAGCCTGGTGTCATTGAAAATGTCCATATCGGGGTACCTTGTTCTCTAGATGAGATCAACCTCTATACTCGTCTGTTCCAAGAGTCCTGGGATGTTTTTGCATGGTCATATGAAGAAATGTCTGACATTGACCCAAGTATAGTTGTGCACAAGATTCCAACTTACCCTCATGTGAAGCCCATTCGCCAATGGCTTCATCTAGTGCACCCTAGAAAAGCAGCCGCCATTAAGGGTGAAGTTGAAAAACTTCTGAAAGCTGGATTTATTTATCCAATCCCTCTTACAGATTGGGTGTCGAATATTGTACGGTGACAAAGAAATAAGGCACAATTCGCGTTTGCGTTGATTATGTGATCTCAATCATGCCTGTACAAAGGATAATTACCCCACTCTCTTCATTGGCCAGATCATTGATGAATATGCCGGGAGTGAATTCTTTTCCTTATGGATAGTTTTTCTGGTTACAACCAGATAAACATTGCGCCGGCTGATCAAGATAAGACAACCTTTATCTGTCCGTGGGGGACTTTCGCGTATAAAAATCTCCCTTTTGGCCTTAAGAATGTTGGGGCTACATTTCAGAGAGTGATGTATTATGCATTCCACGACATTCGAAACATCATTCAGCCTTGGATGATCTCCCTGCTCATTCTCGTAAGTGCCATGATCATCTTGATCATCTCCGGTAACTTTTCTTCATTGTAGACACTACAAAATTGGGTCGAATCTGCATAAATGTGTCTTCTGCGTCGAATCCGGATGAATCCTCGACTTTATCCTTTCGAAAGAAGGAATTGACCTTGATCTTCTTAAAGTCAAGGCCATTGTTAATTTAACCCTCCATCTTCATTGCACCAACTGTAAAGTTTGTAGGGAAAAGCAAATTTCCTCCATTTTTTCGTACCGAACTATGCTGAGCTAGCTTCAGGGTTCACCTGGTTGCTCAAGCAAGGAACCCCACTTGTTTGGGATGAGGCTGCCCAAAAGTCTTTCGATGACCTAAAATTTGTCCTCATAAATGCTCCTTTATTTCACCCTCCAAACTATTAGCGCGATTACTTCCTTTATCTAGCTAAACCATTGCTATGGTGTTGGTACAGGACGATGACAAAGGCAATGAACATGTTATTTACTACCTCAGTTGCAATCTCCTTGACACTGAGACACGTTATGCTCATATCGAGAAGTTGGCTTTATCTTCCGTACAGGTTGTTCAATGCTTTTGGCATTACATTCTCCTCCGCACTACCACTATGATTTTTGAATGCAACCCCATGACCTATATCCTGACTCGTCAGTTGCTGGGGAGCAAGTATTTGAAGTGGATTTTCATCATCCAAGAATTCGATTTGGTGTTCACTATTGCCAAATCTAAGAAATCTCTAGTCTTTGTTGAGTTGATTTGCTCCCTCCCCTTTGCCTCTCTTCCTGCTGGTGCTAATGAGCAACTCCCGGACAAGACTCTTTTATTGATTAGCACTCTCAACCCCTAGTATGGTGATATCATTGTGTATCTTCAGACATCCACCTTCCAGTCTGCGTTGACCAAGGATGATCATCGATGCATTCGACATCAATCATAACCTTACCATATCATTGGAGATACTTTATACCGCATTGGTGTCGATTCAATTCTTCATGGCTGTCTCACTCTTGAGGAGGCTGAGAGAGTCTTGAATGACTGCCATTCTGGTGCATGTGGTGGTCACTTGTCTGGATATGCTACTACTCAAAAGATCCTTCGCGCTAGTTATTTTTGGCCCTCCATATTCAAGGATTGCATCCTTGCTATTTGCAAGTGTCATGAGTGCCAAATTTATCAGCGAAAAATGCGCGCCCCACCCACTCACCTACACCCCGTTATTACCATTGGTCCTTTTTCCAATGGGCATTAACTATATGACATGTAACCCTCGTTCGGCTGGGGGGAATGGGTATATTATCATTGTTGTGGATTATTTCACCAAATGTACCGAGGCAATGCCTACATACTTTGCGGACGGTAAAACAACGACTCAATTTCTATTCAATCACGTTATTTCCAGGTTTGGAGTGCCTCAGGCCATTGTCACCGACCATGGCTCCCATTTTCGAGATTACATGATGGCTGAGATGACTTCTACGTTGGGTTTGCACCACGATGGCTCAACCCTGTATTACCCTCAGGCCAATGGCCAAGTTGAAGCTGTGAACAAAGTCTTGGTTATGATGCTTCAACGCACCATTGGGATGCACAAGTCAAATTGACATCTCATGCTCTTTTCAGCTTTGTGGGTTTACTGAACCTCGACCAAGGACGCAACTGGATTCACGCCGTTTCAACTAGTCTATGGTCTGGAAGCAACTTTATCGATTGAGTGTGAAATTCCATCCGTCAAGCTGGCTGTCGAACTTCTCCCCAAGACCTCACTTCAGGAAGAGTGTCTCTTGTATTTAGAACGACTAGATGAGACTCGTTGTCTTGCTACTTTGGTCATTAAAGCACAGAAAAAGTGGGTTCAAGTCCCATTTTGATCAGTATGTCTCTCCTCGAGCTTTTTCTGAGGGCGATTTGGTTCTTCTGTATGATCAGGCTAACGATAAGCTGGGGGCAGGCAAGTTCGAACCCATGTGGCATGGGCCCTACATTGTTAAATGTGTGTTACAGAAAGGGGCCTATGAGCTGATTGATTATGAGGGCATTCCCTTATACAAGCCCCGTAATGGGATTTAACTCAAAAATTACTATGCCTAGGTCATCTTTCATGGCTACTTTTATACAATAGTGTGTTATTCATTTTTGTGCACTGTGGTTTGGTGTGTTTGTTTTCAAGCAATTTTCCTGCTTATTATGTTTCTACCTACTTTGTAGATGTTGGTGTATCCTCACATTGGTTTCACTGATGGTGCTTGTCATAGTACCCGAATATATCATCCGTGGCATGGGCCATTTATGATCCCCATGGTGAGTTGATTGATCTTCAAGGTATTTTTCTAGGTCAAACAACTAATAACATTGTTGAGTATAACACAGTTATTGAATTGTTGTCAGAAGCTATCGCTCTTGACATCCAGGAATTGGTTGTCAACCTTGATTCATAACTTGTTGTTCTTCAACTCAACGGGAAATATTTCTTCAGAAACCCTTAGATATAGAGAGTGTATCTACGTATTCATCTATTGGAGAGAAATTTTGATTACATTAATGTTGGCCGAATAAATCGATCTTGTGAACAAGGCTGATCTCCCTAGTATCAAAAGATATCTAGCAACAAGCAGGACAAGCAAATCTACCTTTCTCTAAACATATTGTGATTCATTAATAAAAACCATAGAGGTGTTTAGACCCTACCTTAAGTCCAATGCTAGCTTGTAGCATCCATCCTTCAACCATCCGAAAGAGTTTCCTTTTGAGAACCTGCAATCGCAAACAAGCACACATCAAATAACACCTGCATAGCTAATATCATAAATCATGTTCATTATGGTGATCAAGGAATCCATAAAATAATCCATAAAACACACCTTATTGAGAAAAATAAACTTATTTGTATTAACTTTGAAATAGAAGAACCTTACAACCTTTGGTTCCTTGATGTTGTACAATCTCTTCCCTGGGTTCGAAAAAGGAATCTCCTTTACTTTGTCAAGCCTCACACTCTTCCAAATGAGATCAAAGAGGTATGTAATCTTTCCTCACAAAAGCTCAATTAGGAAGACTAAGTTCCAACAACATTTCACCTCAAAAATATTCAGCTTTCAACGTCCCAAGTAACCAGCCCAATGCTTCATTTTATAGTGCAAAGGAAGGAGGTTACAGGTCCACCTATGAAGGGATAGAGTCCTCCTTCAAAGGGATAAGCTACTCACATCAAGGGGTTAGCTCCTTAAGGTATGGGATGCATGAACCTTAGAAGAGCGAACTTGCAACCTTAAGATTCCTTCCAAAGGTTCTAGAAATGACTCAAAGTGAGTTTTTAAGAATATACTTGCGCCTTCTTGACTTATACAGGGGTCCGCACCCATAACACAGAGACAGAGAGTTCAAGTGCGCAGGGGACATGACCATTGGGTGCGGGACGCAGGTGGTAATGCTAAGAGAAAGTGCGGAACCAGAGTTTTAAAGACTTTTGAGGGCTCTCTCTTATTTTCAAGGATTGATATGAAGAAATGAGGCTTAAGACTTGCAAAGGAGGAAAGTATGAGTGGTAATGGACTCAAAAAAATTTGCAGATATGTTAAGGTGACAATTTCTAGTGCAAGAGATTGCCCCTAAAGTGCTGAAGTCTGTTATAGATGAAGATGAAGTCTTTCATGTATGAAGAGTGAAGTACTTTATCAATTTCAAGGAATCATCTGTGGAAACCCCAGTCGGAAACCTGTAAAAAAAATTCAATGCAAAATATATATG